>OZ030028.1:3107500-3707500 GCA_964023405.1 Apodemus agrarius
CTGTGTTACCTGAGATCCTGTCTATAGTAGTGGTGGTGATGGTGATGATGGTGATGATGGTGATGATGATGATGATGATGATGATGATGATGATAATAATAATAATAATAATAATAATAATAATAATAATAATTTATTGTTTAGCAGCAGCAGCAGCCAGCAAGCATGGCCTTTACGGACACCTAGAGCACATCTCTGGCAGGCACCAGGGCTTAGAGCTCCTTTAAATCCCTCACTTCCTCCATCTTTTAAAGTATTTTAAAGCAAATCTCCAACAGCAGGTCCCTGACCCCGTACCACTCTGAATTTCTCAAAACTATGAGCGTTTCCTCCCATGGTCACAATGTCCGCTGTCCCCTCCCCTCCATCCCAGAACTGTGACTCCTGAAGATGCATACACAGCCTGGTCTCTCTCCAGACGCTAGGGCCACACGAGGACCAACCAGCCTTCCCGTGGCTACTGGGCTCCATCCATCAATCCCATTTCATCAGATTGTCACCCACCGCTGTGGCTCTGCCCTGACCTGGGGCAGCCAACAGCTGAAGAGTAATTTTAAGCTTAAGTCTATGACTCAACAGTAGCCAGCGGGTCTCGGGTCTCACGTTCACAAGAGTACAGGGGAAGTGAGACATCAGACGGGCATGGTGGTCCCTTAGGTAAGGATAGGTCTACACCTCAGATCCAACTTGTTATGGGAAAGGGGGGGGGAACTACAGAGCCATGGTCTCCTCACCTCTTCCTAAATGGACTCTGCCAGCACGCACACTACCCCGGACAGATAGGAGAGAGAGCCAGAAGCCAAGCCCTGAGCTCGAAGTGGTGGTGCTGTGGAGACTCCAGGGTGAGCAGCCCTGGGTCTGGGCTGCGTGTTCTGTGGCAGCCACTGGGGAGGCCACTTAGTCTATAGCACAGAGACCCAGGCGGGCATCCACGCAAGCCAGGCAGCCACTGATTAGACCCTGGATATGTTCGGTCAGAGTGGAAGGAAAAAAAGTCAGCAAAGTCACTGGCCAAGACACCTGCCAGTCAGGCGGTGTCCCACCTGAGCCACCACGCAGCCCTTACTGAACGGGGCTACTCCTGAGCAGAGCGGATTGCAGAGCGCTGTGCACACTTCAGCGTACAAGGAGCCAGAGATCTCCCCCGTGAAAGCCAGGGCAGGCTGGAGAGCCCCCGTGCCTGGAGGCTGTGTTCGGAGAACCACAGAGGGACCGCAGGAACAGACCGTTCAGACTGTACTACAGGACAGCCTCATCATGCTACACACATTCCAATGGTGTCAGAGATGTGTGACCGGGCTGGCCACTTCCTAAGAGCTCCCAAATGAAGAGTGGGGCTCTCTGAGTTTGCATGGTCTGCTCAGTCTAAGGGAGAGCGGAGGAACTCACTACGGAAGCCTGCAGCCTCAGACCATGGGAAGGAAGGCACAGACAGTATCAAGAGACGTTGAGGGCCCCAGACCTCACCAGAGGGAGAGTGCCTGGGGGTTGGGGATGGATGGGGAATCCCTGCCACTGGCTTGCCGGGTTGCCCAGCCTCATTTGTGAGTTCTGGCCCAGACTTCATCTCAACAAACCTAGGTGTGCAGCTTCTGAGGGACAAAACCTTTGGCTAACCTCAGGCCTTCACACACACACACACACACACACACACACACACACATACACACAGTTCCATGTGCACTGGCACACGCATGCATGTGTGAGACAGCGCACAACACAACACACGCCATGAGTGTACTGGAACACGGGGAGATGGCACCGTGGAGGAGCAGCACGTGGGTTGGATGACCCAGGAGACTAATGCTGACTGGACCTGTCAGTCACCAGTAAGCCCCCTCAGGCACGCCCAGAAGGGTTTTCCTCCTCTCTTCCTTCCCCTTTTTGTGCAGGGCCTCACACAAGGTAGGCAAGAGCTTGGCCCTGCCACCACACCCTCCAGGCTCCCACACTTCACAGAGAGGATATCACTGGACTATCACGGCATCCGAGGCCTTTGAAGCCAAAAGACAGTCTTCGGTATTGAGCGGCCACACGAAGGTTGATTTGTGCGGTAACTTTTAGTACAAACTTTAGCTTAAATCCCTGTCGAGAGTCATGCAGATACAGACCCCTCCGTGAGATGACCAGGGACTACAGCAGGTCTTCTTAACAACATGAAATATAGATGCACCCCCCCACACCCCCGGCTGGCAATCACACAGCAGCAGTCACCAGAGTGTGTTGCTTGGGAAGACAGCTCAGACATCTTGCTGGGAAAGAGGTAGAGCCCCCGTGCTCTGCTAGCAGCTAGCGTGTGAGGTCCCGTTCACGCCCAGCTCTGGAGAGAGCACAGCTTGACCACCAGGGTTAAGAGTGTGGGGCTCTCCCTGGCTAATGGGATTTGTGTTTCTGAGTCCCTGAAAAGCTCCTCTTAAAGCCCTCACAAGGCAAGGCAGCTTTCAACACAATTAAGGTCCTCCTTCTTCCTAATCCCGGCCCACAACCGCAGGGTCCTACCCTGCCCGGCACCCACTCAGCACCCAGCAGCTCATGGCTGTCGAGGTGACTTCAAAATGTATGTATAAACCCACACCTCACTCTGCACCCTAACTCAAACCCTGGCCAGAAAACAGACACTGTAGATTTTTAAAGCATTCACAGGGCCAGAAGTCTCTTCCTAAAATGGAACTTAGGAGTAAGCTGACCATATACAATCTCAGCACTTGAGATACTATGCCTAAAGTAATCGTGATGGTTTTACATGCATCTCTTTGATATCTTCATGAGTTTTAGCCCTTACTGATCAGGGCTACTCCTGCACTGAGTGAATTACAGAGCCATGTGCACACATTCCTTGTCCTAACGTGTACAAGGAACCGATGTGCACACTTTAGTATATAAGGAACCAGGAAGGCACAGACAGCATCAAGAGCCTGTGAAGACCTCCCCAGATCTCACCAGATGGAGGGGGGAAGCAGGGAGAAGAGAGAAAGGATGGAAAGAGGGGAGGGTCTGCTGTGTAGACACACAAGGTCTAGACACACAAGGCCATAAATAGGCAGCTCAAAGAAGAAAGTGGAGGTGGAGGACACATCAGGGGTGACCCTAGTTCTGCTTCTGGGGCTCAACAACAGCTCTTCCCTGGCTCAGCCAGTCATCCCCCCAATTTTCCAGGGATCCACCTCCACCTCCTCCTCCAGGCAGCCTGGCACCAGGGTCTCCACTGCTTCACATCTGCTGCTGTCTAATTTCTCTCTCTCTCTCTCTCTCTCTCTCTCTCTCTCTCTCTCTCTCTCTCTCTCCCCTCTCTCTCCCTCTCCCTCTCTGTGTCTGTCTTTGTCTCTCTCCATGTACCTCTGTGTCTGTCTCTGTCTGTCTCTCTTGTTCCCTCCTTTTTGAGATAGGCTCTCACTCAGCCCAGGTTAGCCCCTAACTCACTATGTAGCCAAAGATGACCTTGACAAACCCCTGACCCTCCTCCTCCACCTCCCCGTACCAAGACTACAGATGTGTGCACCACACTTTGTTTACCAGCTGCTGGGGAACCAAACTGGGGGTCTCAGGCATGCTGGGCAAATGCGCTGCCAACTGATGCCCACTCCCAGCCACTGCTGGCCTTCTCTCAAAGTGTGTGTACTGGCTGGTTTTGTGTGTCAACTAGACACAAGCTGGAGATATGACAGAGAAAGGAGCTTCAGGTGAGGAAATGCTTCCATGAGAGCCAGAGGTAAGGCATTTTCTCAGGGCCCCACCTACTGTGGGCGGGGTCAGACCATTCTGGGCAGGGCCATCCCTGGGCTGGTGGTCCTGGGTTCTTGTAAGAAAGCAATTTGAGCAAGCCAGGGGGAGCAAGCCAGTAAGAAACATCCCTCCATGGCCTCTGCATCAGCTCCTGCTTCCCGACCTGCTTGAGTTCCAGTCCTGACTTACTTTGGTGATGAACAGCAATGTGGAAGTGTGAGCTGAATCTACCCTTTCCTCCCCAACTTGCTTCTTGGTCATGATGTTTGTGCAGGAATAGAAACCCTGACTGAGACAGAGTGCTGTTATGCTGTACTGTGCACAACCCCAGCAACCTGGGAGTCTAGTGGAAAACCGCCTTCTCCTCTCCAGTTCTCTGCGCCCGAGAGCCTTCAGCAGCTCCCACCACCACCCCGGTGTTCCACGCACTATGAACGAGTGAGTTAAAATGCTTATAACAAGGGCTTCTGTTGGGGCGTGGTTAGGTCAGCCATGAGTATATGTTATGTGTTATTGATGGGGCGGTGGGTGACTGTACAGGCTATTGGCTCCTGTTCTGGAACCTTCTCTTGTACCACATCCATCACAGATAGGAAGGAGGACACAGGAAGAAGAGAGAGACCTTGCTGGCAGAGGGCTTTCAGGGCTCTCCTCTCTTGCCATCCCTACTTCCTGCCTCTAACACCATGGAAAGAGGAAGCAGTGTGCACAGACCCAAGGCTGCGCCCAAGCTGACCTTCACCAGGGTATCCGGAAGGCAGAACCCCGCTTCCCGCAGCACCGCTCGAAGCATGTATTTAAATATGTGTATGATTTGGCCAAAGCTCAGAGGACCCAAAAGATGAGTTCTAAAATTAGAAGTGACATTTACAGGGTGTGGGGACAGACCCACGGAGTCATCAGAAGGCCTGGGAATTCCAGCTCTGCAGCAATGGTGAGAACAGAGAATGAGATCAGAGAGAGGGAGTCTGTGAGAGACTGCAGCGTCTGGGGCCGAGGGGACGCCCAACCCCACTGGGCACCACTGGCACAGGAATGCATTAGCCACCAGGAGAAGCCGCCTTGGCCTTGCACACAGAAGCACCTGAGTCTGGATCCCCAGTACCCACTTAGAAACCGTGTGTGTGTGTGTGTGTGTGTGTGTGTGTGTGTGTGTGTGTAACCCTGGCGGCTGGGATGGAGCTGGAGAGAGAAGTGGAACCTGACATTTTACTAGCCAGCCAGTCCCATCAAGCCAATGGGTCCCAGATTCAGTTAGAGACCCTGTCTCCAAAATAAGGTGGAAAAGCCAGGCACGGTAGTACTTGCCTTTAATCCCAGCACTCGGGAGGCAGAGGTGGGTGGATCTCTGTGAGTTTGCGGCCAGCATGTGTACACTGTGACTTCCAAGCCATTCACACACACACACACACACACACACACACACACGTGCAAAAATTAACGTGCCCAGTGTCTTAGTCAGGGTTGCTATGGCCATGATGATCACTGTGACCAAAGCAACTCAGGAGAAGAGGGTTTATTCGGCTCATACTTCCATATCACTGCTCGTCAGCAACATAAGTCAGGCCAGAAGCCTGGAGGCAGGAGCTGACGCAGAGGCCATGGAGGGTGCTGCTTACTGGCTTGCTCCTCATGGCTTGCTCTGCCTGCTTTCTAATAGAACCCAGAACAAACAGCCTAGGGATAGCTCCACCCACAATGGGCTGGCCCCACCCATAACAGGTTGTCTCCACCCACAATGGGTGGGGCTATCCCCCTTCAATCACTAATCAAGAAAACTGCCCACAGGCTTGCCTACATTCTGATCTTATGGAGGCTTTTCCTCAACTGAGGCCCCCTCCTCTCTGATGACTATAGCTTGTATCAAGGTGACAGAGAACTAGCCAGCACACTGGAGTCTAATTGCCAGTGTCCACGGAGGGATGGAGGGATGGGAGGACAGCCACGCTGGCGGCCCGCCATTCTCCACCATTCCCCAACAGTAGCCTACACTCTCCCCCCCCCATTCTTCTCTGATAAGCAAAGGTTCCTTGGAATAGTGATTTTATTAAGAATGAAGCTAAATGCATTATCTTTCCGTTTTTAACTTTTTTCCTAGAAATGGAGAAGGGAAGAGAAGGGGGGATCTCGACCACCGGTCCCCATCACTCCAGCAAGACTGTGTACCTCACCGCTCCTCATGGGAAACAGGGCAGCTCCTGCAGACTTACTTAATCATAATTACCTTCCTCAGAGGCCCCAGAGGAGCTGCTGCTCCCTCGCAGCCCCTGAAGGGCACTCCTGATACCCCAAAGCCACACCAGGATCTCCTGACACGACCTTCCCCCAGATGAAAAAGAGCAGGAAGTTTCATCCATTCCCTACAACGTAAGAAGCGAGGTGGTCTGCTCTTCCATTCGACCGTGGTGGACGGTGCTGAGCCGCTCAGCGGGTAGGGTGGGGAGCACGGCCCCACTCCCCACACCCTGCATCCCTCTTCTTGGCTCCTGTGTATGCTTACCTACCCTCCCTTCTCTGGTCTTCCTGAACATGGATCCCTCTGCGAAACATGAGAATGCCATGTACACTTGCTGTAGCTACGGTTTTAACACTTGATGGCGCCCAGACCTGGCAGAGGAGATATTCCCAGGAAAGATGGTCCCTAAGCCATGATGGAGCAGATACCTTTCCTTTGTCTGGGTTTCTAAGGGTCCCCAGGAGACAAGCCTCCGATTGCTTCCAATCCCACTTCTCCCCCTTGACATCCATCCGCCACGGGTCTGCTGACAGAGACTTTCACTGCATCTCCCGCAGCCCTGACACCCCTCCCTGAGCTTTACGCCTGTCTTCATGGGAGTTTGGCAAAGCTTCACGGGCGTGGGGGGTCCGAGCGAGTGCTTCATCTCCAAGAACAGATCATCGAATCAGGCACTGCCTGTACCTCAAAAAGACACACGGGGCTCTGACCGAAAGCATCTTACAGTGTTCCACAGGGCAGGTCCTTGTCTCAAATTGATCGCTCCAGAACATCTGTTTCCAAGAACCACCCCCGGCCGCAAGCAGCCCTTGCCTCTGCCTCTCCAAGTCACTGGCACAAATTAACTTTGACCGGGAATGAGATAATAATGGAAATGTCAGGACAAATTTGCCTTTCCAGTTTGTGCCCCCGCCCCCCTCTTAGAATGACTCCTGTCAAAAACAAAACGCTGTCCTCCCAGGCTCGTTGGGTTGGTTTGCTTGCGGTGCTGCGGACGGACGGGAGGCCTGTGGAGAGCCACCACCTGGCTCCTTCCCATCCCTCTCAGCCCTCATCCCGTTCTTCCACGTCAGGCTGTGTGCACAGAACGAAGCCAGGGAGCATCCTAAAGGGAGAACGAGGAAGGCTCTCTCCAGTGACCACAGCATGAAAGGGCAGATGGCCACACCCTCTCCAGGACAGTCACAGGAGCAGCCTAACACTCGGGAGTCGTGAATGGCCTTGTCACGTAGATGTTGCCAGGCCTGGACAACTCTTCACAAGTTATGAGAAAGCACTTCACAATCATAGTGTGTTCCACAAGTACAGAACCAGAGAAAGCAAATGATGCCTGCGTGGGCTTAAACAGAACAAAGAGCACCCACTCTCACAAACAAGCCTGGAGCCCGGGTCTACTGGCCGAGTCTCTACTATCAGAGGACTGTCCGCACGTGCCGGGCAGTGCGACAGAATATCTCCAAACCAGCTTCCGAGAAACGGACCCACAAACAGCTACCAACAATAAACAGGGCAGGGGAGACGGCTTAGAGAGTGAATCAAGGTTTGAGTACCTGAGCCCCGAACCCACGTAAAGACGGACAAGACAGTGTTTGTAAGTTCAATGTTACCGTTACAGCAAGATGGGAGACAGAGACAGGAGGCATCCAGAAGCGTGTGGGCCAGCTGTCCCATCCGTGAACAAGACATCCCAGCATGAACGAAATGTGACTCAGACAAGTCAGGCAGTGTGGACCAATGGCTACGGCTATCCTTTAACCTCTACACATCCTCGGCGTGCCCACGGGCCAAGCTGTGTTCTTTCTGCTCCCCCCAGTTATTGGCATGCATGATTGACAAGAGCCTCCTCCGGATGGAGAGACCAACGTTGTCAGTGTCCTCTAAACAGAAAGGGTCTCTCGGGGGCGAACATGGCCTCAATACCCAACTTCCTTCAGCCACATGTAACTTCCGGTCAACTCAGTAACATTCTGTTTGGGAAAGGTTATCATCGGGGAAATGGACCATCCATGGCAGGACTTAGAAACTAACTCTCTGAGCCTTCGCCCATGAGTTAGACCCAATTCAATCAGGGCACTTCTTGTCGCCATGGCATACAAAGGACACAGTAGATAAACGCCCTGGCTAATGGGGCTGCAAGGGTCCCAGCTGCCACGCCCAGTGAGCACCGTTATCAGCTCCATTAGCTCAACCAAATGTGTGGGTGAACTGAGGCAGAGATGTGATCTGAACAACTAGTCCGCCTTCGGAGGATTTACACCCATCAGCCTGTTAATTGAATAATGTGTCAACATAACAAAACCTTTGCTTCTTGCCTCCTCACAGGAGGCCAAGACTCCCCTTGCGCTCCCCTTGTGTGAGGAAGGAGGGCTGGGCCCCCGCAGACCCGTCTCCTTGTAATGAACGAGATACTGTTGTCTGTGGAAGACTGGGAAGAGGCAAAGTCACCGGGATAAGGAAGCACAAAGAATACTGAGGGTGACCAGATAATTAGTTAGAAATAAAAAAAAAAAAATCGATAGCAAAAGACCAAGGGTCAAGTTCAATTCACACTCCTCTTTGGACAGACACATTCCGAACAATATCTTCGAACAGCCAAATCCTCACAAGGAACCCAGAGCGTCTGTGACTAAGTTGTTGGTTATTGCTTGGGGGGCTGAAGCCACTGAGACAAACGGGCAAAGACTAGACTCCTGGAGTGGGGGGAGCAGATGGTCTAATTCAAGAGTCTACCTGGAAAACAGCTACAGAAGAGCAGTCCTCAAGGGACTCCATCCTAACTTGATTCTCCCGTAGACATCCCTCAACCTTGGGATGTCAAGACTCCCAAAGCTCAGCGACACCACATCTCCTTTGAAACAAAGTATCACCAAAGACCATGTCAAAGCAGAGGAGTGTTGTTCTGAGAAGTGAGGGCTCCGGGCCCCGGGGTGTGCGCCCAACAGCAAGCATGCACAGAGAAGCCCAGCTAGGTTAGAAAGACCAAGAAAAAGCTGATGATGAGCAGACATTCCTAATTTTAGTAATCTTATATACTCCCTCTCCCATAAAGCTCCCTGTGAGTTGTGATTTATTGGTTTTATATATAGAAACCATACATAGTTAAGATTCCCTGTCCCTCGGGGGGGGGGGCGCAGAGGGAAGGGAAGACAGAATGAAGTGCAGTTTTTTTCATGACCCCCCCCCAATATGGAACGTTTTCTAGTGAAGTTTGCTTGGTTGTGACTTGGGGAGTCCTGGGTCTGGTCCCTCCCACTTACTGAAGATTTCAATCCAGTCCTGTTTTCAGTGAGTTTCAGATAGGTTAAACTCCAGGAGGGCGTGCACTGCCAAGTCCACCCAAGTCTCCCCTTGTGCCTGGTTTACTCTGCAAGGAGCAACACGCCCCCAAAGGCAGCAAAGGGCCAAGGCTTGCAAGAGAAGGCAAGCCAAAAATACCCGGCCGGCGAGCGCAGCTGTGTGTACAGTGTGACTCTGCCTAGCAAACACAGCACAGGGATTTGATGCTCCCTGGATCACGGGGCTCACAAACACGCTTGGAAAAAAATAATCTGACCATCGCTCAGCACTGAGAGGTTCTCTGAGGGCTATGCATGCTGCTAGGTAGACAGACTGGTCACCTAGCGTGTGTTAAGCCCCGGGTCCCATCCTCAGGACCTCAAAAAACTGGAGGAGTAAATGTGTATGTTTTCCGTCACAGGAAGGTGAGTAACATTGGTGCCACATGGGTGTGTCTCGCTTGACCACTTGAAAGGGGGCGCAGCTTTGGTGTAGATCCTTACAGAATCGCATGGTTCAGGCGTGGCTGTGAAGTCCGAGCTGATTTTGTGGTCAACTCAGGGAAGCCACTGGCAATAGAGCCAATTAAGAAGTGAGCCCACAGCCCCACTCTGGAGCACCGCCTGGAACTCCCCGGGACAAGCACGGCTCTAAGAAGCCACCACACCTCAGAAAAATCAATAATAAATCAGGAGTGATATTAGGAGCAACTTGGCAGCGAGTGGCCAGCCTGAGCCGGTGCCGCGGGAGCCTCCAGTCCTGCAAAAGCAGACAAGGCTCAAGCGGCTCTGCTGTCATCCTTTCCAGAAAGGGCAGGCCGCCAGGGGTCCAAGTTGAGGAAAGTGGCTCAGGTGCTGGTGCTGGTGACAGAACTGAGAACTCAAGGTCTACTTACAGTAGTAGTAAGGGGGCAGAGGACAGGGGCAGCGGTGCTGACAGACAGACAGCCCTGCAACCAGCCCGGGACAGCGGGGCGGAGGGGACTGGCCGGCGGACCAGAGAAGGGAGGACCAGAGGGGACAGGAGGGGATTGGGAGGGAACTGGAGGGGCGGGAGGGGAGGGAGGGGACCCGGAGGGGTCGGGAAGGGACCGGAGAGGGCGGGAAAGGTCCGAAGGGGACTAGAGAGGGCAGAGAGGGCCGGAGCCGTACCTGGGCTCCGGCAGGACGACCTTCTTGCTGGCGCGCGCGGCCGGCGCCGCCTTGCTCTTCTCCATGGCCATCAGGTAGCTGACGTCGGCCAGCACGGCCTCCAGGTCCGCCATGGCGGCTCCGCAGCTCCCGCCGCCCCGACGGGGCCACGGCGCGCCCGACGCGCGACCCCGACGCGGACCCCGACGCGCCGCCCCTTCCGCGGCTCCGCGCCCCAGCCCGGCGCGCCCCCAACCGTCCGCGGCCACGCGCTCCTGACCCAGCCTCTCAGGCACCAGGGACTTCCTCTCCCTCCTCCTCTCCCTCTCCCTCCTCCTCCCCTCTTTCTCTTCTCGTCTTTTTCCTCTCTTCTTCGCCCTTAGCTCCCTAAGCACAGTCCGGATGCCCAGTACAGAGTGGACATTCCAATAACACGCTGTCCTGGAGGGGACGCGTCGGGAGGTGCCCTGGAGTGCTCCCACCTGCTCTTTCGAGTGATTGCCAAACAGAGGTCAGAGCTACCGCAGGGGGTGTCTCCAGCCATCAGCCCCACCCTAGACCTCCCTCTGTGAACCAAGCCAAGAGACACCAGCACAGAGGAGAAAGTTGCTTGGCTCTAGCCATGCGGGGTGAAGTGGGGTGAGAGTCACGCCCTGGAGTAGAGCTGTCCCTGGGGACCCAGCTGATGGAAGCGCTCTAGGTTCAAGGTCATTAGCTGGCTTGCACTCAGGTGAAAGGCCTCAGGGTGTGTGTCCAGTGGGGGAGCTTAGGGCATCCTGGCTCCGGCAGGCTCTGTACCAACTCAAGAGCCACAAGAGGAAGTGCCCCCATGAGAGCGCGGAGCCTCCTGGGTTTTCAGGGAAGTGGAAGGGCTGAGGCTCGATTCTGGGCAGTAGGGAGTTTCCAGGGGCCTGAGCCTGTCATGGTGACCTTTTCACTACCCCCCCCAACCCTGCCGAGGTCACTACTCATTTCTCTGCAGCTGGGCACACAGGTCCACGTTCAAAACCCATGTGGTGCCTGTTAAGGGACCAGGAAATCTGGAGACATCTTAAGCTTGCAGGACCTTTATCTAAATTGTCATACATCACTGTGAACCCCGGGTCATCCTGGGCTGGAGTGAACTTCTGTCCACAGTTGAGAGGGTTAGGGCCACGTTTTGATTAGTTCTCCGGCTGTCCCAGCAGAAGTGGCGTGGTCTGACGCTAGCTTTTGTCTTCTGCCTATTCTGTTTCCCAATGGACCAGTTTTACCAAACGTTTCTCCACCCCCCAAGGCACAGTATTTGGACGGACTAGAAAAGGCCTAGGTGGCAAGGGTGTTAAGATCCTGGGAAGGAGTTGGGTCTGCCACAGACTGCCAACATCACCCCTCTAGTGCCCACTGTATTATAACGGAGCAGAGACAGGCAGAGCCCAGCTCTCCGTCCCTCCACTTTTTCACTCAAAATGGGAACACAGATGTCTTGTCCACCCAGTGCAGAGGGGGGAGGAGTAAGTTCCCCCAAAAGCACACTGCTCCTTATGAATCAATATCATTTCTTCCAAAATGTTGTTTTTTTTTTTAAGTCATCCAGGATTTTCAGATGATCAGAAGACACACTACCCTCCTGCCTCCCCTATTTATTTATTTATTTATTTATTTATTTATTTAGGCCCTTTTTGACCTAGTAAGATATATTTTGTCTTTATGTTCCTTTTCCAAGTTGTGGAATGTAGTAACTTATGAAGACACCCCACATTCAAACCTCTAGTCTAAGCTAAATGGCTGAGAGACATTAGAGGCACGGTCTCAGCTCTCTGGGGCTCTGTCCTCGTGAGTGAGGAGACCGGTCCTTTTGAGTACACAGAGGGGGAGGGCAGCATCTAGAGATGTACCTTGGGCTGGGAAGGGCTGGCCACACAAAAATGAAGAACTGAGTTCAACCGCCAGAACCCACATAGGGGGGGGGCATGCTTGGAACCCCAGCACCAGGAAGACAAGACAGGGGGAGCCCCGGGGCTCAGCAGCTGGCCAGCCGAGCTGAACTCATGAGTTCCAGATCATCAAGAGACCAAGCGTCAGAAAACAAGACGAGAAGCAGACAAAGTAGCTTACCAAGTGAGGGTGCTTGCCCTGAGCATGGAGTTCAGTCCCTGAGAGCCCCTTGCAGGCAGAGAGAGCTAACGCCTGGAAGGTGCCCCTGACCTGGGCATGCGTGTGCTCTCGCGCATTAAATAAATGTAATTTTTTTAGAAGGGCCAAATGGGAGGCAACACCCAAGTTTGTCATGTGGCCTGCACATGCACACACAGGCACACACAATGCACCCACACAGGCACACACATAACACATACACACACAATGTGCATGCATGCAAACACACACTTCACACGCATGCACACAATGCACACACAGGCACACACATAACACACATACACAATGTACACACACATGCACACACACAGGCATACACATAACATACACAATGTGCACACACAGGCACACACAATGCACACACACAGGCACACACATAACACACAGACACATGAACACACAGGTTCACACACAATGGACACACACACACAGGCAAGCACCTTGCCTGACACCCAGCAGCTCCTCTGCCAAGCTCACCTCCTGCTCTATTCTCGCTTGGCCCATGCTGGAGAAGATTCCACAGTCACACACTGAGGCAGGAAGACCCCGACCAAAAATAACTTCTCCCTTGGGCATTTCTAGGAACCAAAAATGGCAACAGTGATGTCCGTTTATAAACACAGGCGATTGCTTTTCTAACCGAGGGAACAGTGTGTCCAAAACATGCCCATGTTCCTGAAGCCCCTGGCTGTGTAGGTCAGCTGACCCCACGCCCAGGTAGTAGTCGGCAGCCCCTGACTCCCCTCTGCTGGCTCCCGCCCCCTCTCCTAGCTGGAGTCTTTCAACGTGATGCAGTTTTTCATGTTCACCGAAAACAGAGGGTATGGATGACACTGACACAGTTGTCATAGCTGAGCCTCAGACTCCTGTCACTAGACAGCATCCTTGCCAGCCTGCAGTCTCTAGAAAGATGCAGAGAACAAATCGCCACCCACGCGTGTGCTCAGTGGGTAGGGCTCGCTGGCAAACCTTTCCGGCCCAGCCCCCTCCACCCCCAGAGGCCCGAAGCGCTCAGAGCACAAGCTGCTTCTGAGAATTGCCAGGACTCCAGGGTTCCCACATGGTTCACAGCATGCTCGCTCTGGCTTCCCCCCACGTTGCATCATTAGGGGAGATGAGGCCGAGACTGGCACAGTTCAGATGGTAAGAAGAAGTCTCCGTGGGTAAAGTTCCGTCCCTGAGAGCCACATGGTGAAAGTGGGTGACCGCCTCCAGCAAGCTGCCCTCTGGCCTGTACATGTGCTCCTTGGCTCACACCCACCACCCACCCACACACACACACACACACACACATACCCACTGACACCCCATACCACATACACACATCACACACATGCACACATTCTCACATACACAATAAACACAATACACACAACATACACATACTCATTCCCACAGCATACACCATACACAGACATCACAAAGAGTACACACACACATGCACACACTCACACATACACACTGACATACCACACACCACATATACATACCACATACACATTCACACATTCTCACACACACAATACACACACACACTCATACCCACAACACACACACCATAAACACACATCACACAGAGTGCACACACACACACACACACACACACACACACACACACACACTGGTGGTTTGAATATGCTTGGCTCAGGGAGTGGCACTATTAGGAGGTGTGGCCTTGTTGGAGGAAGTGTGTCACTGTGGGGTGGGTAATGAGAATGAGGCCCTCCTCCTAACCACGTGGAGCCAGTCTGCTAGCAGCCTTCAGATGAAGATGCAGAACCCTCAGCTCCTCCTGCACCATGCCTGCCTGGACACTGCCATGCTCCCGCCTTGATGATAATGGACTGAACCTCTGAACCTGTAAGCCAGCCCCAATTAAATGCTGTCCTTCTAAGAGTTGCCTTGGTCATGGTGTCTGTTCACAGCAGAAAAACCCTAAGAGACACACACACATAAACACAGAAAGACAGAGACTGAGACTGAGACAGAGAGACTGAGACGAAAAGAACAATAAAAACAAAGAAAGCCTCCTCAGGGTGGAGAGTTGGCTCAGTTGTTGAGAACAGCCCCTGCCCCTCCAGAGGGCCTGAGTTCAGTTCCTGGAGCACTCCCTTAGTGGCTCACAGCCACAGGCAACCCCAGCTCCAGGAGATCCTGAGCTCAGGCTCCTTGGTACCCAGAACACTCACGATTCTCACCGTCACTGGCTCCGGAGGGAGACGATCTCTTATCAGCAGGTCCCCGGCTGATGGTGCCTGTCACTGTCCCCCAGTATCTGAGCCACTGCACTGCCTGCACAGATGCTGACGAGAACTGACTGTTACCTCAGAGATGCAGTTCTCAGAATGGAGATTATCTATGAGGCGACAGAGTCCTGGAGATGTAGCTCAGAAGTGGACCCCAAGGCCCTGGGCTTAATGCCCAGCATTGCAAAAGACCATACTCGAAAGAAGAAAAATCCTACTTAAAACTTAAATGGCCATTAAAAGGGGGAGGTTATGCCCTGAGGGCCAGGTCCTTGACCCAGATGAGGCCTGCCAAGCTCTTCCTCAGCTTAGCTGGTTCTGTGAGCTTCTCCCATTCTCTGCAGACTGGGTAGAATCCCTCACCCACCAGAAGCACTCAGAAGGCGAGCTAGAGAGAGTAAGAAAGCACCCCGTGCCCAAGAACCCCCAGAGACGGGATGGCCTACAGAACAGTCCAGAAGTCTGTCCTAGCTTTTGTTGGCTGATATGTGCATCAGTGCTGGGCCTTTCCCGTACCCACATGACCAGATCGGAATAGGGTGTCTGGGACGGTAGAGAGCCAGTGTCCACAGTGGGATCCACCCAGGACTGGAGAGGATGAGGGGACAGGGCACACTCCAGGCAGCAGGACCTGAGCAGAAGTACGTGGGGAAAGCCGGTGGGGTGATCAGAAACCTGGCGCTGGGTGAGGGCTGGCCTGAGCCGTTCCTTGGGACCCTTTCTGTTCACATTCCCTCTGAAGACTCACGTGCAGGTCCCCGAGAAATGAGACCAGCACCAACCCTAGAACAGCCCTCGGACCTCAGCCTGCTAGCACGGTCTTGAAAGATGTCCATGTCACTATCTAAGAAGCATCAGCCATCTGGGTGCCGCTGGTCTGACTCTGCCCCGCGGTGGAGAGGTCGCCTGTTCCTACCTCTGGTCAGCAATTAGCAGTGACTCACTGCCCTCTAAGCAGAGACTTGAGGTCCCTTCACAGGAAGTGTGGGCCAGCCCTGGGCACCCCCAGAACCTAGAGCAGGACCCTGGATGGAAAGGGACTGGAAGAAAGGCCAAATCAGCTGACCCCGGAATCAGGAGGCCCTGAGGGACGAGAAAGAAGGCGGAGCACCTGACTGAGCTCCACCGAGGACAGAAGGGAAAGATGAAATAGTCCCTCCTCCCTTCAGCTGCCTCTGACAGGTATTTCTCAGTGATGAGAACTACGGTGTCAGCCTGCGACCCACTCCGTAGCTCCAACAGCAGTGTGAGACTTCCGTCCGTCTTCCATCCCAGAAGTCTGTCTTTCAAGGTCTCCTGTAGGGCTTCTCATGGTGCAGCTCTCTGCTGGGGGGGGGGGTGTCTGTGTGTGTCTGTCTGTCTGTGTGTGTCTCTGTGTGTGTCTGCCTGCCTGCCATGTCTGTCTGTGTGTGTGTGTGCATGCACATGTGTGCGTCTGTGTGAATGTGTCTTTGTGTCTATGTGTGTGTCTGTGAGTGTGCCTGCCTGCCATTTCTGTGTGTGTGTATATGTGCATGTGTGCACCTGTGTGTCTTTCTGTGTTGATGTGTCTGTCTGTGGGCACGTGTGTGTGTGTGTGTGTGTGTGTGTGTGTGTGTACACACATATGTGTTTGTGTACGTATGTGTGTGTCTGTCTGTCTGTGTCTCTTTGTGTGTCTGCCTGCCTGCCATGTCTGTCTGTGTGTGTGCATGCACATGAGTGCATATCTGTGTCTATGTGAATGTGTCTGTGTGTCTGTGTGTGTGTCTGTGAGTATGCCTGCCTGCCATTTCTATGTGTGTGTATACGTGCATGTATGCACCTGTGTGTCTTTCTTTTTTTTGTTTGTTTGTTTGTTTGTTTGTTTTTGTTTTTAAATGGTTTTTCAAGACAGGGTTTCTCTGTGGCTGTCCTGGAACTCACTCTGTAGACCAGGCTGGCCTCGAACTCAGAAATCCGCCTGCCTCTGCCTCCCAAGTGCTGGGATTAAAGGCGTGCACCACCACCGCCCGGCCCTGTGTGTCTTTCTGTGTGGATGTGTCTGTGTCTGTCTGTCTGTGTGCACGTGTGTGTGTGTGTGTGTGTGTGTGTACATGTATGTGTGTCTGCCTGTCTGTCTGTCTGTGTGAATGTGTCTGTGTGTCTGTCTGTGTGAATGTGTCTGTGTGTCTCTCTGTGTGAATGTGTCTGTGTGCCTTTCTGTGTGGATGTGTCTGTCTGTGTGCACGTGTGTGTGCACGTGTGTGTATGTGTGTGTACACATGTGTCTGTGTGAATGAGTCTGTGTGTATCTGTGTGAATGTGTCTGTGTGCCTTTCTATGTGGATGTGTCTGCCTTGTGCACATGTGTGTGCACGTGTGTGTATGTGTGTGTACACGTGTATCTGTCTGTGTGAATGTGTCTGTGTGTCTCTCTGTGTGAATGTGTCTGTGTGCCTTTCTGTGTGGATGTGTCTGTGTGCACGTGTGTGTGTGTGTGTGTGTGTGTGTGTCTGTGTGTGTGTATCTGTCTGTCTGTGTGTGTGAATGTGTCTGTGTGTCTCTCTGTGTGTGCATGCTGGCATTCCTCAGACAGAAGCCATTTGGAAGCAGCCTTGCAGATGTGTTAAGAGTCCTCCTCTAGACTCTGCCCTTCCTGTCCCTTTCCCCCTCCCCTCTTCCGCTCTCTTCCTCCCTCTGGGCCTTCCATCTCCCCTTGCTCTCCCAGCCCTGAGGACACTTCTCTCCGTATGTTCTCCTAAATCCTCACGGGTTTTCCTGGGTACGGTGGCATATGCTCTCCAGGAGCCAACGCAGGAGGGTTTCCAGTTTGAGGCAAGCCTGAGCTACTTAGCTAGACCCGGTCTCAAAGCAGAGGCACGCAAGGCATTGTGGGGATCACGTAAGGGGCGGAGAGAGGTGGGAAGAGCTGCTGGGGCTGTAATCAGTGAGGTCAGGCCATTGGCTTTACCCAAGGGTCCCTTGCACATATTCACTGGACCGATCAGAGCAGAGACAGTTGCAGGAGCCACCGCGGCCCCTGGGGCCTGTGGCTCTTGTGTGGTGTCCTCACTTCCTAAGATCTGCCTCCTCCCCAGGCAGATCTGATGTGCTCCAGACCTAACTAGGGGTTGGAACTGCTCCAGCCCGAAGTCCTCCCTCCAGCCTTGCCTACAGCCAATGTCACCTTCCACCATTCTCATGACCTTTGGCAGACCTACCGCATGCCAGGCAGTCACTGTCAGGTCACCAGAAAGCCAGGGACTCACATGGTAATTAAGTCATCTCCCACTGAGCCCCTCAAAAGCCCCAACCACCATCCATCCGTTCATTCACAAACCCCTGTGCCCTGGCCTGCCATTCATTTAGGGAAATATCCTCAGGCCTATTGTATGTGGGTCTTAGCCCCACCCCCACCCCCACCCCCAGCTGTGTGAATTAATATTCTTCTAGACAGAACATTAATGGCAGTTGATTGTTTGACTAGAGGGTGTTACATGGCCAAAGGGCACAGAAGTCCTATAATAAGACCATTGACAGTATGAGTGTGTGTGTGGGGGGGGGGCTCTTCTCTGAGGAGATGGCACTTAAGCTGAAGGGTAAAGGGAAGGGTTAAAGTAGCTCAGTGGGCAGAGAGCCTACCCTGAGCTGTCTCTGTATACAACACCGTGGGTTCGATCCCTGGCATCATCTAAACCAGGCATGACAACTCACGCCTGTCATCTCAGCATTTGGTTGGTGGAGGCCAAAGGAGCAGAAGCTAAAGGTCTCTCTGGCTTCAGGAGACCTTCTCCCAAAAGACAGAATGAAATAAAGGATTCAGAAAATGTTCTGAGACCCTGTCAGAGGGGACTCAGCGAAGGGAACAGGGGTATAAGCAGGGACAGAGACGAGATGAGATGCGGGCCTGGGGGCCTTTGAGGCAGTGTCAAGGAGCCCAGAGAGCTTGGGAAGGAGGGTGACACCATCCCACACCCTTGCGAACAGAGCTGGCCACTCCTGGACAAAGATCTGTGCCTTTAGCACGGTCCCAAATGGGGCGGACCTTTCGCGGGGCTCCTCCCTCAAACTGCTTTAAAGAGAACCCAGGAAGCAAACAAATGAGGGCTGTGTCCATCCAGCCCCTCATTTCTCTAAACAAACAAGCCGCGAGCACGCTGAGCCCCTGGGAAAGCAATCCCAGCCAGCAAGCCGGCCTTGGGAGGAGAGAGAAGCTGGCTCTGCCTCCTTTCAGCGGAAGCACAAGGGACACGTGTGTACCGTGCAAACACAGCCACATGCAAACCAGACACGGAGCTGATCGGCCCAGGGCCAAAGTTGTCCAGGTCGCTGTGGCCTCTCGCCTTCGCTGCCTGCTCCTGTGGCTCCGTCACACACACACACACACACACACACACACACACACACACACACCCCGCACTGCCATGTGGGCACAGAACACGTGATCAGGATCAGCTGAACCCTTGTTCTGGAAGCATCACTACAGCTATAACCAGCCTTGGGAACAGGAGCCAGGGCCGCCCTGGTCACACTCAGCACCCAATAAACAACTGAGAAAGTGGTTTCCTGAGATGTGGAACTGTAACATAGATGTTAATGGTGGCTACTTTCTCAGAGAGAGTCATCCATTGTCCACCGGTTCCCAGAGCTTCCCATCTGGGGAAGGTTCTGAAGGAGACTTTGCCTTACTGGGCTACTTGGCTCCTGGTGTGTTTGCCGTTGGGTTAGTTGCTGCTCTGTGGTGGTCTGGCTACACTCTAGACAGCTTCACGCAGCTAGCCCATGCTGGCTGTCCCCCAGTCTCCGAGTCAGGAGTTTACATGGGGTTCTGCAGGGTCCACTTCCCAGGGTCTCACAAGGGTGTGATCTAGGGTCATTTAGGGCTGTGATGTCATGGGAGGCATTGGTCAAGAATCCATTGCCAGGGCTGGAGAGATGGCTCAGCGGTTAAGAGCACCGACTGCTCTTCCAGAGGTCCTGCGTTCCATCCCAGCAACCTCATGGTGGCTCGCAACCATCTGTAATGGGGTCTGGTGCCCTCTTCTGGTGTGTCTGAGGACAGCTATAGCATACTCATATATACAAAATCAATAAATTTAAAAAAAAAAAAAAAAAAGAATCCATTGCCAGGTCCGTTGGTTGCTGTGGTCTACTGGATTCCAGGCCTTGGGTTTTCTCTGACGGCCGGTGTGGGGACAAATTCTCTGCATCTAGAGGCCAAGCTCTCTTTTCCTTGCCACAAGGGCCTCCCCAACCTGGTCACTCATGTCCTCAGACGTTCTCAGGACAGGTGCGGCAAACACGAGATGAGAGGCAGCCATGCAATCAAATCCACTCACGGTTGGCAAGGGCAGGTTGGCTCCAGATTTCACATGGCTCCCGGAGTTCTCAATGCCATGCCAAAATGCTCCATCCTGTACCACCTTTTCCCATAGCCAGGATGCCTCATGGGACCTGAGGTCACCCACACATCAGGTTCTTCCTCTGCCTTGTGCTGGCACTGAGGTTAGACCCCTCTGCCCCTGCCCTGGTGTTTAGATCCCAAACAATCCTTGCAAACCCCTGACGACTGCATCTTTTTCCAGGGACTTCAGAGACACCTCCACCTCAGCTTCCTGGACAGTGACCTGGTTTCCCTTGCGGCTGGTCTCCAGGGGAGACGCTGCGGGAGCTGCCTCCCTCCCTCCCTCCCAGCTCCATCTTCTCATTTTCACCACACGATTAGACCTCGTTGACATTTTCTTTACCTCTCCCCAGCTGAATACACTGCTAGTGTGAGGCAAATCACAGCAATTACCTTGCTTGGCAGGCATGCTTGGGCTGGGGAAAGCCAGCCTTCACAGCAAAGCCAACGGGTCCACTAAGAACTTAGAATCCTGCCTTGAGCCACAACTGCCAGTGCCCTCCGTGCAGACTGGGACATCAGAAGTGACATTCTAATTACCAAGCTTAACCCAGTCACCCCTGGGACTCCTGGCTTTCACAAGTGGGTACCTTTTAGCCTGAGATTTGAGCCATTTGGTAGAGCCTGGAAAAGAAACTGTAGGCTGCAGGCTGCACCATTAAATACAGAGTCAAATTCCAGAGAGAAGCAAGCACATGGTGGTGTTTTAGGTTTCAAGAGATGTATAAGTGCACACACACGTGTCTGTGTGTTCGCATGTGTACACATGTGCTATGTGAGTATGCATGTGTATGAGAACATGTGTGTGCACCTGTGTGCATGTGAATGTGTGCATGCACATGTATTCATGTGTTGTGTGGATGTGCATTATTTTGGAACATGTATGTGTATGCATGTGAACATGTGCATGCACATATATGTGTGTGATGTGTTGTGTACATGTATATTGGAATATATGTATATAAATGTGTGCATGCACATGTATGCGTTGCTGTGTGGCATGTATACATGTTGGAACATGTGTGTACATGTGTGTACATATGAATGTGTACATGCACGTGTGTGTATGTGCTGTGTGGATTGTGTGGGTGGGTGAACATACAAGTGTGTGTGGGAAAATGTGTGTACCAGACTAGGAGACATACATAATTTTGTTGTTGTTGTTTACTGGTGCTGGGAATTGACCCCAGGACCTCAAGCATGCAAGGCAAACACTCCACCACTGGGCCTCGTTATTTTATTTCATTTTTTAATTGGAGCAGACCTTGACCTTGAAATCCTCCTGCCTCAGTTCCCTGTGGGTGTGGAATTACAGGTGTGCCTGCAGAATCTGTCTTGCCTTGGGCTGTGCTCCAAGGTGCCCAGAGCTGTTCCCCTTGTTAAGGAAGTCACAGTCTCTCAGGGTCACCGTGAGAGGTGCAGGCTTGTGTCGCCCTCACAGCAGCCCACAGGACAGACTTCCTAAAGCACAGACTGGTCTCCACCAGTCAGTGAAGGGGCCCAGCATGGAGCTCCGGGGCTCCTGGAGAGAAAGTAGGAACTGTATTTGCTTGGGCCATACTCACTTCCAGCCAGACTGGACACTTCTGGAGGAACGTGGCTAAAGCTAATTTTAATGTTGAATATCAGCTTGGCAGGAACCACCTAGGAAAGGAACCTCAGAGTGTTTCTGTGACGAAATTTCTATGCTGGTTAAGGTTCGGGAAGACCCACTCTGCATGTGAGAATCACAATCCCATGAGCTGAGGTCCTGGCCTCTCTTTATCTCTGTCTCTCTCTGTGTCTCTCTGTCTCTGTGTCTCTCTGTCTCTCTCTGTGTCTCTGTCTCTGTCTCTGTCTGTCTCTGTCTCTCTCTCTGTCTCTCTGTCTCTCTCTCTGTGTGTGTGTGTGTGTGTGTGTGTGTGTGCTTCCTGACCGCAGATGCAGTGTGACCATCAGTCTCCAGTTTTCCACCATGACGAACTGTACCCTCTAAGTGTGAACTGGACAAGCCCACCCTTCCTCAAGTTGCTTTTGGGTGGGTATCGTGTAACAGTAAGGAGACAAATGCCAGTGCGGAATGCAGGGTGGGGGGAGGAAAAGATGGGGAGGGAAGAACAGAGGGAGGGGGCACAGAAAGGGAGAGTGGGGGAAGGAAGAGGAAGATTGTCACACTGGATGTCACACACAGCAACTCTGCCCCACCGTTCTTTTTTTTTTTTTTTTTTTTTTTTTAGGTTTTTTGAGACAAGGTGTTTCTCTGTGTAGCTCTGGCTGTCCTGGAACTCACTCTGTAGACCAGGCTGGCCTCAAACTCAGAAACCCACCTACCTCTGCCTCCCAAGGGCTAGGATTAAAGGCGTGTGCCACCACTGCCCAGCCTGTCCCAAAGTTCGTTAGACCTCTCTGCTCTCCTTCTGAGGGGGTGGGGTGTGTGTGTGTGTGATGAGATGTGTGTATGTGGTGGGATATGTGTTTGTATGTGTGGGGTATGGAGTGTGTTTGTGTGTGTGTGTGTGTGTGTGTGTGTGTGTGTGTGGTCTTTGTAGTATGATGTGTGTGTGTGGTCTGTGTGGTCTGTGTGGTATGATGTGTGTTTGTATGTGTGGGCTGTCACACAGGGTCAACCCATGAAGAGCAGTGCTGGCCTAGATTGGGAGCCCTGGTGTGAACAATGTCCTCGTTGGTTTGATGGAGTAGCCACCATCCCCTAAGTGACACTTCCATGCCTAGACTCCTGTGAGCACCTTCAATGCCTGGGAGTCTCTTTGAGCCTCATACATCTTAGAACCAAGAAGAGTCACTGAAAGTCATCTATTCTACTGTCATTTGGTATCTAGTGTTTCCCTTTGGTACAGTTGGGCATTAGCTACAGCTTTTGTCGTTCTGATGAGCTGTCTGTAAAGAGCAACATAACAGGCAGGCATGGGGGAGGAGCCTAGTCTGAGGAGACCCGGAAATTAGCAGGGAGGGTGGGCATCTGAAGCAGACCCTCAGACTACTGCTCTAAAAGCAGCCTTCAGGGTCTGCAGAGGTGGCTTGTAGCTAAGAACATTGTCCTTGCAAAAGACCTGGGTTTGGTTCCCAACACCCACATGGAAGCTCACACCATCTATAACTCCAGATCCAAGGGGTCTGATGCCCTCTTCTGGCCTCCATAGGCACCGAGCACACATGTTGGGCACAGATACAAACAAAATATCCATATAAATATATACATATATATACATACATACACACATATATATTGCTATATATGTGTATATATGTATATGTTATGTACATACACATGTATACATATATATACACATATATACATATACACATATGTACATATGCACACACATATGCACATGCACACATTCGCATATACATCTACATATACACACATATACATGTATGTGCATGTATATATGTTACATGTATGTAGCTCAGATACTTAAATCTCACAGGAATAGATTCCCCACCAGGGAGATCCTTAGACACAGCCCAGCAGTAGTGGTGAGAACCCAACTCTCAGTCACTTGACACCGCAGGACAGTTCTTTTTGTTTTTTGTTTTTTGAGACAGGGTTTCTCTGTGTAGCCCTGGCTGTTCTGGAACTCACTCTGTAGACCAGGCTAGCCTCAAACTCAGAAATCCGCCTGCCTCTGCCTCCCACGTGCTGGGATTAAAGGCGTGCGCCACCACTGCCCAGCCACAGTACAGTTCTTAAGGGAACTGTTGTCAAGGGAGCTGGGCACCTGCAACTCCAGAGCTTGGGAAGCTGAGGCAGGAGGATCCCAAATCCAAGCCAGTCTGGGCTATAATGAGATCCTTTCAAAAAATAATGACAAAAAAAAAGTCAAGGTCATCAAAACCAAAGAGTCTGAGGAATCGTCCCAACCATGGGAGTCTATGGAGGCATAAGAAATAACTGGATGTATCAGCTCGGGTGGGACCCTAAAGCAGAGAAAGGATGTCAAGCACCAGTGGAGGAGATCTGAGAACGCACACACGAGTGGGGTCGCGTTTCCTGAGCTCACAGCTTCCTGACTTGCTCAATGGAAGGGTTTTGGCTCTCAGTTTTGGAGACCTCTGCCTTTGACCAACTGGTCCTTGTGTGAGGCCATGTATCATGGCAGGGATGTAAGATAGAGTGAAATGCTTCCCTCGTGCCAGTGAGGAAAGGGGGGCAGGGCTGAGGTCACGCAGTCAGTCCCTTCGAGATGTCAGCCCCAGTAACCCAAAGACCTTCCATGAGGTTTTCCCCTATGAGGCTTCCATTTCCAATGGTGCCACACTGAGGATCAGGCCCTGGTGACGTGGACGCTGGAAGGCTTTAACCAAATGATCACAGTTGTTTGTCTGAAATCACAATCTCTCTCCAACATAAAAGGTAAATAAAAATACTAAAATCAACACGGACATAATGATGAAGACATTTAATCCCAGCACTCGGAGGCAAAGGCAGGGGGATCTCACATGCCTCTCTCATGGGTCATTCCAATAAGCCTCTCTTCCTTCCACCAAGGTGGCTGTGGCTGTGAAGGCCAGGCAGCCAGCCCGGAGGATTCTGGGAGATTCTTCTTTCTCTACCTCCCACCTCAGAGGAGCACCAAGATTATAGACACACTTTTGTACCTGATGCCACCTGAATCCCGAGTATTTGAACTCAAGCCTTCAAGGTTTGTGCTACAAGCCTCTCAGTCCCCCCCCCCAGCCCTACAGTCATTCTTTTTGATGTGCTGACTTTACGCACAAGCATCCAGCCAGTAGGTTGTACTTGAGAACAATCCAGAAATCCACAGCAGTCTTGGCAGGCTTCCTTGCTTCTGATACAACGGGACACCCAAGTCATCTTGCACGTTTCCTGCCCAGTCCTGAAATCAACTTCGTCTCCAAGGATCACTGGCTCCATTTACTGAGAAATTCTTCTAGAGCAGAACATGGACCACTGCTGAGTTGACCGTTTTCTGTATAAATTTGTAATCCTGAACCTAGAAGTACAAGTGGCATGTGTGTGTGAGCACATGCATTTGTGAATGTGTATCATGTGTGCATGCATGTGTGTGAGCATGCACAAATATGCATATCATGAGTGTGTGCATATGTCTGTATCTTGTGTGTGAGCGTGCACACACATGCATGCACACAAGTATATTTCTCTGTGTGTGTGCATGTATGCAAGTGTGTATGTGCACATGTGTGCATGCACATGAGTATGTGTGTGTGAACATGCACAGGTATACATAGCATGAGTATGTGTGCACATGTGTGTGCATGTGTATTTTGTGTGAGCATGCACACATATACATGTTCATAAGTATATTTTCGTGTGTGCCTATGCATGTGTGTATATGTGGGGACTTGTGCATGTGTGTGTATCTTGTATATGAGCATGCACACATATGCATGTGCATGAGTATGTGTGCTTATGCGTTCGTGTGCATGTGTGTGTACATGTAGGTGTGCATGTGTGTGTATCTTGTATATGAGCATGCACACATGTGCATGTGCATGAGTATGTGTGCACATGTGTACACATTTGTGAGAGTGTGGAGAGTGTGCCCACATGTGTGTGGAGGACAAAGGTCCCCCTCAGGTACTCTTCTCTATTGCTCAGCCCTTATTTCTTGAGACGGGTTCGCTCGCTGAACCTGATGCTCACTAATCCAGCTGGACTGGCCCCCAAGTCCCTGCTGATCCCCATCTCCCCAGCTCTGGCTACAGACAAGTGCCACTGTGCCTGGCTTTCACATAGGTGCTGGGGACGCAAACTCAGCTCCTCATGCCTGCCGACAACCCTTTACACACACCGCCATCTTCCCAGGCAGGAACTATTTAAGCTTTGGAAAACAAGTCAGCTTTGTGTTTTACTTGGCTCTGTCCTGGGGGTGTCTCTGCCTGAGGGTGCGCCATCAGAGTCATTTCGGGGTGTTTGGATTTTTCAGTATTGTTTCTCCTGCATTTTAGACTTCCACAGGTCTAAGAAAGACCTCAGTGCGCAGGCGCAAAGCCAGCTGCTGCCCGCCTCCGAGTGTTTCCTCGCCCTTCCGTCCACAGACTGCCTCACCTGCAGAAGCACCTGCCACCCGCGAGAAGCGAGGCCAGGATCCCGCAGACTGCCAGCGATCACGGCGTCTCTCTCCACAGGGTTTTGATGTTCCCTGACACTACGCATTTTTGTTTCACCTGCCTGAGCCTGCACACCGGTCCTCCACAGATTCACAGCCATCGCTGTCCTGATGATCAGCGAAATCAACTCAATGTCAAGGTTTTCCTGCCAGTGCCGAGCTTCCGGGAGGCAAGAACACCTTTCAGAGACTCTTCGCTGCAGCTGGTGTCTCTTTCCTTGACGCTTCTGGAATTAATGTGACAGTTTCCACTGAGCCGTGTCTGCGACCTGCTTCCAGAGGTGCACAGCCCTGGCGCCTGCGAGCAGGGCCCCAGCAGAGGACCTGCCTCCACCCTGGCTATTTCCCCATCCCCTCACTGGCTCGTTGACTCTACTGTTGGGATCTCAGAAGTCCAGCCGCCAGCTCCTCCCTGCCTGTCTCCACACCCCTCGGTATCCGTCCCAACGGACAGCAGTACCAGCCTAGCTTATCTTCAGTTGGTTTCTCCATGTGACCACTCAAGACCTCTTCCTAGGTTGTCACTGAGTCAGTGGCCTTTGGAGCCAGCTTAGAAAATAAATGGCTGCCTGTCCATCAAGAAACGTAATCCAAAATTCTTGGCAAGGTGTTAGTCATCATCTTGCTCCAATCTCATTTCCCCGGTCCAACCCATTTGTCCGACCTCAGCGCCTCTGAACAGACTGCGGGTTTGTTTTTATTCAACTCTGCCTTTACTCAAACTGTGTCCCTAACTGGAACTTTCGACTCCCCTCTCCGCATCCACATAACGAGCTTCTACCCGCCCCTTCCCACCTCACCTCACTGTCCCTAACCCTGAGCCAACCCTCCTCTTACAGTTTGAATCTGAAATGATGTGCCCGGAGGCCCGAGAGTTGGGTGTTCTTCGGTCACTAGCCGACGGCACCGTTTGGGGAGGGCGTAAGGTCTTTAGATGGGGCCTCTCTGTCTCCGTCTGCTCTCTGCTTCCTGATCTGCGCCCACTGAAGCCTCCTGCCACGGAAAACTCCACCATGATGCCAGCCAGGGAAGACTGAGATCTCTGAAGCTTTGAACTGAACGAAGCCAGTCCTCCCTGGCTCATATCTGTCAGGGGATTTACTGCAGTGGCGGAAACGGAATCAAGCTGTATTGATCCCTTCAGGCCTCTGTCACACTGCATGCAGGCTAAACCTTGTGTTCTGAGCAGCGGGTGGCCTCCAACTTGGATAACCTATATGAAGTGGAAAACCGGGAGCATGGAAGCCACAAAAGCAAACCCAAGAGGATCCAGAGCAGTGACCTTACTGACGCTGCCACCCTTCAAAATGGCTCCTCACACTGCGGTGAAATGGCTCCTCACACTGCGGTGACCACCATCTGTAAGACTATTTCATCGCTACTTCATAACTGTAATCTCGTCGCCGTGATGTAGATATCTGTGCTTTCTGATGGTCTTAGGTGACCGCTGTGAGAGGGTCATTCGACCTCCTAAGGACAAAGGAGTTGTGACCCACAGGTTGAGAAGCATGGATCTAGAAATTCTGTGTGGCCCTAGGGGATGGTGTCATCCCCAAGGACCCCATAAAGAAAAGCCAGGATGCCGTGGGCATCGCTGTGAGTTCTGCTGACCATTGGAAAGGGAATAGCACTCTTCCCTGTTCTAGAGGCAGAAGAGGGACCGCACCCTCAGTCACCCTTTGAGGCCAGCCCTGCTCTGACTCCAATGACACTGGAAGTGCATACAGGGACACACTGAAGATCAGAAATGTGGAGGACTTCATTTTAAAGTACCTGGTAGATATCTTGTGGTTATGAGCCCAGTCCATACCCTAAATCCACCTCCACAGACCCCACGTGTCCATGGCCTGCCAGGCACTCACCATGCCTCCTGTGTGTAAGGGGAGGGTCTGATGTCAAAGTCCTGTTCTCTAATTGGTTCTTGATTTGTCAACAAAGAAGGCCGAGTGCCAGTTACTGGGTGGAAGGTACAGGTGGGACTTCCCGTCCGGGGGAGTGGGGGGGGGAGGGGCCACAGGACGGAGAGGAAGAGGTTTTCTGCCACTTTGGAGGAAGAAGCATGTAGCGATTATGGACAGTGTCAGGGAGAGCTTGGACCTTTGGCCTCCACTACAGGCGGGCGGCCACGGATGGTTGACAGGGGGAAGGGGAGACTAGCTGCTAATTTTAGGACAGGTGGAGAGACAGAGATAATAAATTGGTAAGAGCACACTTTTCCAGGAGGGGGATAGCTGTGCCCAGCAATTGTACCTAGAAGCCAAGTTGTAAAGTGATAAGCTCTGTGTGTGTAGGGGGGTGGGTGCTTTATCCATGGATTCATGGGTCTCGGGAGTGGGCTGGTGGAGTGGTCACCTCCTGGAGCTAAAGGCAGGAAGGAAGGGAAGCCGGCAGGGGCAGCTAACAGGGCCCTTCCCTGGGAGGAAAAAAGTGGTAGGGTTTAAAAACTACATGCAACACCCGTGTTACAACACTGCATTTCATACATGCTTTCATATGATTATCTAATGCATTTTCACCTTGTCCCACACATACATACCTTGGCCCTCCCCTTTCTCGAGGGTTTTCCTCTTTATCTCCCTCCCTGTTTCATGTCACACCACACACACACACACACACACACACACACACACACACACACGTTTATTTGTCTGTATAAAATATGGGATCCACAAATGGGGGGGGGGATCCAATATCTGTCTGAGTTTGACTTAAATTGCTAAATATGATCATCTCCATCTGCATCCCTCTCTGCAAAGGACACTGTTTCACTTTCTATTACGTGCATTGCTGTATTTTCTTTATCCGGCCTCTGTCGAGAACAAGCAGGCTGATTCCACAACTCACCTATTACCAACAGTACTATAATAAACATCAATGGAATCCTATTGCTGGATAAAATACCCTGAAGGGAGCACATTTCAGGTTACAGTTCCAGCCTGTAGTCTGTCATAGCAGGGTTATCACAAAGATCAGCGCACCAAACAGCTGGACACATCACATCCATAGTCAAGAGCAGAGAAGAGATGAATTCTCGCATGCTCCCTTGTTTGTGCTCAGCTCCATTCCTCCTCTTGTAGAGAATTTAGGTTCCCCCGACTAGGGAATAGTGCCGCCCATAGTGGGCTGGGTCTTCCCATTTCAGTTAACTAAATGAAGACAATCCCCAAGGACATGCCAACAGGCTATCCAATGTAGACTTCTCCCGTGCGATTTTAAGTTTAATCAAGTTGACAGAGCTGCCTGTCACCAATTAATAGGTATCTCGGGGCTAATCATTTGAGAAAGTACAGGGAATGGTATAGCTGGGTGTCAGGGTAGTTCTGTTCTCAGCCTTTTGAGAAGCCTTTGTACTGGTTTGCGTGGGGGCTGCAGTCACTCACATTTGTCACTGGAATCTAAGGGTTTCCTTCTCTCTGCTTCCTCGCCAACATTTGCTCTCTTTTGTTTTTTTGATGACAGCCGGTCTGGCTGGAGCTAGAGGGAATCTCAATGTGTTCTTAATTTGCATTTCCCTGATGGCTAGTGGTGTTGAACATTTTCACGAATTCGCTGTCAGCTCCAAATGGATCAAAGACCTCGGCGTCAGACCTAGAACTCTAAAACTGTCAGAGGGAAAACACAGAAACCACTTCAAGATACACAGACACAGCCAGGGTCTTTCTGCAAAAGATTCAGACAGGAAAGAGACCAGAGCCAATGAGTGGGCTTTGTAAGACTACAAAGTATCCATCCAGCAAAGAAACAAGAGACAGGAGAAAAAACAACGTTGCTAGCTACAACCTAGACTGTACAAATAACTCAGAAGGGTGACTGCCAAGAAATCCAGCTACCGGACTGGTAAACCGGATACTGAAACGGACAGACTGGTCTCAGGAGCTGAGGTGCACCCGGGTGCTGCCCGTCACATGGTCGGGTATGGAAATGACCGTGTGTGGCATGGTGGCACGTGTGTCAGAAAAGCTTCAAAGCTCAGAACATTTTGGATTTTAGATTTTTTGAGTTTAGGGATGTTCTGTGGTTCACATGCCGTCACCAAAGGGACATAGTCCCTAAGAGAGGAGTCATGGCTACCAGCAGCAAGCACTGCCCTCTCCTCCCCACCCCCCTCCTCCTGCTCTACACAGACTCCCCTGGTCGCTGTCCCCTGGGCAAGCAGCCATCCAGAAGCCTTTACCTTGAGCCCTCACTTCCTGGATAAATACAGCTGATGTCTAAGCTCAGAAGACATAGCTTTGTGTCAGTTTTGCCCCTGGACACACCTTCAGCACTTATATACCGTCAGCACACAGTATTACCCAATAAATAAATATTTGTGAATGTAAAATAAATCTTCCCGGCCTTGCGCTACCCACTCTTCCTGGATACTGTGCTTTCATTTTCAGTGGGCTGTGATAGCATCTGCTTTTCATTTGTACTTTACAGATCAGGACTCGGACTTAGAGACCTAAAGAAACCTGCCCAAGGTCACTCTGCTGGGACAGGAGCACAGACATGCCTGATCTATGCTGAGGTCGCGTTGCTGTGCTCGGATTACTCTGTTACTTCCTCTCACTACTCATTCAGAGATTGTATTTCTGTTTTTAGTTATGTGCAGTATGTGCGGATTTGTGCACATATGTGAGATAAACTCAGAAGCCAGAAGAGGGCTTGGGATCCCCCTGGAGCTAGAGTGGCAGGCTGTGAGCCATTTGATCTACATGCTGGGAACTGAGCTCAGGTCCTCTGGAAGAGCAGTCAAGTGCTCTTAGTTGCAGTCCCAGCACTGGGCTGGCATGTGCAAAGCCCCAGCTTTCATACATAGAATTGGGTCTGCTTTTCTGAAAAAGAAAGAAAAAAAAAAAAAGAGGTTGCACACAGCATCTCACAAATTCCCATGAGATCATGGACCACCCAAAATGCACAAAGAGCCACACACCGACATAAAAAGAAAAGAATCTGAGTGTGTCTGTTCACGGGTGTGAGCGTGGGTGTGTTGTGACAGGTGCATAAGGTCAGAGGATGACTTGGGGTGGGGTCAGGCCTCACCTTCCACTTTGGTTCAGACAGGATCTGCCAGGCTAGTCAGCTCTCCTGCCTCCCGCCCGTCTCACAGCAGGAGCGCTGGGATTACCACCTTCTGCCATATCGAACCTTTCCACACATTCTGGAAACTTCACCTCCTCATGTCTTGGGACCAGGGCTTTACCCGATGAGCTAACCCTTCGCTGCTGTCACATGATGGCTTTAATGTCCTCCATGTTCAGGATCCATGACTTGAGCTGAAAGGGTTTGCCTCTCCCCCCTCCCATTCCGCTCCCCTCCCCATCCCCTCCTCCTCCCCTCCCCCGCTGCCTTCCTCCCCCTCAGGAGGCAAATATTAACTTCAAATTTAAAATTTAGAATCCAAACTGAATATCCACAGGTGCTCCGGAGGTAAGCCCCAGGGATGGGTGGCCTTAGCATCTGCCCTCAAAACAATTCAAGACAGAAGAAGAGAAAAATCAGAAGTAAGCGTGAGTGAATCTGATTGCCTTCTCCTCCCGTGTCTTAGAGCAAAGCCTTGGGCTCACTTTGTAGCCCAGTGATCTTGAACCTTGACCCCTGTGCCTCAGCCTCTCAGTGTTTTCCTGTGCCAGCCATATTGTAATAAAAATATCTCTTACCTCCTAAGAAGCTAGAGATTTTGCTGAAGCCCATAGCCAAGTTAATATGACCCCCTGAGTCACTTAAGACGTCTATCTACTGTGGCCTCAGCCTTTTTGTTTAAACTTCCTTTAAGGGAACAATGTAGCAACCAACCTTAATTCACCTAGGATTTCCCATGTAATCAGCTTTTACAACCTAAGCCAACACAAAGCTGTGATCTTAAGTTATGTGTTCCTGTGTGCCCTGAAGCACTGAAATGTTTCAATGTGCACAAGTTCTAATAAGCATTTGCTGAAAGCAGCAGAAATAGAGGTTAAAAGAAACTTCTGAGATGAATTTCCACTATAAATATTAAACAGAATGTTTGGATATCAGTCAGTGTCTTAGGGTTTCATTGCTGTGAAGAGACACCATGACCAAGGCGACTCTTATAAAGACAAACATTTAATCAGGGCTGGCTTGCAGTTTCAGGGGTTCAGTCCAGTGTCATCATGGCAGGAAGCATGGTAGCCTGCAGGCAGACATGGTGCTGGAGGAGCTGAGAGTTCTGCATCTTGAGCCGAAGGCAGCCAAGAGGAGACTGTCACTCCACACTGGGCATAGCCTGAGCTTTGTATGAGACCTCAAAGCCTGCCTCCACAGGGACATACTTTCCTCAACAAGGCCACACTTCCTAATAGTGCCACACCCTATGAGCCAAGCATTCAAACACTTGAATCTATGGGACCCATACCTACTCAAACCACCACAGCTAATAGACAATGATACTTTCTATCTGGGTCAGTTGGGATCCGTTGGCCCCAGCTGACTTAATCCCCTGTAAAACTTTGCTAAAGATTTCAGTGAAGTATCCCATTCCTCCTCCCCTTCCGCATGCAATGATTCTGTGCTGTCCAGTAAATACAGAGGGAAGCCCTTTGTGAGGGACAGACCTACAGACAGATTCACACACAGAGAGACACGCGGACAGGTACAGATTCACAAGATGGCCATATATTCAACAGAGAGGACAGAAGGCACAGAGAGAGTTAGGTAAATTCCAGTCTGGGCTCCATCTTGGTTAATGACTCCAACACTAAGTGCTTTGATATTTTTTCCCCTTAAAATGACAGCACCACATCACTGGTCACTGAGTTTATTGCAAGTACTTTGAAGCCAACAGAATTATTTTCCAACAGCAAGACTGCAGGTGCACACCTTTATGCCCCACTTACGCAGGACTAGGGGGTCACACTACCTAACAATCCCCACAGCCCCTGAGGGTCTTCTGCCTCCCTCTGTTGACCCTAGGGCTCCTGAGGGCAACCCCATCTGGAGTGCTACACTTCCACTCTCCAGGTTACACACACATACACACACACACACACACACACACACACACACACAAGTCTCAGTGAAGTCTATAATCAGAGATGGGAAATGGGTACCACGTCCCATTGGCCAGACGATGGTCATGTGATCACCATGTACTGCAGGTAGAGTCAAGTCTAGTGGCATCCCCTGAGAACCGAGGAGGAGGATTTACATGAGAAAAATCTGGTTCTTAGTGGAGTTGCCAAGTAGCATGAACACACACTATCATCCCCAAAGGTCACTTGCTTCACTGTGCAGTGTAGGCAGAGTCCGTTTGGAGACCGAAAATATGAAAGTTTGCAGAATCAGGAGGATCAGAGGAGGAGAAGGCAAATCCCAAATCCTAGACAGTGACATTTACAAGGGATAAGTTTAAGCTTTCGTTTAGGGCCTTTTAAATGGCACAAAGTGTAAATGGATTTGTAAAAAGCTCACAGAAATAAAATTAACATATTCTTGTTGCAAGAAAACTGGACTTGAGTCAGAAAAGAAACCCCTAACTCGTTCAGGCCATGCAAAGAGAGGTGGGGGGGGGGTCTGGGAGGCGGAGGCGGTGCTGTCAAGCCTGGACCCTGGACTTGGTTTTTATCTTCCCTCCTGCTCTAAAGGAGCATGTGTAGACAAGAGAGCAGAGGTGGCAAAGACCTGGGAGGTGTGGCTGAAGAGTCTGACGTGGCTTTTGGAGCCTGTGAAACAGAAGATAAAATGACTATCAGAACCAGAGAGGGCTGCCACTTGTAAGCGAATAGGGGGTCTGGGGGACTGGAGAGATTATTCAGCAGTTAGGAGCCCTGGCTGTTCCTTTAGAGGACCAGGGTTCAATTCCCAGTGCTCAGTCACAGCTGTCTGTTATTCCGGTTCCAGAGACTCTGACACACTCCTCTGGCCTCTGAGGGGGCTGCACACATGTGGTGCACAGGCACACAGGCAGGCAGAAGACCCACACAATTAAAAATAAATAACATTTTTTTAAAACTTGTGAGCTAGGTACGTTTAGGGGTCCAGTTGTCGGCTACGTTAACGAAGTTCCCACAGTTGGCTGGGCAGATGGCTCCCAGCGGAGAGTCAGGGTGGCCTGACCACTTCTAAGAGCAACACAGATGGAACCGCATTCCAGAGACTCTTAGACATTCATCCTTCCACAGTGCGCAGCTTTCTTGATGGCGTTTGTATTGCTGTGATGGGACACCATGACCAGAAGCAACTCGGGGAGGAGAGGCACGATTTCATTCACAGTTCCGTATCTTGTTCATCATCAAAGGAAGTCAGGACAGGAACTCAAACAGGGCAGGGACCTGGAGGCAGGAGCTGCTGCAGAGGCCATGGAGGGGTGCTGTTTATTGCCTTGCTCTCATGGCTTGCTCAGCCTGCTTTCTTGTAGAACCCGGGACCACCAGTCCAAGGATGGCTCCACCCACAATGGGCGGGGCCTTCCCCCATCAATCACTAATTAAGAAAACACGGTACAGTTGTATCTTATGGAGGCGTCTTCTCTTTCAATTGAGGCTCCTCCCTTGCGGATGATTCTAGCTTGTGTCAAGTTGACATAAAACTAACCAGCAGAGCACCTGGCAGAACCCTAGAGTAAAAGAGCATAAAACATGTCAGACTCAACAAACAACAACGGGCTCCTTCTCGGACTCCACAGAGGGCAGTGACAGGCAGGAGAGCTATGTGGGATTCAGAAAATCAGAATCTTACTTGACCCAGACACCTGCCTTTTTGCCTCCTGGAAATATCCACTGACTTCAGTCAGATGAACACACTGGAAGAGAAAGCTCCAGCCACACAGGAAAGTGCAGTACTCAAAGTGATACACTGTAAGACCCTCAGGTCAAGGCTACACTGTAACACCCTCAGGTCAAAGCTACACTGTAAGACCCTCAGGTGAAGGATACACTGTAAGACCCTCAGATCAAAGCTACACTGTAAGATCCTCAGGTCAAGGCTACACTGTAAGACCCTCAGGTGAAGGATAAACTGTAAGACCCTCAGATCAAAGCTACATTGTAAGTCCCGTGGGCCAAGGCCAGTCAGTCTAGGCCCTCTTGTTTTGGTGCTGCTACAAAATGCTTGCCAAAAGCAACTGAAGGAAGGAGTGGTGAACCTGAGGACCTCAGGTGTCCTGGATGCCCACCACACAAGCTCGCCTACATCCTGAGAGCCAGAGGAAGAGTGTGGAAGGCATGAGGTGGAGGCTGATGGTGTCCAGTGAATCTTCTAGAAGATCTTGGTGAAACTTTGGTTGGGGTAGGCATCGGGAACTTCAGAGATGGGGAAGAGTGACAGGGCTGGGGAGGACTGTGCTGAGATGTTGGTAGCACCTCAAGGATATGGTGGCACCTGGGGGTGGTCGTTCCTCTGATCCAGAAACTCCTACAGCCCAGTGTGCAGTCACTCTGAGCTCACACAGGCATGGAGCCAAGCCCGCCCTGCCTAGGGTTTTATCAGATCCCTCTCTTCTCCAGCTGACACCTTCTCCAGCTTAGACACCCTGGAAGCCTTTGAGAAGTGGGATGTTCAGAATTCCTCGGGGAGAGAAGGAACTACTGAGGGGCTCCAGCAGTTCACACACTGGCAAAACAGGCCTGCCCACACCCCCAAACAGGTACACAGCCTCCCCACCACAGGCACATACTGACATACACAGGCACTCTCTACCAAACACATGCAGGCACACAAAAACCACCCCCCAACACACAGACTAACACACAAGATATGTATATACACAAGCACACATGGACACACACACACATACAGGCACACACAGGCACACAACCTTTCCCCAACCCCCGGCATGGGATAGACAAATACACAGGCACACACACATGCACATATGAGCACACATGCACACACATAGGCACACATAGAGACCCACCTCCCTCCACCAGGATCCTGTCTCCCAGAGGATCTGGTTTCCTCCCAGGGCCATCTGTCGCTGACTCTGCTCTAAATCTTGCCAGTCTACTTGCCAGATTGCATAATTAATTACTTCAAAGCACCAAGGCCCCCACTGCTCCTCAGGCTAGGAGCCAGCTGGCTATCGGGGGACTGATTTGCTGTGATAGGGCCAGGCCCTGCAGCTCCCACAGTGGGGCGACTTGGCCAAAGCCTCCCCCACCCCCACCCCACGTGCCCTTAGTTTCCACAGAAGCATCTGCTACTAGCTTGGCAAGGGCCAAGTTCTTGCAGTGTCTCGGTGACTTGGGTGGCACTTAGGCACAGTGAGGCCACATGCTGTCCATTACCATAAAAGGGAGTGACCCCAGCCAGCTCAGCTGGGACCCAGTGCCATTTATCTTTGTCACTTAGCCGCTAAGTCCAGAAGTTGTTCTTTCCACGCCAACAGGGGCGACTGGACTCCAAGATCGTTGGGGGGAAAATGGAGGATACAATTAAAGTGGCCATGGTGGAAGACTAGCTCAAGAGGTGGTATTTGCATAGCATGCACACGGCCCTGGTATCAATTCCCAGCACCTAACAACAAAAACAAATAAGTATAAAGTGGCCGGACAGGGCAGAACCCAGGAGCCCCGGGACCAGGGTGAGTTCCACGCCTTCTGAGGTTGGATCTTGCAAACAGTAGAGTGTGGTAGAATTCCTACTTGACCAACAATCACCTTAGTACAAAACGTCCTTGAACTGCAATATACAGATGGTCAATCGCAAGAGGTGGAGAACTTAAAGGAGGAGGATGTAGTTCGTTTCTGTGTTGAACTGCCCGAGGACTGATCTTCAGGTGTAGCTTGGTGCGGGGACCCCACTGATTTTATCATAACCCCCTGTCATTTCCAATATGCATCTTGGAGTCACCTCCCTGTAAGGAAACCACCTCCCAGCAACAGCAGCGGAGGCAGAGGCGGAGGCGCAGGCGGAGGCGCAGGCGGAGGCGGAGGCGGCTCCATCTTAATGCTGAACTCAAGGGGGCAGCCCTGAGCGATCCAAGCCTGGCACACATGGGTTACCCCACCCACACCTAGGCCCGTGAGTGGGCAGGCTGAAGGCTGTGCTAATTGTGCCAGATGAGCACAAACATTCCACTCTGCATCTCGGGCATGGAGCACGCATCCTGGAAATCTGAAAAATGGACATGAGTGAGAAGATCCTTGAGTGACAGCATCTGCTCCCTCGTGAATCAGGTGGCCTCTGTTTTGTCATAAAAAGACGATGTCGATGGAAGTTCCTGGGTGCTTGGGCCCCTTTGCAAACATCCCAGGGCGTGGGCATTCAAAGACTAGAGCGAAGCTCTGGGCCTCTGAGGGCCAAGTGCCCTTGTTATAGATAGAGCAATGTTCCTTAAACCCTTAAAAAGAAACAGGATCATGATGTCATCATCTGAGCTCCTGGATCAAGCCGTACCTGAAAGCCACACTCCCCTTGCCAAGCAGGCAGTATACCAAGTGCATCCTTCCCAGACAACCAGCCCAACTCGTGACCTTGGCACCCCCAGGGCAGCAGCCTGGTCCCAGGAGCTCTTTCCTGAGTGGCTTTTGCCTTCCCTCTTCCTCTCCTTGCTGGTCCCTGCTCCCTTGGTGCCTGTTTGCTCTCTCTGTGTCCAGGGTTGGATATAAAGACACAGTCACCAGCACTTGGGTTTTCTCTCACACCGTGGCTGTAAGGAACCGTGCAGTTATTAGACAGCAGACCCTAACTATCAGCACCAAACTGACCCATCTATCCTTTCGCTACAGGGTAGAGAGGCCTTCACCTCCCATCATGCTCTGCAGTGTGGTTGTCCTCAGGCATGGTCAGGGCCCTTCCCTCAGGGAGAGGTGGAGAAAACAGAGAACAAGCTGCCGCAAGGAGCCAGTTCCAGCCCCACAGAGTCCCTACCCAAGCTCATGCTCCTGTCCCAACTCATGCCCACAATAACCCCCCTGTTTGAAGTTGGCTCTTTTTCCTCTGAGAAAAAGGAGGTGTATCTAAAATAGGCCAGGGCCTGGGCCTATGGCCAAGTGTGGGTGAAAGTGGGTCAGGCTGGGGAGAGGGCAGGCAGGCAGCTCCAGCTGAAGATACCTCCTTTGTGCTGGGCTGGGGGCTGTGCATTCACTGTTGCGACCTCACCGAGCCCTCCCTTGTGCTGCTGTGGAACGAGAGCCTTGGGGTCTACAGATTACAGAGGAGGAAACTGAGGGGCGGGGGGTTAGGATACGGGACTCCGCATCCAAAGCCTGAGCATAGAGGAGACAGAGCAGATTTCCAGGCTACACTGTGACAAAGGATAGCTTGGCCACCTGGTATCTTGATGCCAGCCAGCCAGACCTAAGCCTGGGGCCCTGAAACACACACCCTTGGCTTCCTTTGCTGCAATCTTTAAGTGAGGTTAAGAAATGAGAACAGCCAGAAATCATGGCTTCGGTGCCTTTTAAACCTTATCAAATCCCACAGCAAATGGCTTGGGATCATTTGCCCAAACCCCAAAGGGTCTTTCCTTGTACCAAGACTATGGCACCTGCTCCCTGACAGAAAGGCAAGGAGAGAGGGGGCAGGGGGTGGTCATACCCTGACACATGGAGCTCTGGGGGAACATTCTAGACCCAAATGAGAGCAGCTAGCAAACACCACGCTGAGCCCCTCAGGGAGTCTCCTGAGTCTGCTGTTCCTTTCGCCGCATTAGCTGCTGTCCTTGTTGCTGCACAGAACACTGACCTCGGCTTCAGAAAGGGCCGGTTTACTGTGAGGCACAGCCTGACATATCGGAAAGCCATGGCGACGGGGTGTGAAGTGGCTTTCACGGTCCATCTACAGGAGAGAGAGAGAGAGAGAGAGAGAGAGAGAGAGAGGTGTGAGACGGAGACGAAGGCTGGTCTTCTTGGCCTGTTTCTCCGTTTTCTTCAGTCCATTCAGGTACCACCCACATCCAGAGTAAGTCTAAACCTCTCTGGAAACACCTTCATAGACACCGTGCTCAGAGCTGTGCCTTCTAGGTAACCCTATCCAGTCCAGTCAATGAGGAAGTCACCCATTGGTGTGCACTGAGAAAAAGTATCCCAGGAGTCCTGGCAGAGCCTGGCACCCCACCACGGCAGCTCCTTCTAACCCACCCCTACCCATCTGTGCTCAGACTCTTCACACACTCCCCAGCTCCACCGAGGGACCCCAGTGACAAGCTTAGCTGCCTCAGTGCTGGCTTGGTCCCCATGCAGCTGTCCCTGTCTGCTGATCCTTTTCTTTCCTTTTGAGATCTGCCCACATTGGGCTTCTGAGGAGCAGGTGTCTTCTAACAACTGCAGTTTACCACGAGTATTTTTGGTCCCCCCAATCTTGGGAAATTGCAGGGACACTGTTGGCAGCCTGAGGAGATGAAGACAGAACAGCCCCTCCAACCCCCACCCCTTGGCAGCACGTGCCCCGAATAGCGAGGAAGGAACAGGACTTCTTGTCTGCTGCTGCGCGTGAGATGCCTGCAGATCACAGCTAAGAACAGTCCATAGAGGTCCGAGAGTGGCTCAGGCCTGGGGTTCTGACCTTCGGTCTCCCCCGAGGGCAGTCAGGGCCTCCCCACCTTCAGAGTGGTTCGTGCACAGCTGCAGCTGGAGGCTTTGGGTCCTCACTGTGTGGCCTCTCCACGGGTGCTTGAGTGCTCTCTCAGTGTGGCAGCCAGTCTTCCACAGGGAGAGAGCAAGGGGGAAGCAACAGTGTGTCTCATGTCTGTTACAGTTTGGATACAAGGTTTCTAAAAGACTCAGTGTTGAAACCCTGGGCTCCAGACTATGGTGCCTTAGGAGACAGGGTATAAAGGGAGGAAGTTAGGTCACTGGGTATATGAAGTAGGGGATATTAGTATACACACACACACACACACACACACACACACTTCCTGGCTCCCAGCACCCACGTACTTTGCACCACAGGCCCACAGTGAAAAGCTTAAGCAGCTTAGGTGGAAACCTAGAAAACCTGGAGCCGAAACCCAACCTTTCCTCTCTATAACCTCTTTGCCCTCGGCGTTTTGTTACAGTGGTAGAAAGTTGTTTACAAAATGTCCTACCCCTGCCGTCTCCTGCCATGCTCTCTGCATGACAAGATTCAACAAGCTCGGGTTACAGCCAAGGACACGCCTCATTTCTAGAAAGGAACATCAGGGCATGCGGGCAGTCTCTAAAACAGAGCAGACGCCGTGGTGGAATGGGGTCCAGCTCCAAGACTGTCCCTTCTGAGATTGTCTCCATTCTACAGGGCAAAGGGGATGGAGGAGCACCACCTACCCGTCCACACTAAATGTGGCCCTGTGGCCTTCTCAGGCTGGAAAGAGGCAGAAGTGACCATTTGCCAGTCCTGAGACTAATCCAAAAGAGAGCTGGCATATCTCTGCTCATCTATCACCATCAGCAAGAGAAGAATATTCCCAGGATAGCCCATTGACTCTATGAGAAGACCCAAGACATGGAGCAGAAGGTAGAGGGCAGCCTGGCCCTTCCCACTCCCAGGAGACACAGGAACACAAGCATGGATTGTCCTGTGGGACCAGAGTATAGTTATAATAGCATCACCGTAGTAACTCTTCAGGGACACAACACAGTCTCAGCAAACAACCCAGCCAGAATTAATGTCCGCCACACTCCACAGCTGTGTGCTCCTGGAAAATTGCTACATATCTCTGGGCCTCTGTGGCTTCATCTGTAAACTTGTAACAACCATGTCAGTCCCCTAATGGGTGTTTCGTGATGTTTAAAGATCTCCACATTCCATATTCCCTGACAACTCACCTCTCTCCAGAGCGCCACTCCAACACAGCCCGTGAGCATCCCTCCTCTGCAGGCCCTGTCCCTGCTCCCGGTGTCTCTGCTCCAGTCCTCCGCCTCCCTGGGCCACTCGGTGGCTGTGGCATAACTCTCCGACAGCCACAGTGGGCTCAGGGTTGGCTCTCCAGTCATGGCTGGGTGACTTTAGAATATGACTAGACATCTCTGTGCTCTTTTTTCTTAGTTGTAAGGGTTCAAATGGTTCAGTATATCAGAGGATCCTATTAACATGCCTCCATCACAGCCACTGCCACAGCCACAGCCACTACCCAACAGTGGCAGGTAAAGGTGTAAAACGCTGCCTTGACCTGATGCCATACCACTGCCAGGAATGTCCCTTGGTGTCTGAGGCTGGTTCTAGGAGCCTGGAGAAGGTAAAAGGAAACCGACAGGCCCTGCGGACACAATGTTGCTGGCCCGGTGCGTGGATGGATATAGTGTTCACATAGAAGTTCACCCCACAACACACACACACACACACACACACACACACACAGTGCACAGTCATCTCAGAGCACTGACAATGGGAACCTAGCTGGATGCTGTGGTCCTTCTAATCCACCTGACCCAGGGAACAACTTGAAGGTAAAAATCATCCAAAATGTTTGTATTCGTTCTTTTTCTGTTGCCATGGTAGGACGCCATGACCACCACGGCAACTTAGAGACAAAAGGTGTCTCTGGGCTTATGATTGCTGAGGGATGAGACCGTCCTGGCAGGGAAGCATGGCAGCAAGCAGCCAGAACAGGACGACAAGAGCTCACACGCTTAAACGCAACCAAGAAACAAAGAGAGCCAACGAGCAGTAGAGCAAGGTCTTTTAAACTCTCAAAGCCCCCCCCAGTGACGTACTTCCTCCCAAAGCCCACCCCCCAGTGATGTAATTCCTCCCAAAGCCCACCCCCGGTGACGTACTTCCTCCCAAAGCCCACCCCCTCCCAGTGACGTACTTCCCTCCAAAGCCCACACCCCCATGACGTACTTCCTCCAAGGCCCGCCCAGTGACGTACTTCCTCCAAAGCCTAACCCCCATGATGTACTTCCCCCCCACAAGCCCACCTCTCCCAGTGACATACCCCCAAAGCCCACCCCTCACCACCACCCCTGCCAAAGCCCACCCTCCTGATGACGTACTTCCTCCAAAGTCCTGTCCCCAGTGATTTATTTCCTCCAAAGCCAAAGTCCCCTTCCCCAGTGTCGTACTTCCCTTCCCCATCAAGGCCAGGGAACCCCCAAAGTTCTAGAAACAGTGCTAACTGGGAACCAGGTCTTCAAATGGCCAGGATTGTGAGGGGCATTTCATTCAAGCCACCGCAACATTCAGTGAGGATGTGACACTTTCTAGGTGGTTTTGATCCAGCTGCAGCTGATTCAGAGAGTCTCAGACACAGGAGGCCCCACGGGCTCTGATGATAGCTCTGCTCCACTAGAGCTGAGGGGCTGGGCTTCTCCCTCACGAGAGGTGTTCTGGCTCCAAATTTCATCATATATGCTTGGCTGTTTTACAACACATTTCTTAAAGACTCGAGACCATCTGGTGGGGTGATCTTCCATAGTTCAGCTGTCTAGGGTTCCATCAGTAGGGGTCACAGAACCACCAGGCTGAGGCTCGGACACTCCTGGCCTGAAATGTATATAGTTCAGAGACTATCCAGTCCCTACCCAGATGCTCTCCTCCCCAGGTCCCCACCCCAGGTACTCCCTATTCCCAGATGCTCCTCCTACCACAGATGCTCCTACAACTCAAAGGTGCTCCGCATCATAAAGTTCCCTTCTTGGAGTGCCCCCCACTAAGATGCCCTCACCTCAGGTACTCTCTATCTTATGTGCTCCCCAATCCGATGTGCTCCCTGGCCCCCAGGATATTGAGGTATCTGCTTGCTTTGTCATCCCCAGAACCCAGGGACACTGTCCCCTTTTGTGTATTTTGAAATGTGTCTACTCTGGGCACAGTCTGTGGCAGTAACAACTTTGGGGTGGGACTTCCTCAAATGGGATGCAAAGCACAGACTCAGGAGCTCGGCCCTCGGTGGGTCGGTGGGTCGGGTGATGGGGTCCAGGGAGCTGTTTCCTCTCCCTCCTTTCCCATCTTTTATTCCAAGCTTGTTTTGATCCTGTGGTTGCTAAGATACCAGCACTTGGTGGCAGTTTCTGAGAGGCCATGTGGTCCAGTTTGTATGCAGTCCATTCCCTGCAAGAACACCGTGGGGGGCCGAGCTTGGGGTTCAGGCCAGGGCACAGTGGGGACTACGGGATAAGACTGGAAGGTCCCTGAGTGCTGTGACACTGAGCCTACCAGTCTCCTCCAGGTCCCCACCCCACCCGATCAGCACTCTGAGAGTTCACAAGTCTCCCAGCCCCTCTGAGCCTGTCTGTCATCTCCTCCCTCTAAGACACCCACAACACATGCCTAAGGAGTGCAAGTTCAAGGCTAGCCCACACCGAGGCTAGCCTGCACAGCTTTCTGAAGTCCTGACCTCCAATGAGATTTTGGGAATGTTGGAAGGTGCAGGAGAAAAGTGGTAGATGAGAGAAGTAGTCAGTGGTCCAGCGTTTACCTGGCATCCTCAAGACTCTAGGCCCGATCCTAGCACTGCCAAGATAGCAAAGAAACAAAAATGAAAGCTGTGTGGGATAAAGCATCACATAGTTTCCCGTACAACACATCTGAGCCTGTTTACACACACATGCACACACACACACACACACACACATTTTCTAAACAAGCAAAACTGGTTACAACAGAACACCGTCTCTGTGGGAACTCTAAACAAAAATATCTGAAGCAGAAAGCAGAAGAACACATTCTGACCCATCGGTGCATGTAAAGATCAGGACCACGGAACATGCTCACACAGGAAGCCCTCTCGTCTCCCACAGAAGCCCTCAGAGGTCTCTCCCTGCGCCCTGGCGTCCTGAGACACACAGTGAAGTCTGTCCATCTTGCTCACACAGCGGAGGCCAGACTCCACATCCCATATCAGGCATGTGGCACCAGGGGACACCTCATTCTGAATTTGCCCAGGGTTCCCTGGTGCATCCCCTAGAAAAGATGGATGTCTCTGTCCCCCGGGGAACCTTCCCGGAGCCCTGTGTGTGTTGGTTTTCTCCTCTGTTGTTTTTCCAACAACTCCCTGTATAAATCAAGGCTGATTTAAAGAACTCCAGTTCTTTTTATTAAAGACAACCGATGCCCAGGAAACACTTGAGAGGCCAAATGGGCTGTCGGCAGCACCTCACAAATGTTCCCTGGCTGACAGAGGTGCCTGCTCCACAGCCCGCTCCCCACAGGCCCTGGTCTATGGCCAAAAGTCTGTGGACAGAGTCCAAATGAGCCCGTGGACACACAGACGGAAGTCAGGGGTTAGATGCCAGTGCGGGAGAACATGTGTGTGTGAGCAGTCACATGTGGATGGGTGTATGCATGTGAGCAGCTATGTGTGGATGGTGTGTATGTGTGTGTGTGTGTATAGCAACATGCAGATGGCATGTACATGTGAGCGTCACGTATGGGTAGTATGTGTGTAAGCAGCCATGTGTGGATGGGTGTGCATGTGAGCAGCCATGTGTGGATGGGGTGTGTGTGTGTGTGTTTGTGTGTGAGCAGCCACATGTAGATGATATGTGCGTGTGAGCAGCCTTGTATGGATAGTACATGTGTAAGCAGCCATGTGTGTGCATGTGAGCAGCCATGTGTGGACGAGAGTGTGTATGTGTGTGTGTATGTGTGTGTGTGCATGTGAACAGCCACATGTGAATGGTGTGTGCATATGAATAGCCATATGTAGATGGGGTGTGTGTGAGCAGCCATTTGTGGATGGTGTGTACATGTGAGTTAGTCACATATGGGTGGTATGTATGTAAGCAGCCATGTCTGGATGGGTGTGCATGTGAGCAGTCATGTGTGGATGTGTGTGTGTGTGTGTGTGTGCAGCCATGTGTGGATGAGTGTGCATGTGAGCAGCCACATGTGAATGGCGTGTGCGTGTGAGCAGTCACGTGTGGATGAAGTGTGGAAGAGCACTACAGAGCTCCTTTCCTTCTTCCCTCTTGACTCTCTCCTTTGGTTTACTTTTTTGAGTCGGGATCTCATGTCATTCAAGCTAGTCTCGAGCTCCTTACGCAGCCAACCATAATCTTGAACTTCTGACCCTTCTGCCTCCAAGACCCAAGTGCTGGGACTCCAGAGACATGCCACCTGCCTGGGCTGACGGGGCTGTGGAAGGAGCCCATGACTCCTTTCATAACACTAGCAAGCCACACCTGCCCCTGACTCCTTCTCTACCTGGAAGCCCCACTCCATGCACTTGTACCAGTGGCTATGTAGGTGCATACCAAATATGCATGCGTACACATGATTGTCTTGGGCTGAGGGAGGACAGAGGATCAGACCAGGGTACTGAGGATCTGGGACTCAGTTTCCCAATCTTAGCATGGATAGACTTGACCCTTGACCCTGCCATTCCAAAAAGCTTACTTGAGAGCATACCCCATGGAAGAGAGAGACAAGTGTGTGCCCCCCTTAACAGGTCCCAGAGTGTCCCCTCTTCCTCTGTGAGAAAACCCTACCTAAGCACTTACCCACCCAGCCTAACTGCCCCTAAAACCATCTGCTCTCAGCAGGGCCACTTGCTGAGGGTCAAGTGGGCAGATATTCCTGCTTATCACCCTGATGCTGTGATGCAAGGGACAGCCTCACAACACAGAGATCCTGGAGTGGGGGATATCCTGGAAGTCCCTCCTTATGCTCCTGATCTGCCACCATGACCAGTAGGAGGGGATCTGACAGCAAGAGAGATAGCAATGGCCTCGCTCTCTTCCTGCAGCAACTGGGCCTGAGCTGGGGACTCCTTCTTCACACAAAGGGCTCAGTGCTGCTGAGCAGATCACACACACACACACACACACACACACACAAACACACACACACACACACACACACACGAGTCTTGCTGAGTTCCATGACGCGTGTCAGAGTTTGTGCTCTGGGAGAGACTAACAACTGTTCAGCAGCTGGTCCGTGGAGAACACAGGAACACCAGCTAATTTCCATAACCCGGCAGTTTGGCTCCTCCATAGCCTGCTGCCTTCCCATGACTGAGTCATTCATTCATTCATTCACTGACTAGCAAGCTCAGCCTATGAACACAGGCTCTGAGGACACTAATGCAGAACTAGGTCTGGCATCTGCCTTCACAGAGACTTCACCCAGAAAGGAGAAGGGCATGGGCCAAGGAATTAGCCAAAAACCTACAAAACCACCTGTGTGGGTTTGGAAAGATGGCTCCATGGAGAGGACCTGGCCTCTGTTCCCAGGACCCACACGGTGGCTTACAACCATCTGTAGCTCCAGTTCCAGGGGAGCTGATGCCCTCCTCTGGCCTCTGAGGGCACCAGGCATGCAAGAGGCTCACAAGCATCCATGAAGAAGAACAATAACACACACACACAATAATGAAATAATTAGACAGTTTTTTAAAAAATCTGGGGCCATCATGCCAGGCCACTGACATCTCCACAAGAAACCCCCAAAAGCTTTGATCCCCTGCCGGGCGGTGGTGGCACACGCCTGTGATCCCAGGGAGGCAGAGGCAGGCGGATTTCTGAGTTCCAGGCCAGCCTGGTCTACAGAATGAGTTCCAGGACAGCCAGAGCTATACAGAGAAACCCTGCCTCGAAAAAACCAAAAAAAAAAAAAAAAAAAAAAAAAAAAAAAAAAGCTTTGATTCCCCACTATCCATTCCTTCCACCCAGTATCCTGCCCCTACAGCAGAGAAGCGGGGATGTGCTCAGGGCAGAGGCTGCAAAGGACCCATGGGTGGCCGGGAGATGAGCAACCTTCAGCTCTAACCCTGTGGCTGCAGTGTCAGGTGTGAGGCATCCACCGCGGCTCTGTGAGGAAGCAAGGAAGCCAGGCGCTGCCAGCAGGACGCTGCCAGGCACTGCCAGCTTCTCCAGTGCCTGCTGGCAGCCTGCAGGACGCTGCTAAGTGGAACCGACTTCAGGTAGAAGCCATCAGCTCCTGGCGGGTCTGTCTTTGTACCGTGAGCGCATGTGCAAGTGGAGATGGGAAGAAGAGAAAGTGAGAGGAGACTCAGCAGAGTCCTAGTCCCACCCCACCCAGCCAAGGTGGAGTGAGGGAAGGCACACCCCACTGTGAAACCCTGCCCCCCGTGGTTCCTTCCTACCCAGAACATCTGCACTTGAAGTCTGGGGGTACAGACTTCACCCCCCACACACACACATCCAAGAGATCAGGAAGGGAAATCTTCACACGTTTGCCCAGGCTGTCACACACCTGCTCTGTGTCAGGGACTGTGTGACACACTGGGGACACTGGGTTGAGCTAACCTGGGTGAAGCTCAAAGTCCAATAGGGGGAGGGGGAGGGGCTGAAGAGCTGATGGGGGTCTGGTGAGGGCGTGAGCCTAGAGAAAGGGAAAACGGGGGGGGGGGGGCTGGGAAGATGGCTGAACAAGGGGGGCCAGAACTTCTGATTCCCAAGAGAAACATTTTTGAAGGATGTTAGCATGCCACTAGCCAACCCAAGAGCTAAGAATGTCACCAAATATCACCTGAGGCCAGTGGCCTTGGTCCTGTTCTGAAGGAGAACTTGGGGAAAGAAGCTGTCTGTGTCTGGCTGGTTTTGTGTCAACCTGACACAAGCTTGAGCCATCAGAGAGGAGGGCGACTTGATTGAGAAAACGCCTCCGTTTGTTTGTTTGTTTGTTTGTTTGTTTGTTTGTTTTTTCGAGACAGGGTTTCTCTGTCCTGGAACTCACTCTGTAGATCAGGCTGGCCTCGAACTCAGAAATCTGCCTGCCTGTACTGGGATTACAGGCGTGCGCCATCACCACCGGCGAGAAAACACCTCCTTAAAATCAGACTGTAGGCAAACAGGTAGGGTATTTTCTTAATTAGCAGTCGATGGGGGAAGGCCCAACCCATTGTGGGTGGAGCCAGTCCATTGTGGGAGGGCCCAACCCATTGTGGGCTGGGCCATGCCTGGGCTGGTGGTCCTGGGTTCTATAAGAAAGCAGGTTGAGCAAGCCATGGGGAGCAGGCCAGTAAGCAGCATTCCTCCATGATCCAGGTCCCTGCCCTGCGTGAGTTCCAGTCCTGACTTCCTTCATTGATGGACTGTGGTGTGGAAGTATGAGCCAAATAAACCCTTTCCTCCCCAAGTTGCTTTGGTCGTGGTGTTTACCACAGCAATAGAAACCCTACAAAGGCTGCTGGGTGGCTGATCAGAAATGTAACAATGTGGACGGACGGACTCTGGATGTTGCTATGTCCAGAGCCAAGTTACCTTGGGGCACCCTTGGCCCTTTGCTATATATTGACTTTCTCTGTGCCTGATCCAGCAGCCTTTGCGGCCATTAGGTACTTCCTTTGTGATAATGTATGAGCACGCCCCTGGTGCCCACCAGCCAGCAGGCTGAGAAAGCTATGGGACAGCATCTGCGATGTCCCTGCGTTGCTGTAACCCTCTTACCTGATGCCACCTCCAATATTTTAAAAGTGCCTTGATTTGTGGCTTTCTTTTGTTCCGTGACTAGAAAATTTCATGAAACACTTGTCCCGTGGAACGTGGCATTCCCAAGTCACACAACAAATCCTTTTGCACAATGTTTTTGTATTTTAAATGCATGGGGGCAGGAAGGAGACCCAAGAAAGATCCGGGTTTGTTTTTTTTTTGTTGTTGTTGTTGTTTGTGTTTTTGTTTTGTTTTGTTTTGTTTTTTTGTATAAGCGAGAATAAAATTCAAATTTAAGATTCCTGAAGTTTCGTGGAACCTGGTCGGAGCTGTAGTTTACACATGTGCAGGGTCCTTCCTGTGGAAGACACCAGAAAGGCTCGTGGGCGCCCACGCGAGGCGGTCAGCGCAGAGACTCAAAAGAAACTGAGCGACCCCCAGCGCCTGTCCGTGGTGAAGCAAAGAATAAAACATTTTTATTTTGTCTCCACGGCGGTTTGTGTTCTAACCAGGGATTGCAAGCATGAGAGGAAACGCTGATATTTCCCTGAAGTCGCCTTGTATTTTCAGAGTCCGTACATGTCCCGCATGCACTCCTGCGTGGGACCCACCCCCCCTCCCGAGGACTCAGCCTCCCAGCCGAGCAGCAGCCCGGGGTGGGGGATGGGGAGCGAGGCCCCGCTCACCTCGGTGACTAACGGAGCACTGCGGATGGCGCTTTGCTGACACCTTGTGGCCGGTGTGGGAAATGGCTCCCAGAAGGCTGGGAAGAGGGACAGAAGGTCCTTGGAGACCAGAGAAGTGGCATGTAGCCTTCCAGGACAAGTTGGGGGTGGTGAAAGTCGGGGGCAGGGTGGTGGACAGATCACATCCTACGTGACAAACGGGGGCATGGACTAAGACCAGCCACCATGTTCTTGAGTCCAGGCCCAAGAGAACCTATGTCTTACTGGATTTCACACACCACACCCCATGGAAGCCACGCCCTGTTTCCAGAATCTCAACGGAAGATGGTGTTTTCTGAAGATGGCTACCACTAGATGGCCCCATTGACTGGTTAGACCTTTGTCCCTTCCTCCCAAACTTGGGCAACATCACCTGACCTGGGACGCCTCAGGAGATGAAGAACCACTCACAAAGATGTCACTCAGCCGCACCTTCCTCCTGGCTCCTGGAAGCCATTGCCATGAAGTGAGGACACCAGCGCCCCAAGGATCACCTCAACTTCACCTGGAAAATCCCACACCCCTGCACCTCTTTAAACTTCAACACTTAGGATGCCCTCACCTGGCCTGGGGTGGCTCTTTTCTCTCGCCACCATTGTGTGAGTTGGGTTTGGTTGAAGCATTCTCGGGTCTGCTACCTCCAGTACTCTTAGGACTTACTCTTAGGACTTACTTGGGTGATAAAAGCAATACACCTTTCAGAGTGTGGTGTGTCAGGGCTCCCTAGAGGGACAGAGCCAATAAAGGAATGATGTAGTAAAATACATAATAAAAAGAAAGAGATTTATTTCCTTGGCTCAGGCAGGCTCAGTCATCCAACAACAGCTCCTCCCACAGTGAATATACAGAGAACCCAGGGGCCTTTCAGTCAATGAAGCTAGATGCCAGGAAGTTCCAGGATAGCTCTGCAGGAGGTTCCTGTGGGGGGGGGAGCTGCTGTTGAGTCCACACAGCAAGGCTGAAGATGCTGCAGTCTGGTGGCCATGCAGGACAAGCAGCAGCAACAGACATGCTCTCTCGGGCAGGAGCGGAGCAGGAGTGGAAGCAGGTGGACCCACCCGTCTCCCATCAGTACACCTATATCCAAGCCTCCACTGGAAGGTGCTGCTTCTCTTCTCGGGGAAGGTCATCACCCTCAGTTACTCTTCCTGGCCCATCCCCATACACACACACTCACAGAGCATGTCCCACAGGTGATTCCAGTCCCACCAAGTTGACAGCAAGACCAACAATCACACTTAACTCTCCGTGGCTGCATGTGTTTGTGTCTGTTTCCTCCTCTCATAAGGACACCTCATGTTGGATTAGGGGCCCCAACTCTAGGACCATTTCATTATATCCACTCCAACCAGCATCCAAAAAAAATGCCCCCCCCATTCTGAGCTCCTGGAGGCCTGTTTGCAAGTCATGAATGAGGCAATTTGATCAATAATAATCAATCACCTGGGCTTAACTCCCCATCTTGTTTAGTCTCAGGAAGAAATTAGACTGTGATAGTGGTGGCTGAAGAATGAGCAAGAAACAGAAGCCATTGACATTGTGTTGTAACACTGTACTCTACTGTATTGTAACATTGTACTCTACTGTATTGTAACACTGTACTCTATTGTAACATTGTACTCTATTGTAACATTGTACTCTACTGTATTGTAACACTGTACTCTACTGTATTGTAACATTGTACTCTACTGTATTGTAACACTGTACTCTACTGTATTGTAACATTGTACTCTACTGTATTGTAACACTGTACTCTACTGTATTGTAACATTGTACTCTATTGTAACATTGTACTCTACTGTATTGTAACATTGTACTCTACTGTATTGTAACACTGTACTCTACTGTATTGTAACCTTGTACTCTATTGTGTTGCAACATAGTACTGTATTGTATTGCAACATTGTACTATATTGTATTATAACATTGTATTGATCCCCTCATGGGTTGAGTGAGCCTCCCACAGCTCAGCTCCTGTAAGTCACAACACACACACACACACACACACACACATTGTAGACACCCCTAGCCCCATAAACACACTGTGTGGTGGTGCTGAGAGGTGATTTGGGGCTATGGAGCCAAAGAGATGCTCAGATGGCTAAAAGCACGAGATGCTTTTGCAGAGGACCTGGGTTTGATTCTCAGCATCCACATGGTAGTCCCCAACCACCTGTAATCCTAGTTTTGGGGGATCCAGTGCCCACTTGGATCCAGTACCGAGCATGTATGAGGTGCACGTGTGCATTTCAGACAAAATGCTCATACACATAACATGGAATAAATAAATCTAAAAACATTTTTAATATAAAAAAAGAAGCAAGGTCTAGAGCAGGGGGCTAAAGTCATAAGGACCACATCTTTGGAACTCACAAATCGGATCTTGTTGGGGTGATGGGTGAGGGACGTCTCTGCCAGTCAGCTCAGTCCCTGTGGGGGTGATGGGTGAGGGACGTCTCTGCCAGTCAGCTCAGTCCCTGTGGGGGTGACGGGTGAGGGACGTCTCTGCCAGTCAGCTCAGTCCCTGGTGCACACAGTTGGTTCCCTTCATTGCCCCACCCTGCCACCCTTCCACCAGGGACTCCTTTGTCCAGAGGTGGCTGCCATCCTGTGGATCCGACCTCTTGTTTTGCATATAGCCAGCCTCTGGTATTTTGTTACAGCGACAGGGCACAGACTGCTCGATATACCTCCTCCGTTTCCCATTTTTCCATGTTGGGAGAAGGGAGGGGGCTTCCAAAGAACCATTAGATAAGCAAGAGTGTCCAAGCTTTCCTGCTGCGGACCAAAAAGCCTTGGAGGTCATCACCCCTGCCTACAAAGTAGAGGTTTGATAACAGGGTCAGAAGATATAGATGGCAGAGGCAAAGCAGGCAGCCCACAAACAGACCCCGTGTGGGGTTCTTCAGTGCCCTGCAGGCCAGCAGCTGCCAAGAGTGAAAATAAAAGGAGAAAATGGGTCTTACCGCATTCAACACAGAAATCACCTTCAGAAAAAGAGCGCCAGGCAGTGTTTAATACTTCTCTCTTTTTTTTTTTTTTTTTTTTTTTTTTTTTTTTTTTTTAAACAGAGCTAAGGACCGAACCCAGGGCTTTCCGCTTGCTAGGCAAGCACTCTACCACTGAGGTAAATCCCCAACTGACAGTGGTGGCACACGCCTCTAATCCCAGCACTTGGGAGGCAGAGGCAGGTGGACTTTTGAATTCAAGGCCAGCCTGGTCTATAGAGTGAGTTCCAGGACAGCCAGGGCTACACTGAGAAACCATTGTACTATGTTACAATACCATAGAAACCTCTTAAGGGCTGTAAAAACCATGGGGAGCAGGGTGGAGCTTGAGGCTTGGGTGTGTTAAATTTTTAAATAATATTTAGAGCTATCAGAAGGGATAGCTCTGTCTGTGAGGAGACCCCAGAGGAGAGTTCGACCCCAGCATCCATCTTACCCCATAAGCGGCAGGAGGGAAGAACCTGGACATCGCCCCGACATGCCTGATGTTTCCATCCTTGCTTACCCCTCATGGGAACAGCATGGTTCTGAGAGCTCACCTGCGGGGAACAGCCTCCCTCCTCCTGGGTTGTGACCTAGCCTAGCCACAGAGAGACCAATCCAACCCAGGACAGAGCGAGGTGAACCTGGGCACATGTGTGCTGGGGTGTGGACACGGTGAACCTGGGCACATGCGTACTGGGGTGTGGACACTGCAGGGCTTTGGATCGCCTTGCAGGCCCAGAACAACCCAAAAAGCAGGTGCCCGCTCTGTGGTGATTACGGAGCTGTGGGGGTGGCAGGAGGCACCTGTCGCTTACCCCCAAGATGTTCTGCAGCATGTTGTGTGAGGCCCAGAGGGTCAGCCACACTGTCTACTTGCAAGGTAAATCAAACAGACAATGGCTCGGGGAGCCTTTATTGGCGTTCTTGGTCACACAGCTATGGAGTGGCAGACATGTGAGATTCATTGTGGTCGCATTACAGACCTCAGCCCAGATGCCTGCTAACTGCCCGTCTCCCCTACCTCTTCTCCTCCTCCTCCCCACCCCTCCCCTCCTTATCCCTCTCCTCCTCTCCTCCCTCTTCCCTTCCCCTTCCCCTTCCCACCCCTCCCTCTCCCTTTTCTCCTCCCCCTTTCTTCTTCCCCTCCCCCTCCTTTTCCTCTTCCCCTATCCCTCCCCTCCCCCCCTCTTCCTCCCTACTTTCCCTTCCCTTGCCTCCTCCTCTCTTCCCCTTACACACACACACACACATATGCACACACACACACACATACACACACACACACACACACACACACACACACACGCGCAAGCACACAGATGTGCCTTAGGCATGCCATGGATAAAAGACATACAGCAAACAAGTTGCAAGCCACACTTTATTCACTCTGGGTGTCAGGAGGCCCTGGGCTGGGGGACCTGGATCCCGGGGAGGGGAGGGTCAGGGCTCTAGCTGGAGGGGTGGAAGGCGCCTCGCTGGTGCCACTGCATGTCCCGGATGCGACGCACAGACTGCACCTGGGGGTGAGGGGCCCCGAAGTCGCTGTTGTCCTTGTAATCCCCCTTCTCCAGCAGGTACTGCAGCCCACGGTAGCCGGGGTACTGGTACCCAACCCACCTGCAAGCAGACGTGGCAGGGAGACATGGTGAGGCAAGCGAAGCCAGCTGGGGTGTTCTGACACCAGGAGAGGTCGGCGAGACCAGGACCCCCCCCCCGCTTGCTTCCTCCCCTGACAGGGAGCTCACTGCCTCCCTGCACACTGGATATCCCACAAAAGCTTCAAATCACATGGGCTCCTTCACCACCTCAGGCCATCCTATCTTGGCCCCATGACCTAACAACAAGGCTCAAGGAGAGGGAGAGATAGGGGGACCCTCTGCCACCCGCCCACATCAAAGCCTTGGCCAGGTAGAGGGTCCTGCCGGACAGACTCTGGACACCTCCATCCCTGCCCCGCAGTCCTGTGCTCTGTCATGACCACGAGGCTACATTCCACCACAGAGGACAGGAGAGCCTGCCCTCCAAGGCTCCCTCTCACCACAGGGCCCTGCACCACAGAGAACAGGAGAGCCTGCCCTCAAAGGCTCCCTCTCACCACAGGGCCCTGCACCACAGCTTTCTTTGGACAACTTTGGGCCCTCTCTGCCCTGCAATTCCAACTCTACCTTAGGATCTCAGCCCGAGTCTGAGGGAAGCCGCTTAGGTTTGTGTGGAGTTTTAAATGATTGACAGCTGTCCCTCTGGAGGGCTGACTACACAAGCCCGTAGTTAGGGCCCCATCTGCCTTCAAATGTGGAGCACCGGACACGGTGAGAGGCGGTTGGCAGTGATAGACGAGTGAAAACAGCCAAGGATGGTGCCTGGCTGCACACTCCTATGTATGTACATGTTTGTGTACCTGTGTGTGCATGTGCACGTGTGTGCACATGTGTGTGTGCCTGTGTGTGCATGTGCATGTGTGTGTCTGCATGCATGCGTCTATGTACATGTGTGTGTGCATTCATTCGTGTGTTTCTAGAATGTTCCTCCCCTGCCTGGTTAAAGCCCCGCAGCAAGGCTGTGGGTAGAGAATACCAACTGTGTGCACCACATGTGCACATGCACACACCCCAGCACACACTGCCTGAGCATCCGCCTAGGCCTCCATGTGCACTCTGCTCCACAGTGAGAATCCCACAGGCAGGAAATCGAGATCACACATCAAAGGGGAGTTCCTCCTTGAATCCGTTTGCCCTCTGAGGGGTCTGCAGGGGCAGAGGCTCCATCTCCTCCCCATGAGCTAAGACCCTTCTGTCTGTGGCACCTGACGCCTCTGCCTGCCCAGGGGAACACAGGGAACACAGCCCAGGATGGAACTCCCCTCGGCCTACAGGCTGGAGATTCCCACCAGATGGTCTGAGAGTGGGTGGGAGACAAAGTGACCCACCCCCGTGAGCTCAGGGGGCCCGAGGCTAAGGTCTGGGGTCACACTCACGTGCCGCTCTGCACACGCACGGAAGACACCTTTTCCTGGTATCCGTGGGCGTGAAAGCTGGGCACATCGTCGTCTACAATCTCCATCTTCTTTCCAGTAAAGTTGGGGTTCTCATATAAGATGATCTTGTGCTCTTGGCTGTCCTGTGGACAGAGGAGGGGGGTGAAGCCTGGGACGCCCCTCCCATCTTGTCCCACCTCCACCCACCTCTGACAATATATCTGCCTCTAGGTGGGACAAGGCTGGTGACTGGATACCTAAGGAGCAACTGTCACGGGACAGACAAGCTCAGACCCTGTGCTGGGGACGCATTTGGCTCTAAGACTCCAGCTTCCCTCCTTTAATCTCTTCTTACTACTTCATATCCAGCAGCCATGACTCAGTGTCTGCCTTCACACAGGCAAGCCTGCTGGCTTCCATGGCCCCAGCAGACACAGGGTCTCCCAACATCTCCAGACCCTCTGCCCCAGTGACCTACTGCCCTAGTGATCTACTGCCCCAGTGACCTACTGCCCCAGTGAAGTTTCTCTTAGTTTATTATTCCATCCTTTCAGCCATTCATATACCATGTGACACAGGACAGAACTGAGGCTCAGAGAGGCTAAGCCACTAGCCCAAAAATCACACAGCTGAGAGGAGCCGAGTCACCACAAAAGCCCATGTCTCGGGGAAGTCCAGTCTTCTACCAAGCAAGTCTGGCTTTGGAAGGTTTAGGCATGAAACTTGAGCATTTGTTGAGTCCTTTTCCTACTCAACAGTCCTCAAGGTCAGAGATAGACCAGAAGCTCACATTGGCTGAGTCTTGACTTCCCCTCTCTCCTAGCCCCAGAATTTCCTTAATACTCATAATTGCTAACTGAGCCTGGCCCTAAGGGACCTGAGCCACAGGACAGTGCAGTTGTCCCAGGAATTTCATCCCCTGGAGTTGGACTAGCAACAAGGGTATCTCTGCCAGCAAGAACTAAAGTCCATTTCACAGATGAGCAAACAGAGGCTCAAGGAGGCCAAATGCCACAAAGGTGGTCCTTGGTCAATCGTAACGGTGTAATGTGTGTTGTAAGTCTCCTGGGCCTGCTGCTCTGCCCCCACAGTACAGGAGAAGGCAGGGAGATGCAACTCACCACTTTGATGGGCCTCAGGGAGCTGAGGGAGTCTGTCCTCCGGCTGCTGGTCCAGGAGTCCCAGCGTGGGTACTCACCCTTTTCAAACACAAACTGCTCGCCCTTGCAATTGGCCTGCTCATAGCCCACCCAGCTGCAAGACACAAGAAAGGGCTAGTGAGTTCCTCTGCAGGCATCCTGCAGCAGGGTGCGCAGGGTGCTCGACCCAGCTGCACTGGCCCCATCCAAACAAAGCACACAGATCGATCGTAAGTGCAAGGTCACCAGGCCCTGCTGCCCTCGGCACCAGCAGCACACAGGAGAATTAATCCACAAGTCTGAAGACCAGCTCGGTTACAGATGATAGTGCACACACCCTGTGCCCTAAGGCCAAGAGGATGCTGGGGAAGTAATAACCAGCTCTGAATGCAGAACAAGAGCCCTACACCCCGTCTAGTGACTGGCCGGTGTCCAGAGTGTGAGTGCCTGAGCCTGGAGACAAGCCCGGCAGGGAGACAAGTGACAGGGTGACTTCAGCCAGGCACGGAGTTTAGAGAGGTGAGCGCCATCTAGTGGCCATTGAGCACACAGCTCTAGGCCATGAGGTTGCAGCTTCATCCACAGCAGGCTACAAAATCCGTTCTATTGAGTCTACTTGGCTTTACACGAGACTCTTAGCGCCTAGATTCACAGTAGAGAGTTGGTCAATGCTGGTAAGAAACAGGGCTGGAATCTAAAGAGGTGTGAGTCACAACTCAGTGATGGCAAGAGTCTCTGGTGTGTTCTAAATCACCCGCAGGTGACTTGGAACAGACGGTGCCTCTGGGGCGGTGTGAGAACTATCGGTGTCCCACTTCTTAGGGAAAAGCCTCAAGAAAGCGAGTGTGTGCTTGCTTAGAACAGATGTGATTTCCCTCCAGATAGTTTCCATTGCTGATTATTTGAATCCAGGCACGTGACACCGTGGACCAAACAGGGTTGACTCTAACCCACGGTGCTCCCTTGGGAGAGCGTGGCCCACAGAAGAAGGAAGGGAGGAAGTGGGATCCTCAGATGCCAAGTTTCTCGGGCTCTCATGTGACAATGGTGGCCACTCAGATCTAAGTGGTCGGTGAGAGGGTAACTGTGTCTGTCCCTTGCACTTAAAGGATGACTTATATCCAATCCAGCAAGTCCGCTTGAGGCTCTACATTCTCGAGAGCAGCAGCCAGAGCTCTAGAGGGGCTGAACAAGCAACAGAGATCCACCAGATGGGACCGGGCAGATAAACCAGGAAATGCACACAAAGCACCCATACGTAATGACTGATGATACAGGTTCACAAACAGCTGGACATAAATATGACCAAGAGATCTGGCTAGCGGTGGATTCCTGGACTCTAAGCCCAGGAGTCTGAGGTGAGGCCGAGAGCTACATGGAAAGTGCCTTTCTGTGGGTTGGATGTGTAAGGGCCTCGGCTGTTCTGAAAGATGACCGTGTGAAGTGTGGCTTGTGACACGGATAATGTCGTACTGTCTCCTGACATTTCACAACACCACACAATACACCCAAATATGATCTAAGCAAACAAAACAACATCAAATCCCACAAATACATGCACAGAAAGAAATCCAGATTTACAAAATCTTAACAATGAACACTTCTGAAGGGTAAGCCACAGTTAATATCGGGGATAGGCAGAAGAATCTTTGCTAAGTCATTCCTTCTTAATATTGAACACATAACTTAGCAACAAGCAAGAATTAATTTTTTCAGCCGGGCGGTGGTGGCACACGCCTGTAATCCCAGCATTCTGGGAGGCAGAGGCAGGCAGATTTCTGAGTTCCAGGCCAGCCTGGTCTACAGAGTGAGTTCCAGGACAGCCAGGGCTAGCCAGGGCTACACAGAGAAACCCTGTCTCAAAAAATCCAAAACCAAAAGACCAAAAAAAAAAAAAAAGAATTAATTTTTTTCCCCTGGAACCCCTGCACTGAGGGAGTCCTGAGTTCAAATCACACCTGGTCTAAGTAATGAGACTCCCTCTCCCCCAAAAAAAGACAAAAATGAAAATTTTAAAAGTTAATTTAAGGGCTGGAGAGATGGCTCAGCGGTTATGGGCACTGGCTGCCCTTCCAGAGGTCCTGAGTTCAATTCCCAACAACCACATGGTGGCTCACAACCATCTGTAATGGGATCCGATGCTCTCTTCTAGTGTGTCTGAGGACAGCAAGAGTATACTCATATAAAAATAAATAAAACATAAATCTTAAAAATAAAGTTAGTTTAAAAAAGACAATTTGAGAAAGATTGTTAAGTGTATAAAAAAGTTTATAAAATAGTTTTGAAGGGCAAGAGTTATAGCTCAGTGCTGGGGGTTTGCTTTCCATAGATAAGGCCATAGGTTCCATCCTCAGTAACACCCCAACACACACACACACACACACACACACACACACACACACCACCTGGTCAAACACACAGAAACTTATTTTCAATTCTAAAAATGTGTTTGGGAAACTCTCCCACCAGATGGTAAGGGGGAGCCGGGCGTGGTGGCACACGCCTGTAGTCCCAGCACTTAGGAGGCAGAGGCAGGTGGATTTCTGAGTTCGAGGCCAGCCTGGTCTACAGAGTGAGTTCCAGGACAGCCAGGACTACACAGAGAAACCCTGTCTCAAAAAAAAAAAAAAAAAAAAAAAACAGATGGTAAGGGGGGATGAGACCAGAAATTCTGCTCAGAGGCTGAAGACCAAAGTTCTCCTGAGGCACAGCCTGGCTCCCTGCGCATGCTAAAACCTGCATCTGCTCAGAGACCAGCGGGTCACACTCAGCAAATTCTCCCAAAGCCTGCCTGGTGCGGGGTTCCTGAACCGTCACGCTGCCTTGCTGACTTGTTGGAGTCGCTGGCACCCCCAAACGGAGAAGTGCTGAGGGAGAAGGAGGTTCTATGGCCCTCATGCACCTCGCTGTGTGGTAAGGGGAAAGGCCACTCCCATAATTGCATCCCTTCTCTCTTGAGCAGAGAGGGGGCCTGAAGTGTGAGGGCCGAGGTGTCGACCACAAAAGAAACCTAGTACCACAGAGGGAGGCTATGGCCAGACACACACACACAGCCTAGAGGCTGCCTAGCTGGGGTTTGAACCCAGATCTCTGCCACCTAAGCGCAAACTCCCTGCGGGCTGTCAGATGGCCCCATTCGGCACCCTGCTTGCCGAGCTCTGGCAACCCCAGGCTAGGTGAGACCACCCAGATACTCACGGTCCAGCCTGCACTAGGACGGAGCCTGCCTTCTCCATCCCAGTCTCCTTCAGGTTGGGGCAGGGCCCGCTGAGCTCATGGGAGTGGCCCTGGAAGTTCTCCTGTTCGAAGATGATGATCTGGGAAGGACAGGGAGAGGTGAACAGGAGGTGAGCGGGCTCAGAGACCCTCGGGACTGCAGGCCTCCTCCCCTCTGAGGCAGAACAGGCACAAAGCGTGAGCCAGGGCCTGAGACCTCGAGCCTGTCGGTGCTGCTCTCTGAGCCTCAGTTTCCCTGTCAGTACAGTGGGTGGCAGAGCCAACCAGGGACTGGGAAGCTGTCAGGATGGCAGGCACGACGGCCAGCCTTTGCTCAGTCATGACAGACATCAGGGTGCCCTTTCATTTAGATCCGCACTGGAGACGAAATCAAAGTCACCTCAACGTGTCCAGAAGCTCACTCCACCCCTAAGCAAGACCGCAGCTTCCTGTGAGTACATTAACTACGGCACCTGGTATACAGGTCAGGGCTGGATACGAGGCCTGGACTTGTCTGATGTAGCAGAGACGGATGGACAGTATTCAGACTGAGCGTGCCCACCAAACCTGGGGTCTTGGTAAAAGGTAGTCTCATGGCCCTGGTTCTGGGGTGCAGCACCCCACATTCCAGATGCCACTCAGCTCCCGGGAGGTTCAGAGCTCCCTCCACAGACATCACCAAACCCACCATGTGTTTCCCGGGAACCCACACATCCCTGGGCCCTCAAGCCTCTTCCGGCTCAGGTCTTCAGGACTCCTGGATCCCTATGAGACAGATCTCAATAGAAATCCTCTCCTCACCTCACCCTGCCTCGCTTCCGCCCTCGGTAGGGGAAGGGCCTGGCAGCCATGAGCTAAACACGGACAGAGTCCGTGTTCACAACTGTGCTGGGAACAGGGAGCCTTCCCAGCCGCACATCTCTGTCCCTGGGTGATGGGCGCCTCTGGCCACGCCCTGTTGAAGAAGCCAGCAGGGTGAGGGGCAACTGCAGGGTCTGCAAGGTCAGCACTGGCTGGAGAAAGCACTTCCGGTTCTCAGGCCAGGGATTAGAGAGACAAAGGGAGAGAAGAGAGTAGCCAGGCAGGCTCGAGGGCAGATTCCACAGGTCCAGGTCAGCCTTCATGGTCGCTGAAAGCTCTGGGCACAGCAGCGGAAGACAAGGGCTCTGTCTCCACAGCTCTGTGGAGCCCTGGGAGGAACTGGGCTTTTCAGCCTCTACTGGGCAAACCAGGAAAAGGTAGCTGTTTGCAGGGGCATTGGGAGGATGTAGACGGTGCAAGCCAGGGGCTAAGGGGCCGTTACCTGGCCTGGGATATAAGAGCTTCCTGGGGAGTGGCCAGTTGGGAAGGGTTGGGCTCTCCATGCATTTGAGAAGCCCTGGGTCCCAGGAGTGCTATTCCCTGCTGCTGGTATGGAACATGCTAATGCTAATGCTAATGCTAATAATAATAATAATAATAATAATAATAATAATAATAATAATGTTATTATAAGTTGTTATTATTATTATTATTATTATTATTATTATTACAGAGTCAATATTCTTTCCTGCTGGACCAACTCTTTAACCCCTCACTACCCAGTGCAGAGGCCACGGGATGCTCCACCCTGGACATACAATTGGGCCTTATGTGGCCTGTTTGTAGAAAACACAGATTTGAAGACAGGCAGAGTCAGTGGACTGTTTAACAGCAGAGAATATAAAAAATTAATCACCTGTTTCCTTTTTTACAGTTTCCATTGTGACTATTGAAAGATTTTAATTATGGATGTGATCCATAGTGTGTGTGTGTGTGTGTGTGTGTGTGTATGTGTGTGTGTGTATGACATCGCTGTAGATCTGTGACATCATAAAATGTATATGACATCACTGTATATGTATGTGATGGCATATTATATTTATGACATCACAGCATGCACATGACATCACAGCACTGGAGAGCTGTGAGCTCTGCAGACAGCCACCTCATTTTTCTTCAAACTCACCCAATTCATTGGCAACCTCAGGTCCTTTGCACATGCTGTTTCCACCGCTCCGGAGCCCTCGGCATTCCCTCCCCCTACTTTGACATGGTTGCTCCTTCCCTTGACCCCAGTTGCCTCCTGGGGGAGGGGGAATCCCCACTAAGCACTAAGCTGCTACACCATTTGCTGGGTGTAGGGTCCCCAGCCCTAAGGATCCCTTAACCTGCTTAATGTTTGATGCCTTTCACTCCTTGAGGCTACAGTTCACCTGTTGGCTGACAATGAAGTTCGTGGGGACGGAATGAGGAGGTGGGGCTGGAGGGGCGTGACCAGCCTCTGAGGCTGGGATAAGCTCCACCCACTCAGAAGTGTGGGAGCCCTGAAAACAAAGCAGACAGCCTGAGTGGCGTGGGAGTGGGGGACAGCAACGACCCATGCCTCCCCAGGTGGAGGCTAAGCCTGCTTTCTGGGACTGTATGACTGCTCTATGTGCAACTCCTCATTGTGTAAGGCTGCTGTTCAGAGACGCCAAGCCACCAGCCAGGGGTCACACAGCAGGGAGTGGGGCCAGAACCCTCTCCATTTGGCACCCAGTCTCTGCCTCGGTCTCAGGGAGTCCCATGGGGCAGCAAATAAGCAGATAAGTGTAACCCTAAAGTCTGAGGCTGATGCTGCACATCTGGATGGGGTGGGCACAGGGCTCTGCCCCGGATGTGCAGCTCGAGGAGATTGAGTCTCCTGAGGAACAGGGAGGAGAGGAGGCAGTAGAAGGAGGAAGTTGACTTTGCAGAGAGGACACATGTAGAGGTCCCTGCCCCTCCCTCCAGCAGGATACCCACCTTGGGGTTAAGGGCCTGGGGCTTGCCCGCCTGTGTCTGGTGGTCTGAGGCCATGGTGGACTCTCTGGTGTCGAGGTGACCTAGAAGAAAGACTGCGGAGTGAGGACCTTGCTGGTCCTCGGCTGACAGAAGCTGTCAGAGGACTTCTGGGCCGGCCCTGGGCCAGCCCTCAGCCCTCTTCTCTTGTGCCCGGTTTCAGGTTGTTCCGGAAGCAGCCGCCTGGCCTCTGTCCTTGCCTTCACTATGAACCCAGCCCAGCTCTGAGCAGAAGGATGTCGTCTCTCCCACGGAGTCTCTCCCCTGATGCTGGACTCCAACCCTCCCTATGGAGTCGTGTGGGAAGGCTCCCCGTGACCGCGTCCAGCTCACCGAACTCTCCACCTCTAGGTGTTGGACTCAGTTGGGCCAGCCCAAGTGCTTGCTCTGCCATCCGGCAGCTAAAGGGCCACCCACAAGTCCCACCTTCTCCTTGTGCCTCAGTTTACCACTCTGTACACTAGGAGAGTAATAGAGGTGCCTCGCCTTCTCTGAACCTGAACTCCATACAACTGTGTGCATCTGACTGGGCCCTGGAAGGCACTCTCTGCACCCAGGAAGGGACAGCCAGGGTGGCATTTCCAGGTTAGGACATTTCCAGGAGATTTAGTGACACTGAAATCACAGCACTCAGGAACAAGCACAGCCGAGGTTAGCCCATAGGTTTCCCCCAAGGCTGGAGCATTAAAAAAAAAAGGGGGTGCTGAGAGGCTGGTTAGTGTATTAATAAGTATCCTTGTCTAGGCACTGACTATACACTGGGCCAGTCTACTAGATTGCTTCCTAGCCCATGGCAGAGAGGGTTTGGTGACCCCCTATCTCCCCACTTAACAGAAGGGAAAACTGAGGCCAAGTGCTGGAGTCTCTACTCAATGCTTTCCAGCAAGGACGAAAGAAGCGCAAAGGGCAGAGCAAGCAGCAGAAGCCTTCTTACCAGATCGCCAGCCCCCGCGAGTGCCGTGAAGCCAGGCTGGTGGGAGGTGGTATTTATACCTTCCCCAGGGGAGCTGGTGCCAAGATGGGTGACGGCTGTGTCCCTGCAGAAAGCGGGCTGAGAATGCAGGCTAAGCCTACACCAAAGCCCGGGTCAGCAAATGCCCACAGACATTGTGTCTCCACACAATAATGTCATTAGCTTTCAGATTCGGCTGCGCCAGTGTGTCAGGCGCTGGGCGAGGAGATGCCCACTTTGCATGCGTCAGCCGTCCTGATGCCAGGACGGGGCCATGCCAGGTTCACGGGTGCAGTCACCAGGCCCGGGGCAAGGCAGGCAGAGGCCCAGAGGCCTTCTCTGTGTCCTTGGGGAAAAGCGAGCAGAAGAGGGGCTTTAGGAAGAGACCAACATTCACTCATCCACCCACCCACCCGCCCACAGACCCCCAGCCAGTCCACCCACCCACCCACCCGCAGACCCCCAGCCAGTCCACCCACCCACCCACCCATCCATCCTCGTTAGTTTTATGACAACCTGGTACAGCTAGAGTGATTTGAAATAAGGGAACTTCAATTGAGAAAAATGCCTTCATGGGATCCAGCTGCAAGGTATTTTCTTAATTAGTGATCAGGCAGGGAGGGTTCAGCCCATCGTGGGTGGGGCCAGCCCATCATGGGTGGGGCCAGTCCATTGTGGGTGGAGCCTGCCCTTTGTGGGTGGAGCCATCCTGGGCTGGTGGTCCTGGGTTCTATAAGAAATCAGGCTGAGGAAGCCCCTGGAGCAGGCTGTAAGCAGCGCCCTCCATGACCTCTGCATCAGCTCCTGCCTCCAGGTTCCTGCCCTGTGTGAGTTCCTGTCCTGACTTCATCCCAGGAGGAACAGTGCTATGGAAGTGTAAGCCAAATAAACCCTGTTGTCCCAACTTACTTTTTGGTCACGGAGTTCCATTATATCAGTGGAAACTTTGTGACTAAGACAATCCACTCATGCGTGCATCACCGAGCCAGCCATCCGACTATACACCTCCTCAGCCCCAGTTCATTAATATCCCTACATATCCATCCACTCACCCATCCACATATCTGTCCATCCACACATCTGTCCATCCACACATCTGTCCATCCACACATCTGTCCATCCACTCACCCACTGATTACCCATCTCCCGACTCTGTCCATCCGTTTGCCTATCCATCTGTCCAATTCATTTATCCACCCGCGTGTCTTCCTATACGTTCCTTCCTTCATCCACCCATCCACTGGGAAGCAGCTGTGCTCTGAGGTCAGCGTCAGAGTCCGCCCTGCCCCTGTCATGACTGAGTCATGTAGTTGCACTCAATGATGAGGAGTTGTTGTGGAAGAAAGATCTGGAAGACTCGAGTTTACACAAGGTGGGCGTGGCCTGGTCCCGCAGGAACAAGGTAGGCTAAGAGGCTGACTGGAAAGAGGGAACCTCCTAGCGACCCTGGCTGCCCATGCCTACTGTCCCGAGGTGGAGCATTTTTAGGAGCCTGGGTCTCAGTGAAGTTCTAAGAGAAGTCTCTCAGAACTCTCCTGCTGGCCCATCACTGCCCTGAGCGCATGTCCCTCTAGAGCTCATGCAGGCTCTGTGTTGACCTTGAAGCCAAGGTCAAGCCAGAGAGAATGGATGGTTAGGAAGCCAAGATAGCAGACTCCCTCTCTTATCCATTTTCCATCTTCTCGACAGCCACACACACACACACACACACACGCACAATAGTACATAGTACTATAGTACATAGTACACACATATGCATATATACATACAACACCACATACATACATGTACACACATACCACATGCACACCACATAGTACATAAACACACACATATATACACACCACAGACACATGCACATACTTACATGTACATATATACACACAATATGCATGCATGTACATATACAGACACCATATATGTAGCACATAGCATACACACACATGCATGTACATATAAACACACACATATACATCACACACACACACCTGTGTTCCTCAGTCCTCTTTCCATGTTGTTTCTTACTTGTCCCAACACTCTATGGCTCATGTGTTTCCCACGTGTAAATCCTCACGAGAGCAGAGGTACCTTGGCCAGCCTGCTTTCTGTGCCGTCCTCATAAGCCTGGAGCCCGATACACACCGAGCCTTACAAAGCAGACAGCTTGAGAGCAGCAGATACTCGGTCTGTAAAGAGGTGCAGCCGTCTGTGGGAATCAACGTGCCAGGACTTCAAAACTTATATGTGGATGGTGATGAGGTAGGGCTCACGGGCAGAGTGCTTCCCTTGAGTACGTTGAACCCTGAGGTGGATCCTGTACTGGCTGGTTTTGTGTGTCAACTGGACACAGGCTGGAGTTATGACAGAGAAAGGAGCTTCAGGTGAGGAAGTGCCTCCATGAGATCCAGCTGTGGGACATTTTCTCAATTAGTAATCAAGGGGGGAGGGCCCCTTGTGGGTGGGGCCATCCCTGGGCTGGTATTCTTGGGTTCTATAAGAGAGCAGGCTGAGCAAGCCAGGGGAAGCAAGCCAGTAAGGAACGTCCCTCCATGGCCTCTGTATCAGCTCCTGCCTCCTGACCTGCTTGAGTTCCAGTCCTGACTTCCTTTAGTGATGAACAGCAATGTGGAAGTGTAAGCTCAATAAACCCTTTCCTCTACAGAGTGAGCTCTAGGACAGCCAGGGCTACACAGAGAAACCCTGTCTCAAAAATAAATAAATAAATAAATAAATAAATAAATAAATAAATAAATAAACCCTTTCCTCCCCAACTTGCTTCGTGGCCATGATGTTTGTGCAGGAATAGAAACCCTGACTAATACAAATTGGTACCAGCACCGGGCGTGGTGGCGCACGCCTATAATCCCAGCACTTGGGAGGCAGAGGCAGGCGGATTTCTGAGTTCGAGGGCCAGCCTGGTCTACAGAGTGAGTTCCAGGACAGCCAGGGCTACACAGAGAAACCCTGTCTCAAAAAACAAAAACAACAACAACAAAAACAAAAACAAAAAAACAAATTGGTACCAGCGTAATGGGATATTCCTGTGACAACCTGACCTTGTTTTGGGGAGGACTGTGGAAGGACTTTGGAACTTTGGGCTAGACGATCCATTCAGTGTTAAGAGCTCTGTGGGATGTTGTGTAGGAGCTTGGAAGATAATGTTGAGAACAGTGCAGAAGATAGAGGCCTGGCTTGTGAAATTTCAGAGGGAAGATTAAAGACTCTTATCTGGGCCATGTTTTGATTGTGAAGATTCTGTGGTTTTGGTTAGCTAGGACTGAAGAACCAGCTGTGATTAACAAGATATCAGAACCACTAAAGCAAACCTTTGTGCTACTGGGACTATTGATGCTGCTTAGCGGGAGCAAAGAAATTAGTGGTGATTAAGAAGAGACCAGCATCACCAAGGTGATGTCGTCTGGGAAGTGTTTTCTGAGAGCACAAAGGCTGTGTTCCAGAGATAGCCACGGTTGTTCTTTGTGCTGTGGCTGGATTTGGTACTGTGTAAGAGTCACCCAGGTGGTACTGGTTTTGAAGGCATGAAGGGGTCATGAAGAGCAGCTTAGACTCGATACTGTGAGAGATGTGGAAGGCCACTGGTAAAGGTGCAGCCTCAGTTGCAATTGATGGCCCAGGACTGAAGGGGTCATGCATAGGAGTTGAGGCTTGGCACCATGAAAAGAGCCTATGAGAGGCTATTGGTGAAGCCTAGTTACAGTGGAAGACAGCAGTGTTTTAGAGGTGACAGTGCCATGAGATGACCACCAAGAACAGCAGCAGCAGTGGAGTACAGGCAGCTGGAGCCTAGAAGACAAGGTGTGTGTTACAAAGGGCAGAGCCAGAGAATGACCCAAGCCCTTGGAGAAGCCTGGAAGATTGTGAGTTGGATCCCAGACATTGAACCATTAGAGTTTGAGTTTTGCTTTTGATTGTGTCTGTGCCCTGATATTTTTCCCTCTTAAAGGAAGAAGGTATTTTAGTTAAGAGACTTTAAATTTTTAAAAGACTTTGAATTTTAAAAGATATTGGACATTTTAAAGGAATTGAACTTTTAATATGTAAAGACTGTGGGACTTTTAAAGTTATTTAGATCTTGGGGATAAATAAGAAAGTAAGGGTTGCCGGGCAGTGGTGGCGCACGCCTGTAATCCCAGCACTTGGGAGGCAGAGGCAGGCGGATTTCTGAGTTCGAGGCCAGCCTGGTCTACAGAGTGAGTTCCAGGACAGCCAGGACTACACAGGGAAACCCTGTCTCAAAAAAAAAAAAGAAAGAAAGAAAGAAAGAAAGAAAGAAAGAAAGAAAGAAAGGGTTGAAGCTTAATAGTGATGTGTTTGTGTGTCAAGTTGACACAGGCTGGAGTTATCACAGAAAAAGGAGCCTCCCTTGAGGAAATACCTCCATGAGATCCAGCTGTAAGGCATTTTCTCAATTAGTGATTAAGGGGAGAGAGCCCCTTGTGGGTGGGGCCATCCTGGGCTGGTATTCTTGGGTTCTATAAGAAAGCAAGCTGAGCAAGTCAGGGGAAGTAAGCCAGTAAGTAACATCCCTCCAAGACCTCTGCGTCAGCTCCTGCTTCCTGACCGTCCTGACTTCCTTTAATGATGAACAGCAGTATGGAAGTGTAAGCTGAATAAACCCTTTCCTCCCCAACTAGCTTCGTGGTCATGATGTTTGTGCAGGAATAGAAACCCTGACTGAGACAGATCCTCACAGTGGGAATACGCACCTGTGACTCCAGAAATGGGAAGGTAGAGGCAAGAGGATCAGAAAGTCAAGGGCCATCCTCAGCTACATAAAAGTGTGAGGCCATCCTGTGCTACATAGCTACATAAGACTCTGTCTTTTAAAACTGTACTCATTTTGGTTGCAATAAAAAGAAAAATGAAGTTGAAACTCATGGGGAAACTGTCCCTGCTGGTGTGTCAAAAGTGCCACGCAGGCCACTGCAAGGAAAGTGATCGGTGATCTTACCTGTTGGGTGGACTATGTACGATACAATCAATGCAATACAAGTGTTCCATGATACAGTCTGTCAGGGGTCTACGGGCGCAGGAGTGGTGTGATTGTTGTGTGGTAACCAACTGCTCTCCGACTGAATTCAAGGTCTGCTCAGTGGGAGGGGGTTCATGCTCGGTCCTGTAAACGTGTCTAGGAGGGTCATAGGCCATGGGGGGAACTTAGTACCATTGTATGGTCAGACAGGTGTTACCAAAGTGCCTAAATGTTGATATGTGTCCCCGTAGACGTGAGCTCTCGACTTTAGTCAAGGAAGCATCGCTCTCCAGTGAGCAGACGCTGATGGAGAGACCCATAACTGGTCCACGTGGTAAGAAGCGTGACTGAGTTTGCAGAGAGCCCGGCCCAAGTGGAATAGCTTGGTCTGCCCCCGCTCAAGGCTCAGGAGCAGCAGGGAAGAGGGATGAGGAGGATGTGAGCGTCTGAGGACGGAGAAAGGGCTGGAAAGTGTCCTGTGGACACGGCATGGCTATTGAGTGCATGAACTCAGAGAGTTACAAGGTCAAGCCAGGCAGCATTTCACGGTGAGGGGAGGAATGTATAAAACGCCAACATTTGCTGACGAGCTGTTGGGTTTGATGGCTGCTAGAGAAGGGGGAGTCTTGTGTCCTTCGTTGTGTGGTACTGGTGGGTTCCCATCGTCCTGGTGGCTTCTTGTCAACTTCACACAATCTAGAGCAGTGGTTCTCAACCTGTGGGCAGAGATCCCCTTGGTAGCCTCTGTCTCCAAAAATATTTACATTACAATGCTAACAGTAGCAAGATCGTGGTTATGAAATAGCAACACAAATAATTTTATGGTTAGGGGTAACTATGTAGTGAGGAACTATATTAAAGGGTCGCAGCATTAGGAAGGTTGAGAACCACTGTTCTAGAGTCCCCTGAGAGCAGGGAACTTTAATTTAAAAATGCCTTCATCAGGTTAACAAGGTGGGGCTTTGTCTGGCTAATGTAGGAGGTCATCGCCCCCTGTGGTGCTGCCATCTCCAGGTACCACCAGAGCTTAGAATGACAGCTCAGAGAGCCAGAGGGCCATCCAGGGAGCACCATCCCCACCCCAACCCTCCCCTTGCAAGTGAGTTCTGCTTTGAGTCCCTGCCCTGACTTACTCAATGATCGACAGTGACCTGAAAGTCTAAGATGAAATAAATGCTTTCTTCCCTAAGTTAGAGTATTTTTTCACAGCAACAGAAAAGCGCGCTGGAACACTCATGTAAAAAATGGATGAACACATCGCCCCTTTAGTATGCAAATGAACTTTTATTTATAATAAATCTCAAATTTGAGTGCATAGGATTTTATGATTCATCAGGAAAAATTTGACAAGTTTATGTTCCTGTAGACTCGTCCTTATCCACCACACACAAAAAGGGATCATGGATAGACAACATCTCAGAAGCCTTGGCTGGCTCCACAGCCCTCCTCCCACTTGCCGTGTGATCAAGGTTTTCTTCTTCAAACCAGGCTATTATAGAGCTGTGTCAGTCCTCAGAGGAGCCAGCCTGGAAGCCACCACAGAAAGCACTCGGTGGTCTCAGCCCTGAAGACACTCATTGTTGTCACACTTGGGCTAAACACTGTTTTCTGAGACTTAGAGGTTTCATTGTTTTCTGTCAGTCAAAGGAAGATGCGTTGAGACAGCCTGGGCCTTTGTACTCAGCCAGTCATCCATTCACTTCCCAGAGCCTCCTAGGGACTCCCTGAGAGCAAACACACACACCCTCCCCAGGCTGGGTGCAGCTCACAGCTGACAGGTCCACAGGCTCTCAAAGCCCTTTGTTGTGCTGTGACCCTTGTGTGGACAATGGAGTAATGCCTTGACTGACTTCAAGAGAGAGAAGGCTCTGCTAGAAGGAAACGTCTAGAGCTCCAGGTTGGACTCTTTTATCAGGGACTTGGAGATACCACAGGCAAAACCCAGAGACGACGCATCTGAGAGCAGGTTGTCACTGGGCTTCCCAACTTCAGTTCCTGGGCATGTTAGGACGTGTGACTCCTTCTAGCCAAATAACCATGTCACATGCCAGTCCCAAGTGAGCCTTTAAAGGCTTCCCCTCCGTTCCTCTGCCTCAAGTACACGTGTATGGCCGAGCTCCTGCTGACCAGGACAGTGATACAAGGGAGAAACGAAGGCTCCTGTCAGCCTGTCATTGCAGCTAACTTGACTGATGCCCAGAAGGAAGGCCTCATTTTCAGGGGCCGTGAAGACAGCAGGCCTTGGTGTCTTTTTATTTTTATTTTTGGACAAACAGCATAGTCCTTAGATGCAAAGCAGCGGGTAGTCAAGATGTCTCTTAGATCATCCAACTGGGAGGAATTTTTAAATCTATCCAAAGGGACAGATACTGGGGACTGCTATTTGCAACACCCCTTGGTGTTTTGAAATAAAATCAACTATAACCCACCGGCATACGAATTTCAGAATAAATCAGTGAAGATGCCCTTAGCTATATTGTAGAGAATGTCATGATACAATGTTGCAATGGCTAAGGGTTTTACAAAGCTGGGGCCAGGTGACGAGAAAGGCAGCCGCTTTCTTTTAACTGTAGTTATAAAGACGGGTGTGATACAATGTTGCAATAAGTAAGGGCTCAGACAAAGCTGAGGGACGATGAAGAGAAAAGCAGACACCTTTCTTTAACTGTAATTATAAAGACTGATGTGATACAATGTTGCAATAGCTTGCCTTTAACAAAGCTTGGGCCCACCTAGGTTTCTGCTTTCAATGGGCACAGCATTTGGCTAGGACGTTATTATTTAGTGAATGTATGTTGGTCTTTTTTTATCCTAGGCAGAAGCATTTGTTCAAACACCATGAGGGAAATGCCTGGGTGTCAGGATTTGCCAAAGCGATGGGAAGATTCTACGCCAGGGGTGGGGACCTTGGGCTGTCCAAGAGCCAGATCTAATGAAGTTTACTGATGAGCTCCTGATCAGGAGTCCCCAGAGCCAGCTGCCCAGCTGTGGAGAGTCCTGGGGCTCCGGCTGAGGCGCAGTGAATGCTCACTGCAGGGAGTGCAGGCATGGCTGCCCCAGGAGTACAGAATCAGCACAGTAGGAGCAGCCCCTGTGTGAGGACTGCGGCCCAGAAGCCCTAATCCTCCTCTTGAAAGCTGTGCATGCCCCCCTCTCTGTAAAAGAGAATAGCTTCAGCTATGGCCGGCTTGTGCTCCGTTGGCTTGCTTCCCTCTGCCTCCAACAGGCCATGGCACTTGCCACAGAAATGAATGGCAATGGGTTAAGTGTCTGATAGGAGAATACAGGGAAATGAGTGGCAGAGGGAAGGGTGGGAGAGAAAGGGGATGGGTGGAAGGACAGACGAACTGATGGGTGGTGGGAGGGTGGATAGGTAAGAGATGGATGGAGGATGCATTGATGGATGCATGCATGCATGGATGGATGGGTGGGTGGGTGGGTGGGTGGGTGGGTGGGTGGATGGATGGGTGGGTGGGTGGATGGGTGGGTGGGTGGATGGATGGATGGATGGGTGGGTGGGTGGGTGGGTGGATGGATGGGTGGGTGGGTGGGTGGATACATGGATGGATGGATGGATGGATGGATGGATGGATGGATGGACAGACCAGATACATGGATGGATGCATAGATGGATGGGTGGGTGGGTGGGTGGATGGATGGATGGATGGATGGATGGGTGGGTGGGTGGGTAGGTGGATGAGTGGATGGATGGATGGATGGATACATGGATGGATGGATGGATGGATGGATGGATGGATGGACAGACGGACCAGATACATGGATGGATGGATGCATGCATGCATGCATGCGTGGGTGGGTGGGTGGGTGGGTGGATGGATGAATGGATACATGGATGGATGGATGGATGGACGGACAGACAGATACATGGATGGCTGCATGCATGCATGGATTCACGGATGAATGAAAAGACAAATGGTTGGTAGCAAGGATATACAAATTGATGTAAAGAAGAAAATATAGGAGAAAGAAGGAACAGTGGATGACAGATAGGTGAAAGGGTGGGCAGGCGTAGAGGAGGATAGATGGGAAGACAAAGGGATGAATGAATGAGGGCATGGGAGGACAGATGGGTGAATAGATAGATGGATAGGTAAGAGGGTGGGTAGATAGATGAATAAATCAATGGACTGGATGGACGGGTGGGTGGGTGGGTGGGTGGGTGACCATCTACATGACTGGGCAGGTGAGCAGATGGCCAGCTATTCAGGTGTGGGCAGCGGTGGCAGAAGTCAGCTTGCTGCAGAGGGTGTGTGGCCTCAGCTGACAGTACTGGATTGGGGCCCAGACACAGCCCTCCGCCCCTCCTTGCAGGTGGGTCTTGGCCCCTGCACCCATCCTCCCCCCCACACACACACACACAGGAAGTGACACAGACAGAGCTGCGTGGCTGGTGGGCTTTATTGAGCATGCTCAGGAGGGGACGCAGGCGTTGGCTCCGGGGAGCCCTCAGCTGCTCAGGAAGCAGCCCCGCTTGTGCCACTTCTGGTCGCGGATGCGGCGCACTGACTGCAGCTGCGGCTGGTTGGCGTCCCACTCGTTCCAGTGGCGAAACTCGCCCCGCTCAAACACGTACTGGCGCCCGCGGTAGCCGGGGAACTCGTAGCCCACCCACCTGCCGAGAGTGACAGAGTAAGGCGAGGTGCGGTCCTCCAGAGCCCTCTAAAGCTCTTTAAAGCCCGTATTCGCTTTGTTCTTTTCACCAGTCTCGGGGTCCTCCTGGGCTCCCCAGAAGCCCTGAGATGAAGCTAACCCTGTACCGTTCTCAAAGCCTCACCTCTCAGCCTTCCACTGTCCAGCCCTCCACCCCTCTGCCTGGCTGGGTCTGAGCCTTCCCAGCTGCCATCGCTTCTGACTAGAATGTCCTCCTTTACCTGATCTTCTGTCTCCTTGGGGAAGGGCTACACAGCTCCAAGAGACCACCGAACCCCTATCCCTGACATCCCTGATGCTCAGGAAGGAGTCACTGACTACATCCACAGTGTCATCCTTTCCAGCTCAATTCCAGGTTCAAACCCACAAGGGAGAAAGAAGACAAGGTCACCCTGAGGTTTCATAAACAGAAACAGCAAGCCTGATCACACCTGGGCTCACTCCAGACCCTGATGACAGCACAGCTTTGAGACCACCATCACCCTGAGAATCAGCTCTGGGGCTGGGGAGAGCCATAGACATCTGGGTGGAAACCAAGCACTCTGCTGAGATAGTAGAGCAAGGCTGAATAGGAGTCTAGACTGCCTAGAATCCTCAGTGGGGCAGGAGGCCAGTGCTGGGGCATTCTGGGATGGGGGTGGGGCGCAAAGAGTGAGGGGAGGGGGCAAAGGGAATAGGGAGAGAGAGAAAGAGGCAGAGAGAGAGAAGAGAGTGGAGAGGGAAGAAGGGGGGAGAGAGAAGGGGGAGAGAACATGTGCTGGGGATAAAGCCCTACTCTTTAATTTGTTTTCTGTTTGTTTTGTTTTTTTCATTTTTCATTTCATAAAGACAGGAGAAAGAGAGGCAAAGAAAGATTAAAGAGAGAACAGGGGGGCAAAGAGAATAGAGAGGAGAGAGAAAAAGTGAGAAAGAGACAGACACACACACACAGAGAGAGAGAGAGAGAGAGAGAGAGAGAGAGAGAGGAGAGAGAGAGAATCATGCAGCCCTGCCTGTCTCGGAACTTGCTCTGCAGGGCCGGCAAAGCTTGGACACACAGAAACCCGCTCGCCTCTGCCTCCCAAGAGCCCGGCTTAAAGGCGTGCACTAGCACACCCTTGCGGCAGCTCTTAGACTTTTGAGGGAGGACCTGACTGTGGAGCCTGGGCCTCTTTCAAACTCTCCTCCTGCCTAGCCTCCCAGGGGCCAGGATCGTGCACTGGGCCATCACACCCTCCACCACGCGGGCTTGGAGTGAGGATGGGTTCAGAAAGCTGACTGGGTGGCCTGTGTGTGGAGCTAGCAGGTAGCTGTGGCAAAGCGGGTGCTGAAGGAGCAGGTGCCAGGGGACAGAGCCGGAGCAGAGCGGGCCGGGGGTCCCTTACGTCCCGTTGATGACCCGGATGCTGGCCACACGGTCCTGGAAGCCATGGGCCCACAGGCTGGGCACATCGTCATCCACGATCTCCATCTTGCGCCCACTGAAGGATGGGTTCTCGAACAGGTGCAGCTTGTGGTCTGGGCCATCCTGAGGGCAAAGGTCAAGGGTGAGTGGGGCCTCACACCCAGAACAGCAAGAATGGAGTCACCCCCAACTCTCAGCAGGAGAGAGGGACTCAAGGGACACCCCAGAGCTGAGCCAGACAGAAGAAGGGGGCTGGACAGAGCTCGTCATCCACCAATCATCACCACCAGAAAGGGAAACTGAGGCTCAGAGGGGACCACGAAGACTTGTGCTCCAGGCCCCCTCCTCTAGGTTTACTCTGGTTTCCCTTTCCTGCTCAAACACTGGGAGGAAGAGGGGCTGTGCATTTCCTGAGTTTTTGAGTTCTGTGTTTCTTTGAACAGCATTGATCTGAGTTTGGATTATGAGGCTTCTCAGGTTAACTGGGTTACTAGAAAGGGGTCAGGGGTCATGTCTACTCGTTCAGGACAAGGACCCTGGTGTCACTCCCATACCTTCAGGAGCCGGCTTCTCATCCCACACCATTGTTGAGCTCAGAATCTAAGGCCCATCCAAGCAGAATCACAGTTGGCAAAACCAACTCACACACACACACACACACACACACGCACGCACGCACGCACGCACGCGCACACACACACACACACGCACACACGCACACATGCATACACACACGCACACACACTCACACGCACGCACATACACACACGCACGCACGCACATGCACACACATGCACACGCACATGCACACACACACACACACACGCACACGCACACGCACACACGGGTTGCAATAGCCCTGACTTACAATGTGCAAAGGACGGAGGGACAGGAGAATGTCACTGCGTCGGCTGCTGGACCAGGCATCCCAGCGAGGGTAGTCCCCCTTCTCCAGGACAAACTGCTCCCCACGAAAGGCCCTGCGCTCGAAAGCCAGCCACCTGAGGGTGGGGAAGGGAACAGGGTCACTTCTGGTGTGGCTGAGCAGGGACCCACACGCAGGAGAAAGAACGGGACCCTCACACCATTCCTATCCCTGACCCAGTACAGACCCTGTGCCTGCTGTTAGGGAAGCTCTGGGGACTCGTTTGATGCCCTGCGCCCGGGGCCCATCAAGGACACGCTGGGAATCCATGTGCGCCAAGTTTGGGAGAAAGTTTGGTAAAGTCCCCCACAAAAGATCCACGGGTGAGAGACTAGAGTGCTAGCTCAGTGGTTAAGAGCGCCGGCTGTTGTTACAAAGGACCTGGGTTCAAGTCCCAGCACACACACATGACAGTTCTGAACCATCAGTTCTAGGGGTTCCAGTGACCTCTTCTGGCCACCATGGGTACTGCATGCATTTAGTGCATAGGCACACACGCAGGCAAAACACTCACATATGTAAAATAAAAATAAATAAGCTTAAGAAAACAAACAAACAAAAAAAACCCCAAATCCTTCTCTTCCCCGTTTAGGCACCACCCACCTCGTTCCCAGGACTCTCTGAAATCCACAGCACTGTTTGTCCTCAAATGAGGAGACACAGCTGGCAGAGAGTGCCCCGTTTCTCAGAGCATAGACTCAACTTGAGGGCCAGAGCTCAGTGCACAGGGCAGGGCCTGCTGCTCCAGGGCAGGCTCCAGACACCTAGGTTCCCTCCACTCTGCCAGTGATGAAAGGGGTGTGGCTCTCATAGGACAAGGATTCGTGCCATAACTCAAGTGAAGCTTTGCAGGGTCATAATTCCTACGGTTGTTTAACAGTAGGTCCTATCTCTGTATGATATTTTTAGACTTTAAAAAGCTTTATATGGGTGTTTTGCTTGCATGTATGTCTGTGCACTTTATGTGTGCCCGGTGCCTGCAGAGATCAGAGGATCTCAGCCACGTGGGTGCTGGGAATCGAACCCAGGTCCTCCGCAAGAACATTAAGCGTTCTCAGCTGCCGAGCCGTCTCTTCAGCCCCTATTTACATAACGGTGTAGAGCTGGTGTGAACTTGTGTTTCACTTCTGAGCTGGCCGCTAGCTGGCCTCCTTCCTGTTCCGGCCACACACCACAGGATGGATGGAGAAACTGAGGCAAAGAAAGGCAAGGAAGGGCCTGGGGCAGATCTGAGACTGGATTGGACCTCAGATTGAGGGAGACTGTGGCAGTGGGCGCTGGCCAGGTACTCACGGTCCAGACTCCACTTGGATGGAGCCCACCTTCTCCAGCAGGCTGTCGGTGAGGCTGGGACACTCAGCCGAGAGCTCACATCGCTTGCCCTGGAAGTTCTCTAACTCGTACACTGTCACCTGGGTGAACAGGGGTGAGAAACTCAGCCTCTGCAGGGCTCCAAAGTCCACGTCCTTCCGCGGAACGACAGGAAGCCCCTCCACCCACGCCTGCTTTCCCCTCGCCGAGGTGAATCACGCATGTCTGCACCGCCCCTGGCGGTCGCAGTTGGCAATTGCAATAATGCCACGAGTCCTGCTAAAAATCACCAGGGGCAGCAGCAGCCTCAGAATTTTTCCCCAGAATATTCCTTCAGGCCATCCACGTCAGGTTCCCTCCGAAGTCTCAGTATGGCTTGGAATGGACAGAGCGAGCAATGTCACACTCCTCCCGCCCCCCGCCCCATCTGCCAGCCACGCTCCTGTCACCCGCTTTGTCCTGTGACAATTCTGGGCCCCGAGGACAGGGGGCATCGCCTCCGTTTTAGAGATGAAGCTGTCAGCACCCAGACACACCAAGCAACTCAAGCAAGGTCACACGGGAAAGGCGGGGCTTGAAGCCACAACCCCTGAAGCCTGGTGCCCGGGAGCTCCGCTACGTCAGTTGTAGCCTTCAGCCCCGGGCTCTAGGTCCCATCAAGACCCAGGTACCTTGTAGCTGCCCCCGAGGCCTCCGTGACTCTTGCCAGCGGCAGCCTGCTCAGGTGCTCCGTGCTGCTCCGCCATCTCCCCGGGGACACTTGTGCCTCAAACTGGAGGAGAACCAGGTCACCAGCTGCGGCCAGCAAGATCAGGGGCTGGCGGGACCGGAACCAAACAGCAGTGAGGACCGAGATCTATAGTCAGTCAACAAACACCTCCTGGGCGCCTGCTTTGGGTCAGTCAGTGGGACTGGGGAATCCCCAGGGACCCAGTGAAGCAAGACCCGTTTATTGAGAAAGGAATTAGACTGGAAGGCACCCTTTCCCAAATGCTCCCTGCACGGGGCTGGACAGCTCTGTGGGCTCTCTGCAGCCTCAGTGGCCAGGACCGGACACCACAGCCAGGGTGAACCGCAGACCACGGCAGGCAGGAGAAACAGACGGACCAAGCAGCCGTGAAATGGCTTTGGAAACCTTCCAGGCCGGGTCACTGACTAATTGAGTGCTCACTGTGTTCTAGGCTCTTGCATAGTGGACCCTGGCAGTCTCTCTCAGCCTGGGGGGGGGGGGGCCTAAGGGGGGGGGCAGAGACACAGGACTCAGACTCTGCAGACTTCTGCTCACCGGCATGGGTGTATGGGTGTGCACACACAGGCACTGTCCTACACACCTGTCCCCGACCCTCGCCTTCCTCACGATCTGTCCTGACACATGGGTGTGAGGCCCAGCATGCCCAACTGCTGTATCTAACCAGCATCAGCAGGACAAGGGGTTGGGCCCACCTCGTGGGATGGATGAGCCAGTGTACCTGACAGGTCCCTTCCCCTTCTCAGAGCGAGCTAGTCGTTAGTCCCCAACCCATACACACAGTGTGGACCTAGCCGCATGCTCAGACCCACAGACAGTACGGTTCACCAGCTCCATCCGTGGCTGGCCCTAGCTGGCAGGCTTGGGTCCCGTAGGTCAGTCCCTACCCTGGAGTGAGCTGGGCACAGGCCGTGCACACTCAGAGAGCCCTGAGCGTGCGCCTTCTTCTGCAGAGGGCACTTCCCCCTGCCTCCCCCGTACAAACCTGCTTCCAGGACCCACTGTCCCCAGACTGGCGTGCCTCCAAGGCCTATTTATGGGCATGTTCTGTTGGCCCAGCACATTACGGGTTGCTGAGATAGCGCCCTGTCTACCCGATCCTGTCCGGGTCATTTCACCCTAATGGCGGGCCTGGTGAGGCCCCTAAGGCCAGTCACCTCCGGCGCGACTCTGATGGGACGGATGGCCTTTGCTGGCTTTGTGGGAGGCCTGCAGACCGCATAGCGGGCAGGGGGCCACAAATCCCTGCAGTGACCCCAATTCCCGTTCTTTGACTTCTGTATGCCATTTCCTTACCAGAGCTCTCAGCTTCCCAGACAGGCTCCAGTGCTGGAGAACGTGAGCTTCAGGCCAGAACACCACAAAAGTTTGCTCTTTCTTCCTTTCTTTCTTCCTTTTTTTTTTTGTTTGTTTGTTTTGGCTTGTTTTGGTTTGTTTTGGTTTGTTTTTTTTTCAAGACAGGGTATCTCTGTGTAGCCCTGGCTGTCCTGGAACTAGCTCTGTAGACCAGGCTGGCCTCGAACTCAGAATCCGCCTGCCTCTGCCTCCCAAGTGCTGGGATTAAAGGCGTGTGCCACCACCGCCCCGGGAATTTATTTATTTATGTATTTATTCTTTCTTTCTTTCTTTTTTACTATATATTTTCCTTATTTACATTTCAAATGTTATCCCCTTCTCTGGTTTCCCCTCCAAAATCTCCCTATCCCATCCCCCTCCCCCTGCTCTCCAACCCACCCACTCCCACGTCCCTGTCCTGGCATTCCTCTACACTGGGGAATCGTGCCTTCTCAGGACCAAGGGCCTCTCCTCCCTTTGATGTCCAACAAGGCCATCCTCTGCTACATATGCAGCTGGAGCCAAGGGTCCCTCCACGTGTACTCTTTGGCTGGTAGCTGGGAGCTCTGGGGGTACTGGTTGGTTCATATTGTTCCTCCTATGGGGCTGCAAACTCCTTCAGCTCCTTAGGTCTTTCCTCTAGCTCCTCCATTGGGGACCTTGTACACAGTCCAATGGTTGGCTGAGAGCACCCACCTCTGTATTTGTCAGGTACTGGCAGAGCCTCTCAGGACAGCTATATCAGGCTCCTGTCAGCAAAAATACTTCCTAAGTCCACAGAAAGTCCACGCAGCCACTTCCAGAGGCTATTAGGTCAGTGAAGACACGCTCCTCAGGAGGGCAGCACATGAGTGACAGCCACCACTGTGGGAGGGTCACGTTGATCTGCTCCCCTCATCTTTAGGGGAGCAACTTTGATTCCCCCGTTAAGGACGACAAAGACTGTGTTCAGAAGAGGCCGCTTGTGTCAGTTACAGGGGGGTCACACAGCTGTCTGCCGTAGGCTCAGATCTTCAAGTCTGATTTCGGATCCTTGGCGGGTCATTTTACAGATTCCACGACTGAGGCAAGTCACTGGGTTCTCACAGTCATAGCTACAAATTGATTTGGGTTTTGATGTGTGAGTATGTATTGCGTATGTGTCTGAGCGTGCCTGCGTGCACACAAATGCCAGAAGAGCTTGGTGGCCCACTTTACCATACTCTGCCGTATCCCCTGGAGACAGGGTCCTTCACTGAACGTGGAGCTAGACCCACAAACCGCCCCAGCAATCCTCCTGTCTCCATTCCCAACCACTGACACAAGGTTTCTCTGTGTAGCTCTGGCTGTCCTAGAACTCACTCTATAGACCAGGCTGACCTTGAATGCACAGATCCACCTGCCTCTGCCTCCCAAGTGCTGGAATTAAAAGCGTGTGTCGCCACTGCCCAGCTCACCGCTGGCTTCTTGTGGGGTGCTGGAGATTTTAACTCTGCTTCTTGTGCTTGCATGACCACTGAGTCACTGCCCTAGGCCCATCCACGAATGTACTGGTTGTCACTAAGTCACTGTGACCAAAATGTCTGACAGAAACAAGGGTGGACAGTTTATTTTGGCTGGCAGTCTCAGACGGCTCAGGCCAGGGTTGCTGGTCGACACATCCTTGTAGAGAGTGTCATGGCATGGGGTGTGTAGTGGACAAAGTTCTTTGCTTTGAGGCAAGATATGAAGCAGGGAGACAGACACAGGAAGGGGTCAGGGACAGAACGCACTGGAGGACCAGACCCCAGCCGCTTCTTCCAGTCAGACCAGCACCTAAAAGCTCCAGTTTCCAAAAATGGCACTTCTGGGAACCAGAAGCTCTGCACATGAGATTGTGGGAGACATTCTGTGACAATGCGGGGTTTCTTCCCCCTGTGGCTCAGAGGTGGTATGTTGGCTTAGCACGAGGGAGGCCTGTGTTCCACCACACAAATCAACAAGCCACAAATCATCACCGACATGGGGGAGGGGGCGGGGAGAGGCAGGAGGACCAGGAATCCAAGAGTAGCCTCGGTTCCACTGCAGATCTGAGGCCAGCCTGAGCTGTCTCAGTGAGAGCACAGCACACATCACATGACTGTCACATTATTCTGTTCCCTCCAGCCCCCCCCCCACCTACCACTGATCACACCAATGGCCACTTCCTGCCACAGGTGATGGAGCCAACATAGCTTCTTTCATCACGAGGCAGTTGTCACTGGGGACAGCAGCATGACAGCCTCTCCACACTGGATCATCCTGGACACTCTGCCATCTCGGGCATGTCTGTCTGTGTCCCCCAACCCACAGTTCCAAACATCAGCACCACTGCCATTCAGAGACACATGCTCTTAGCAAGGGTAGAAGGGGTTGGGGGGAGGGGTTCGAGGAGGCGGGGCTGTCCTGTGAGGGGTGGAGGTGCGGCTGCTGATCACCATCTCCACCAAGGCTTTTAACCCCAATGCTGGATAGTGTTTGAGTCATCAGAGAGGAGGAAGCCGCGATTAATGAAATGGCTCCATAAGATTGGGCTGTAAGCAAGCCTATAGAACATTTTCTTAATTAGTGATCGATAGGAGATGGCTCCGCCCATTGTGGGTGGAGCCAACCAATTGTGGGTGGGGCCAGCTCACTGTGGGTGGAGCTATCCCTAGGTTGGTGGTCCTGGGTTCTATAAAAAAGCAGGCTGAACAAGCCATGGGGAGCAAGCCAGTAGGCTGCACCCTCCATGGCCTCTGCGTCAGCTCGTGCCTCCAGGTTCCTGCCCTGCGTGAGTTCCTGTCCTCACTGCTTTTGACGATGAACTGCTACATGGAACTGTTTGTGACCAAACCCCCCCCAACTTTTCACCCCAATTTTGTTTTGATCATGGTGTTTTATCGTAGCAATACTAACCCTAAGACAATCACAATAAGCAGGCTACTGATTAGCATTTCTGGGGGTTAAATTGATTGTCAACTCAATGATCTAGAGGATATAGAATCACCCACAGGGGCCGCCTCTGAACACACCTGTGACGGATTTCCCAGATAAGGTTAACTGAACTGAGGAAATCCATTGCAATAATTAGCTTTACATTTAAGCATGGAAAAACCTAGGTTCTCAATTGAGAGATCATGTACTCTGAGTTGCCCATGGGCACATCTGTGGGAAATGTCTTAATTAAATTAAATGACGTGGTGGTTTGAATATGCTTGCCCTAAGGAGTGGCACTATCGCCGGGCAGTGGTGGCGCACGCCTTTAATCCCAGCACTTGGGAGGCAGAGGCAGGTGGATTTCTGAGTTCGAGGCCAGCTTGGTCTTCAGAGTGAGTTCCAGGACAGCCAGAGCTATATAGAGAAACCCTGTCTCGGGGAAAAAAAAAAAAAAGCCGGGCGTGGTGGCGCACGCCTGTAATCCCAGCACTCTGGGAGGCAGAGGCAGGCGGATTTCTGAGTTCGAGGCCAGCCTGGTCTACAGAGTGAGTTCCAGGACAGCCAGGACTACACAGAGAAACCCTGTTTCAAAAAAAACAAAAAACAAAAAACAACAAAAAAAAAACCATATTAAAAAAAAAAAAAAAGGAGTGGCACTATCAGGAAATGTGGCATTGTTGGAGTAGGTGTGGCCTTGTTGGAGTAGGTGTGGCCCTGTCAGAGTAGGTGTGGCCCTGTCAGAGGAGGTGTGGTCTTGTTGGAGGAGGTGTGGCCCTGTTGGAGAGGGTGTGGCCCTGTTAGAGTAGGTATGACCCTGTTGGAGTAGGTATGGCTTTGTTGGAGTGGGTGTGGCCTTGTTGGAGAGGGTGTGGACTTGTTGGAGTAGGTATGTCCTTGTTGGAGTGGGTGTGGCCCTGTTGGAGTGGGTGTGGACTTGGAGTAGGTGTGGCCTTGTTGAAGGAGGTATAGACTTGTTGGAGTAGCTGTGGCCCTGTTGGAGGTGTGGGCTTGTTGGAGTAGGTGTGGCCTTGTTGGAGGAGGTGTGGACTTGGAGTAGGTGTGGCCTTGTGGGAGTAGGTGTGGTGCTGTTGGAGTGGGTGTGGCCTTGTTCGAGAAAGTGTCTTTAGGTCAGCGTTGAGGTCCTGTGCTCAGTCTCTGCCCAGTGTGGAAGAGCGCCTCCTCCTGGCTGCCTGCAGATCAAGATGCAGAACTCGGCTCCTTCAGCACCAAGTCTGCCCGCACACTGCCAGGCTTCCTTCCATGATAGTAATGGATCGAACCTCTGAACCTGTAATCCAGCCCCAGTTAAATGTTCTACTTTATAAGTTGCCTCGGTCACGGTGTCTCTTCAAAGCAATACAACCCTAAGACCTATGCTAAATGTGGGCGGTACCATCCCCTAGGCAGGGTGTCAAGCTGCTGAGGGCTGAGAGACTGAACTGAGCGAGAACAAGCAAAGCGTCTCCATCTCTCTCTGCTCTTGACTGTGGCTGTGGGCAGTGGAAGTTCCCACGTCCCGGTTGATGGACTGACCCTGGGCTTATAAATCAAATAAATCCTTTCTCTCCAAATGGAGATGAAACTAGGACTCCCACCTTTAAAATGGGCTGCCTGGACGGAAGGGCATCTAAGGAACAAGCTTTTGTATTTGCCTGCTTGCTGCTCTCTAGAAAACCCTGAGCATTCCTGAGGAGACTGCTGACCAACCTCCTTAGACATGGTATCTATTAACATGCCTGGATAGGCTGTTGATTAACATGCCTGGATAGGCTGTTGATTAACATGCCTGGATAGGCTGTTGATTAGCATCCCTGGATAGGCTGGGCCCTAATTAGCCTTAACTGTCAGCTTGAGACAGCAAGACTCTCATCTGAGATCTTCTTTGAGGGGTTGTCCAGCCCAGGATGACCGACGGGCATCTCTGGAGGGAATTGTCTTAAGTATACATTGATGTAGGAGTGTCCAGTTCACCGTGGGCAGCACCATCTCCCGGTCCGGTGGTCCTGACTAGCTAAGCCCGCACCTGTAAACAAACCAGTCAAACCAGTAAGCGGTCTCCCATGGATTCAGCTTCAGATCCCAGCTTCAGTTCCTGCCTTGATGTCCCTCGATTGAAGGACGGTGGCCCCGTGGTGTTAACCAAACAGACCTTTCTTCTCTTAAGCTGCTTTGGGGAATGGGGCTCATCACCACGACAGAAAAAAACAAAACAAAACCGGACTAGGTTGTCAACTAAACATCCTTGGGTAAGCTGCTGCTGCATCTCGGGGTTGTCAATCAATTCCATCCCTGGTGTGATGGTTTGTATATGATTGGTCCAGGGAGTGACCCTATTAGGAGGTGTGGCCTTGTTGGAGTAGGTGTGTCACTGTGGGTGTGGGTTTAAGACCCTCACCCTAGTTGCCTGGAAGTGAGTCTTCCACTAGCAGCCTTCAGATGAAGATGTAGAACTCTCAGCTCCTCCTGCACCATGCCTGCCTGGATGCTGCCATGTTCCCGCCTTGATGACAATGGACTGAACCTCTGAGTCTGTAAGCCAGCCCCGATTAAATGTTGTCTCTTATAAAACTGGCATTGGTCATGGTATCTGTTCACAGCAGTCAAACCCTAAGACGCCTGGATTGGCTGTTAATTCCCCTGGGTGGGTTATAGCTCTCATCATGGATAGGTTATTGACTATCATTGCATAGGCTGTTGATTAGCCCCCCTGGCCGCAATTCATCAATAGCCCTAGCAGCTCCTCTCTCCTGTAATAACCAAGGACCCAGGAGAGCCCGTTGCTTTCTTGTGGACACACAGCCTCAGAGCCACCATTGACAGGACAGCTTTTATTTACTACTTTTGGAGTCTGGGTGTGCCCCCTTTGCACATGCAGAGTTCACCCATTTAGTGCAGTCAGCTGGATTCCTGACCTGCTTGTCTGTGCCAGAAAACCCCTTACAGTGACAAAATATAAAAGCACAGGGGACATCCCGCCGCTGTGAAGTCCGGGAAGCCCATTTGTTTGGACAGTAAAAATATAGTTTTGCTGTTTTTTTTTTTTTTTTAATAGATAAACTCTCAGTCACGCAGTTAGGTTCTTCCTGGGACCGGCTACAGTGCCCACCATCTGCCGTCACTCAGAAGTCCTGCAGCTTGCGGACTGTAAGGCAGCTGTCAGAATGTTGCAGACGGGATGCACACCTCGCGGGTCCCTCCCCATCGCGATGTAAACACCCCAGGTAGGACCCAGAGGAATGATTAGGAAAATATATCCTATATTCACATATATAATTCCATTCTCCCACCCCAGCATACAGAGCGTGTTGAGGAGGACCGTGATTGTTCTAGAACAGAGTAAGAAACAGTTTGGTACAAACACCTTCTGTAGATCAATATACAACCTCTGCGAGCCCCATATAACAGATTCTGTAAGGCGACAGGGGGACATTTAAAAAGCAGATTGTCCTCTAGAGGATAACAGATTCTTAGCTGGCTTGATGCTGCCAGGGATTGTCACAGCACAGGTGACAAACAGCTGAAGGAGACTCTTGGGGGGGGGGTGAAGGATGCAGGCTATGAGGCACCCTTCACTGTGGGAGCCAGAGAGGCGAGGGATGCTCCTGGGTGTCATGAGGTGGTCACAGGATAGGGACAGGGACGGAGGAAGCCACATCATCTTGCCTTCTGCCTTGGCTTCAGGCTTCTGGAGTGGTGACCTTCTCGAAGTGTCAACAGAAGTCCTCTCACTGAGGGGCTTGAGGCCATGGCGAGCTCAGAGACGCAGAGTGGGCCCTGCTAGTCCCTAGCAACTCGGGGAAGCTGGGTATTTGGAGATCCGCTCCCTATCGACAGGTGGCGGGGCAAAGGCACATCGGAGGGCATGGCATCTCTGTCGCGCGGGTGATTTGCCAGGGCTGAATATCAACAAGGGGTGGGAGTGGCTTTTCACCTTTCAATCAAACCTAGATCCAGGGAGGGTGTGATCTGCGGGCAGCAGGATGAGTGGCTGTAAAGCCAGGACCAACAGAGCAGTTCTTACCCCCAACACACACCAGGACCAGCTGAGTTTCCTTTGGAATCCACACGGGCATTTTCCGGTCCCTGCTCAGCAACGAAGTTGAGGACTTGGGTCTATTTCCAGCTCTTTGCTTTAGTAGTTGCTTCCTGGAGGTGGCTGTCTTGTAGAAGGAAGATGGGCATCTAGACACAAGCCTGTGCCTGCTCCCCTGCCCTACAAACCCCTCTGGTCCCATCTGTCCCTGCATCCATCCAGCCCAGGGGTGTGAGATACATGTCACACGAGGCTCCTATTCTCCAGGACCACCCAGTTTCTCTGCTGGAGCGGAGAATGCCTGACAGCACCACGCAGCGCCATTTCACAGGGCAAAGGCCTCTGTGTACGAGGCCAGGGACTACGCAGGAGAATGCCTATCTACCGGATGGGAGGGGTGGAGCCAAAGGTCAGATGTCAAGATGCTGATGGGCAAAGAGGTGGTGATGGAGACTATGTGACACTCTGCAAACAGCCAGGGTCACCATGAGGGCGGGCACGGGGAGGGGATCGCAGGTGCCTGAAGCACACGCACGATTAAGGCAGATTAGGGTCCTGGGGAGGCACACAGCACACACCTTGGCCCCAGAACCTCACCTGGTTTTAAAAGAGAACTAAATGAGCCACTCGCTCAGCCGGGCTAAGGCTCCAAAGCACGGGCTCTGCTCCCTGGGCTGCGCCGACTCTGGACAGGGGGGACACAGCCGACTTGCAACAGGTCACCCCGACCCAGTGAGACTGTCAGATCTTGGGTTCTGTCGAGGAAGGTGTAGATGCTTGCCCTGGCCAGAGCGGAGGTCTGTGTGTGGGTTTTATAAGGAATCAAGCTGACTTCTCACCAGGCGTGAGGGGTTGGGTAACCAGATGAGGCCAGCTCATTTTGATTCCACTGTGCCTTCCGATACATAGGACGATACATAGGACAGGAGCACTTCCTGCCACCCGGGAGCACCTCCCGCTGCCTCGGTCTTTATTTTACACAAGGCTCCGGCTCCCCAGGAGGAGTCAAGATAAGTCAGACTCAGATCATGAGCAGAATGTTGCTTTGTTCTGTGTGAGTCTCATAGCCCAGGCTGGCCTGAAGCTTTCTTAGATAGCCAAGGATGTCCTTAGTCTGCCGAGCCGCCACCACCCTCTTCCTCTTCCTATCTGCCAGGTGCTAGAATCACACAGATGGGCACCACCACGTGTGTGTGATTAGATACACGAGACACGCACTCCGTCCTCTGAGCCATACTCTCAGCCCTGCTAGTGTGTTTAGAAAAAAAAGTCCCTGGCAAGCTACTGGGTCAAAACTGCTGCAGAATACAAAATGGAACTTAAAAACAAGACGAAACAGGAATCACAAGAGCGTCTGAGGGGAGACTGAACCCTTGGTGATTTCAGAGCTGCATGTCCGCTCACCACTAGCTCAGGGAAGGTAGAGAGTTTGGGGGGGGGGAGGCAGGTCTAGACACCATTTGCAAGAAACGGATTTACAGAGAGCGTTGTCTGCCTCTGAGAACGGCAGGGCAGCGGCGGGCACGTGTGCCAGGCAGGCATCCATCAGAGCCCCCGACCCACCGGAGAGCCACCAAGCACGTCACCAAGGCAAGGTTGGACAAAGTTCTCTGGAACCTGCTGGCGTGCTGCGGGCAGCTGGCCGGGTGTGTCCCAGGTGACCACTGGCGTCGGGGGTGGGGGGACCTTCTGATGTCACCTTGAAGGCTTAAGGAAAGGAGATGAGACAGAGTAGATGTCAGGAGGACAGAAGCTCTGAGAGTCCCTGGAGAGAGCATGCAGGTAGCACAACGGAGGACACTGTAGATCTTGTGGCCCAGCATCCGGCCTGGGGCTCCCACTATGGGGTCTTTCAGTTAGAGCCACATTCACGTGGACCTTGACGATCACTCGGCCAGGTGGGCCATGGAAGGCGGGGCCGGAGCCATGTCTGTTCTGAGCGGACTCAGTTATGTCTTCTCCAGCAGAATATGGGTGTCCAGAAAGAGCGCGTCCCATATGTGAACGGCCAGGGCACGGACAGTTCCAACCGAGGTCTGTAATGCTCAAGACTTGGGGCAAAGGCCGCCCCCCTCTGGAGACCAGAGCAACCCGGACGTGGACAAGGGTGAAAGTCACAAGCTTTCGTAGGCTTGGACAGCGAGCGATGGGGTCACCGGAGACAACCGGGCCCTGTCTCGCTCTTCCTGCCGTCCATGCTGAGACGTAGGTGTGTGTCAAGGTTCAGGGAAGATTGGCTGCGTTATTGCTTTATGCCCCTCTAAAAACACAAAAGCGGAGAGACCCAGGCCAACCGTGCACGGGCCTCACAGGAAGGATAAGGGTACGGACAGGATGGGGCGGGGCTGTGCTTATAATCAGAATGTAGGCTCCCAGTGGGGAAAGAAGATCTTGTCAAAAAGCTCGTGGGGGGGGGGGGCGATCAAACCCAACCCGGGAGACCCCGTGTAATGCCCGGATGGTGACCGGAACAGTTGCAGACCCAAGGAAGGGTCCTTCAAGCTTGCTTGTCCAAGTCCTGCCGGGGGAGGGGCCCAGGAGCCGATCTCCCAGCGCAGGGAGCCTGGAGAGGTGCACGCAGAGGGCAGGAGGGTAACCGTCACACCAAAGGCCGATCGATCGATCGATCGATCCACAGGCCTGGACACTTCTTTAAGGGGAGCTGAAAGATCTTTCTGTGGACTGGAGCGAGCCCCGGGACAGGGTCTTCCCGTGGGGACCCGGGTGGTGTGGCTCAGCACAGTGTCTTCAGGGTGGAAAGGCCCAGGCACGTGAGCGCGGTGGTCAGGGAGGGGCGGGTGGCTCGCGGCTCGGCCTCGGATTCAGACATCTGGCTTGGGTTAAGGCTTGAGTTCACAGGTGTAGTGCTATCCTGTCTGCAGAGAGACGACAGTCTGTGGTCAGCAGAGCATCTGGCCCAGTTCTCGCCATCCTAGGTGGAGGTTCAGGGGGGCCCCGGTGGTACAGGAGCCACTGGGTTCCCCCTCTCCCCAGGAAGGACACGGGAGGGGGGGAATGGCGGGGGTGGGGGGGGACTGGGACAAGCTGAGCAGCGAGGCGCGCACTGTGACCAGGACGGAGGAGCATCACCTCAGAGCCTCAGCGTCCCTCAGAGGGCTGCTGGTGAGACTGAACACAGATGACAAAACTCCAGGGAGGCTCTGGGCGTGCGCCATAAAGCAAGAGCTGTCTGGGGTGCCCATAAGCATGTGCGTGTGGGACCCAGAACACTCCCCGCCCCACCCCACCCCCGTGTCCCCATGCTGAACTCTAGCCCAGCCTCGACAATACAGAATAAACACAAGGCCCTGAACCCTCCTCTACCAGCCTGAAGCGGACCTGTCTGGGAATCTACCCATCACGTGTCCACCCATACATGTAATTACGTGGCACATGTGTACACATGTCTGTAACACCCCCGCAGTCAGATCATGGCCTGTTGGGGATTATTAAGAGTGTGACAGACAGAGCCACGCGAGGGAGCGCCATGAGGTATCTGCAGGGCAGTGGTCTAGCGTGAGGTTCTAAGCTCCGGGGCCAAAACAGAAAGCCTGAGACAGACCAGCAGTGTGGGGCCCGCAGAGTCCAAACGGGCCTCGCTCTCCGGGGGTTCAAGGAGTGGCTCTTCCCTGACCACGCCCAGGCCACACCCCTCAGCCCGAGTTCAATCAATCGCTTTTGTCTTCTCCTGCGTCCTGAGGACTTCACAGCCACAGGGGCATGGCTGACCCGTGGAGAGAGCAGAGTCCACGCCAATCTGAGCGTGACACTCCTAAACAGACTCAGCCCGACCTACCCATCTGTGCTGCCCCAACCCACACCTTCAGTCAAGCGCACCGTGATGAGCTCCCCAAAGTACGGGATGCGCCTCTACTGAGCATGCGCAGATGTGTCAACATCGCCCAGGCAAGAGCAGGATTGACAAGAAAGCAGGTACACTGTCCTGGGGGCTCAGAAGCCATCCAGGTGACCTAAAGGGACACCAGAAGGGCTCCGTGGGTAAAGAAGCTTGCTGTGCAAGCCTGGAGGCGTGAGTTCAATCCCTGGGCCCCACACATGGGTGGAGGGGAGGACTGGCTCCAGAGTTGGGTCCTCAGATCTCGGTGTCTGCGAACCCTTTCTGGATCTCAGGTGGATGCCGAGAGTCCGACTATACAGTCCCGGAATTGAATTCTAATTGCATAGTTTGTACGCTAGGATTTGCCTATGCAAAACTTTGAAACTTCCCTGGTTAAGTGGCCTTTGATGTCCCCAATTTTCAAAGGTCTTGGAGGCGGCAGGAAGGTCAGGGTCATGGAGTCGGAGCTCTTTACCAGTCTCTTTTACCTCTAGTCCCTCTGTATAAGCTCCTTGCTCCTGAGCCGCCCCGCCTCCCCCTGCTGTGCTCCAGCATGCCCACCTGGTCAAGCTTGGTTCTCATACAGGCTCTGCCTCTTCTTGGATTTCAGCTCCTTTAACCACTGCGGTGAGTGCTCCTCTGACCTGAAACCACAGAGCCGGGGTGAACCAATCAAGGTCACGGGGTGTCTTAGTCAGGGTTTCTATTCCTGCACAAACATCATGACCAAGAAGCAAGTTGGGGAGGAAAGGGTTTATTGACCTTACACTTCCACACAGCTGTTCATTACCAAAGGAAGTCAGGACTGGAACTCAAGCAGGTCAGGAAGCAGGAGCTGATGCAGAGGCCATGGAGGAATGTTACTTACTGGCTTGCTTCCCCTGGCTTGCTCAGCCTGCTCTCTTATAGAATACCAGCCCAGAGATGGCACCACCCACAAGGGGCCCTCCTTCACTTGATCACTAATTGAGAAAATGCCCACAGCTGGATCTCATAGAGGCACTTCCCAAGTGAAGCTCCTTTTCCTATGATAACTCCAGCCTGTGTCAAGTTGACACACCAAACTAGCCAGTACACGGGGTCACTCAGAACGGTCATGTGGCCTTCCCAGGTCTCCCGCACCTCACAGCACGACCACCCACTGTCAGCTCTGGTCTGAGAAGAGCTGAGGCTAGACCTGAGAGCTGAGGCTAGGCTGCAGAGAATCAGCCTGGTCGGGGTGGGGCAGCTGCCTCCTCCTTGAAGGGCAGCCAACCAGGGAGGCCTCCTGACTCTGCCACATCAAAAGTGCTTCCCAAACACGAGAGGAGGCCGGCTGCCTCAGTTTCCATCCGTGTGCGGAGGGCCGTGCCAGGCAGGGATTCCTGGAAACACAACCTTGAGTTCTTGGTCATGTGGAGAGGAGGGAGGAGACTGCGGGGTTCCTGTCATCTCCCCCTGGGTTGCAGCTGCAGCTGTCAGAGTGCAGTATACACTCGCAGGGAAACACCAATTGCCACCTGAAAACCCCCGCACACACATACGCAGCAGCATGCACGCAGCAGCAGCACCCAGCACGCACCACCTACCACGCAGCAGCACATACCATGCACCCAGCACGCACGCAGCAGCACGCATGCACGCACCACGCACGAAGCAGCACTCACCACGCACCCAGCACGCATGCACGCAGCAGCACGCACCACACACCACGCACCCAGCACGCACGCAGCAGCACGCACCACGTACCACGCAGCTGCATTCTGACCTTGGACAGGAAGTGTCCCCATCCCCCATCTTAATTTTTTGTTGTTGTTGTTGTTGTTTTCGAGACAGGGTTTCTCTGTGTAGTCCTGGCTGTCCTGGAACTCACTCTGTAGACCAGGCTGGCCTCTGCCTCCCAAGTGCTGGGATTAAAGGCGTGCGCCACCACCGCCCATCCCCATCCCCCATCTTACCTCTCCTCTTTCTCTGTGCTGGAAGGCAGCACCCGGCTGCCCAGCACCCCGGGCTGGAAGGGCGACTTAGGGCTCTTGGGCTGGGGTGTCCAGCTGAGAGACTCTCCAGGACTGTCCACCTCTGGCCTCCTGGGCAGCTGAGCCTGGGGAGAGAAGGGGCCGAATGTCGCTGTCTCCTGTCTAGGGACAAGCCCCATCTAGCTGCGTTCCCACAGCAACACCTCACAAGGCACGGGACGGGGGTAGGGGGGGTCCAGGCCGGAAGTATGGGGCTGAGAAGTGAGAGACCAACAGCCCCCTCGGAGTGGAGGCCTCGGCAAACTCACTCCGACATCTGTACAATGACGCAGAGCCTGCGGCTCTAGCGTCCACAGGCACAAGGCAGAGGTGACTGGTAACTTAAGACAGTGTGAGCAGGGTTCCCCCGGGAGAAGCTAGACATAATGCCATCTGCCTGCCATTCCAGCAGTCAGGTGGCAGACGAGGCAGGGGCTGCTGGACGGACGGGCACTGGGAAGGGGCAGGAGCGGGAGGTTGAATATGACCGATGAGCGGGGCACACTGCTCTTGGGAAGCCCTGGTACCTTCAGCACAGCTGGGTCCATGCCTGGGAACACGGGCATCCTCTGCGGGTGGCTGACAGGGGTCCTCTCCACCCTGGGAGGCTCTTCGTCCGATTCATCCCTCCTGGGCGACTTCTCTTCTATTAAGAGAAGCGCTCGAAGTCACTGGCGGCCCCTCCCACATCCCCGCGCGAGGACGCAGACGCCCCTAGCCCACTTTGAGCAGTTGAGCACGAGCCGAGGAGACTGCTTGCTGCTCACTCTGCTTCAGACTCTGCTACCTGCTGGGAAACAGTGTCCACGGCCGATCGCCCCCCTCTAGGGTAGCATCGGCTGACCCTCTGGCTCCTTTGGAACAATAATAATAGGTCATGCTTGACGGAGGTAGATAGAACAGGTGGCAGAGACACGTTCCACCAACAGGGGGCGATGTGGAGTGCTCCAGAGTCCCTTCAAAGCGTTACCCCCTCATCCGGCTGGGCCGGGGGCTTCCTGCTCATGGGTTGCTGCTGGGTAAGGAGTTTCTACCTCTCTAAGAACTGGTCACTGGTGAAGCACAGCACGTCCTCTGGAGCCCCAGCCAAGCTGGACACTGAGCATGCTCAGAAAGGTCAGCCCAGCCTATCCTATCCCCCGGCATGTGCTCAGGTCTATATGGAAGCCACAGGCTCTGAGGCCAGGACCCTGCGAGGGAATCTGGGTGCACTGTCACTGCGGCGGGCTGCATCTGCTCCCGGGGGGCTCTGGCCCAGCAGACGCTCACTTATGTACCGAGTCTGTGTGTATGTGTGTTCATGTGTGTTCATGTAGCACACATCACAATGCTAGACATCTACATCAACCTCTCCTTGCTTTATTTTTTGAGACAGTCTCTCACTGGACCTGGAGATCACCAGTTCGGCTAGAAGAGCTGGCCAGCAGCCCTCAGGAATCAGTTTGTCTCAGCTCACGCGGGGCTGAGGCTACAGGTGTACGTGGGTGCTGGGGATTTGAACTCAGGTCCTGGTACTTGTGAAACAAGCACTTTACACCTCCTCCCAGCCTCCCCCCGCTCCCGCCACACATTTTAACCTTCACTTGCTAGCATGGGTGGACAAGGAGAAGCAAGGACCCAAGCCCAGCACTTGGTTAGACATCTGACCAGAGGCTGCATTTGGTCATGCTAATGTCTGCCCTGTAGACCAGGCTAGCCCCAAACTCAGAGATAAGCTGGCCTCTGCCTCTTAAGCTCTGGGGTTCAAAGTGTGTGACATCATACCTGGCTCTTTTTTTTGTTGTTTTGTTTTTTTGTTTTTTGGATTTGGGTTTTTCTTTTCTTTTCTTTTCTTTTTTTTTTTTTTTTTTTTTTTTTTAGTTTTTTGAGACAGGGTTTCTCTGTATAGTCCTGGCTGTCCTGGAACTCACTCTGTAGACCAGGCTGGCCTCGAACTCAGAAATCCTCCTGCCTCTGCCTCCCAAGTGCTGGGATTACAGGCGTGCGCCACCACCACCCAGCCTTGGATTTGGGTTTTTCAAGACAGGTTTTTTCTGTATAGCCCTGGCTGTCCTAGAACTCACTCTGTAGACCAGACTGGCCTTGAACTCGGAAATCCGCCTGCCACTGCCTCCCAGAGTGCTGGGATTACAGGCATGCGCCACCACCGCCCGGCTTTGTTTTGTTTTTAAAAAGAGAGTCATGGGCTGGTGAGATGGCTCAGAGCCATCCCTAATGGGATCCGTCGCCCTCTTCTGGTGTGTCTGAAGACAGCGACAGTGTACTCACATATGTAAAAAAAAATCTTTTTTATTATGTATTTATTTTATTTATTATTACTTATTATGATTTATTTATTTATTTTTTAGGTATATGAGTACACTGTCACTGTCTTCCGATGCACCAGAAGAGGGCATCAGATCCCATTACGGATGGTTGTGAGCCACCATGTGGTTGCTGGGATTTGAACTCAGAACCTCAGGAAGAAGAGTCAATGCTCCTAACCACTGTATATAGTAGCGGTTAGCCTGTAGACCAGGCTGGCTTTGCATCATGAAGATCTTGCCTGTGTCCCCAACTACTGGGATGAGAAACGGTCACCACCCACCACACATGGATTCAGAACACATTTACAACCCCACTTATGGGAAGTTCTACAGGACGATAAATCACAGCTTCCTGGGTGACTGTGTCCCAAACCCTCTATGGACAGGCTGTTCCTCCCAGCGATCAGTGCACAGCCTTCTGCTCAGCGCAGGATGCGGGTCAGACTCAAGATGCACCGGCATACCTGTGGAGTCCTTGAACATCCACATGCTATGCGATTCCTCTTCCAACGGGGAGCGGCTCTCCGACTCGCTGAACTGGCTGCGCCGGAGGGCGTGGGAGATGGGCGCCCGGCGGCGGCCTCGCTTGCTCAGCTGCACGCGGGTCTTGAGGACACTGGAGTCGAGGACTGAGGTTTGCTTTGGGGGTGGCGAGGAGGAGACAGGAAGGAAAGAGACTGTAAGTGGAGGGCTGTGTGTAGCCTTGTTCACACGGGGCGTTCTCAGGGGTGCACAGGGGCCGTGTGTCAAGCTCTAACAGCACCCTCGATGCCGGGGGCCATGCGGGAAGTGCCCTAGAACGAGAGTGGGCAAACGGCACAGCCTGTGACGTCACACGGGCACAGGCGCACATCCAGATGGGGGTTGCGGGGAGGCTCAATACATGCCCGTTGTCCGTCTGTCTGGTGGATAGCTGAGCACTCTCTCATTCTTTATGACAGCCATGTTCATGGAGTGCCTGAGGTATCGCTGTGGCCCCCATGATAATCCAGGGTGCATTGTGGGAGGGGAGAGATCACCTATAGAACACCACTAAAGAGGGTACCTTCCGTGTCCACAGGGGCCACCCTGGGACAACTCCAAATGGTCCCCACAGGACACCCCAGTCGTGGTGGCAGCCCACATACACCTCAGCCTACCCCATGCTTAGGGCCACCGGCACATGGGCAGCCATGTCAACATGCTAACCCAAAAGGCAGGCAGGCAGCAGATGTCACCATTATTGGTGCAGACCTGGATGGGGCCAGCTATCGGGGACCCAGGGCTGTTGATGCTGCCGCTGCTGCTTACAAGAGCACAACAGGAAGTGCTCAGGGTTCTAGAAGGAACGTCCGCACGACCTGTGTCATGTGACCCGTACTGTGTGCGTGCATGAGTCACACGCAGCAAGGCTCGGCAGCGGCGAGAGCTCAGTACTCGGCTGTCGAGTGAATAACGGATCACCTACTGAAATCCTTACAACACCCTGAGAGATGGGCGCCACGCCTGCTTATGTGGCCCAGGGTCCTCAGAGGCTGATCTTGGTGACTGATCTTGGCTCCTTCTGTCCTCCCTCCCTTCCCCCCCCCCAAATTTATTTATTATTATATCTAAGTACACTGTTGCTGTCTTCAGACACACCCAGAAGAGGGCATCAGATCTCTACAGATGGTTTGTGAGCCACCATGTGGTTGCTGGGATTTGAACTCGGGACCTTGGGAAGAACAGTCAGTGCTCTTAACCACTGAGCCATCTCTCCAGGCCTCTGTCTACACTCTCATCTAGATGTTCCACAGGAAAGACGTTGCTCTGTGTAGGCTGTGAGTGCTCTTGGAGGCCCTTTAGGAGCCCCCTCAAAGTCATAGTTACCCAAGAGTAAGGTCAGGGGCTTGGCTATCAGGAGTGAAGGTCCCTTGGAGGTCCCTGTCCTCCCTGGGAGGCTCTAGCAACGATCCCCTATCCTCCACCCTCCTTGTAAACTGGTGTCGGTCCCTGTCCTCCATTTTCCTTGTAAACTGGTGACAGTCCCTATCCTCCAACCTCCTTTAGGCTACAGGGATGACCTCATCCTGCCTCCTCCAGGAACTTAGGTTTTCTGGAGCGGGTCAGATCCAGTTCTGCTCCTGAAGAGACGAGAGCAGGACACTGCGCAGCCTGGGGCCCGGGATAGGGGCACCTGATGGACGGCTGTGCCCTGGGACCTAGGCAAGCGCAGTGCAGGCCCAAGGAGGGGGCCTGTAGCTGCAGTGGCTGTCACAGAGAGTCCTCCATGCCTGCTGAGTGAGAAGCTGGAGAGGCTGTTCTCTGGGTCTGCTCTAGGCAGGGCCCAGGCTGTGCACTGCCAGCCAAGCGGAAAACCACAGGCAGACCCGTAAGCGCTCATGGCACGGCGTACCTTGGACACCCGTGATCACCTTAGAAAGCCGGCAGTGGTGGCGCACGCCTTTAGTTCCAGCAGTTGGGAAGCAGAGGCAGGCAGATTTCGGAGTTCGAGGCCAGCCTGGTCTACGGAGTGAGTTCTGGGATAGCCAGGGCTATACAACCCTGACACTACCCTGTCTTACAACTGTCCCCAAAAGAAAGCAGAGCACCAGAGAGAGGAAGGCATTTGCCCCAAGATGCACAGCTAGTAAGGGGCGCCCTGTGCTACAGGCGGGTCCATGCCCGAGGTTCAGTCCGGTGCTCAGGCAGGGGTTCCCGGCATACAGAGCCTGCCCTGGAGGGGTGACGATCCCACCCGGGGCCACGGCTCCCTTTCAGGAAATGCCCGTCCCCGTCCCAGCCGCCTCCACTGGCCGCAGGCTTACATGGATGAAGGAGAAATCATCCTCCCCCTCCGCAGGACAGACGTCTGACGGAGGCGGCCCCTCGGGGCCATCTGTGGACTCGAGCTCGGAACTGGAGCGGTCCACGCTGGAGCTGCGCCGGTCCCTGGAGCTGTCATGCTGGTCCACCGACGTGGACTCGGTGTATGAGGACAAGCGGCTGCCCGGAGGCTGCTTTCCCGCAGACGCAGCGCTGCTGTCGGGGGACGGAGACTCGGGGCTGAAGCTGCATGGAAAGGCGGAAGGAAGGTGGTGGAGGTCACCGGGGGTCCGAGAACACCGAACCCGGCGCGCGAGCACGTGGCCCGGGGTCCAGCCGGCTTCCTGGAAGAGTCCCCTTCCGGCAACAGCAGCCAGGGGGCCGCTGTCCCACAAGACGCTGCTCAGGTGCAGAACACGGACCGACGCTCCTCAGACTCCGGAGACTGCACACCCACCACCCGCCACCCGCCACCCACCACCTGCCACCCGCCACCCACCACCTGCCACCCGCCACGGGAGCGGCCGGGGACAGCCGAGGCCAACCCAGAGTGACAGTGACGGCGGCACATCTGGGATCTCCACAGGAGGAGGGAGGCCAACCTGGGCTATACAACAACCCCGCTAGAAACACGCACGCGCGTACACACACACACACACACACACACACACACATACACACACACACGACAGACAGACACAGACAGACAGAGACAAAGAGAGAGACAGCGACAGAGAGACGGAGAATGATGAATGAACGAGAGGCAGCACGGGCCGTGGGGAGGCATGAGGTGAATTTCAAGGCTCTGAAGAGAGAGCATCAGGTACCTCACAGCTCAGGCCCTTCCGTGTGGCGACCCGGCGGGTGACAAAACCCACTTCCCGCTCTGCGCGCTCCTTGGTGACCTGCACATCTGACACGATGCGGGTCCCATGCTGGCAGCGCACGCTGCATTTCCACCGGGTGAGGGCGAGGCAGGTCAGAGGGTCCCTAATAACCAGCCGAGAAGACTGGGCCTCAGGCCTCCTGATTCAGACCGTCAGTGAGTCATTCATTCATTCATTCATTCATTCATTCATTCATTCATTCAGCTAGCCAGTAACCCAGCCAGTCACCCAGTCAGTCACCCAGTCAGTGAGTCAGGCATTCAGTCACCTACTCAGTCAGTCAGCCATTCACTGAGTTAGTCAGTCTCCCAGTGAATTACTCAGTCATTCAGCCATTCATTCATTCATTCATTCATTCATTCATTCATTCAGCCAGTCGCACAGCCAACCAGCCAGTCACCCAGTCAGTAGTCAGGCATTCAGTCACCTAGTCAGTCAGTCAGTCAGTCAGTCAGCAAGTCAGTTAGTCAGTCAGCCATTCATTCATTCATTCACACAGACAGACAGACACCCAGCCATCAGTCAGTCAGTCAGCCATTCATTCATTCATTCATTCATTCAGATGCCCAGTCAGTCAGCCAGCCAGCAAGTCAGTTAGTCAGTCAGCCATTCAGTCAGTCAGTCAGTCATCCACTCTCTCCCCTCAGCCATTCCCGCTCCCCCCTCCCCCCCCCGTTACTTGCTCACTCACAAACTCAGCCAGTCACTTACCAGCTCAGTCACCCACTCGCTCAGACTCTCAGTCCCTCCCTCACACACTCAGTTCCTACACACACACACACACACACACACACACACACACTCTCGTCTCTCCCTCCCTCACACACACAGTGGAGACATGAGTACCTACACTTCCAGGCACCATGTGGAAAATGGCATCTGCAGGGGATTTTGGGCACCACCCAGGTCACCAGGACCACTGCCCATGCAAACATTGTAGCCACAACCTCTCCTCACACACTGAAAGAACACAGCTTAGACAATGTTGCAGAGGAGGGCTCGCCTGACCCCCCTGGGGCAGAACCCTCGACCCTGGAGTGCTTGTCTGTTTCCCAGCTCCAAGAGGCATTCCTGGCCGGGGTATGAGCGTTAACCAGGAAGAGGGCAAACCCAGAGGCTGAGGGAAGTACCGCCCTCCAGGCAGCAGGGGGCACCACTGTCCAAGGCTAGAGAACCTGGTCCCAGGAAGCTGCAGTTCCTCTGCCCGACAGCAGGTGGCACCGGCCATTGGAAGCTCCGAGGTCACAGATCTGGAGACCGAAGCTGGGGGAACGGGGTCCTGCGGGGACTCAGGGTCCCTTTGGAGACACGCACAGATAACCAGACAGTTGGGAGCTCCCACGGGGGTGCTTACAAACACTCACTACACACAGATAGGAGCGGTGGGAGAGATGGGGGCCCCCTGGGGACAAGCCCGGCTTCCCTGCCTCTCTCTGAGCCTCAGTTTCCCATTCTAGCATGATGTCCAGAGACCACAGGGCTAGTCAGTCAGTCAGGCATGACCGGAGCCTGCAGCAGATGCCAGACACCTGTCCTTTCTGAGGAGGAGGAGGAAGGTACCCGTGGGGAGATGCATCTCACCAAACCAGCGCCCCCATGAGGGTGGGTGGGGTCCCTGCCACCTCCCATCTGCAGTTCCCAGTAGAGGGTTCCTTCCCAGCCAGCCACAAGAGGGCGCTTTGAGCCATGCACATGCTCACGTTGCTTATAGAATTAGTATGTGGACCATGAATCATCAGGTACGTGTGCACACACATACACACACACACCTGACAGCAGACACAGAAATGCAGTTGTGACTCTGGGGTCAATAGCTGTTCTTTGGTTATACTTTGATGTTTGATGTTGTTTTTGTTGATTCCTGGGATTGGGGCAGACCCAGCGAGGGCTTCGTAGTGGGAAGACACACCAGACACAGAGCGTACCATGAGTGACACACCACAGCACGGTGTAGCTGGCCCCAGAGTCTCGTGGGAGGGACCAGGCTTTTACACTGTAATGTGACATCGTCATCTACAGATGTTTTAAGGCACGTGTGGCGCTGACCTCGGGTGCACGTGGGGCACCTCGGGTTTGATGAGCCTCAATGTTCTGCTACCACTGGGTTCCTAGACCATCGCCCACACCTCCGACCTGCCTCCTGATTACAGCAGTAGTCGAGCTTGCTAAGCCTGTCTGTATGTCTGTCCTGTGGGTGTCTGTCCCTGTGTGTCTGCCTGTCACACAGTGTGGCTGTCTGTATGTCTGTCCTTGTGGGTGTCTGTCCCTGTGTGTCTGCCTGTCACACAGTGTGGCTGTCTGTATGTCTGTCCTTGTGGGTGTCTGCCCCTGTGTGTCTGCCTGTCACACAGTGTGGCTGTCTGTATGTCTGTCCTGTGGGTGTCTGTCCCTGTGTGTCTGCCTGTCACACAGTGTGGCTGTCTGTATGTCTGTCCTGTGGGTGTCTGTCCCTGTGGGTCTGCCTGTCACACAGTGTGGCTGTCTGTATTTCTGTCCTGTGGGTTGTCTGTCCCTGCCTCTGCACGTTCCTGGCTGTGTCCAGGCTGCTTGCCTGTCATCAATATGTTGTACTTCATTTCCATCTTTATGCCCTTTGTCTAACAATGGCCTCTTCCCGTGACGGTGTCTTAAAAAACAGAAATTTCTGAGACAGCCACATAGACTCTGTGTTGAACAGTTTTACGTCAACCTGACACAAGCTGTCGTCATCAGAGAGGCGGCGCCTCGATTGAGAAAACGCCCCCATTAAGGTCAGGCTGTACACAAGGCTGTGGGGCACCTTCCTAATTAGTGATTGATGGGGAGGCCCGCCCATTGTGGGTGGGGCCAGCCCATTATGGGTGGGGTCTGCCCATTGTGGGTGGTACCGTCCTGGGCTGGTGGTCCTGGGTTCTATAAGAAAGCGAGTTGAACAAGCCATGGGGAGCAAGCTAGTCAGCAGCACCCTCCATGGCCTCTGCATCAGCTCCTGCCTCCAGGTTCCTGCCCTGCGTGAGTTCCTGCCCTGACTTCCTTCAGTGATGGACTGTGGTGTGGAAGTGTAAACCCTTTCCTCCCCAACTTGCTTTAGGTCACGGTGTTAATCACAGCATCAGAAACCCTAACCAAGGCAGCTTCTGCCTCATCTGTGTCACCGGGGGCCTGGCAACCCAGGCGTGTCTTACCTGCCCCCGTTCTGGTGCTGGTCTGCCCAGGTCCCATACTGGCTGTCGGCTTCCTGCACGAGGTTGTCAGTGTCCTTGGCCTCGGGCGCTCGCCTGGAGAAACACTGCTTCAGCTGGTTCTGCAAGGATATGAGGGAGGGAGGGATTCAGGCACGGACACGGACACACACACACCCCACAGCACCTGGCTCCCTGCTGCCCTCCAGAACCCCCTCCGTTAACCAGAACATTCCCCCCCCCCAGTTAACCAGATTTCCCTCCATTAGTCAGAATCTCAGACAGGGCTTCCCATGTCAGGTCAAAGGAGATCAATGCCCCAGTCTGCCGAGATGGGACAGGAAGCAGCACTTCCTGGGCTCAGATGGATACTCTGGCCGGACTGTGTGTGCGTCTTGCTTCCAGTATGAAATGTCCCTTGTGGCGCCTCTGTATGAACACTTGGTCTCCATTTGGGAGGTTATGAGATCTTTGGGGCATAAGGCTTCACCAGAAGTGTGGACTGCTGGAGGCCGGCTTTAAGTGAATCTCTCCTGCTTCCTGCCTGAGCTCTCTGCTTCCAGATCCTCCATGTGAACAAACTTCTACCACCAAGGACCAAGCAGCCCCTGTGGCCAGGCCTTCCCACCACAGTGGGAAATGGTAGGCAGAGAAAACCTCCTCTCCATTAACCAAACACCCTCAGTTAACCAGAACCCCGCCATTAACCAGGGCCCCTCAGTTAACCAGAATTCCCTCCATTAACCAGAATTCCCTCCATTAGCCAGGATCTTGATACAGTGCCAAGAAAAGTAACTTATCATAGCCAGGTACAGCGTCCTGATAGGTGTCACCTAGCCCTGTCAGTGCCCCGTCCAATACAGTGTAGCCCATCTCCTCCCTCTTCAACACTCTAAGAAACTCCAGGCAGGCCTGGTTCCCACTTTCCAGAGTTACCAGACCGTCACCTCCCAGCACTGTCCAGCCCAGCGCCCCGCACAGCAGTGACCCTGAGCCTGCATCAAGTCACCTCACAGAGCTCAATCCAACAGGGACCGTGATGCCCTGGACCAGTGGTGTGGCTTGCAGGCTGGGAGCGAGGGGACAGGTCATCACGGAGCTAGCTGTGGGCCCCGTCTAGTGCCTGACATCAGGAGTGGCTCGTGAGTCGGTGTGACGCCTGCACTGCTGACGGCTTCCCCACTCATCTGGACGGTCACCATGGAAACCAGCCACTATGCCCCGGCGCTCTCAAGAGGAACCGAAAGCGGCCTTGGGTGGGCCGATCACCCCGCAGTGATTCAGATGGCCTCCCAGCCTGGCCTCTCATGACTCCCCCTGCTACCGTCCTTCAGTGAGGACTCTGGAGGGGTGGGGAGGAGGGGGAAGATCACCCTGGCATGGCTGCCTCTCACTTCAGAACATCTCAGCTGAGCACCAGAGTACAGCAGCACCGGAACAGCCCTTCTGAGCGGCCTCAAGGCCAGGGCCCACCTCTGTGGCAAAGGAGTTACAGTGGGAGCTGGGGCGGTGCGGGAGGGCTCACTGGTAGAGCATCTGTCAGTATCACATACACTCACTCATACAGACACACCTGTGCACACACGCACCCTACACACATGCCAACCCACACTGACACACACATGCACACATACACCCTACACATTCATACACATATACAGACACACACATGCAGACACACATGCACACACCCCCTACACATTCATACAGACACATGCAGACACACATGCACACACCCCCTACACATTCAGACACATGCAGACACACATGCAAACATACATGCACACATAAACGCCCTACACATTCATACAGACACATGCAGACACACACGTACACATATACTCTACAAATTCATAGACACATATGCAGACACACATGCAAACATACATGCGCACACACACCCTCCACATTCATACACACATGCACACACACATCCCATACAAGACATTCCTGCACACTCTCCACACAGTCGTACACAGATATACAGACACATATGCAGACACACATGTACACACACATGCACACTCACACAGACACATATGCAGACACACATGCACACACCCTACATTCATAAGACACACATACAGACACACATACACACATCCTACATGTTCATGCAGACACACATGCACACACTGACGCACAGACACTCATGCACTCACACACACAGACACACAATCACAGGGAACATCTTTAAATAATCTATCCCTCAAATATGACATCCTGATTGACTCTAGTCTGGGACTCTCTTTGGGTCAGTCCTTCCACATGCTCACTCCTCGGTGGCCAGAGAACATCTGTGTAGGGCACATAAGAGTCCCAAGGGTGGGGACTGCTAAGCAGCTGGCTATTCTGACCCTCACAGCCAGCCACAGGGCGTTCATCCTGCAGCTGTCAGTCAGATCATCAGTGCGCACTCCCCCAGACTCTGATCTCAGCGTGGCCCCGAGACAGGCTGACGGCTCTCCCGGCTTGAGGCAGCACAGGAGACAGACCGCAGCGTAACACGGGGTGGTGGGAGCTCCGGCTGGGGCAAAGCTTGTATGCTTGCATGCCAAGGAACATGGGACATGTTCCAGAGCCTGACACCCTTGAGTTCTCCCTGGGAACCAGGATGGAGCAGGTGCCTCAGATCTTCACCGAGGCCACCCAAGCTCAAAGCCTTCTGGGAGTTCTCACGGCTGCAAGACCCCACAGTCAGCCGTTTCCCAAAGGACGTGCAACCCTTATACTTTCTAGAAAGCCTTGGAGTTCACTCGAAGGCAAAGCCTTCTGCTGACTGTGTCCACTCAGCTCTGCCCAAGCTCTCTAAGAGCAGGTGATGCTGGGTAAGCAGAGGCCTCTGTAGCAGCGAAATCCTGGGCAACACTGGGCTAGAGCACGTCCCTGTCCTGGTCTGGTGCAGAAGGCACACTCTGTGGCCATCAGCATCCTTTCTGACACAGGCGGTGGGGCGGGGCGGGGCGTCTTCCCTGGCCAAGCGCTGTCTTAGGAGACTACCGGAATACCTCCATGGTGACTTCCTGTGACATAAATGCTAAGACTGTGTGGTGGCTGTGGCCCTTTGCACAGGTCTGGCTTGGAGAGCAGCTGAGACCTCTGGTGGTGGAGAAAACCCCATGTCGGTCAGAGGAGGAAGAGACAGCATGAGCCTAAAGGTGAGATAAGAGGGAGCCGCACCCTGAGGGCGGGGCGGCCTCTCCTGAGACCCGGGGAGCCGCTCGCTCCCTCCCTCCCACCCTCCCTTGAGGCAGGAGTTCACGGAGGCTCTCAGAGTTCTAAGTCAGAGCACGCCTTCCCCTCGACAGCAGCATGGATCTGAAGCTCCTCTGTCCGGAGCCTCGGCAGTCCCGGCTCCTCCCTTTGGAGCCCCCCTGTTTGTGACTGAATGCTGAGCTCTGCTTTCCCACAGAAACCAGGTCCTTCTCTTCCCTCTCCTTCCATCCGCTGCAAGCCCCCACCTGCCCTACACTGTGACGTCCTCTCTCAGTCCCCAAAGAGACGAAGGACCTGCAAAGACACCTCGTGTTCCCTGGCGACCCAGGCAGGTGCAGGTCTGAAAATACATATAACAAGCTTGGTGGGATTGGCTCAAGCCTCTAATCCCAGCCCTTAGGGGATGGAGGCAGGATTGTTGTGAGTTCAGTGCTAGCCTGGGCTATGAACTGAGTTCTAGGCTAGCCAAAGCTTCATTGAAAGAACCCATCTCAAAAGCTTAAAAGTAAAAGTAGGCAAAAAAGGAGAGGTATGTCTTGGCAGGCACAGCACCCTGGCCCTGCCATGGCTCTGCTAAGTCTTAAATCAGGAGAACTCAGTCCCAGACACCAGACCCGGGTGCTCGCAGGCCATTCAGTCTGCACCTCACCTGCAGAGGAGGAAACCGAGGCACTGGATGAAGCAAGGTGTAATCCTTGGTTTGCAAAATGGGTGAGCGGCAGGGGGCCCGGAGGTGGGGGTAGCCAGGTCTGTGGGTTCCACAGCTCTTTTCAGACCCACCCCCAACCTACTTGCTCTACCCTTCCCACAATACTCCAGGAGGTTCTAATGAGGACACACACAGGAAAACAATGTTTTTAAACCCTCAGGAAAGGCTGGGTGGCAGTGCACACCTTTGATCCTGGCACTTGGAAGGCAGAGGAAGGCAGATCTCTTGTGAGTTCAAGGCCAGCCTGCTCTACATAGGGAGTTCTAAGACAGCCAGAGCTACACAGAGAAACACTATGGGGGGAGGGGAGGAGGGAGGGAAGGGAAGGGAAGGGAAGGGAAGGGAAGGGAAGGGAAGGGAAGGGAAGGGAAGGGAAGGGAAGGGAAGGGAAGGGAAGGGAAGGGAAGGGAAGTCAGGAATCTGGGATTTGAAAGCTGGTGTGGCCCAGCAACTGAAAAGCCCCAGGACCACCACGGTGGTGAAGCTCCTCCCCAGGGCTTGCACTGAGAGACCAGGCTAGCACACACCTCTAACGTCTATGTGGAAACAAGTCAGAACATTTGTCTCCCCGCTCAAAACCTGCAGTAAGTTTAGCTGACTCAGCAGGGCTAGTCGCAGAAGTTCATCTCAGGGAGACAAGCAAGCACACCTGGCGGCTTCCTGAACACAGCCGCTCCCAGCAGGAGTCTCCATCATTGCAAAACATGAACAGCAGCCTACACCGAGAAGAGGGTGTGGACCACGGAATACAGAGTCCACGCCGTGCAGTGAGCAGGGCATGCATACAGAACATCTGCCATCACGGAAAGACGTGTCCAAAGGGTCCCGAGGAGAGTTTGCCAGGAAAGCATCTTGTCTAAAGAAACTAGGATGCGTGGGCGTAAGCAAACAACATACAGGTCACGCGGCAAGTCGGTTACAGCTGTGCTACAGCTGTGCTGCAGCTGTGACCCCCAGCTGTGCTGCAGCTGTGACCCCCAGCTGTGCTGCAGCTGTGACCCCCAGCTGTGCTGCAGCTGTGACCCCCAGCTGTGCTGCAGCTGTGACCCCCAGCTGTGCTGCAGCTGTGACCCCCCAGTTGTGCTGCAGCTGTGACCCCCAGCTGTGCTGCAGCTGTGACCCCCAGCTGTGCTGCAGCTGTGACCCCAGCTGTGCTGCAGCTGTGACCCCCAGCTGTGCTGCAGCTGTGACCCCCAGCTGTGCTGCAGCTCTGATCCACAGTTGTGCTGCAGTTGTGATCCACAGTTGTGGGATTGCCCCTTACAGACTGCAGACTTTACTTAGCACGCATGCGCGCTTGGGGGTTCACCTTGTGGATGAATCGGAGATGAAACAGGATAAAGCAAATCCGACTCCTCCCTGCTGCCCTGTTGTACAAACTGTCAGCTTGGCAGGATCTAGAATCCCCCAGGAGAGACACCAGTGGGCGGGTCTGTGAGGGGCTGATGGGAGATAAGAGAGGCTCCATCCCACTGGCTGGGCGCCCAGACTGAATAAAGAGGAGACAGTGACTGAGCACCAGCGCCCATCTCTCCCTCCTTCCTGACTGTGGGTGCCGTGTGGCCTCACTCTCCAGCTACCAGGCCGCACAGCCATGATGGATTCCAACCGTGAGCCTCAGGCTACCAACAAGTGCCCCCCCCCACACACACACACAAGTGCCGTGAAACTCCATTACAAGCAGGTGGCGGGCAAGACTGTTTGTGTCCTTAGGCAGTGCTTTGCTGACTCCAGATCTGCAGCCCAAGCCCTTGGGGAAATGCCAGGCCTGTGGTGATTGTTGAGTAAATATGTTGGGGATACATGTCTCTGCAAATGCACAGATATACATACACACACACACACATACACACACACACACACACACACACATATACATATATACATATACACAAATACTTCATATACCTAAACACACACATATACATATATACATATACACTCATACATTATATACATATATACATATACATGCACACATATATACATACACATATATGCACATATATCATATACATATACACATACACATACATACACATGCATACACCAAATACATACACACTCATCCATTATATACATACATGCACACACACATCATGTTCATATACATACAAATACATACACACATATACATATATATTAAAATGAATAGGGATGAGTTCTCAAGCCAGGGAAGCCAATACCATGGAGGAGAAATAGAACATTAGGCCTGCATGTATTTGAGTATCTGACACATCTCCTAAGAAAGAGACCTGAGTCAAGCAGCCGCAGCTGACAGTGCAGTTCCAGGGAATCTGAGAAGCCTGCCCCGCCCCCGCCACTCCACACCCCAGCCGTTGTGCGGAGCCTCGCAGTCAGAGACCTAACTGGCAGGGGAGTACCCGCTCCATCCCACCACTCTGAAGCAAATTCCCCTCCAGTGCCCAGGTCAGCCTTGGAACATAAGATCATAAGTTATTACTCATTCCCATGAACCTGTGATGTCGGACCCTACACGAACCCATTTCACAGGGAGGGGAGACTGAGGCCCAGAGAAAAGATTCCACAGGCTCCAGATCATCCACATGTCTGGAAAATGGTAGGACTTGCGCGTGACCCCAGGTTTGGTGGATGCCCAGGATTGAGCACATTCCGAGTTTTTCTGGCTCTGAGGCAGCCAGACCTCAGCAGCGACTTCTCAGAGCGAGGGCCACGCAGCGTGGGAGCACTCAGTGGGAGCACTCAGAAGACAGGCAGAAGGGAGGGGGAGAGAGGAGAGTCACCCAGACAAGTCCCATCCAGGCAGGGGGGATACTGAGGCACACCCACAGCAGAAGCTTGTGTGCCTGAGCCCCAGAACCAGGGGTCTGTGTGTGTGTGTGTGTGTGAGTGTGTGTGTGTGTGTGTGTGTGTGTGTGTGTGTGTGCTAGGCTCCCATCCTAGACCTCGAGCCATGCACTGCCCCCTCTGAGCCTCAGCCTCCTCTCCTGGCCTGTCAGCGGTTCTCAGTGACCTTATCCAGCCACTATGAGGAGATGACGCCCACTCCTGGGGGCTTGAGCCAAATCCGGATTCACAATCACTCAGTAGATCGACTAATTGGGTCTGGCGGTGAGCAGCTCAGACCTCAACCTTTCGCACTGCAGACTTGAGCAGGACCCTTCCCTACAGCATGCGGAGCAAGCTAACTGCTCTGAGCCAGACTCGGACCCAGCGGCCCTGGATGAGGCCAGCTCTGCCGGGACAACCCTCTGCAACCTCAGTTTCCCCATCTGGAAAAGGGGGTGTGGGGTGCTCAGGGTTCTGGCAGTCTCAAATAGCTGACCGGAGCTTGCACACTCTCGGCATTTGAGCAGAGGCCAGAACAAGGCATGTCTGCTGGCCATCTGCCCAGACATCTTCCCAAGCACCGTAACAGCGTGCTAACAGAGTCGACATTCAGCTGAGACCGAGCAGGTCCCTGAGGTCCCCACCCCTGCACGGTCACCCCCCACACCTCCGTAAGGACAGCAGGCGAAGGGACCCTGTCAAAGAATATGGGCGGCAGATCTGCGTGGCAGGAAACCATCCGCACAGCACAGGGCTCTGGCAGAGACACCCTGTCTCCGTCTCCTTGGGACAACGTTTCCCCAAGTGATAGGAACAGGCCAGACAGCTGGTCTGCGGGAGACGGCTTTGGTTTCGGGGTTGGGTGTGGGGATCAGGCTTTCGGGAAAACTATAAAGGGAGGTGACAGCTGGGCTGAGGCTGAGTCCCGGAGAACCCCCGGGGCCTGCGCTGCGTGCATCCCTGCATCCGCTACGAGCATGCACGCGCTCTCTGGCTCACACCAGGGCTACATCCTGAGAGGCAAGCCTGGCTCAAGAAGAAACTTCTGAAGCAGAAAACAGCAGAGCACGCCTCAGCCACTGAGGGTCCCAGCCCAGCCTGGCCTGCGACGAGAGAAAGTCCACAGCAGCCCATGAGTGGGCGGCCACCGGAGTCTGATTCGTCAAGAAGTATTGGGGCTGGAGAGATGGCTCAGCGGTTAAGAGCACTGACTGCTCTTCCAGAAGTCCTGAGTTCAAATCTCAGCAACCATATGGTGGCTCACAACCATGCAATGCCTTCTTCTGGTATGTCTGACTGCTGCAGCTTACTCATGTAAATAAAAGATATGAATAAATCTTTTAAAAGAAAGAAAAAGGAAGTGTTAAGTTCAGCCTGGAGAGAGCTTGCTGCTCTTGCCGAGGACATGGGTTAAATTCCCAACATGTCAGACAGCTCACAAACACCTGTACCCCCAGCTCCAGGGAATCTGATGCCCCCTCCTGGTCTCCAAGGTTACCTGCACACATGTGCACACACACACAGGATTAAAAATAAATCTTTTAAAAAGAAAGAGGCGGTGCCATGTTACTGAGTTTATTGCGCTATCTTAGGTAGCGCTCACTGGCAGCTGGCCCCACTGGAGATGGCTAAGAACCTGGACACATGGAAGGTGCCTGCTGCAGCCCAAGGTCATGTCAGACCCCTTCCTAGGGTCTCCACTAGGGGAGTCCAACCGTCTGACACGGTGTATTGTCCAGTCACAGCCACCCCAGGACAACTGCAGCCTGTGGGTGGCAGTTGGACACTACTAACTCGCATGACAGACAGTACCCCATTTCACAGATGTGGAAGTCGGGGTTGAGGCATCAAACAGGAAAAAGAACATCAGACATGTATACAGCACTCAGGTTGTCCACCGAGCCCCGAGACTCAGGGGTTCTGTGACTGCCACTCTTCAGGTAAAGTGAGGCACAGGGAAGGGGAAGCCCTGGAGCTGCTCACGTCATACCCCAAAACTCATCTAGGCACTGCTGCCCCGGGAAGTGCCTCCTGCCTGCCCTCCAAAGCAACTTAGAGGAGGAGGAGGAAGAGAGGGGGAGGGGAAAGAGGGGGGGAGAAAGGGAGGAGGGGAGGAGGAATGGGAGGAGGAGGGGAGGAAGAGAGGATGGAGGAGAAGGAAGGAGAGGATGGAGGAGAAGGAAGGGGAGAAAGGAGGAGGAGTAAGGGGAGGGAGGAGTAAGGGGAGGGAGGAGGAGAGGGAGGAGGGGAGGAGGAGGGAGGGGAGAGGGAAGAGGGAGGAGGAAGGGGAGGAGGTATGGGAGGGAGGAGGAAGGGGAAGGAGGAGGAAGAAGAGGCAGGAGGAAGGAGTGGAGGGAGGAGCAGGAAGGGGAGGGAGAAGGGGAAGGAGGAGGAGGGGGAGGAGGAGGGGGAAGAGGAGGGGGAGTTAATTTTTCTCACAGTTCCAGGGTACAGGCCAGGGAGGCCACTGTGACATGAGCGCCCACCAGATAACCACATTGTAGCCACAATAAGGAAGCAGTGTGCTTAACCAACTCACCTGTCCTTTATAAAAAGGACAGTCCAGAGCCCCAGCCTGGGAATGGTGCCACCCACAGTGGGCAGGTCTGCCGACTTCAATGTAATAATAATCAAGCTGGCCTGGCGCGGTGGCACACGCCTGTAATCCCAGCACTTGGGAGGAAGAGGCAAGCGGATTTCTGAGTTCAAGGCCAGCGTGGTCTACAGAGTGAGTTCCAGGACAGCCAGGACTACACAGAGAAACCCTGTCTTGAAAAACCAAAACCAAAAACAAAAAAAAAAAAATCAAGCTATGTCCCCAGGCAGGCCGCAAAGGCTCAAAACTGGAGGTAGGGGAGGGTGGGTGCTAGGGTCTATCACCCTAAACCCCAGGGCCATGCTCAGAGATGCCTGCAGGAGACAGGAAGAGACCACAACTGGGTAACTGACTGACTGACTGACTAACAACGAACCTGGTACCATCACCTGCCTGCTCTCTAGTGTCTACAAATACAGTCTGCCTTTCAGCTTTCCACCCACATCTTAATGTGTCACAGGGCATCTTTTGTCCCTACACATATCCTTAAATAGTAGTTCTTATCGACTTAAAAAATTATTTTTATTGGGGGTGGGGCCATCATGGAAATGGGAGGGAGGATGAGGTGGACTAGGAGGGGTATAACAACTGGACTGTAAGAAAAGATTAAGTAATAATAATAGGAAGAAGATTTTATATAAATGGATTTTGCTTATACCTACGTCTGTGCACTCTGTATGCAGTTCTCTAAAAGGCCAGAAGAGGGCATCAGAGCCCCCTGGACCTGGAGTTCCAGATGGTTGTGAGCCACCATGTGGGTGCTGGGAATTGAACCTGGTTCGTCTAGAAGAGCAGCCAGAGCTCTTAACCACTGCGCCGTCTCTCCACCCCCTTATTAACTCTTTATGGAGTACACCCTGTTTGGATGGAGCCAAGCAATGGCCTTGAGATCAGGTGGCCAGGGGGACACATCTTTCAAACACAAAGAAGCGGATTCTGAGGGAACCAGGAAACCTCTGCCAATAGGCGGCAGCGGCCAAGGACCAGAACACTCCAGAAACGTCTTGAGTCTTAGTGCGGAAATGATTTTTATTTCCCTCTTAAGTTTAAAGGAATGTTATTAATAATTTCTAAAGTTCTATGGTAAGGAGCCAAGAGTGGGCTGGGAGTCTTAAAAACGCACTTAGCCTAAATGATTGACCGCACTGCAGGGGAGTCATCCCACTGTCAGAAAGGTGGGTTAGGAGGAGAGAGGCAGGCAAGCATCCGGACAGGAAACGGCCCGAGACACGCACTGTCCAGGGGGAAGCAGGGGCTGGAGAGATCCCTGGGCGGATAAGAGCGCCTGACGCTCTGCCGCAAACCCAGGTTCAAATCTCACACCCACATCGGGAGCCGCACAGCTGCCTATGGTGACAGCTCCAGGATCTGTCTGTCTGTCTGTCTCTCTCTGCCTCTCTACACACACACACACACACACACACACACACACACACACACATTCAAATGCAGACACACACACAACTACAGACTACAAAGTGTGTATACCTACCTACCTGTGTATGCACACACAAGAACTCCCAGATACCCTCATGCATCCAACTCATAGACTAATACAGACACAAGCACACAAATGCGCACACACGGCAGACAGGTTCACAAGCATACCATAAGTGTGCCCAGGGGCAGTCCTGTCCAGTTACTATCAGTGACAGAAAATACTGCCCCATGGCCATTTCATAAGTGTGTCCAAATCACATACAGCATTTCGTTGTGTGGGGACGAGACCACGTGACCACTGAAGGCAGGCGACATGCCAGCAAAACGGACCAGCGAGTATTTGCCATCAGGTCCGATGACCGGAGTCCGACTTCCGGTATTCACAGGGCTGGAGGAAACCAGATGTGCTCTGGCCCTCACATCTGCACCACAGCACGCGCACAGACACGGAATAAGTAAACAAAACAGAGTGCCAGGCTGGGGTGGGGAGGTGATACGGGCGGGCGTGGCAGAGTCAGTGGGGGGGGGGTGTGGAGTCAGGAAGAGGAAGGAAAGGGTCCTGGATCCCTTGATCTCTGGATATCTCCCAGCCACTCTGGAAAGGTTTCCTATAGGGAGGCAGACTCCCCTGAGCCTCATGAAGCCAGATCATGCACAGACATCCAGGGTAGCAGGACACAGCCTAGGCCTTGAAGGGGGTCAGATATGGGCAAGTGTGTGATGGGGGAGGTGGGGCAGGCCTGGACGGTGGCTTGTGAAAGCACTCACTGCTGCGGAGCTCCCGATGGGCAGTGGGCAGCTGGTTGCAGGCGGAGGCAGACGGGGCCGGGAGGCAGGCTCAGGAGAAGAGCTCAGAGCAAGGCCCAGACGGAGCTCCTTTCCCAGGGAGGAAGGCGGCAGGCGGCGGCTCTGCTGCTGAACATACGAACCCAGAGCCCTGGGAAACCAGCAGCTCCTCCACCTCGCCTGAGTGAAGAGCTGTTTCTTCAGATTGCCCAGCCCTGGGCGGGTTTTACAGACCTGCTCAGCTAGATCCACCCTGATCTCCACGCAGCTCCCTCATCAGAGGCTGTAAAATGCGCAGAACGCGCTCTCTGGCCGGTTTTCCATGGGGCTCAGGGTGGGACGGCCTGCCTCTGTGTGCTTGTCCTGGTTGTGACTGGCCAGGGTTGTTCAGCAGCCCTCAAGCCTTGGCCACAGGATACAAAGATGAGTCTTCCTACTCCCCATACATGTCATCACGTGTACACATGTGACTGAACATGTATGTAACATGTACAGATATACGTAAGTGCATGTGTGCATGGGTTATGTGGGTACATGTGTATGTCTGTGCATGAGTATACACATGATGGCCTATGCACATGTGTACACAGTTATGTATGCAGATGTCTATATGCTTACATGTATACATATGCATATAATATACATATGGGTCTTCTCTTAGCATGTCTGCATGTCAATGTCCCAGATGACCACTAGTGTTTGCTGCAGTGTCATACATGACCAGTGGTGTTTGCTGCAGTGTCATACGTGACCAGTGGTATTTCCTGCAGTATCACACAGGGCCAGGTGTTTGCTGCTGAGTTCTCTGTGAGACAGAACACCTAGGAAGAGCCTAAGTGTTCAGAAGTCAGCAGGTCTGCATAAAGAACTGTAACACCAGCGGGCGGATCTCCTGCAGCTACCAAACATAAGGCCTATGCCCACTGGCCCAAGTGGCCAGCCATGACAGCGGTGACGAGTCCAGACACGGAAGCATCCACACGGTGAGTGGTGGCCCAACCTGGCTGTCTATACGGACGACATACCATCCCCCCTCCAGTGTGAGGCGCAGGCCTGACCAGCAGAGCCCAGAGCTGGAGAGACTGGCAGAGCAAGAGAGGAGGGTATGACTCAGAGTGGTGGGCTCTGAGGCAGGGGCACTTGGCATGGAACCTCTGGATTCTGCAATCAACTGGCAACTGCCCCCAAGCCCCACAGACCTCCTCCGGGGTCTGACTTCTGAGGCAACAGAATGAGGTGCCGAGAGGGAGAGAGAAGCTGGGACCCGGGGACAAGAGGGAAGGGGCATGGTGGGGAGCAGCGCCCTCCTGCCCCTCCCCAGGGCCTCTCTCCTCCACAGGAGCCTTGGAGTCAGGAGGTAGAGAACGCGGCCTCTGAGACCCTCGATGGTGAGTGCGGACCACAAACCTCCCACAGGTTCTGGGGTGAGAGGCAGGAAGGAGACCCAGACCCTGGATCTTAGAAGCTGTGTGGCCTGGGGCCAGTCACATCACCTCTCTGAACTTCAACATCCAGCATTAAGGATACAGACTGGGGACCGGTGAGTCACGGGAGTGTGGAACATCATGCCCGGCGCACGGGAAATGCTCAGAAATGGCTGTGATCATCAGACCGGTGCCAGCGGAATGGCCTCTCAGGCTGGCCTGAGGCAGGCTGGCTGACAGAGCTGTCAGGAACTGGGCTTACTGGGGTTCCTGGTAGGAATCACAGGAGGAGGAGCTGCTGGGGAGGAGGAGGGGTTTATAGGAACTGTAGAGCAGCAGCTGGAGAAGAGAGAGCATCCCTCCCCCCACCCACACCCCCCACCCCCGGCAAGCTTGTGCAATCGTGAGGGGGGGCTCTGCACAGCAGGCAGCACCCCAGGGGACAGGCCCCTCCCACCTCCCCCCCAAACGCTCTTCAAGACGCCACACTACCACTCACCAGCAGCCCGAGGTCCCAGGCTGACAGCCATCGGTGCCAGCTGGCTTCCCGGCTCAGTCAGGCCTGGCTCTGGCTGCTCCTGGGGGAAGCTATCCAGGTGAGAAGCCACGCCTGTTCCTGGATGCCTCCCCCACACCCCTGCACTCAGACCTGGGAGAAGGGACTGTTCCTGCACTCCACCCTTCCTCCCTCCGCGCTCCAAATCACATGCTAGTAAACTACTCGCTTCCAAGGCAAACACGTGACACATGCACACATACACTTATGCACAGTGGATACTCATATATGCACACACACACCATACATGCACACATACATGCACACTATACATGCACACACATACACAAGCACACATACATGTACACATGCATACATACTCATTCACACACACGTACACAGTACACACATGAACACATGTACAGATTCGTACATACACACTCACATTCATACATATGCAAACACACATACAAACACATGTATACACATACATGTATACACGGTGCATGTACACACTCATATACATATGCGTGCACACATGTGCATACTCATACTTGTACACATAAAACAGTGTGTACATGCATTCACATATATGTATACATATGCATACACAAATGTACACATGCACACATACACATGCACGCACACTCTCACACACAAACACTGGTTGGGGGGAACTATGATTTGAGCAGCTTGGGGTCTTGCAAGAGCAGCTGAGGGGCACCAGCTCCAGGCCCTGCTTGCGGCCTGCTGACCACGTGGCTTTGAGTACTTGGCTTTACCTCTCCAGACAGTAGCAACTACTAGAATTATTGTATATATACTATCACATTTCACACACTGCCCACAACAGACATTCCAGCCAGTAGGGCATGACAACCTGGGTGTCACCCAGTCCCCCATTCAGGAGCGGGACACAGCCTCCTCTGTAGGAGACAGCACTGCTCTGCAGCCTGGGTTCCGAGGGCCCTGAAGCTGCCCGGGGCCTTATTTTTGCAGGGGTGGGGTGGGGGGTGGTGGTGGTGGTGGGGGTGGGGGGTGCGGCCTGTGCTCCTCATGAGGCTCCTGATGGTCCCAGTGGGCACTGGAGGCTTCTGTCCCTCTCATGGGCAAGCACAGGCTCGGGTCACCGGGTTTCTCTTTTCCCTATTACTAATGTCTGTCCCCGGGGCCCTGCGCTGAGGCTGCAGAGGTGCCAGGGCCGCCCTGTGTCCTGGGTGAATCATGGTCCCTGTCCAGGGAAGGCCTGGGCCCGCGGGAATGGATGTGGTCCAGTCTAGGCCCCTGTTTGTCCCCACCCTGGGCCTCCAGCACAGACAGAGCTGGTTCTCTGAAGTTGTTTTTAACTCCCCCGCCCAGAAGAGCCAGTGGCATTTTCGAGCCTTCCTCCAGCTCCCTATTTATAGACTGTGACGAGCATTGGTGCACTGTTTCCATTGATAATTAGGGAGCCCACATGGGGCCCAGCCTGGGTGGGGATGTGTGGCTGGTGGCTGTCAAGGGGCTCCAGGGACCCAGGATCCCTAAAGGGAATCAGCCCAGCCACACATGCACAAGAATGCCAAAGCTGAGGTGCTAAGAGGGGTCTCCCCTGACTGTGGGGGTCTGTCTTCCACACCCCAAGCCCTGCTTGGGTGTTTACGTGACACTGATAATGTCAGGTCATAGGTCATATCCACACAGGGCTCTGGCAGGCCTGGTTAATCAATAGAGCCTGAAGTGGAGAGGCCCAGGGGAGAGAGGTTCCCAACCACCTTGGGGGGCGGGGCACCACAACTTAGTTGTCTTTATCAGATTGACACAAACTATAGTCACCAGGGAAAAGGGAACCTCAATTGAGAAACCGCCACCGTAAGACCCAGCTGTAAGGCATTTTCTAAATTAGTGATTGGCAGGGGAGGGTCCAGCCCATTGTGGGCGGGGCCAGCCCTGGGCTTGTGGTCCTGGGTTCTACAAGAAAGCAGGCTGAGCAAGCCAGGGGAAGCAAGTCAGTAAGCAGCACCCCTCCAAGGCCTCTGCGTCAGCTCCTGCCTCCAAGTTCCTGCCTTGCCTTCCTTGGTGATGAACAGCAGTGTGGAAGTGTAAGCTAAATTAACCCTTTCCTCCCCAACGTACTTCATCATGATGTTTGTGCAGAAATACAAACGCTGACTAAGACACTCTGTAACATAAATATTGTTACAAAGTATCGATAGGAAACCAAGACCCAGACAAGTTAATCCACTTGCCCAAGGCCACACAGCAGCAAGCATCAGGACTGCATTAAGCTCTACTCCCAAAGATCCAGCTGTGAAGACGAGGAGTGGACGCTGTGGGGACAGAGTGCCCTGGAGCGCACGCAGGGCAGACGAGGTGACGGTGCTGGCACCAGGAAACACTTAGCAGGTGAGGTAAGCAGAGCCCAGCCCTTCTCAGGGCCCCACCTGGGGTCATTTTACAGAGGGCGGAACAGGCTGAGCAGGGGGAGCTTCTCACAGTGCCCTGATTCCCTTCAAAGTGGACACCGCAATTCCCTAAAGCCCTCCTGTGATGACACGGAGGTCATGTGGTCCCTTCCACACCAAAGGCGACCCATGTCCTCCCACGACCAGCAGAACTGGCGACCCACAGGTTTCCCATCTAACCCTCTACACGTCCGTGTGTCCATCTGACGCCTGGTTCACTGGTCCAGTAGAAATGCCAGAGGCAGGGGATTCAAGGCATAACCACTGTTGGCCCGGCACCCTGACCTGGGTCTTCTGGGCCAGGAGAGCGTGAGAGGATACAGTGGTTTCGCAGCACGGTGAGAGAGGACGGCTCAGAAGCACCCCACATGGCCAGCCTGTGTCTGCAGAACAGCCTTCACTGTGGCATTCCTCGGACGTTACACCCCCCCACACACACACACCCCATCACACCTTGTTGGAAGCATTGATAGGCCCTGTGAACCCTGTGACCCACCGGAGGCAAAGAAGCCAGGATCACCAGCCGGGGTGATCCCGCCCACCGTGGCTGGGCCCTCCCCCAACAGTCACTAATTAAGACAATGCCCTACAGCTGACATTGGTGACACAGGCTATGGCCAACGCAGGGGGTGGCCCTTTCCTTGTTTGCAAATGATTGTGGTGAGAGACCAGTACATGGCAGGGCCCAGACCCTCACTGTCCTTCCAATGTCATGCTTTGCCCCCTGACTAATGCTGCTTGGGTAGAGAGAGAGAGCATCTCCCGTTACCTCAGCAGCAGACAGCTCAGACTCCCAACTCGTCAATGTGCGGAGGGGACCGAGTGCTCAGCCGTGTGGGGGACACATGTGTCGGTCCCCGGGGCTCAGAGGAAGCAGGGGTCTCGGGAAGAGCGCGCCCAGAACTTGGTTTACAGACAGGACTCAAGGCAGCTGTGGCCGCCCGCACACGACTAAACCAGCAAGGACAGTCAGCTCCTCAGCACCACTGACAGTGCTCAGGAGAGGAGCGGGGAAGGGAAGAGAGGGGGGGAGGGAAGAGGGGGAGAAGGGGAGAGTGAGGGGGAGGGAGGGAGAGACGGAGAGAAGGGAGAGGAAGAGAGGGGCAGAAGAAGAGAGGGGGAAAGAAAGAGAGGGGGAGAGAACCAAATGGTTTCTGTCGACATTTTTAAAACAGAACATCTTTTTTTGGGGGGGGGGTGGGGGAGGGGGTGGGGGGGTTAGCATCAGGGAGGCAAGCCATGCTCAACATTTAACAATCACCTCTACGTGTGGGTACGCGTGTGTGTGAGCGTGTGTTTTGTCATTATTGGTACAGGCAGAGGCAGAGTAAACTCACAAACACAGATTTGAATCGAATGCACACAGTGTTCGCATTTGAACCTTCCTCGTGGATTTTTGTGGCGTGGGCCAACGTGGTGTTTACATTATAGAATTCCTGCCCTGCAAAAGTGTAAAGCACACTTTTCCCCTAAAATGCCCCCCCCCATGTATCCTATTATGGATACTGGTTTTGTTAATTATGATTTTTTTTCTCTTTTTTTAGAATGTAGCGGTAATAGCCGTTACTGAAATGAATGATTTCTTTTTTTTTTCTGAAATATAATCATCGATGCTTGAGTGATAGAATTTTAGTACTGTAAACAGGCTTTAGTCATTAATGTGAGAGATTTAGAAGAGGGTTGCTTAGGGTGGACTGTCAAGTGATCCTAAAGGAACTTTGTAGTAACTGGTAATCTGATTTTTGTCCTACTTCAACTACACATTAACTCAGAACTTGTGTTGTGAGTTTAACAGCCTTTAGACTGACGAGCAACTTGGATGTTGGCACTAAGATTTTCTTGGAAACACTAGAGAGGGTGAAGGAGGTTCCAACAGCACACACGGAACTAACTTATTTGAACTGTATGCTACAGATGCTACAGACACCAGTTTCTTCAAGTGACTTTTAAAAAGCTCATCACAGATGATTGAAATGTTGAGTTATCGTGTGTTTCCCCTTGCACGTCAGCTACTTAGGGAGTTTCTGTACAATGAGAAACTAATGTTTGACATTCTGTGTTAAACTACTGTCGTGTTCAGCTTCACTGCATGTAATGTAATGTAGACCTCGCCCATCCAACCATGTGCTCGGGAGAGTGTTCCGTATTCAATAAAGTTTTAATTTAGTATAATAATAAAAAAAAGAGAGGGGGAGAGAAAGAGGGGAGACGGAGAGGGGGAGAGAAGGCAGGAGGAAGATAAGTTGGAGGTTTCTTGGGGAGGAGTGGAATATTTGAACGGTGTTAGGACAGTGGACGATTTGGGGTATGATCAAGTCAACGAGTATAAAACTGCCAATGAATGAATGAATGAATGAAACATTAAAAAAAAAAAGAAACCGAGCCGGGCGTGGTGGCGCACGCCTATAATCCCAGCACTTGGGAGGCAGAGGCAGGTGGATTTCTGAGTTCGAGGCCAGCCTGGTCTACAGAGTGAGTTCCAGGACAGCCAGGACTACACAGAGAAACCCTGTCTCGAAAAACCAAAAAAAAAAAAAAAAAAAAAAAAAAGAAACCCATGGCCGCCCCGCCCCCTTGCATGGGAGGGTGTCCTAGACTTCATATGAACTGTCCCTTGGAGGTTGGCATTGCGCTCACCGCAGACCCCCGTGGACCCAAAAGGCCTACTTCAAAGCCAGACCAGCAAGCGGGCAGCGGTCCCAGGTGCCGGCATTCTGCCGCCTTTCCCTCCGGGGTGCCTGGCTAGCGGTTGCACCCGGGGGTAAAACCCTCTCACAAATCAGCACACCCACCACCGAGGACTTCCCCGTTGCCAGGCAGCAGGAGCTGCTTATGTGCACGTGCCCTCCCCCCAGGGATTCTGCGTGGGTGATGTGCCGGGGTGGCACAGACGGGAAGGGTCCGTCCCGACGCTCTGCTTGGTCCCCAGAAGCCGCCGCCCGTGCTCCCAGCCCAGCCAGTTACTCTCGGGGCTGAAGACTAGAACACAGGTCCCAGGCGCTCACACAGGCCGGAGAGCTGTGCAGCAAGGAGCCGCGGTCTGGTTCACACCCCGGGGAACAGGAGCAGCAGGGCTGTCCTAGAACCTGCATCCACATGAGAACCCCGGGCTGCACCCGTGGGAAAATGAAAACCCAGCTCCACACGGCGGCTCTTTAAATAACAGCCATGTCCAGATGGCTCTGGAGAGGCTGGGGCAGCTAGAAAAGGAATCGCCCCAAAAACCCAAACCCGAAGAGTCAAATTTAGTTTTAAGGTTATTTTGCTTCTTGAAATACCGAGGCTAGAACCCACAGCCTGGGACATACAGGGACATGTGCGCCCCACTGAGCCACACCCAGCCTGTGAAATATAAATCGAGAGCTAGGCACACAGCACCAGTTTTTTGTTTGTTTGTTTGTTTGTTTGTTTGTTTTTTAAAGACAGTATCTCCTGTAGCCCAGGCTAAATAGAACTGTCTATGTAGCCCAGGCTGGCTCCCCCTCCCTCTGACCTACGAGCACCGGAATCACAGGCATGCATCGCCAGGCCTGGCCCCGCCCTGCTCAGAAACCCTGAGCTTACATCTGAACGACTATTTCAGAAATCATCAAGATGCAGGGGCCAATTACCCCTGGATCCCACAGAAATTCGAGGAAAGGCTTGAAAGGGAGTGGCACCATTCTAACTCCCCTTCCCTCAGCAGCCACAGCCTCACTGAGAGACGGTAACTCTGGAAGAACTGCTGGGTGACCTTAGGCAGATCACTTGACCCCTCGGAAGCTCTGCTCCCGAGCCCGTCCAGTGGGGTGATAACAGGTGGACTTAAAGACTGTCAGAGCGCTGTGCAGTGCTGGGAGCAAAGTAGATACGCCATGAGTACTGGCCGGCGCCATCCTGGCTGTGCGGGGCTGCTGCTCACTCTCTCAGGGAATCTGAGGGCGAAGTGAGGCGGCGGCTACCCCCGGGGAGGAAATGCTCCCTGCCCTCTGCCAGCACCGACAGCCCTCAGACATAAGCTGTCTCTTCCCTAACAGCTAAAAGGTCTTATTTCCCCAATTAAGAAGCGCTAATTAGTCACACGTCTGGCTTGATTCTTTAGCCTGAAGAGTGGGAAGGAAATCGGAACAGTGTGAAGACAGCAGGAAAAACAGGCAGTTGCTGCTGGAGTCGCCCACAGCCATCCCTGGGGGAGAAGGCGCCGAAGGGCCCCAGAGTCGGCATCCCTCAGATCCACTTCAGTCAGGCTGGTCCCCCCAGAAGGAGCCATGCAGCCGGCGGCCGGGACCCACCTCCGCTGCAGCCGCGTCCGCAGCTCAGTGGGCCTACGAGGTGTCAGAATCACACAGTATGTCCCCATGGATGGCGGACACTGGACTAGGGAGACACTCTGGGATTGTCATAAACAAATGCCCATGTGTTAGGCCAATGTCTGGCGAGAGAGAGAGAGAGAGAGAGAGAGAGAGAGAGAGAGAGAGAGAGAGAGAGATGTTCCCCAGGGCTGTGAGGTGGAGCAGGCTGGCGGGGGATTAGAAGTGGTTGCTGAATGAGCTAAGATCTTATCCTAGGAAGGAGGGAAGGAAGGGAGGGAGGGAAAGGAGGGGGAGGGGAGGAGGGGGAGGGGAGAGGGGGAGGGAAAAGGGGGAGGGAGGAGGGAGAAGGGGAAAGGGGGAGGGGAGAGGGGTGGGGAGGAGGGAGAAGGGGAAAAGGGGGAGGGGAGGGGGAGGGGAGGAAGGAGGGGAGGAGGGGGAGGAATGTGAGCTGGGATGTACAACTCACCCACCACATTGCCTGGCTGCCTCCCCTCTCTAAGCCCAGGATCTCCCCCCCCCCCACCGTCCCCTACCCTGTGTAGAACAGACCTCCAAGTCTCTTGGTCTGCCATAGCACAGCACAGTGAGCAGACTGCAGGGCCTCTAGGGCACGATTCAGCCATGACAAACTGGTAAACTAGTAATGCTAAGGATAAAATGACCAGCCTTGAAACCCAAAAAAGGAGCGAGCCCCGTGCAGACACGTGACTACAAGAGCAGAGGCGGGGCATCTGCGCAGTCGCTACAAGAGCATGGTTGGCTCTGTCCCTCACTCTCAGCCCCGAGGAGACGGGTCCCACCCTCCTCTCCCCGCTACACCATCCTCCAGTCACCAAGTGTGGTAAGCACATCTGCCCTGGCAGCCTCTCACTAATTAAACGTGATTCAGGAGACCCCCCACTCGCTTATGATGGAGTCCGCCCAGGCATGGGTCTCACAGTAGAATCCCAGATGCGGGCTTGGGGGCTCCTGACTGAGGGGTCATGTGACTCTGGCGACTGGTCACATGGGTCTCTGGGTCCAAGTTTGCCTCACTGGACACGGGGAGATGGGAGTTCCGTCTGCTGGAATCTTGGGGTCCTTTCTGGCCTGCTCCTTGTCTGTCTGGAGAATGTGGCATGTGCTCGGCTGCACAGACAGTTCTCGGTGTACTAGGCTTACTTCCTACAGCTGCAGAGGAGGCCTCCAGTGGAATCCAGTTAGGTAGGTCTGAATGGGAGAGGGGCCGCTGGTGTCTCCTACTGCGTTACACATGACAGGCTGCGCACTCTGGGGTTGTTTCAATCCGTCTGTTTTTGAGCATATCTTGCTTGCTACAAAGACCCAGGCTGGCCCCAGGCTCATAATCCCCCTGCATCAGCCTCCCGGGTGCTGGGAACACAGGTAAGTGCCACCAACACCGGGGTCAACATGGAGTCCCACAGTCAATGCAGACAGCATCCGCAACCCTAAAAACGGACGCCTCGCAGCTGACTGTACCCACTGCTGTGAGACAACCCCACTCAGGTCGGCAAACACTTCCACAGCAGCTTCCTCAGCGCCTCAGGGGAGCACGGAAAGCCATCCTCAGGGGAGCACGGAAAGCCATGGGCCGCCCCGAGGCAGCCGGTGCATAGCTCCAAGATCTGAGAATTCCTGTGTGAAAATTTAGGCTGAACCAAGTGGGTTTTTTTTCCCCCCGATTTTTCGAGACAGGGTTTCTCTGTGTAGCCCTGGCTGTCCTGGAACTCACTCTGTAGACCAGGCTGGCCTCGAACTCAGAAATCCGCCTGCCTCTGCCTCCCAAGTGCTGGGATTAAAGGCGTGCGCCACCACGCCCGGCTCCGAGAGCATTTTAGAGACCCTTCTTCTGTGTCTCCTTCTCCTTGTCTTGTAGCTGAAGGGATGAAGGACAGGACTTGCCCACGGCCACCGGGATGCCAAGCTGCCCATGTGGGATTTGATCCTGCATCGGTCCTTACAGAGCGTGCTCTGCCACCCCAGGGTGCCCAGGCTGCAGCCCACACCTGAGAACCAGACGGCGTCCATCACAGCAGCCTAGCAGCCCGGCCGCCCAGTCCCAGACCAGCCCGGGCTGTGTGAACACTTCCTCCATGCACATGCTCTGCCAGGGCTCCCCAGCCTCTACAGAGGACCTGCTGTGATGGTTCATATATGACTGGCCCAGAGAGTGGCCCAATTAGGAGGCATGGCCTTGTTGGAGTGGGTGTGGCCTTGTTGGAGTGGGTGTGGTCCTGTAGGAGTGGGTGGCCTTGTTGAAGCAGGTGTGTCACTGTGGGTGTGAGCTTAAAACCCTTATCCTAGCTGCCCGGAAGCCAGTATTCTGCTAGCAGCCTTCAGATGAAGAGAGAACTCTCAGCTCCTCCTGTACCATGCCTGCCTAGATGCTGCCATGTTTCTGCCTTGATGATAATGGACTGAACCTCTGAGCCTGTAAGCCAGCCCCGATTAAATGTTGTCTTTTATAAAACTTGCATTGGTCATGGTGTCTGTTCACAGCAGTCAAACCCTAAGACACCTGCAAATGGAGGAGTGGTGCTTTCCCCCGAGCACGGGTTTCTGAGGACTTCCATGTCTGCGTCCTGTGGAGTCGCACAGACTAACAGCGAGGCGGTGGGATGCACGAGAGCTGGTGTGCATGTTTCCTCGCTAAGGAGAGTCACAATCGCCTCCCTCCCCACAACGACTCTATCGCCATAGCAACGGTATGGAGGGCGTTCCTCAGGCACTACAGCTTTCCAGACACATTGTGTCACCCCCAAGAGGCTCCACCGCCACCCTCTCAAGGAGGAAGAGGTGGTGGCATTCGGTGGGCGCAGAGCAACCTGGGGACGGTCACAGAGCTGCAGTGTGAACTCTGACCTGCGTTCGTAGTGTGAGGTGTGAGGAGAGGATACCAGGTTGATCCTTGGGCAGCGAGAAGATCCAGTCTCTCCCCTTCGTCCCGTTCACAGCCCTTTCAGAGGACAAGCAAGGCTGGCCCAGCAACCGTCGGAGGGAGCCCCTCCCCCACGCCGAATGTCTTCCTGAGGTGACATCAGCTCTGGCTGGTGTGTAGGGTTCTTCACCTGCCTGGCCACAGGGCTGGCCAGCCACTCAGGGGCAGGGACGGTGACTTCATCCACTGTCCCTCGGGAATGAGCAGTCAGGAGCCAGCTGCCCTGCCTGGGACAGAGAACCTGATAACAAGCTGGGAGCAGCGGGCACCACCTCACCAGGCATGTGCCCGGCACCCTGTGAGCGGGTTTCTCCGTGCCCGACTCGGTGAGGCGGCATCTCACGGTTTAATTTGCATTCCTTGACTAGGGATATTGAACACTTAAGAGCGGTACTGGCCATCTGTCTGTCTGTGTGTCCGTAGGTCCTCTTCTTGCTGTCCTTCTGAAAACTGTCTCTTCAACCCCGCAGCCCGTTTGCTGGCTGGCAGTTTTATTTCCGTGGCACTCACGTGCTGTAATTCGGAATAAACTCTGGCTATCTGCGCCTTGCCTAAAGCGTGGCTGGTAAAACTCCTCTCCCATCCTGTGGGCCGTCTCCTCCACTGGCAGCCCTGAGCAGAGCAGAAACCCGTTCACGGGGTCCCATCTGTTGACACTTGGGGCCGGTCCCTGTGCTGTTGATGTTCCGTTCGGAAAGTTCTCGCCAATCCCACCATCTTGGAGCGTGTTCCTGAGTTTTCTTCTTTAAGTGTCTCTGCATTTCGGATTTTCGGTTAAGGCCTTTGATTCCTTTTGAATCAATTTTTGTTCAAGGTAAAAAGGCAGGTGGGACGTCCTCCTCCTGCAGGTGGATATCCAGTTCTATCAGCACCGTTTATCAAATGTATCAAACCTTTCTTTTCCCAAATGTACGTGTGCCACGTCCAGTGGACGCAACGTCATCGTTTCATCTCCGGATCCTCGGCTCTGTCCCCTGGGTCTTTTTTTTATGGCAACATCAGGTTGCCTTTGCACGGAAGCTCTGTAGTATAATTTGAGGTCCGATATTATAACACCTCTATGGACGTGTGATGGCTGTGACTGTCCCTGGTTCTGTACTGTTCTCTCTAAATCTGTGAAACATGACACTGGAATCCAGTTAGGCCTCACGCTGAAGGATCTCGGCGGTGCAGCCGTGTTTACAACATTAGTTCTGCTGGTCCAGGAGCATGCCAGGTCTCTCCATCATTTAATCTCCTCTGATTTCCCTTTCAGGGTAGGGAACTGTTCACTGTAGAGGTCTTCCTCGTCTCTGATTAGCTGTATTTCTATGTGATATATTTGTGGAGTTATTTTGAACAGGGTATTTTCCCAGATTTCTTTCTCTAATAATACAGTTGATAGATATGAAGCCTACTGGCTTTTTTTATTTTGTCTCCTGTTACTTTGTGCTAGAAGAGTTTTCTAGTAGATTCTATAGGACATCCAGTGGGCAGGGAATAAGAAGACATGTCTGGGCCTATCCCCAGTCTTGGGTCTCCAGGGCTACAGGACGCTCTCAGAGACCCTCATACCGTCCAGCCTCCTGTCTGGTGAAGGAACGAAGGGCAGCCTGTTGTGGGGTTTCTGTTCCCCCCTTCCTCTTCCCACTTGGGAAAAGTTCTTTAAGGGAGGTCCTCGTCTGAGCTTGGTGGGAAGGTATGGGGCTGGGGTATGCAGGTCTCCACCCTGTCCTCCAACCCTTCAACCCAGTGCCCCTCACATCCTACATGGTGGGCACCGTAAGCCTCAGAACCTGTCCCGGCAGGCAGAGCACAGGCACCCAGGCTGCAGTGACTGCCGACGCCCCTTGTGGCTCCCCGACAGGACCTTCCCTCTTCCTCGGGGTTTGCCTGTGTGGAGCCGTCCTGATGTAATCAGGCGAACACAGCAAGGAAGAGTCGTTCGTTCATGTAAACATCAGCGGACAGAGCCGGTGAGAACGGCTCGTCCAGGCCATGGTCAGAGTTCTGAAGTCGGACATGGTGACTGAATACACATCCACACACTCTCTCGGTGACTTAGTCATTCATGCAAGAGCAAGAGTTCGAGCCCAGCCTGGTCTTCAAGGTGAGTTCCAGGATATCCAGAACTACTCAGGAGAGAAGAAGAAATTATGGCCAGCCCAGGAAGGCAGGCATACTGTCCCCAAGATGAAACGGACAGGCTCTGTCCTCAGCCGACTGGCACATCTTCTCCTGAGTTCACGTCCCTTCCTTCCCATCCCCCCCTCTTAAAATAGATACACTGTGTGTGTGTGTGTGTGTGTGTGTGTGTGTGTGTGTGTGCGCGCGCGCGCGCGCGCGCGCGCTGCATGTGAAACGGGCTCAGTTCCCTGGATCTGGAGTCACCGGTGGTTGTGAGCGCTGTGTGTGTGCTGAGAACTGAGCCCAGGTCTCCCACTAGAGCAGCGGAGGCTCTTGGCTGCTGAGCCATCTCTCCAGCTCTGCCAGTTCCCTTCCAGGGCTAACTCAGGGGGTGGGGGGGTGGGGGGTGGGAGGTAGGGGAGGCCCTCTCCACCTCCCAATGGCTGCTGGGACTTTGATTTAACCTGTGCTGTGTTTCTCTCTTAGGCTCTAATAAAACTACCCAGAGTCTGCCTAGCTGGGAGCTGGCTCCAGAGAGAGCCTCCAGAGCCTGGCTTTTACCAACTGTCATTCTAAAGACTTCCCTGTTCCTTGACACGTGCAGGCCTGGTGGCACCAGATCACAACCTCTCAGCAATCCAGCGTTAAAAAGAGAAGTCAGAGGGCCTGACGGCGAGGTTCAGCTTAGGGTACAGCGCACTGGAGGCTATGGGGCCCAGACAGTGCTGTAGAAAGAAACTAAAAGGTCACCGTCCCAAGGGCACTGGCCCCTAAGGGTGCCCACCCCACTGCCTTTTGGTTCTCTCCAAGATCAGAAGGGTACAGTCATGATCCAGTTTAAGAACTCCACGACACAGCACCGCCCTAGCCCACGAGGTCCATGCATGCATGCATGAGCCAGGGAAGGGAGCAGAGGCGGGAATGTTAATCATTTCCCAAGAAAGCTGGAACCTTCTTTTGGCAACAAGGTATCAGTTCAGAGAGAAGACCCCAGGGATCACCTGAGGGATGGGGGAGGGGGCTATTGTCAACTCGGCTGTGACCAGCTGAGTGCATCCGTTAACCCTCTGCCCGTGCCCAAACACTGGAGGAGAAAAACCTCAGCGGAGGACAGGGCGGCCATCTTGGCTCACAGTTCATGGGATACAGTCTGATGGGGGAAGGGGAAGGCAGCTCGATGGCAGAGGCCAAGGGGGAGCGAGGGCTGAGCAGCACGCAGCTAGGGCCCCGGCCCAGCCCCCAGACGGTACCACACACACTCGGGACAGGCCTCACCTCCCAGACGCCCCCTGGGGTGTGCGCATCACTACGCGGTCCCCCACTGTTCTGCTCTTAATCCAATCAAGGTGACCTCAGCATCTTCTCTGATTCTACCTCTCCAACCACACTCCCAGGAAGAAAGCATGTCTCCCAGGCCTGGCCCCTCACTTGATGGTCTGAGATTTCATTCATTCATTCACTCATTCATCCATTCACCTGTTCATTCACTCATCACTCACTCAACTCATTCATCCGTTCACTCACTCATTCATTCATTCATTCATTCATTCACCAATGTTTTCCACGTAATGAGACTGGAGTGGCTACTACATAGGGAAAATTGCTCTGTGGTCTAAGAACAGCAGAAAGCCAGGCATGGTGACAGGCACCTGTCTTCCCAGCACAGATGGGCAGCAGAGGCAGGAGGATACCCACAAGTTTGAAACTAGCCTAGTCTACTTAATGAGTTGCGGATCATCCCAAAGAAATAAGCAAAAACATCGCCAGACAGAACTGGGAGGGGGTGCCGAGGCATCCGCGGCCAGAGCAGACGGAAGCCATCACGTCCCCTCCCCCACCCCGCCCCATCACGCCCTCCCCCGCCCCCCTCCGTTTGTTCATCTAGCTCCAATCTGTTCTCGGGGAGCTGTTTGTGCTGGGGATGGCGGCGTGTCCTGCGGTGGTAGCTGCGGCGTCTGTGAGGGCTGTACCAGCTCTCTTCCTGGATGGAGCTGCAGGGCCTCACGGCATACAGTGAGCACTCACAAACGCTGGAGAGCTGAAGGAGGAGCTCCCGGCCAGGCTCCTGCCCTGGGCAGTGTCTATTCTGGCTCCTGAGGCTTCAAACCGTTTACTCAGCACAGTGTGGGCGGCTCTTCAAGCCCAGCGCCAGAGGTGCCAGGACCTTCTCCGCTCTTCCTGCCAAAAATGCCTGCCTAGGGCGGAGAGAGCAGCTGCCTCGACACGGTCCCCGTATCCGCCCAGCTCTCTCCTCAGAGCGAAAGGCAAATACCTTGACAGAAAGGACAGGCTCTCTCGGCTCCTCGCTGGGCTGATGAGGAGGTGCAGGTGTGCCCGGCGGCCCCGAAGAGCTGCCTCGACGGGCAGGAGCTGCCAGGGGGTTACTCATTTTGGCATAAAGCAAGTATTTGCATGTGAAGCCCCACAGCCCAAAGTGGGGGGATCACAGACTGTGTGTGGGGGGGAAGGGTTGTTTGTCAACTTCCCGTGTGACATGGGGGTGACTTGTAAAGCAAATAGCGATAAAAGCCACACACTCCTTGCTGCTGTGTGACTCTGGCTAAGTCCCCTGCTCTCCGGAGCCAGCATGTCATTATCCCGATATGCTCTAGGTTGGACATGATGGCTCTGCGGGAATCGGGTTCTTCAGCTAAAAGTCAGAGGCTGGAGAGATGGCTCAGCGGTTAAGAGCACTGACTGCTCTTCCGAAGGTCCTGAGTTCAAATCCCAGCAACCACATGGTGGCTCGCAACCATCTGTACAGCTACAGTGTACTCATAGACATAAAATAGGTAAATAAATATTTAAAAAAAGGAAAAGGATGCTCCCTGACCACGGGTCTGGCTCTGCTCAGGGTCAGTCCACTGAAGCCATGCGGCCAGCCAGGACCCAGCGCGGACCTGAACCCCTGCCTGACGGCTCCTGACCTGGGACTCTGGGGGCCCACCACGACAGTGCTCGGACAAGTCATTTTTCTCTTCTAGGTTTGGTAACGTCTGCAAACATCTGTGGCCGTCAAAAGCGGGAGCGAGAACTGGGCACGGTGCTGTACACCTGTGGTGCCAAGACTCAGGGAGCTGAGGCAGAGGGTTTACTGTGAGGTCAAGGCCAGCCTGGGCTACAGAGAGAGCCTAAGACCCTGAGGTTGGGGAGATCGGCCACCAGTATCGGGTAGAGACCAGGAACTGTGGTGAGCATGCAGGGCATCTTCCAAGATCAGAATCATCCAGCCCCAGGGTCAAACCTGAACAGCTGCAGCCTGGGGTGGGGGGTGGGGGGTGGGGAAGGGCCCTTGATCCACCCAGGCCACGGGGAGCAGGGAGAGAGCCTGCACCGCCTGACCGTGAGCTACACGGCGGTAGGGTCGCCCCTTCTGGGTCTCGAATTAATCATTTATAAAACAAGGCCAACACGATTCTCACCCACTGGTGGTGGTCAACGTTGCGAAAGGACCCAGTGTCACCTGAGGGGGACGGGGAGGGTCACGTCTCAGCGCCTTAGGGTGTGTCTGTGAGGGGGGCTTCGAGGCTGGCTTAGCAGGCGTGGGAAGACCCGCCCGCCCTGTGGTGGTATGCCCCGTCGTTTCCAGGATGAGCGAAGGGGAGAAGAAAAGTCAAGGACCAGATGGCCCCAGCTCCCTGTGAGGGCGTGTGACCAGCTGCCACACGTTCCTGCCACCGTGACAGACTGTGCCCTCAGACTGTGAACCAAAAGGACACTTCCTTAAGTCTTGTCACAGCTTTGAGAGCTAAGATACCATCTCATAAGGCCACTGCAAGGTATACAATTACCTGCTTAGGTCATGGTTGGCTGAGACACCATGAGCCAAGACGTCACCACCAGTTAGATGGCCTTGGCCTCCGGCTCGGCCTCTTAGACAGACATGGCTCCAGGCAGCCCAGCCTCAGAGGAGGCTGCCTGCAGGGTAACCTTGGAGAGCCACTGGGCCGGCCTAAAGCCTCAGGGGTGAGATTTCACACTGTGTCCTGCGTCTGGATACCTGTCACTGCGGCCCTAGACAGAGGAAGAGGACTCCTGCAGGATGCTGGTGGGGACACTTGGGAGCGCCACCATCTTCCAAACTATGCTAAGTTCATCCCAAGAGAAGTGCGGCACACCTGCCTCAAGTCCCGTGGTTAGTGACCAAATCAGGATTTGAACTCAGAACCAAGGGAAGGGAAAACCAGGGCTCTGAACCCAACTTAATTAGCTCGGCTTGTTTTTCTCAACCAAGGAAGGTCAGCAGGAAACACCAGATCAGTGTTTATAAAATAAATATTAAAGAGGAAGAAGGAGGAGGAGGAAGAGGAGGAGGAGGAAGAGGAAGAGAAGAAGGAAGAGGAGGAAGAGGAAGAGGAGAAGGAAAAGAAACTTCTTCACAAACTTTGTCTTTCTTCCTTTCTATCTTTTGTGTATGTGGGGAGGGGAGCTTCCCTCAGTTATCCCAGGTTAGCCCCAAATTCATTATAGCCCAGAATAACCCTGATCTCACTCTCTCTCTCTCTCTCACACATCTGATTATGGGCGTGTGACACCACGCTGTGCAGTATTGGAGACCAAGCTCACGGCCCGGGGCCCATCTAGACAAGCATTCAGGCCACCAAGCTGCACCCCAGCACCGGCTTCACCAACACCCAGGTCTCTGTAACATCTGCTGCAGGATCTTCCTCTCCAGGGGCAGGGCGGTGGGACAGGAGTCCTCGCCTGGGGACAAGTCACTGTGTGTGGAGTCCACCATCGCTCACGGTGTCCCCCACAGGCACAGAGACAGAGACGGAGGATCTAAACGGGAAGCTAAGCACTTTGGATACAACTGGATAATCCCTAAAAGGCTGGCTGGCTCAGAGCCTCTGCAATCCTGAATGCAGGCTGTGGACGGACAGACGGACACAGCCTCCTTCATAGGCAAGAACCCCAAGAGATCAGAAAGGCATCCACTAAAACGGACCCTGGGTACGCCCCTTGACTATTACCAGGTCTAAGTGGGAAGTGTGTCTGTTACCTAGAGCTGCCTAACAGAGAGCTCAGCCAGGGCTCCTGCTCGCAGCTGTTTCCAGAGCTACAGGTCAAGGAAGGCTTTTGATGACTGACTACCTCAGGGTTTCTCAGGAGGCTGGAGGCCAGATGTCGGCCAACCCCAAGTCTCCTCTCCTGCAGTCTGGGGACTTGCTATCAGGTGCACCCTCCCGGCCTTGGAAGAGCCAGTTCCCCAGTGACAGGTGACATGAGGCTTCCAGTCCCTGCCCCGTGGGCCTCTCTACAAGGGGTCCTCTGAGCATGATGGCCATTTCTACAAACGACTCTGAGACAGAGGAGAGAGGGGGGAGCATCAGCAGAAGAGCCAGCCTCAGCCTTGACATGGGCGCTACAGAACACCAGTGCGCACCGGCACAGGCACCTGCCAGTGTCTGGCTGCTCTGTGACAACACGGCAGCACCAGCTGTGACAGTGGCAACCCTTTCCGGAAGCCCTACTACGTGCAGGATACCGCGCTGTGCATCCCTTGTGCACGACTGCTGTGTTGCTGAGGCTTTGCCCAACAAGAACCCTAATGACAAGTCCGCACTGTCACAACAGCACTGTTCAGTGCCGGGGATTCAACTCGGGGCTCTGTACACAGCAGGCCAGCACTCTGCCGACTGCTAAAATCCTAACCTTTGTTTTTGGCTTTTTGAAGTAGTGTGTTATGTAGCCCAGGTTAGCCCTGAACTCCCGATATAGCCAAGGATAACCCTGAACTTCTGGATCCACCTCCTTAGTAGTAGGATTAAAAGAGCGAGCCGCCATGGCCGGAAATCTATCATCTTATTATTATTTATGCCTACGTGCGTATGGTGGAAACACCACAGACCAGAAAGAACGTTTCCCTAGCCGGCGTCAAGCGACTGTGGGTTGAGGGCTTGTGTCTGAGGACACTGCAGTGTTTACACCGCAGGGATGAGCAGCGCTTCAGTCGGAGGCCGGCGTGGCACTGAGGTAACCTAGAGCGAGCCGGTCTCCCGGCTTCCTCACACTGCCCCAACACACCACATTCCAGGCTTCCTGCCTGACAGGACTGGCTTCCTGCGGAGGAAGCAACAGGCCTTTGTACAAAACATCTCATCTGTGGAGCTGCCGAAGGGGAGAGGAAGCGAGAGCCCAGGGGCGTCGGACACAGGCCAGCGGGGCCGCAGGCCGCCCTCTGGGGCCTTCCCACAGACGCCAAGTGTCCGGAGAGCTGGGGGCACGGGCAGGCAGCGCATGTGGTGCCAGGGGCCGGGCAGTGCTCGCTGGAGCTGCTCTGACCACCGGCCCGTTTCTCTGAGGAGAGGAGACAGGCTGGAGGTTTGGGAGAGGAGGGAGAAAGGAAGGAAGGGGCTCGGACGCCAAGTGGATTTCATCCTCCGGGAACGTGAGAGCCGAGGTTTGTTTTTTTCTCATGTTCCTGTATTTTCCACATGGAAAATGGACACGCCCCGCTTTGGGGGCAGGGGGGTCAGCAGGAGCCCAGCGACTCCCTGGGGAGCAGCCAAGTCCTTTGTCCCTACCCTGCCTGTAACTCCAGAGGCACCTGCTTGGGCGACCCAGCCTTGGGCCCCTCTGGGGACCATAAAGGGACCATTGTTCTCTACGAAGTGACATCATTCTGCCGCCAGGAGGGTGAAAAGAGACCTAAGCTTGGGAGGGGCCTCGCCAGAAGGAAACTGTCTGTCCTGCCCGCTGCTCATGGACAAGTGACATCATGTCAGGCCTGGGGTGCAGCTGGAAGATGGATACCTGGTGGCGGGGGGAGGGAGGGTCTGGGAGAGGGAGGAGGGGCTGCGTGGCTGAACTGAGACCTCTCTTCAGGGCCAGCATCCAGGAGAAATGCGGAAACAGTGCCTAGCACATAGTAGGTGCTATGGAGATGCAATGTATCTGTACCTCGTACACGGAGGGCACATAGTTAGGTGCTAAGGAGATGCAATGCATCTCTACTTGGTACCCAGAAGGCACATAGTAGGTGCAATGCATCTGTACCTGGTACGCAGAAGGGCACACAGTAGGTGCTTAGAGGATGTGATGCATCTGTACCTGGTATGCAGAAGGCACACAGTAGGTGCTTACGGGATGTGATACATCTGTACCTGGTATACAGTAAGAGTAGACACATAGTAGGTGTTGAAGAGATGCAATGTCTCTGTACCTAGTACAGAGAAGATGCGACAGCCATGTTGGGAACAAGGAGGTGCTCAATAATTCTGTCCTCACCCAGCGTTCCGCACAGGCCCACAATGATGACAGCACGTTCTGGTCCCAAACTCGATGTTCTTACCAGTGTCCCCATCCCGCATGGCCAGGCCCTGTCCCTGACTACCCTGGCCCACTCACTGAACTGCCATCTGAGCTGGCCTTCTGTGGCTCTTCCCGCACACCAGCCTCAGCCCCGCCTTCCAACGCTCCCATCTTGGGCCTTCCTTGGTGAGCTCAGCAACGCCCTGTGACTGCTGTGACTGCTCCTCCTGCCGCTGGGCCCCGACAGCCTGGTCACCTGTGGCTTGCTTCCTGTGCCTGGTTCTGGTAGCCCTGAGAGGCAGAGGCCGCTCGTGTGGCGGGGACAGCTGGGGACAGGATATGATCTCTCCATCGCCTCCTGCGCACTCCTGCTGACTCGCCCAGGACAGCACGCCGGACTTCCCTATCCTGAGGCCCAGTCACTCATTCTCCTTGGGCCTCAGTTTACTCCAGGGCAGAGGCAAGGACTGGGGGTGGAAGGGAAGCCGGGCCAGGCCACAGGGCGAGAAGTCACAGCTTCCTGAGCCAGGTGAGGCAGGGGGATGACCGAGCCCTAGAGCTGCTGGACGGACTGCAGTGGACAGGGAGGGGCCTTCTGGGCCCCCGTGAGACATGCGTGTCCGTCCTATGGGAGCCGGCATGGAAGGCCTCACTTGGAAATAAAGGTCTCCACAGACCAATAAAGCTAAAGACTTAGAGGCACGGTCACGCTGGCCTGGGAGAGTGGGTGACTGGAGGGAAGCCACCACAGCTGAGGGCAGCCGGAGACGAAGGGGTCCAGACCTGTGGGCTCTAGCCAGCCAGCACTGAGGAAGGGGCTGGCTCTGTGGCCAGGTGCGCGGATACACAAGGGAGCCGCCTCCACGCATCCGCGTGTACGCGCGCGCTCACAGACACACACATATACATTCACAGATACATACTCTCACATACACATATGCACACAGATAAACACAAACACCAACATACACACAGACACACATAAACACACACACAGACACAACACACACACTCACAGACACTCACATAGACACACACATATGCAAACCAGATACAAACACTCATACACATTCAGACACATACATTTACAGACATACATACTCTCATATACACACATGTACACACAGATGCACACACATATACACAGACAGACACATACACAGGTACACATACACATGAACACAGTCACACATACAAATGTATACACACATTCACACACAGATACAGACACACACACATACACGTACACACATACACAGTCACCCTCTCACATACACATATACACACGCACAGACACATACACACGCACAGACACATACACACAGAGAAACACTCACATACACTGATACACACACACACACACACACACACACACACACTTCTTGCTCTTCCTCACGCCCAGGCCTCCTGAGATGGACACTTCCCTGTAACTTCTGTGTCCCCCAAGTCCCCATTCGGTCCCTCCCACCCCAGGTCTCTAGGCCTTTCTCTGCACAGTGACCCTTCCTGCCTCCCGGGGCCTGGACAAAGTACTGTCTTTTCCTTCTTATCTGGGACAGCTAGAGGCCGCCGTCAGCCGATGACTTCAAGGCTTGAGACAGTTCCAGCCAGGCAGCCACAGATCCTCCCGTGGACACGGCCCAAGCCACCTTTCTGGATGAACGGAGCTGAGGGGGACAGATTGCCTGCAGCCCCGCCCCCTCCTGCCTGCATTAGGAAGCTCCCACCCATAAGACAAATATTTAAGTTCCGAGTGAAAGGGGTGTGTGCGGATTCTCTGCTTCGTTGGGAACCTCTGAGGGCGCTTGGCGGTGCTCCTTGTCCGCCGAGCATCCCATCTCTCAGATGGGAAAATGAAGGCTCGGAGAGGACAGAGACCACTGGTCCACCCAAAGTAACACACCTGAGAAGAGGCAGGCTGGTATCCAACCTCATGCAATCCCCACTACACACAGTAGGACACCTTGGCACCTGACAGACTTACATGTGTTTACCTACTACGTGCCAGCAGGGTGCTGACAGCATCTCAGAACTAGCATATGGTCCCCTCACTGGACGGAGGAGGAAACCGAGACTTGGGGATGGGCTGAGTCAACGCCAGCTCTACCCAGCACAGAGCAGAGGCCAAGCAGGAGCGGGAAGCCCTGAAACCCACACTAATTCTGGATGTATTTACGCTGCCAGGTGCCCCCGGTGACTGACAGTCACCCACTCGCCTGCTTGGCCACTTGGGGGGGGGGTGGCACTGGCCTGTCACTGTGAGCACACTCCACGCACACAGAGAGAGGCAGAGACTCGGGGAAGCATCCCAAATCACACAGCATGTGAAGGGCTGGGGTGGAGGGCAGGGGACAGAGCCAGTGCTCCTGGAGAGGACAGACGGCGCAGAGGGAGACAGAGAAGCTGACACGGGAGAAAGAGCTCTTCCTCCAGAGAATGGGTGGGCCTCTGTCTTGTGAACTCAAGCCCCAAAGGGGTGCAGGCTCCCACACAGGAGGCACCCCTGACCAGGCACACAGCATGGCTTCTGGCCTGGGTGAACCACCTGCCTAATGACTCAGTGACTCAGGCCAGCGGTACCCCGCTGTATCCCTGCAGCTCTGGGGGGCAGCGGCCATGAGCTTGCGGAGGGTCCGCCCAAAGTTCCCCTGTCTGACACTGTCCCATAATCACACTGGCTCTGGGGACAAAGAGGGCTGACTGAACCCATTCCTGGCCTCGTACGCCCCTGAGAACTGGGACAACTCAGCCCGGGGCAGAGGCCAGCTGTCTGAAGACACCGACCGACCCGGCACTGTAGCTGAGGTCTGTTCTGCTTGGTGACGCGAGTGTCCCCGAAGTCATTAGAGGTCCCAGAAACCGCCTGCCAAGAACCGGGCAGGAAAGTGTTCTTCCTGCTTCTCTCTCCCAGCCAGACTTCCCGCACCTTGCCGCGCATGCCCACGCCGCCACCCACGCCGCCACCGGTCCTCTCCAGGCCCGCCTGATATCACTTGCCCAGATTACACTCACGGGCTAGGATTTCCCTGGTCTCCCAGCCCTTAAGAGACACAGCATGGGACCCCATAGCTGGGCCTGAGCGCCCCATCACAGCCCGGCTCCTGCTCAAGCCCGGAGCTCCCACCTGCCACCCGTCCCCTGCGGCTCCTCTCCTCACTCAGTGTCACTTTTGAACAGTGGCAAACAGACAACTGCCTTAATTCAGCATGCAGTGGTGACAAGACCACTCGGTCACCCCGGGAGGGCCAAGAGGAGACGGAGCAGGTGTCAAGTAAGCTTCCCTAAAAATAGAGATGCCGGCACGCCGCGGGGGCGGCAGTGTCCCCGCGCAGCCCTGCTCACAGACAAGGAGCCCGAGTCCATTCCCCACCAGCTTCAAGGAGGGGGTGCTCACCTGCAGAGCAGCCAGCCCAGCCTCCTGCCCCCCAGGATCCCAAGGCCACCCCGCTGATGGGGAACGTCATTCCCTGAGGCCTCAGGGAGTCGGCCCCCTCCCCGGGGGAGTCCGAGGGTTGCCCTGCTATTTTAAACCACACACATCCCCAAGCTTACAAGATCAGGGGCCTCGGAGTCCGGCTGTCTCTTCCTGAGGGACGAGAACCTCTGTTGGCTGCGAGCGGAGAAGCGGCGGAAGGACTCTCGGCTCCTGGAGGCCAAGTGTCTGAAGGAGGAGGTGCGCTTGAATGGGGTGCGACCAGCAGACTCCCCGCTCCGCTCGGTGCCCACCGTGGCCGTCACCAAGTGCAGAGCCTCCTGGAAGGACCGCCTCACCGTGCCAACCCACTGAGTCATGTGTGTCTGGGCCACCGAAAGCTTGTCGCCCAGGTAATCCATGGGGCCAGCCTGGAGGAGGGGGCAGGCGGAGGCAGTTAGGAGGCCGGCACTGCCAGAGTCCTGGTCCTTCTGTCGGTGACTGTCCTTGGGGAGAAGTTCTGGGCTCCGGTGGGAAGCCCGGCAGAGCGCATCAGCCCAAGTAAAGTAAACATCGCCCGACAGGCATCCGCGGGTCACAAAACAGGGACAGCGACGGGTCAGCAGGGGGTCAACCAGCAGGAGCCTCGCTAGAGTCAACCAACCAGGTCGTCCAGTTCTAGTCCCCAGGGCCAACCCTGATGAATTCAAGGAGCAGGTGGCTGTGAGGAGCTGGGAGAGGGGGCTGGCACCCCGAACTCACTTCCGTCCATGCAGGGAGAACTCCCAAGCACACCTGGGAGCCACCGCCCACCGCTGCCGCCGCCTGCCGTCCCGCTCTCCCTCCAGACTCTTCTCACCTGAACTAGGCAGATCTCCAGTCCTCAGGCTAGAGACGCCAAACCTGCTGGCCAGCAGGCAGCGCGCTCACTTCCGGAGAGGCAGCCACCCACCCCGGGTCCCCTGGCCCGGCAGCCCGGAATGACATCAGCCCCCTGTCTTGGCGAGGGGCGCGCAGCCCAGGAATGCAGGAGGGGCCTCGGGAGGTGGCCGCCCAGGGAGCTGGCGTCAGCCCCAGTTTTGCTTTTTTTTTTTCCCCTAAGTCTCAACTCGCTCGCTGTCCCTCGGGGACTTCATGTGCCAGACTGCCTACCCACCCCAGGCAGCCCGGTGCAGGGACGCGGGTGAGTGCGAACGAACGTTCGAACGGCAGTGCGCGCCGCGTGTGGGGGCATGTGCGTGGGAGGCGCGGCTGCCCCTGGGAGGTGGAGGGGAGCGCCTGCCGATCGAGCCTCCGGGGCTTCAGGTGGAGTCTGAGGACCTGTGGCTGGCTGTCAGTCTGCCTCCCTCTCCCTGCGGCGGCGGCGGCGGCGCCCTTCCGCTTCCTCCCTTGCCAAGCGCCAGCTAAGCCTCCCCCACCAGATCCTTCCCCCTCGGGTCCGCACAGCGGTCCCTGCCGCAACTCCTGGAGGATGGAGGATGCTGGTGACCTGCCCTGAGCTTCCCTCACCACGGGTGGGTCTGGCTGGGGCTGAGGTGCTGCTTGCATTTTGGTACAAGCAGGGTTGCCATGGCAACTCGGGGGCACGACATCTGCCCCCTTCCCTACGCTGGGCACAAGGAGCCATGAGGATGACTCACGTGCGGGATCACATGAACACGCTGTGTTTAACCCTTAAGGGCTGGAGCTTTGGGGGCTGGGGTGATGAGTGAGAAGAGGGTGTGCACTGGACAGGGAGGGGCATCCGCGCAGTGGGAATCTGGACCTTCCAGTCGGGAGCTGCACCACCCTCTGTTGTGCAGGTGAAGAAATGCCAGCTCCGAGTGGTGGATTCACATGTCCAAGGTCACACAGCAATCAAGGTGCTCTTGGAAATGTCCCCCCTTCCCACGGTTAGTGTGCATGTCTGACCCCCGCACCTCGTCCACTGTGAAGCCTCAAAAATATTGACTTTTCAAAATGCCAGGCCAAATCCAAGGTTGAAATCCACATCAGCCCAATCGCCTGGTGTGATCTCTGCACCTCCCCCTCACCTCTGTCCCGAGTAAATATTTGCTCTCTAGACACTTCCCAAAGTAAGTTTATCCTGAAGGTCCCTGCGACAGAAGAGAGAGAAGACTAGCGCCTCCTCTTCCTCCTCCTCTTCCTCCTCCTCTTCCTCCTCCTCTTCCTCCTCCTCATTCCAAGCCCCTGTGGTCCCAGCATCTCTCATTCCGTTAACAGTGAGAGTGGGTAAGCCGGGCGTGGTGGCGCACGCCTGTAATCCTGGCACTTGGGAGGCAGAGGCAGGCAGATTTCTGAGTTCAAGGCCAGCCTGGTCTACAGGGTGAGTTCCAGGACAGCCAGGGCTACACAGAGAAACCCTGTCTCAAAAAAAAAAAAAAAAAAAGACTGGGTGCCTCCTCCCCTGCCCTGGCTTATGGCCCTGTGCGGTGGAGGGTCAGAGAATGATAGCACGACTGCTGATTGACACCACCTGAGCCTGATAAATAAATGCTCAAAGGATCCATTTGCTAAAAGGGGAGACTGAGGCCCAGAGAGCTGAGGCGGTGTGTAGTGAGCTGCCTCCCAGAGGCCGCCGGGGATCCCAGTACACTTCCCAGGGTGCATCGGGGTTGGTCCCTGAGCTCCACACAATGAGGATCCCTCTCCAAGGTGAGGCTAAGGCATGTGAGGGGCGGCCATGTTGGATGCTCAGGTGGAGAAGCCCACAGGGAAGAGACCAGGGTTCCAGCCAGAAGCCAGCGCCATGGCTGGCCGCTGGACGGAGGCAGGTACCTGCCCTCAGTCAGACCGAGAGGACAGGAACCATGGCCAGCTTCCCGACTAGAGTCACCAGGAGACAAAAGGTCACTTAGCGGAGCTGCCCTCAGTCTCCTGATCATAAGAGCAAAGGTCACGAGGCAAGCCAGGTCCACAGGGAACTGCGGGGTAAAGACAGGTTGGCTTACAATGGAAGGAGGGCCTCTGGCTGAGATCAGCCGGTGTGCCCCACAGGTGAGGCCGCCCCAGCATGTGCTCTGCATACAGATGAGAAGTCACGCCAGGGGAGTCCCCTTGTCCACCTGTGCCTGGCTCCTTCCCGGGCCTCCAGTGGCGGCTACACCCACAATCACAGTCGGGGTTTCTGGGTCCCACAAGGAAGTCACAGCAAACTCCTGCATCCAGCCACTTCAGACTGCCCAGGTAACCAGGGACAGACACAAGACAGGAAGGGACCGACAGGTCCTTCCCATCTGGCCCCAGAAATGGCACCCCAGGAACCTTTCGAGAACCGGAGGGGGACCCAGGTGTGACAGGCTATCTGGACACAGAGATGGGGGCCACTGTGGAGAGAGGGGGACCATGAGAGGCATGAGACACATCTAAGGTGACCGAAGTTCCTATGGAAAGGCTCCGGGAGGGGCGCAGCACCCTGGGAACAGACACACAGAAGCTGGGGAGGGACCGGGCTGGGGCGGACAGGTGCCATCAGCTTTGAAGACACCGCACACAGGTTTGATGGAGAAGACAGCTCCTTCCCTGTCCTGGGCATCATTTTAAATGCTTTGGAAGTGCTTGGAATTAGAGAGGCGCGTGCGTGACTGTTGACCCCACAGTTCGTGAGACACATGCGTGAGACACACATGGGAATCCACCCCAGAAGGAAGAACACACAGGGGCTGATGCTAAAAACACGTCCATCACAAAGTGTCCAAGTGGGACACAAGAAGCCGAAAGGGGCAGATGGGCTGGGGAGAGCGGGATGTCCGGATTGAGATGGAGAAAGAACTCTATCACATGGACCCTGGCTTTCCAGTATTGAGTCTGTGTTCGTGGGATTTTGTTTTTACTTTGTTTTGGATTTGGATTTTTCTTTTTTTTTGGAGATAGAGTTTCTCTGTGTAGCCCTGGCTGTCCTGGAATTCACTCTGTAGACAAGGCTGGCCTCAAACTCAGAAATCCACCTGCCTCTGCCTCCTAAGATGCTGGGATTACAGGCGTGCGCCACCACGCCCGGCTACATTTCTTTTTTAAAGTAAAAACAAAGCCAGGCAGCGGTGGCGCGCGCCTTTAATCCCAGCACTTGGGAGGCAGAGGCAGGTGGATTTCCGAGTTCGAGGCCAGCCTGGTCTACAGAGTGAGTTCCAGGACAGCCAGAGCTACACAGAGAAACCCTGTCTCCAAAAAACAAAAAACAAAAAACAAAAAACAAAAAACAAACAAACAAAAAAAAACAAACAAAAAAAAGTACTATTTAAGTATTATGTATCTTGATCACGGACTGTTTTGTTTTCTCCCAGGACTAAGTGACAGCCCCGTGGGCTGTGCCCTGCCTCCTGCCCTGCACAGGACTGGCAAAACCAAGTTAGAATCCACAACTGGCTTTAACTAGGCACTGAGGAAGGAACGAAACCTCTCTGATTGCTTTCTCAGATGAAACCACCAAGGGTTTCCTTGTCACGGAGGTGGGCTGGTTGACTCCTTCCCATCCCCACATCCAGAGGGTGCACTTGGTTTCTGCCCATGAGTCCAGCTTACTGTCCCTAGAACACCGTCTGGCTCAGAGTTATACAAAGGGTGACCATATACCTCAGTGACCAGCCAGCGCAGAACTCAGAACCCAGGTCCCCTGTCCACAGGGAGCCCAACCCCAGGGACATGCTGGGGACAGAGCTCACCAGACACCCGTGTGTCCCCAACTCTGTCCTTGCTCAGGTCTATGGCCCAGCCTCTGCGTTAGCCACCAGCACAGGGGTCCCCACCGACTCTGTACACAAGCACCAGCCCCAGAGCACTCTGCCCCCCCACCCCCAACGTTGCTGTCCCCCAAGCACCAGCTGTGGCCAAATACCAGGGCACCCTGTCCCACCCACACCACTATGATGTCACAGGCAGGATGATGATGTCACTGTAATGCAATACCATGTAACATCACAGCACTAAGCCATTACATCATCAAATTACATCACGCACCACCATGCTGCCTCACTGCCACCGAACTGTGTCTCTGGTCACACATCATCTGCTCCTGCCAACAATGCACGAAGCTCCACCCCATTTTACAGATGGATAGTGCAAGGCAGGGAGAAGTGACGGGCATGGCCAGTCCAGTGTCCCGCAGCTGTAAGCGGTGGAGTCGCCGGCGTGGTGCAGGGAATGCTGCGGGTCTCAGCTTTCGGCCTCCTTTGGAGAGACGGCGGCGGAGAGAGCCAGATGCTGGCTGCCTGCTCCGGCCCCCAGTGTCACCACGTGCTCTGAGCGGGGCTATAAAAAGCGTCACTCCTGAATCTGGGGCAGCACAGGCGCACCCCCCCCCCCAGGGCTGTTTCTGCAAATGTTATTCTCTCCAGGAAACTCTGGGGACGCCGCAGGCATCCTGAAAGCAAACTCTATCTTCCTTACATAAGTAATCTGCAAAACAGGGGGACCTGTGGGGACCTGGAAGGAACGGAGGATGCCGACCACAGTGTGCCGTGAGGCAGAGAGCCCGCGGGTCTCACGGAGGGAGGAACTTTTCACTCACTCAATCACTCACTCATTCTTTCATTCATTCAACAAACAGTTATTCCACATACATCCGAGCTGACAGGGAACAGAGCTGTAGCTGCTCCCTGGGCACGCAGCTCAGCCTGCCTCTGTAAATCTACAACACACACACACACACACACACACACACACACACACACAGAGGCCACCTCAAGCCCAGGTGGCACCATTCCCTTCCAGACCCCGCCCAGATCTGGATTGAGCATATGCCTTCAAGATTTCTTGGTCAAGAGAAAGTAAAAAAGGAAAGGCTGACGCGTGCCTGTGGCCCGAAAGCCAGGGGCCAGAAACAGATGGCAAACCCAACACAATGAGGAGATGGGTTGTCTGGGAGGGGTTTGGCTGGATGAATAGGAGTGCTTCCGGTACTAAAATGAGAATGGCCAAAGCGTGGCTGTGGTTAGTCTTGACTCTGGGAGGCTGATACACTACAGCTATCCCTTGCAGAGCAAAGGCCACCTTCTCCCTCCTCCGGTTTCCTCTGGCCTCACAGCCCAGGGCTGTTTCCCACTCTGCCCAGGAGGTCTCTTCCCTCACTGTCCCAGGTCCTGAGAACAAGTGGCGGAAGAGGACTATTACTCGGCTGATAAGAAGCTGTGATAAAACCGTCACTCACAGGTGTTCATGGCCGGAAGCTGCGCACACTCCTCACCTCATTCAACTCCTGGAACCACTGAGCGTGAGCACGTGAGCACGGGAGAACTCTGACACAGCCACGCTCACGACACAGCCACGCGGGGCAGCGAGGTGCGGAGAGCGCCAGGACCGCACTCCTCGGAGTGGGTCAGTGAGACTTGGGATTTGATCTCGGGCTCCTCTGGCTCCAACACTTCCCTGCCTCTTTCCCCGATACCGATACCTCATCGTAGAAGCCTGGAGTCCCATCCCACGAGCCCCCCTCCCCGCTCCCGGTCCCCAAGAAGGGTCAGATCCTTCTGACCCCAAATCAAATCCCCAAGTTCTTTCTGTGACTAGACTGCCACTCGGTGTGACTCTGCGTCCCCGGGGCTCCCCGTGACGCCAGGAGCTGCTGACAAGGTCACACTGTGTGCTGACCCCATCCCCTTCCCGCTAACAGCCTGGAGATGACTCCCTCCCCAGGTGCACACACAGAAGGTACGAGAAGTCGGAGATAACCCATTCTCCTCCCCCCCCCATGGACTATTGTGGCCCCAGGCCTGACCCCAGGCTCAAGGTCTCCTCTGAGACCAGCTCACTTAGGCCCAATAAGTGTTCCTCCAGCACGGGTGTGTGACACTCTCAGGCGGGTCCTGTGATCCCAGCACTCAGAAGGATCAGACCTTCAGAGTCATCCTTGGCTACACGGGGAGTTTGAAGCCAGCCTGGGCTACATGAAATCTAATCCAGCAGGTGTGGGAGTGAAGCCCACTCATTTTAAAAGGGTTGTGTGTGTGTGTGTGGGGGGGTCATAACCCTGTTGTTCCTCTCCCAGAATGTGGAGACAATCACCAAGACAGGAATTCTCCATAAAAAATTTATTACTTAAAAAAGAAAAAAAGGTTAAGCGAACCTAGCCGGTTTGGGCCAGCAAGTGGCTGGCTCTGTGGGAGGAGGGGGTGGGGTGTCTGAAGAAATGGTCGCTGCTCTAAGTCTATTGTCTTGTTCAAACACCTCTACCCTCGCCCAGAGACCCTAGACACCATCTCAGAGGCAGGCCACACAGCATTCCCTGGACGCCAGGGGAAATCCATCAGCTGCCTCTGGTTCCTTGTAGCGAGGGGTTATGACGCAGACTTTATCGGGCTGTGACTTCCCCCGCACCGACTCGTTTCCTACTTGCCCTAGACTACTGTGACTGGGCGACTCTCCATCCTGGCCATCCTCCACGGCCCATGCCCTTTCTGCTCCACACCTCTGCCACACTGTTCCCTCTGGTTTCGATGATCTTCCACCCCCCTCCTGGTCCAAGATCAGGATGTGATGTCTAGATAGCAGCCCCCTCCTCTGAGAAGCCTCCCTCAAATGACGGAGCCTCTACCGGGCCATGACACAGTTTAGCAACCAGTTGCTGAGCCCCCGGGGGACAGCTGGGCTGCATCTGGCTCACCTAGCACCCTCGGCAGACACGCCCCATGCCCACCATGTAAACAGGAACGACTGAGGCCTGGACCAACCCACAAACTCTCAGCATCCTAGGCCGGTTCCCATAGCAACAGGGAAGGAGTTCTGATAGCGGGGAGACTGTAGCATCTTGGCCTCCACCTCCAAGTCCACCCAGGTTATTTATAACTGCGCTGAACACGTGGCCACGTCCTCGTGTCTGCATATTCACCTGTCTCCAGCCGTCATTCCAGGGGTACACTGTTAATTAACTTGGGGAGAGGGAGAGGACCACCCAGAATGGGGGACTTTCTAGAAACAGCGGCTTGGGTCATCAGACTCTCCTGCACTGTGGAATGCTGGGGTGTGGCCCTGCTGCGGGAAGGCAGGTCTATGGTCGGCGGCCTCTCACTGAGGAGCCAGGGAGGCTGGCTTGGCACAGACAGGAGGGTCCCCACAGCCTACCTGCCTGGCACCCAGAGCGAGAGAGCTGCACCTCACTGTTTTTTCTGCCCGCAACCAGATTTCAGGGAGCTACGGGGAGGACCTGAGGAGATACCTGGCCCTGGAGAGGTACTGATTTCCAAGCTGTCGGTCAGCCGCATACCGCTGAGTTGCCCCCATGCACCCCCCAGCACCCCAAGAACTTAGGGTCACAGTGAAGAGGACAATGGGTTAGGAGAAATGAGGGGTGCAGCTGGGGTGGTGGCGGCTGCGGAACTCGCTGGATAAGAGCACGGGAGCCGGGGCAGTGCCCGCGGCCCGCTGCACTGGTACGGACCAGCACCGGCCTTCCCAGCAGGCTGTGACTCAGCACCTGAGGCTGGGACGCTTTCGAGACAGGGTTTCTCTGTGTAGCCCTGGCTGTCCTGGAACTCACCCTGTAGACCAGGCTGGCCTCGAACTCAGAAATCTGCCTGCCTCTGCCTCCCAAGTGCCGGGATTACAGGTGTGTGCCGCCACGCCCTGCCAGGCTGGGACTCTTATTGAGAAAGATGGATCAGAGAACCTTCCCGGTTAGCAGTTCTGGGCAGACCTGGCCCTGACGTAAGAGATGTTCAAAGCTGAGAGTGGAGCCTGGAGGACTGACTACTTGGTAGCCAGTCTGAGTGTGAGACCCGTGCTCCACCCGCCCTCCAAGCTGTCACAGCTCAGTGTACAAGGGGATGATGAAGGCCACTGTGGCGTCTGCACCCCACCCCGCCATTTTATCCTGGCTTCCCTGGCCCCGCCCCGCTCCTCGTGACTCAAAGCAGCAGCAGCAGCAAGGCTGAGCCTCCTCCTGGCTTCTCACCTTCTCCCCCCCCCTTCTAGGAGCCACCCTAGATCATGTCCTAGCACATTTCAGCACATAATCTTGGCAGCCAAAGTGCAAGCCCTTCCAGAGAGACACACACTCAGACTCTCACACACTCACACTCAACACTCTCGCACACTCACATACACTTGAACACACTCTCACACTCACACACATCCACACTCTCACACATATCACACACACATTCACACTCTCTCTCAAACACTCATACACAGCCACACACAGTCACACTCAGACACACTCTCACACACATTCACAAATACATTCTCATACTCTCTCACACACTCCCTCAATCTCTCACACACTTACACACATTCATACACACACACAGTCACACTCTCACATTTACAAATACATTCCCACACACTCCCTCACACACACTAACACTCTCTCACGCACACTAACACACACACACACACACACATTCATACTATCTCACACATGCATACCTCAAGACAAAGTGAGTGGGGGTCAATCCCCCACACTGCAGGGACCCCTAGCACCCCAGCAGCTCACTGGGGTGAGCTCCCCACAGGCCTGCAAGCATACTGCTCCTGAGTCTGAGATTCCCTATGCGGCCAGACACAGGAGCCCAGACCATCTGCTCAGAGCACCTGCGTCCAGACTTGGCCACCCCAGGGTGTGGTTCGCCTGCCCCGTTCGGCCCCTCTAAGGGCACACGAGCAGTTGGGAAGTGCGGAGTGTTTATGGACTGACCTCATAGAGCCGGGAGGGAGGGAGGGAGGGAGGGAGGGAGGGAGGGACGGATCTGTTTGCAGCGCCATGCCACAGCCGCGCTCTAAGTCCCCACTGCCATCCAGGAGGCTGCCAGGCCACCCTCTGCACTCAGGCCCCCCAATCCTCGCAGGGGACACCCGAGCAGCCTGATGGACAGGTGACAGGGAGGAGCCTCCCTCTCTCCTGGCTCGGCCCCCCCAAGGGCCACCAAGCCTTCCTGCGATGGCTGGATCCTCGGCAGCTATTTTGGGGCCGCTCTGTTGTGGAAATAACTAGGGTAGGAAGAACCTAGGCTGATCCACAGATTCGGGACTCAAGATTATCTCTGGAAAGTGCCAGATGGCGACTATTTTTGGCTTTGTGAGTCACGTGTAGCTTCTTTGCAACCTTTTAAAGATGTAAAACGCATGCTTGGTTCACAGGCCGTATCTGGCCAACACGGCCCTACTCAGATCCTCGACCAGGGAAGCCACAGAGCCTCCTCGTGGCGTGGCAGAGTCACGAGATCAGGTCACATTCAGTCTCAGACAAAAAAGGCGACCATGGCTGGTGAGGACTTTGGTTTTGTGAATCTGAGATGGGGGACACAAACAGGTATGGATTCACGGGTTCTGGTGAGGCGGGGTGGGGAGGGCCTGGCTTACATCCAGTATGCAGTGAACATTACCACCAGGTCCGCAGACCGACCCAGGCCCAATCTGCTTCGGAAGCTAGAACGTTTGCCTTCCATTAGTCTTCAGATGAGCCTGACCCCAGGCACCCTAAGCCCTGCTCTGGGGCTCCCCCGCTCCCCCCACACACACCCTCTCAGACTTCAGAACACCACCTCCCGCCACAGCAGCACCCACCTTCCTCTGCCACTCAACCCCATCAGACAAGCTCACCCATCTGGAGGAGATTAGGGGCTTGCCTCCCACCCCCCAGGCGCCAAGGTGGCCCTGGCTGTGTCTGGGCCGAAGCATGGCATTCTCGTTGGCTCCCTCCTCTTCCCCACAGCCTCCCTCCTGCGCCCATGTAAGCATTGGACACGATGTCCAGGCTTCTGGTCCTCCCCATCTGACCCCCACCATGCACTGTCCACTGATGCCCCTCACATGAGCCCCCCAGAACACTCGCAGACGCTCTGCCTTGTCCCCAAAAGTCCCAGTATCTCCTCACTCACACACCGCGTGGCTGGCCACACAGGCCACTGGGCCTCAGCCTCCCCAGACCATTCCCATCCCAGAACCTTCGCAAGCCCGAAACCCCTGATTGGGAAAGGTATCTAAATGCCACATCCTAGCACCAAGACACGACGGCTGCAGGCCTGAGGAGGCCGTGCATGCGAGAACAAGGCTCGAGGTGCCCCTGTAGCCATGGTAACTGAAATCTTCAAGTACAATTTTTATCTCCCTCTGACTTTACAATGTAGAAACTTTGGAAGGCAATATTCAGGCCCTTTCCTGGAAACAGGCATACAGATTTAAAAAAAAAAAAAACAAAAACTCGCTCTGCCACGGGACTGCGCTGGACGTCCTCGACACATAGAAAGCACCTGTGTGGAGGCTGTGAAGAAAAGGCTCAGGACCAGCATGGAGGGCACACAGGAAAAGGCCGGGCCACTGCTCACTGTGAGATAACAGATCATGGCAGTCCAGGGTCCTAATAGGAAGTTGTACTGGCTGGTTTTGTGTGTCAACTTGACACAGGCTGGAGTTATCACAGAGAAAGGAGCTTCAGGTGAGGAAATGTCTCCATGAGATCCAACCATAAGGCATTTTCTCAATTAGTGATCAAGAGTGGGAGGGCCCTCCTGTGGGTGGGGCCATCCCTGGGCTGGTGTTCCCGTGTTCTATAAGAAAGCAAGCTGAGCAATCCAGGGGAAGCAAGCCAGTAAGGAACATCCCTCCATGGCCTCCGCATCAGCTCCTGCTTCCTGACCTGCTTGAGTTCCCATCCTGACTTCCTTTGGTGATGAACAGCAGTGTGGAAGTGTGAGCTGGATAAACTCTTTCCTCCCCAGCTTGCTTCTTGGTCATGATGTTTGTGCAGGAACAGAAACCTTGACTAGGACAGAAATGGGCCTCTGGGCCGTTTGGTCAGAGAGAACCTTGCCCAGCCTCTGTGCCCGCATGCCCCCTCTAAACAGCTCATCCCCAGCCTCAGCCGATGGGAAACCTATAGAAGTGGGTGCCGAGCGGTATATCGCAAGGATGAGTTCACCTCTCTCTCCTCGTGACCATGTGAGAGACAGCTGCCCCCTGTTCCTGCCCTGACAGCCCTCGGTGACGGCTGGTCGGCCGGGAGGGTGTGTGCTACAATAAACCCTTTCTCCCAAAGCTGCTCCTGGCTACGGCATCTTATCCCAGGCATCGATATGAACCAGGGTCCCCAGAAGAGGTGACCATGACCGGCAGGTGCTCACTGAACAAGCATGTACGCAGGCAGCTGTCACCGATCCCGGTGGGGGTGAGGTGGCACCCGGGGGTCCCACTTCGGAGCTTGGTACCCACACAGCCCTCTGAAAATGGTTCAGGAAATCATGACAAGATGGCCATGCCCCTCTGTGCATGTGTGTGCGCCTCTGTCTGTGACTATGTGTGTATGTGTGAATGTGATTGTGAGTGTGTGTGCTTGTGAGTGTGTGTGTCTGTGTATGTCTGAGTATACCTAAGTGTATGTATTCGTGTGTTTGTGTGGGTATATGTGTGAATGTGAGTGTGTGTGCATGTGAGTGTATGTGTATGTGATGTCTGAGTATATGTGTAAGTGTGTGTGTCTATGTGTGTGTCTGTGTGTGTGCATGTGAGTGTATGTGTGCATGTGTCTGTGTGGGTATATTTGTGAATGTGAGTGTGTCTGTGTGTGAATGTGAGTGTGGGTGCATGTAAGTATGTGTGCATGTGAGTGTGTGCGCGTGTGAGTGTGAGTGTATGTACATGTAAGTATGTGTGCATGTAAGTGTGTGCATGTGAGTGTGAGTGTGTGTACATGTAAGTGTATGTGATGTTTGAGTATATGTGAGTGTGAGTACGTGTGCGTATGTCTATGTGTATGTCTGTGTGTGTGCATGTGAGTGTATGCATATGTGTCTGTGAGTGTGAATGCATGTGAGTGTCTATGTCTTTGTGTGTGAGTCTGAGAGTCTGTGTGTCTGGGTATCTGCATGTTGTTGTGTACATGTGCGCGCACGCGCGCGCGCGCGCGCGCACACACACACACACACACACACACACAATCACGTGAAGGCCAGAGTTGACAACCAAGTGTCTTCCTCTACGCTATCTTCTGAGACAGGGTCCCTCAGTGAACCTGGAGCGCGCTGATTGGCTAGATGGACCGCCATCGAGCCTCGAGGCGCACCCCTCCCTGGGCCTGTGCTGGGTCAGAGACCCACGGCTGCACCCCACCTGGACAGCCATCTCCACAGCAGCCAGCTTTTCTCTCAGACAAGGTCGCACTATGCGGCCCAGGCCGACTTCAAGCCCATGTTGTTCCTGCTGCTGGCTTCTGTCCTCGGGTGTAGGACTAACTCTAAAAATGGCCCCTAACTCTAAAAATGGCCCCTCACAGCACCCACGTGAAGCCCGTCTCACACTCTGCACCTTACCCCTCACACCACACGGGGGGGGGGGGGAGGGCCCGCGAGGGGGAGCAGGCCTAGATTACGAATGGCAAAATGGCGGCCCTGGGGTGTGGTCCCTCAGAAGGAAGGGTCTGATGAAGCCAGCGGGGAGGCCAGTGTTGGGGAGCAGGAGTGTTGGGGAGCAGGATCCCCCCATCCCACAGAGGAAGAACCTCTTTATGCCCTTTTATGGTGGGAACTCGACTTGAGGGCAGCGGGTCTGTTGTGCAGGCGTGGGGCCCAGCGGGCTCTGGGGAAGCCTGGGCCAGGGGCCTCGGCTCCGAGACACAGAGGCTCGGCGGCCGCTGCGGGCTGGCACGGCCTGCTCTAAATTTAGAACTAGCGAGGCTGGGAAGAGGGGTCCCGGGGGTGCTGCCCCTTAGCAGCAAGCTTGGCAGGGGGCCGCGGCCAGTCAAGGCCAGCCTGGGCGGCAGCCCCAGCAGCCTGTGTGGTTTCCTGTCCACCTGTGTGGACCTGAACAACAGGAAAGGCGGCAGCAGCAGGGCCCCACCCCACCCGGCTTTTCTTCTCCATCCATTCTGCGGGGACGGCGACTCCTGAGGGGCCCGGACATCCCAGTAAGTGTGAGCGACACAGCCCCTGTGTGAGAACCTGGGAAAACAGAACAAAACAAGCCTCGGCCAGTTTCAGAACCGTAGTCATCTCAGCTACTCACTCTGCTCAGTGCACATGTGTGGAGCTCCTTTGTGTACCAAGCCCAGCTCATTCACACTCAACAAACCAATGAGACACACCCCTACCCTCACAAAAAACCAAACCAAACAAACAAAAAACCTCTGTCATGGGTTCGCTATTAACAAGCACCTACTGTGTGCAGAACCCTGTGCCAGGAAATGGCAGGAAATGAACAAGAGATACTAATCACTCCTTTCAGTCACTCACTCACTCTTTCATTCGGGTCTATCAGCAGTTATTGAGCACTTCAAGTATACCCAGCCCTTCGCCGAGCTTGGCGAACAGAGCCACGGTGCGGCCGGTACTGGATCGTTCAGCCTGAGTCACGCGCGAGCTCCTGGATGCCCACTGTGTGATGACACAGGGCTGGGGTCCAATCACCACCTCAGCTGCAGCCTTCCATACACGGAGCGGAACCAGCCTACTGTGTGCATAGGAGAGAAGGCCCATTGTGACCTTCCCTCCTCTCTGACCGGCTGAATTTTTGCCTCCACCAAAGCATACCCTGAGCACCTACTCTGTGCCAGGCCCTGAGAAGTCAGCGAATGCACTCCACACCCACAGGGCTGGGCCCCATAGGACGCGTGCTCCGCCTCACCAGGCAGGGCTGCATGCTCGAGTGGTCCCTCTGTCAGGACAGCAAGAATCTCTCAGTTATTCAAAAGCTCCAGGAGACTCTGGTGGCTGTGGAACAGGTCACAGGCACCGTGCTCTGGCAGGGGGCACAGGGACCATGAAGGGGTCCCCTGGCACCCAGGATCATATCTAGAGATCAAAATGAGAGAATCCACAAGAACTCAGGGACAGCCAAGCTTAGGGAAAGACGGGATGAGCCACCCACGTTTCCGGCAGCGTGGAGGCGCACAGCGGCAGACCGCAGGCAGGCAGGCAGGTCCCTCAGCACGCACACCATCCCGGGCTGAGAACAGAGCGGCGGGATAGCAGGCTTCACACCCGCTGCGGCCACAGGAACCCACAGAGCGCAGAAGAGATGCCATGGCCGTCTGCGACTACGTCCACATCGTGGTCACTGCATCGGCTCTCACACCCCTGGCCCCACGTGACTAATGACGACGTTTCTAGAAGACTTAGTTCTGAGTCACTGGGGCACCCACCCAGCCAACCCATACCCAGCCATGGACAGCCGTGTCCGCTGTGTCCTGTCTCCCAGAACCCACGAGTGTGGCAACAGCTAGTTACAGGGCTCCGTCTTGGAGTGGCTTTCCAGGACAGGCTATCGGGCACCCACGCGTGCCTGTTCTGCAGACCCTAGGAGGACCCAAGAAAGCGGACGACGGAGGGCCGGGCCCCCACGGTGTGTGCTTCTGTGCACCCAGGAGCCCCGGTCACCTTCCTGACCTCTCCAGAGGCCCTGCCACCTGAGGCTACCCAGCCTGCCGTGTGGGTCACAGGATGACCTAGGCTTCACACAACACGGCACTTGCGCTGCTCCAGGAGCCTCAGGTCACCTGTCCCCGAGGACAAAGGATGCTTTCACTGGGCCTGGCTACTCACGCAAGCCTGGGCAGGCGTCAGGGCAGGGAGGGCGGCCCCAGCAGGCCCCTCTGGGAAGACAGCCAGACAGCCCAGCCTCTGAAGCCCTGCAAGCCAGGGCAGCGCCGAGGGCTGGCCCTCTTCCCCTCCCAAGCTGTACCTTCAACAGGCCGAGAACAGGGCAGAGAAGCCTGGTGGAAAAGCTGATGAATTTGGTTGCTTTGTTTAGCACCCACGTGACCGAGACGAGAGACACCTTCAGAGCTAAGATCAAGTCTCACACGCACGCACGCATGTACGCACGCACGCACGCACACGGTGCAGGCTCCGAGGCTGGGCATCCTAGGCCAGATCTCTTTCTACCGCTGACTGGTGAGTGATCTTCCAGAGGCGGCTGAACCACTCTGGGTAGACGATACCAGTCTCTCTCTCTAGGGCTGCTCGAAGGTCGAAGCCCCTATGCTGACACCCTGGTCGTAGAACTCAGAATGTGACTAGATTTTAGAAGAGTCTTAAATCCACTGGGTAAGGGGCTGGAGAGATGGCTCAGCGGTTAAGAGCACTGACTGCTCTCCCGAAGGTCCTGAGTTCAAATCCCAGCAAACACATGGTGGCTCACAGCGATCCGTAATGAGATCTGACATCCTCTTCTTGGGCGTCTGAAGACATCTATGGTGTGCTTACATATAATAATAATAATAATAATAATAATAATAATAATAAAACAGGTAAGCTAAAGGGAACCAGTGGGGTGGGAGAGCTCCCGCATCAGGGCCCTCAGACCCTCAGAACAACAGGGCGGGGCTTCTCCAGGCCTGGGATGCTGCCGGGGTTGGGGTGGGGTGTGGTTCCAGCAACTCTTCCAGGAAGAGGAGAATGAAGACTGCTTCCGGGAGGAAGCGTCATCGGTGTCAGAGCACACAAGGCTCGCTGTGGTGGTACTGCCACTGCCCCTCACAAAGCCACTGGCTGAAGAGCCACAACCTTCTGCACGCAGAGCAGCTGTCTCCCCGCCAGGATCTCACAGAGAACATCTGGGGTTCTCTCACCTGCAGAACCCTTTTCTTTTGTTTCTGTTTAAAGTTCCTTTGCTGCATGTCTCTATCCGTGAGCGCGTGGAGGAGAGGGGCCCACGTGCAGGCTGGTCTCTCCTCCACATCTGTGAGTTACAGGAATGGAACTCAGGTTTGGCAGCAAGCGCCTTCAGCCATTTCACACACCCTTCTTTATTTTTGTTTTTTTGGAGACGGGCTTTCTCTGCATAGCCCCAGCTGTCCTGGAACTCACTACGTAGACCAAGCTAGCCCTTGAACTCACAGAGATGCCCCTGTCTCTGCCTCCCAAGTGCTGGGATTAAAGGCATATGCCACCACCACCTAGCTCCCCCATGACTCTCCCTGGGAGCTCACGGTGAACTGAGAGCTAACCTAGCCTGTGAAAGACCCGGCCAGCTTGTTAGGACCAGGGCGCCCTCTACTGACCAACCTGGGAATCGCTCCTCCAGAGGATCAGCCCCAGCAACTCCAGCCTTGTGGGTTTACAGCCAAGCTTAGGGAATGTATGTCAAGCAGCTCCCGTTTACTGAGCGCCTACTGTGTGCCCAGTCTTCCCTGCAGATGAGAAAAAGGCCGAAATACACAGCCTTTGGGGATCACACAGCATGAGGGAGACCTGAAGTTGAACCCAGCTCACAGAGCACTTCCCCTTCAGTGGAGCCCTGGAACTTGGAGAGTGTGCATGGGCTTTAAGGAGAATCCAATTCAATCCCTCAGGCCCAGAAAAGGCAAGCAATTGCTCAGGGTCACACAGCAACTGCATCTCCCTCCAGGTTCCCAGAAGTACTCTGGCCACAAGACTAACATGTCTGTCCTTTGGAATATCTCGAAGTCTGGAATGCCTGAAACCCAGCGAGACAGCGGGGGCCGCAGCCTGGAGACTCCGCCTGAGAGAACAGCCCCCATGGTGCTTCCAATATCAGGGTAGAGTATGGAGTTCCGCTGGGGGCCAGGAGATGGCCTTCCAGGCTGGGCCCCTCCCGCAAGCCACCAGCAAGCCAGTCTATTTCCACCTTTCTGACTCTGTGACAAACGCTGAGGACAGCACAACAGGCAGGAGAGGGGTCACACCATGGTCGGGGGGCAGCAGGCCGAGTCTGGAACATGGACTAGGGGTGCAGCTCAGGGTACAGCTGGAGGTTAGACCACTGGATGGGTGTGACTGCAGCATGCCAATCATCATGTCAGCGTGGACAGGAGACTGTCACGGAGAGGGAAGGAGGGAACCAGCCTAGGCAGGGAATCCCTTACAGCCGCTGGCACATCTGTCCCGATTAAAGGACTCTGGCTGCCTCTTCCTAGGACTGGACACCGTGGGAAGGACTTGAGGAGCGGGAGCCTCAGAGCGGGGTCTACTGCTTTTACTTCAAAGATGCTGAAGAGCCAGGGCCCTGTGGTCTCCCTGACTCTGCTCTGGGTCGGCCTGGGTCTCCCCCGACCCCTCGCGTGGCGGCCAAATTTCCTTTCGAAGCCCAAATTCCTTTCCATAGTCCATACCGACTGTTCCACCCTGAGGCTCCCGCGACCTCGAGGTCCCGGCGATGCCCTCGAGGCGACGCCACGCCCAGCCTAGCATCTCCTCACTAACCTGCCGCTCACTCCCCTCACCAGCTCTGCCTTGACCTCAGTCTTCCTTTTAAACGGGCCCTTTCCTGCCAGCCCCGCCCGCTGAGCCCCCACCCCCCTGGCCCAGCTCAGTCACCCCCACCCCCCGCCGAGTACCCCGCCTTTCTTCCCACAGCACACCCCACCTCCTGACCCAACCACCTCAGGTCTGCGTCTTGGCTCACCTCCCCACTGGCTGAGGCGGACCACCTTGCCGGCTGAGGGAGCCTGTACGCGCAGTGCAGGGCGGCCGCCAGGCCCCCGTGGCATTCTCATACCAGGCGTGGACTGCTAACACTTACCCAGCACCCACTGTGACTACTAACGCTTACCGAGCACCCACTGGGACTGCTTACGCTTACCCAGCACCCACTGGGACTGCTAACACTTACCCAGCACCTACTGTGTGCAGGGCGTTGTTTTTACCACCTCACCAGCTCCTCGGGAAGCCCACAAGGAAGCTGAAGGACTACTCCCATTCTACAGACCACACCACTGAGGCTGCAGAGATGAAGCATGGGTGCTCTAGGACATGAACTAACCAGGACCAGAAGCCTGAGGCCCAGACTTGAAACCCCTGGCTCCCCAGCTCAAGCCGCTCTGAAACCCCAGTGACTCAGTCCTGTGGCTTAAGCCTCGGTGCGGGCTCCAGCTGGAAAGGTCCAGTTCTTCCGTCTTAGCCACAGACCTCCGTGAGCAAGGCCAGACCAGGGCCTTGGCAGGCTAAGAAGGGAGACCCAGAGCCTCGGCAGGAGCAGGGGCGTGTTCCAGGGTTGTCAGCAAGCAGCGGGCAGTCCCTGGCCTTGCTCAAGCTCACGGACAGTGCTCACATCTCCCAAGCACCCACTGTACAGCTCGGCCGTGACGGAGCTGACCTTCCTCGCGGGGCCCTTCCTGCACGGTGGGACTGCTCGGGCAGCACGCTGAACTTTTTTTTTTTTTTTCAGGGTTTCTCTGTGTAGCCCTGGCTGTCCTGGAACTCACTCTGTAGACCAGGATGGCCTCGAACTCAGAAATCCACCTGCCTCTGCCTCCCAAGTGCTGGGATTACAGACGTGCGCCACCAACTCCCGACTCTGAACTCTTTTTTTTTTTTTTTTTCATATCTCCCTGGTTCAAATCCCAGCTCAGCCTCTGCCTGAATATTAAGGACTTACTGGGTCTCCCAGAGCCTCAGTTTCTCCGCGTATTTAAGAACAACCATATTCTCCACCTTCAGGGCTGCTGTGAGCATTGATGAAAGCCTCACGTGGAGACCCTGGGTGGGCACGTCTCCGCGCTTCTGCGTGACTGTTATAACCGACGTCTCTGGGGAGAGGCCACAGGCTGCGAGGGCACAGCTAAGTAAACACTCTTCCAGAACGCCTGGAGGCGGGAGCCAGGCGGCCACATCGAACGAGCAGGCTCTGCAGTGGGGTGGAATGTGGGCGACAAAGCTCACCGCAGTGGGGACGGGCAGCTCCTCCCCAGCATGCCAGACAGCGGCCACTCCTCCCCCAGGCCAGGCACCGCCCAGCGGCACTGGCTGCCTCGGTGTCCCCGCCATGTGCTGTGTTCCTACCGTGCAGCTCCGAGTGCCTACAGCTCCCTGAGCAAGCTGAGGGAGCCACTGAGGGCCATCCCCAGGCCTCAGCGCAAGCTGGAAAGGTCAGGAATAGTGGGGGGCGGGGGGAAGGGGGGGCGCGGGGAGGGGGGCGGGGGAGCGTTCTCTCATCCCTTCCAAAGTGCATCTGAACGTGGCTGTTCCCTAAAGCCCAACCCCTAACCAGTCCTAAGATTGCTAGCCCAAGCCACAGACAGGGGAAACAGAAATTCAGAGCAGTTGTGCGACTTGCGTACAGTCACCCTACCAGAAGGGCTAGAGCCACGTGGCAGGCCAGGGCTGCTTCCCTCCAACCTCCTGGGCATCCCCAGTCCTCCCCGTCCTGAAAGCTCACAAACTCCATGTGGGTTTTGCCAAGGCTTGCCCAGTCACCTCAACCCTGGCAGCCTCTGTGTTCCCATTCAGACCCAGGAGCGCTTGAAATGGGACAAGGTGGTACCTGGCCTCACGTGCTGACTCTGACGTGCCCCAGTGGGGGTCTTGAACAAGATACCACGCCTCACGGGTTTCAGTTCTCCCCGCTGCAAAATGCAGGCAGAGCCAAGCGAGATCTGCACACAGTAGTGAGGGTGGGGCTGGGCCGAGCTGCCCACAAGACCCACGAGGTTCACGCCAGGGGACTTTGTAAGGGCTCAGAAGAGCGGCACGGGCTAGAGGTTCCAGTCGGATGCCCAGCGGCAGACCCCAGGACCCCAGGCGGGTCTGTCCACCTGGCTTATCTCATCAGCAAGATTAAGTGACTCCAAAGAGTCCCAGGAGCGGAAGCCACCAGCTCTGGTTACTAATGACGAGGTAACAGAAACTCAATCCCCTCCCACTTCGCAGCTGATGCAGGGTAGGCCCAGGAGGTGGGGGTGGGGGTGGGGGTGGGGGTGGGACCTCATCTCGGGAACTGTGTGCAAGACCAGGCTGAAGGCAGGAAGCTACCCACAGCCAGACAAAGGGCCCCTTTGCAGAGATCTGCCATAGCCGCCCTTTGTCAGACCACCCGGGCCTGAGGAAGACAGAAATCTTAAGATCTGAGACTTAGTGCTGAGGTTAAAGGGCACAGGGCTCACGGAAAGCAAAGGGACTGGGTCATTCATCAAGGCGGAGGACACGAGGGAGCACGGGCTCAGACGCTCATTGAGATATCTGTCTGTTGGAACCCGGGCCTCACGGGTGCTGGGCAGGAGCTAAATCCCTGGCCTCTCCTCTCGCCATTTTTAGTTTGAGATAGAAACTGAGTTACTGAGGCTTGGACTCACTCTGCGGGCCCAGCGGGCCTTGAACTTATGACAGGCCCACACCCCCAGGCCTAAGACAAGCGTTTTGGAGATGTGAGCAGCTGCCGGACTCACCACACCCACGTCAGTGAGCACACAAGAGCAAGGACTTGGGTCAGTGCGTCATTGTGAGGACTTGTTGTGGGTCCCACATGAGAGAGTAAAGTACAGATTCGGATTCTGCCAAGCACGTCATGGGGAGACAGAGCCTTTCAGTAGAACAGCCCTCCCATGAGTCCTCCCCTATCTTCATTGATGAGTCCTCCCCTCAGCTGCCTGAGTCCTCCTGTCAGCTGCCCACGAGTCTTCTCCTATCTTCATTGCTAAGTCCTCCCGTCAGCTGCCCATGAGTCCTCCCCTATCTTCATTGATGAGTCCTCCCCTATCTTCTTTGATGAGTCTTCCCCATCTTTATTGATGAGTCCTCCCCTCAGCTACCCATGAGTCCTCCCCTCAGCTGCCTGAGTCCCCGTCAGCTGCCCATAAGTCCTCCCCTATCTTCATTGATGAGTCCTCCCCTCAGCTACCCATGAATCCTCCCCTCAGCTGCCTGAGTCCCCGTCAGCTGCTCATGAGTCCTCTCCTATCTTCATTGATGAGTCCTTCCCTCAGCTACCCATGAGTCCTCCCCTCAGCTGCCTGAGTCCCCGTCAGCTGCCCATGAGTCCTCCCCTATCTTCATTGATGAGTCCTCCCCTCAGCATCTCCCTTGATGCATTGGTCACGACTGGTCCGGATGGTGCTGAGGGAGCCGAGGGAGGCTGCCCTGCCTTGTACAGCATCAAGCATCACCCTTGGCCTCTATCCACGACATACCAGAAGTACCAGTCCCCCCCCACCCCCCCAGCCCCGGTTAAGACAACCAAAAATAACTCCAGACAGACGGTCAAGCATCCCCAGGAGGGCGGGCTCGGCCCCTCGGAGCTCAGCGTCCAGTCTGGAGTTTCACAGTGGTGAGCTCATGCAGATGCCCTGCTGCTTGGAGAGGGGGCAGTGGGGGAGGGGGAGTAGAGGGGTTGTGTCCTGTAGCTCAGGCTGGCCTCTAACTTGCTATGTACCTGAGGAGGACTTTGAACTCCTAATCCTCCCACCCCCTGAGTGCTGAGTTCAGGGGTGTCTCCAGGGCCACACATGGCTTATACAGTGCTGGGGACGGAACCCAGGGCCGCCCGCGTGCCAGACTGGCCAGCTGAGCCCCTTCCCGGCCCTTCCGGCTACTGACTGTGTTACGTGTGTGGGTGTTTGGCCTGCGTGTGTGTCTGTGCACCGCGTGTCCGGGTGATGGTGTGGGATCCTCTGGATCTGGAGTTCCAGATGGCTGAGAGCCCCTGCGTGGGCCCTCCGAGGGAGCAGCCGGTGCTGGGCAGACCGTGTTCCAGTCTCTGCTGGAAGGCGGCGCCTCGGCAGTCCCCCTGCCGCCGACTGTGTGCGCGCAGAGACGTGGAGCTTACAGCTGAGCGGCAGCAGCTACCGGCTCTCTGGGCAGGCACACAACCGAAATGGCCCCCCCCGTGCTCCACAGGAGTCCACGCAGGCCTCCTCGCTCATCGAAGCGAGAGACACGGGGTCACACAGAAGCAATCTATGTGGATAGACAGGTCACCAGGCTGCACCATGCACACGCTTGCACACACTTGCACACACTTGCACACGCTTGCACACACACACTTCGCTATTCACAGCATCACGGGTGAACACGGAAGACACTGAATTAGGTAAGAGCCACATACTGTATGGTCTCAGTAATGGGTGCAATCTTAAGTCAGATTATGCAGAGGCATGGAGATGGGGCAGTGGTGACCCGGGGAATGAGTGCAGAGACGGGAAGACGGTCATCCCAGCTCCCACAGGATGACAGCCATGTGCCGTCTGGGGAGAGGCGGAAGGCGTACCACCCTCCTTGGATCCCCACTGCTCCCGACAGATAGTCGCTCTGAACACGACAGTGGGTCCCTGAGAAAAGGAAGCCCTAGCAGTCTCCGAGTGGCCCTGGGCTGCGGACACAGGGCCGTGTGGGAGCATGGCCTGCTCTGCAGATGAGGACGCTAACCTGCAGCCCGTGGGTCTCCCACACTCCCAGGCCCGCCCGCACTCCCCCCCCCGCCCCCCGCCTGTGGAGGACACAGGTAAGAGCGTCCAGCTGAACTCAGTAGGCAGTGGGGGAGGGGCTGATCCCAAGCCGTGGGCCCAGACGCCTGGGCTGGCGTGAGTCTAGGGACTCGGTGGTGGGACAAAGATACTGTGGGTGATTCTCATGGCCAGGAGCCAGCAGTAGGGCCCAGGTGACCAGAGTTCTGCCATGCCACACCTACAGAAGACCTAGGCTGCCTCGTCCTCCCTGACTTCCTTCTGGTCCACGGGTGAGCCCGACGAAGAACTGTGGCTGCCCCCACCTCAGACAGGCCATGCTGCTTAAATTATACCTCTCGTGGAACGTGTCACACTCTCGCACCTCCTAGGCCGCCTGGCCACCCCGGCCTTAGCGTGTGCTGCTCTCCTGCCCAGCACACACACACACACACACACACACACACACACACACCGACCCTTGCTTAGATCCTCCAGGGCTCAGCTGTCTTGGCGGACTCTGTCGGACCGCACATCCCAGAAGGCCATGTTTGCCACAGCCCCACTCTCCGCCATGCTCACCAACATATAACTAGGTCCACAGCTCCCCAAGGAAGTCCCCAAAGCCAGGGCCCTATGTGTCTTGCTGCATCTTGTCCACACTGTGTTGAGAGTGTCAAACGGCCTCAAAACCCCTCTGGGTATGAGCACATGACCGGAGCCACTGGCCCGCGGGCCCGGGAAGTGGTCGCTGTCTCTCAGCCACATCCGTGTCCCAGCAGCAAGACACAGCTGAACACTGGGACCCCGTGGGCTGCAGACCTTAAAATATAAATAAGCAGGGCATGTGGCACAAACCTCTACTGTTTGGGAGGCCGAAGCAGGGGGACACCTGAGAGTTCCAGGCCAGCCTGGGCTACAGATGAAACTGTAGATGAAAAAGAGAAGAGACGAGCCGAGCCACGGGAGCCCACAGTTCGTCTGTGGAGCATGCCAAGTGTTCTGTGTCTTGTCTACAGTTTACATTTGTAATTAAAAAAATAAGGAAAATAAATACATAAATGACCGGAGAGTGTTTCCCAGTGATCTGAGGGCATCAGGGACTGTAAAACACCCATTTTCCAGCCACTCCACGAGGGCTTTGGCGGGCAATGCTAAGAGACGGAGGAGGACGATGTTTCCTAACGCTACATTTTAGCTCGGGAAAATCTGCGTGGCAAGTATCTAAAGCATCTGCAAATTCTCAGAAGGGGAAAAATATATAACATTTTCCCAAACTTTCCTTCCCGGGAGTTTTTAACTCAGTAGCAATAATTCTAGAAAACCCAAACACTGTGGTGATTCCCTGTTAATTTCTTCAGTCTGCAGAGCACGGAAACCGTCACCTAAGCCACACAGTCCCACCAGGGAGCAGAGTGAGCTAGAGAGCGGGCAAGCAGGTGCCCAGGACACACAGGTCTGTCTCAGCCAAAACACTCGGGGCCTACAGAGCCTTCCAGGCGGGCACCCAACTGGGGTTCCCACAGCGCTCTGGGGGGAGTCGTCCCTCTGCTGTATACCACGTGGGATCGGGTGGGGTGGAGGTGGGGGTCCCAGGCTCACTTTTGACAAGTTTATCGGGGAAGGAAAACGAAGCTATCATAGCTATCAGGGAGGAGCCCAGAGCCCCTGGAAAGCATGCTTTCAGAAACCAACCGCGAAACCACTGGGCTGGCAAGGGTCCCAGCTCGGGTCCGCGGGCTGTCCCTCCTAGCCTGCGCCCCCACCCACGCTGCCCACCTCCCTCAGACGCCCTCCTCCCAACAGCCGCTGTTCGCGGAGAGAAAGGCACAGGCGGCTGCTCAGACGGGCTGCAGACCCCTGTGCCGCACTCACCCACAGGTACTGCAGCAGTTTCAGCAGGCTAGGGCAGTAGTAATAGTCCATGTCTGAGCGGGATGTGGGGACGCTTGTGCCTGCGCTCCCACCACGTCCCTGGATGGAGTGGCTCCTCCCTCCCCCCTCCTCTCACCGCCCCCAGAGTCAAGTTCAGGGTGGCATGAATCTTTCAGAAGCCAGGGCTCACAGCCAGGTGGCCTGACGGCCCTGTAAGCGGCCACAGCCACCTCTGGGGTGAAACTGCAGCCCAGTCCCCAGAGCGGGTGCCAGCAACCCGGGGGCTGGCCCAGGGCGGGGCGGGGCCAGGGCGGGTGGGCGGGGCAGTGGGCGGGGTCAGGGCTCCTCCCTCACAGCCGCCCTTGTGGTCCAGGGAGACCTGTGAGCAGGGCGCAGTGTGGGTTGTATTTTCAAGAGCGAGGGTTCCTGTGATAGTATGGGTGGGCGTGCCAGGGGAGAGTGGGCGTGGAAATGTGTGTAGCTATGAACTATGACACACGGCCGATGACTCTGGGGTGTGCGTGTGCGTGTGTGCCTGCGTGTGTGGACAAGAATCCCTACAAGTGTGTATAGGATGGAGAGGGATAAGGACATGTGCACCAACAAGTCTCCTCCCTGAGACCTTACAGAGAGGGAGGAACAGCCAGGCACAGGCTCACAGGGCCGTCCTCACGCCTGTGTGTTCCTCCCGCAAGCAGCCTTGGCAAGAGCTCAGTCTCCCCCATTTTACAGAAAGGGAAGCCGAGGCTCAGAGCAGTTTAGATCTTGGCCAACGTCATTGTTTGTAACTGAGGTACAGCTGGAGCTCAGGCCTCCCGGGCAAATGTCCTGGGCTCTGCCCACCTCTGTGGGTAGCCTGGGCAGAGGCTGTGGGAGGGAGGGCGGGCTCTCCAGAGCCACCACCTGTGGCTGTATTACAGGGGGGAGGGCACAGATTTCCAGTCTGCAGCCTAAGAATGCAAAGAACCGCAGGTGACCCTTATTGAATGCTTCCTACAAAAGGGCTGGTCTGATGTGTCTCTGAGCCTCGGTGTTACTGTCTCTAAAATGGGATGAGTTGTGTGCACATTTTGGGGTTTGAGGATCTAATGAGGCAAGCGGGGACTAGAACGCGGTGTCTGCAACATTAGGCTGTGACTGTAGTCCAGGAAGAAGCGGAGACTCAGAGAGAGTGAGTGGGGCGCCGGGATTCAAACCAAGGATGCCCACCCACCCCGGCGCCACCTTCCAGAGACTGGCGCCCGGCAGGAGCACGAGGAAGGCCGGCCCGGCTCTCAGGCAGGCCCGGGTCCTTCTGGTTCTCACAGAGCAAAGTGCTGTGAGGAGATGCACTCAGGACGGGGCAGAGGCAGAGGCTGGGTCCGGCCCCCAAACACACACTGGCTCCTTGGTGATGGTGATACGTGCTTTAGCCCCGCTCGCCACCTGCCCAGAGCGGCACAGCAGCTAAGGGGAAAGGCCCCACACACACCGAGCATGGCGGCTGGGCTTCACTGCTAGGACACTGCGGGGCAATGATCCTCAAAGGCCCTCAGAGGCAGGGTGAGGCTCATCTGCTCTAGGAACCGTCACAGCAGGCCTGGGCCCGGCTGGGCAGCCTCAGGGACAGGCATTATAGCCACCGATGGCTGGGCTCCGCCCCCTGAATAACTGACAGAACAGTGGATACTGGCCCTGCCCAATTAATGACATCAAAGTGGAGGTCAGGACCCCGCCCCCTGAATGTCAGAAAAGTGGAGGTCAAGCCCTGCCTCCTGAATGACTGACAGTAGAGGCTAGTCCCATCGTGAATGACCACAGAACAATGAAGATTGGCCCCGCCTCCTGAATGATTAAAAGAGTGAAGGTCCTTCCCCGCCCACTGACAGAACAGTGGAGGCAGGTCCCACCCCCTGAATGACTGACAGAACAGTGGAGGGTGGGCTTTGATCATTGATTTACAGAACAGAGGAGGCCGGGCCCCGCCCCCCTGAATGACTGACAGAACAGTGAAGGATGGTCCCGCCCCCCCAATGAATGACAGAACAGAGGGTGGGCTTTGATCATTGGTTTACAGAACAGTGGAGGCCGGGCCCCGCCCTCTAGGGCCAGCCCCGCCCTCTGACTGACAAGACTAAGGCTGGGCCTGGGGCTCACTGGTTAACACAGTGGAAGTGGCGCCCTGCTCATTCAACAACTGTTGGAAGCCCGCCCTGCTCGCTGACCGACCAACCGGAAGTGGGAGCGCATGCCCTGCTTTGACTGGCAGCTGTGTGGCAGAACAGCGGAAGGCTGGGTCACGCTGGGTTATTGACATAAGTCCGAGGCTCTGCCCGCCCTGACAACTGACAGAGCGGGTGAAGCCCGTGCCGGGTGAAGAGGGGCAGATCCCGCCGCTCTGGGCCCCTCTAGGCTGCCAGGCAGAGCGAGCTGCAGGGAGAGGGGAGGGCCAGGGAGTGACAAGGCCTGGTGTGCAGGAGCAGGGGAACAGAGAGAGACACAGGATACGGGATGACAGGGAGCCACATGGGCAGGAAAGAGATGAACCCAAAGCCACACGAGACAGATGGCCCAGCAGGGAGCCAGGGACGTCGTGAACGGGCCCAGCTGGGGAGCTCACTGCATAGCAGGTGGCATGGGGCGGGGCCTCGGTGCTGGGGCGGGGCCTCGGTGCTGGGGGAGGGGCCTCGGTGACACTGAAGGGCACCATGGGAGGCAAGATAAAAAAGAAACTTCCAAACTCGGACCTGGCAAGTCCACGGTGCAGACAGAACCCATGGAAGACGGCAGATTGTTATGCATTATTAGATGTATCATGTGAACGCCCCACCCGCTGCCCGAGTTTAATGGTGACCCCCCCCCCCAAAGCTATGCTTCCGCCTACAATTTGGAACTGGCGAAGTCTGAAGCCAGTCCACGCAGACAGCACAGGGAACCCGGCGTGCGATCATTCTGGATCACGGGCCAGCCTCGCAGCAGGACTTACCTCTGATGGCACCCCAGAAGGTGACGCCGTGAGGGACCCGCTTCTCAGGCTACGGGACAGTTCAACCCTTCTGTCATCTGAGGACGTCCAGAAGCTCCATCGTGAGGAACAGCAGGTCCTCTGCGGATGGACAGACGGAAGCCTCCAGCTTCTAGACCTCGTGCTTTTTTTTAGCCTCCAGGAATGAATATCCGTCCCCCCCCCCCTCTAGTGCCTCACTGTGATGGCCCAAGGTCCAGTCTTGGGGGGAAGGTGGGGAGGAGGGCTGCACCTCACGGTCGAGCCAGGCAGACTATGGAGGGAGTGTGATTTCACCCGAGGAAAGCCTGCACCCTCTTGGGGCCGGCAGGCAGCACAATGGACTCTCAAGCTTTGAGTCACATGTGTGTGGTGATCCTCAGGGCCCCCGGGTACCTCTTCCCTGCACCTGGTGCTTTCCACCCGGCTGGCTCTTCTACTCATGCCTGAGGTCTAGCTAGGGCCCAGCCACCTTGTCCCAGTCCCTTGTGTGGCTATCAGACATCCCTCCCAGCAGGCCAGACTCCCACTGGCTCTTCCTTAGGCCATGGCAGGCCCTGACGCTCGGACAGGACCCCTCCCTCTAAAGCAAACCAAATAAATGCCTCTAAGGGACTGATGTCAGGGTCCCCAAAGGTGAGCACAGGTTACCTCTGTGCCCTTTATTAGTGACCCTGCATGTCACTGAATTCCTGCCCTGGCTGGGCCTGGCCTCCTGCTAGCTCCTGATGTGCAGTCCCAAGGGACAGGGCTGCTGCAAAGCTAGGTTCAGGGGCCCCGTGGCAGTCAGGGTATCCCAGTGGTCTAATACCTTGCATTAGAAATCTCTGGTGAGAGGCTGGAGAGATGACTCAGCAGTTAGGAGCACTGACTGCTCTTTCAGAGGTCCTGAGTTCAAATCCCAGCAACCGCATGGTGGCTCACTACCATCTCTAATGGGATCTGATGCCCTCTTCTGGTGTGTCTGAAGACAGCTACAGTATATGTATACACACACACACACACACACACACACACGCACGCATATACATATATACACACATATATACAAATACACATATATATACATATAAACGCAAACATATAAACACACACATATATAGACATATACACACATACATATACACGCACACATATATACACACAAATATATGCACATATCTACATATATTCACACATACATATATGCACACAAATATATACATACATATATACACACATATACATATATATACACACACATATATACATACACATACACACACATATATACATACACATACACACACATACATATATAATCTTAAAAAAAAATAAAAAGAACTCTCTGGCGAGCCGCAGTGAGCTAGCTGTCTGCAGCCGGGAGGGAAGGTTGAACTCTCCTGTGCTGTCTTAGGTCGGTCAAAGGCTTGCATCTGTGACCTACATTTCCGCCTCCGCAGACAGACCACGTGGCCAGCCTGACCCACGAGCCACATTCCTGTGCAGGGACAGGAAGTGGGTGCTGGCTGGGGGCTGAGTCAGGGTCACACTTCCCACTCCCTGCAGCCCAGGCATCTGCGTGTGAATGTGAACCCAGGTAGCGTGCCCACTCACCACTTCCCCTGCGGTCCTACTGGACGCTGCCCCCTACTGCTCACAGGGCCCTGCACCAGGGGTGGGCCTGAGACGTCAAACCCTTCAAGCCAGAGGCTTGAAGTCAGCAGTATTGTTCCCAAACCCACGAGGCTCTCACTGTGGGCTGGCCAACGCCCCCTCCCCCCCCCCCAGCACACATTCCTTTCAGAAATAAAAACAGATTTCTTCCCCGTTTCGTAGAGAGGCATCGCTGTGAACCTGAATGTGGCCAGCACGGCGCACGGGTGGTCCTACAGCAGGGACTCGACCCTGATGCGGGGCGCAAACAGCAGAAACCATCCCAGGATCAAGGCGGAGCGCGTCAGGATGGCGCATGCGCCACGGATAGCAAGCTCCGTGGACAGAGCCAACAGGCTCACGGAAAAGGCTGGTCTCAGAGGCGGAGACAAAGTAGACAGGCTTTATAGAAACTCAGGCGGTGGTGGCGCACGTCTGTAATCCCAGCACTCAGAAGGCAGAGGCAGGCGGATTTCTGAGTTCGAGGCCAGCCTGGTCTACAGAGTGAGTTCCAGGACAGCCAGAGCTACACAGAGAAACCCTGTCTCAAAAACAAAAACAAAAACAAAAACAAAAACAGCTCTTGGGACTGCAAGATGGCTCGGTGGGTGAGAACACTTGGCGCAAAGCCTGAGGGCCTCGGGACCCACATGGGAAACAGAACTGACACCTACGAGTAGTCCTCACAATGCACACACATACACACACACACACACACACACACACACAATGAATGTTAAAAATCTGCGTTGGTGCTAAAGCGCCTCTGGTGGTGGTCATTTCTGGTTAAGGGTTAATCTCATAGGAAGGCTGAGGGGGGAGGGGGACGCTCAGAGAGCACCCCACCCTAGTGAGACCTGATGTTGCAGGCTACAGAGAGCCCTTCCGACAGATCCAAACATACGTTCCCCACAGTCTCAGCTTTGTCCAAATCACCTCGCTTCCCCGTGCCTCAGTTTCCCCGTGCCTCAGTCCAGCTAGATCCTTGTGAGGACTCAGCACCCCGGCACGAAGGCATCAAGCCTTCTTCTGAGCCTTTGTGTCACTGAATTCCTGCCCAGGCTGGGCTTGTCCTCCCCATCCCCCCACAGCTTAGGCTGCACAGTCCAGAGGGGCGGGGTTGCAGCGCTGGATTTGGGAACCCCAAGGTAATTGAGGGTAATTGAGGGTGTCTGGAAGAAGGCCCCTGCTGTGCCATAGTGAGTCGGGGAGTCTATCTTCAGAGATCTACCCACCCACCATGTCCAACACCCCCCCACACTGCCCCCCCCCGGGACTCTGTGCGAGCCTCCTGAGCTGTCAGCCATCTTGCTCCCCGCCCCACAGGCTCCTTCACCTTGCCCGTCACGAGCCATCGGAAGCCGCAAAGCTTCAGCTCCCTGACTGCCAAGCCGAGCCGAGGAAGAAGCCACACAGCCTCCACCCCTGGGAGCGGCCTCCACAGCTCTTGATCCCGGCCCCTCCTCATTTCTTCTGTGGCCAGATAAAGACGCAGAAGGAGCATGGATGGTGAGATTAAAAACTGGCGGGGGTGCTGACGAGAACCTCGACGTCGAAACCACCCATGGGTCCATCAGTCTACAAATGGACGGATAATGCGATGTTTATTTAGCAGAATATTACTCAGCCGTGAAAAAGGAACAAGGTACTTGCTCATGGCATTGTGGGCATGAAACCTGAAGCATTCCAAGGGAGGGAAGCCAGGCCCAGAAGTCTCTGCTGGGTAGCCACATCTCTGCAGCCTCTGGGGTGCAGACGGACATGCTCAGAGAGCACACTCAAACGCAGACTCACGGGATGAAGGAGTGAGGGCGTGGCATCTGGTGGGTGTGAGTTTCCCCAAGGGGTGATGACGGTTTCTAAAGCCAATTGTAGAAATGGCTTTATAGCTCTCCATGCGTGGGCCTACAGCTGCACTGTTAGCTGAACTGTGCATGTGTGTGTATGTGTCTCATAAAACATGCTCCTGAACCAGGGGTAGCAAACATTGGCATCCAGTTCTCCGCCTTCCCTGACTCGTGCAGACATCACTAATGGATTACAGCACCATCTCCCACAGGGCCCAGTATACATGGCTCCAAAGCCCTTAGGCATGGCCCATCGACAGGAGTCATGGGATGAGGTGGGAAACAGGAAGTAGGAGTGAAACCTTCCAGAACATTCCGAGGTCTTCAACTTGAGCTCTCCACAAAACACCCAAACACTGCAGATGGGGGCGGGGGGGGGGGAGGCTCCCAGGCACAGCCACTGTAGCTACACCCTGCACACATGCAGCTTGAATCTCCAGCAACGCGACAGCTCAGGTGGACGACGCCCACCCACCGCCCACCAGGAGGCAGGATTAGGAAACACCCAGAACCGAAACAGCCCCGAACGCACATTCCCAACCGAGCAGAACACACCTCATGATGCCACCGCGGCATGCACGCAGACCTCACAGCCGTGATGAGGCTTCGCTGCCTGGAAACACTCCCAGGCTTATTATCAACGCGAGGGCCCACAGCCACACTGCACACCCGCGGCGGGGCAGCCAGGCCGGGACTGGGTGACATAAGAAGTCATTTGCCAGGGGGAGGAGACAGAGAGCCAGCTCCAGGTTGGCCATGCAAAGCTAAACCATAATCCGGAAGGAAGCCTGGGCCTCGTGGGTGGGCAGTGAGAGGGAGGCGCTGGAGAGAGGCTCCGCGGTTAGCGGTTCTTACTGCTCTTGCAAAGAATTCGAGTTTGGGTCCCAGCACCCAGGTCGGGTAGCTCGCGGCTGCATGCAGCTCCACTCAAGAGGCTTTGGCGCCCTCTGCTGGCCTCTTCAGGCACTGCGCTCTACAACCCTGTTCGGTCCACCGGAGACACACTGTCAAGCAGAGCGGTAGGGCCGCCCAGACTCCTGAGGGCAGGTGGTGGTGGCTGAGACCCCTCTGTCCCTGCGGCAGGCCAGGGCTCACCCGGGCCGCATTGCTGTGCGGTGTGTCCTTGCGTTGGTCACCTCCCTCTCTGAGCCTCTGAGGTTAAGACTCTAAGCTGGGGTCTCTCTGGCACCTTGGAATAGAGAAAATCCCTTAGTAAAAGGGCCAGGGCACAGGCTGAGCAAGCGTCACAGGCAACACTCAAGACTGACTTCTAGCTTCCATGGGTGTGCTCAGGCACGCACACACACACACACACACACACACACAGACACACCTACCAAGTTGTGAGAGCCAGTCTTGGTTGCCAACTTGACTACATCTGGAATTAACTAATACCCAAGTGACTAGGCCCACCTGTAAGGGACTTTTCCTTAAGTAAATCATTCGCAGTAGAACACCCACTTTTTTCCCCTTTGGATTTCTGAGACAGGGTTTCTCTGTGTAGCTCTGGCCATCCTGGACTTCACGCTGTAGACCAGGCTGGCCTCAAAGACCAGCTTCGACATCTAGCCTCGTGGACTGAGCAGCTACTAGATTCCTGGGCTTCCCAGTGGCGGACGGCCATTGTTGGACAAGCCGGACCGTAGCCTGTAAGCCACTCTAATAAATCCCAGATAGATAGGAGCGAGATTCATTTAAAAAGCTCTGTAGAAAACCCCGGTACAACCTGCACTGGCTGGTTTTGTGTGTCACTTGACACAGGCTGGAGTTATCACAGAGAAAGGAGCCTCCCTTGAGGAAATGCCTCCATGAGATCCAGCTGTGGGGCATTTTCTCAATTAGTGATCAAGTGGGGTGGTCCCACCCATTGTGGGTGGGGCCGGTTCACCGTGGGCGGGGCCATCCCTGGGATGGTGGTCCTGGGTCTAGAAGCAAGCAAGCTGAGCAAGCCAGGGGAAGCAAGCCAGTAAGCAGCACCCTCCATGGCCTCTGCATCAGCTCCCGCTTCCTGACCTGCTTGAGTTCCAGTCCTGACTTCCTTTGGTGATGAACAGCAGTGTGGAAGTGTGAGCTGAATTAAACCCTTTCCTCCCCAGCTTGCTTCTTGATGTTTGTGCAGGAATGGAAACCCTGACTGAGACACAACCCCATCCTGCTACAGAGGATCCCCTCTCCACTTCAGCGTCAACGATCTCACTCAAAACCATCATCACCATCACAATCAAAGGAAATACGCCCCAAGACCTTTGCTCCTGACACCTGCCCTCTGATTCTGACATGCCCCACCCTGAGCCACTCCCTCCAAGAAGCCCTTGCTGACCTAATGAGAAACAGCCCCACATCCCCAGTCCCCCTCCTCCCCATCCCTCTCCCCAGTCCCCCTCCTCCCCATCCTTCTCCTTCAGTCCCCCTCCTCCCCATCCCTCTCCCTCAGTCCTCCTGCTCCCACATCCGTCTCCCTCAGTCCCCCTCCTCCCCATCCCTCTCCCTCAATCCCCCTCCTCCCCATCCCTCCTCCCAGACCCCCTCCCCGCACCCCTCTCCCTGTCCCCCTCCTCCCACACCCCTCTCCCCAGACCCTCTCCCCCCACCCCACCCCACCCCAGTCCTCCTCTTTCCCATTCCTCTCCCTAGTCCCCCCTCCCCCACATCCCTCTCCCCACTGCCCCCGCCCCACCCCTTTCCAGAAGTCCGTGGCACCGTGGAAACCCCAGAACAACTGACTTGTGACTTTACTGCTCTAGGAGGGGCTTCTGGGTAAACTGTGCCCAAGGTCAGGGTCCACCCTGAGTCATCCTTCCCTATAACCCCTTGGAGATCATAAACCTTGGGCAGCAGGGTGGCCAGCCCTGAGGGAGGACGCACCACAGGACCAGGAGAGGTCATTTCCCCTGCCAGGCCTCAGCTAAGCTCCTGAGACAGCAGACATCTTCCTTTCCCAGGAGGACAGAACGCATCTGGCCATGTCGGCACCCACAGGGTGGGCAGAATGTGTGGCCTGCAGGCAAGCCAGTGAGCAGTCCCGTGACTAGCAGTACTGGGTGGGGCCATGCAGATGTACTAATCAATCAGCCCTGTGGGTCTCAGGATAGCTGAGAGTGTGACCAACTGAGCAGCCAAGGCTAGCCCTAGCTGAGCCCCAGCTGAGCCCCAGGACTCAGATGTCTCCTGTCCTGAAGGGGCCGCAGCAGGGAGCTGGCAGGGGGATAGCAGGCACACACACACACACACACACACACACACGCACACGCACACGCACACGCACACGCACACGCACGCGCACGCGCACACACGCACGCACACACACACAAACACACACACACACACACACACACGCACACGCGCACACGCGCACACGCGCACACGCACACGCACACGCACGCACGCCTGCACCTCACCTAGCACAGTCCTGGGAAAGGCCCAAGTCCCAGACAACACATGCGGGCCCCTGTTCTAGCTGTCCCTACTGCTGTGTGGCCTAAGGCAGGTGGCTGAGCCCCTCTGAGCCATATTTTCTTCTTAGTAGGACAGGATGTGTTTGCTTGAATGGTGGGTGGCACTCAAGCAAGGGCAGATAAATCCCCGAGACGGGTTCGAAACACACAGACTGGGGGCCAGAGTGGGGCTCACTGGCAGAGGGCTGTCCTGCCGTCTCCCGGGCCCTGGGACACATAAACGGGGCGTGGTAGCACACACCCGTACTCCCCGCACTCGGAGGCAGACGGAGAAACAGTGTGCAAGGCTATCCTTGGCTACACAAATGGCAATGTGTGAACCCAGCATGAAGTTATGGACAGACTGACGGCCGACATTCACCAGACAGACTAACGGACACTCCCCAGACTTCCCCGACCACCTCAGACGTGACCGAATCCCTGAACTCTCCTGGAAGGCTACCCTACCCAAGTTGGGTGCTCTCTGTGGGCCTCAGTTTCCCCAAACGAAGAGTAGGAGCCAGGCGTGGGCAAAGCCCAATACCTTTTCTCTCTCAGTAACCTGAAGGGGCCGCAGCAGGGAGCTGGCAGGGGGATAGCAGGCACACACACACACACACACACACACACACGCACACGCACACGCACACGCACACGTTCACATTCTCACTGATCAGATAAGGGAGGCGGTGACACCGGACTGGAACTGGAGACAAGGGTATGAAAGAAATCTGAGGACGGGAACCTGCAGAGGAGGCCACGCGCCCGCCACAGGCCTGTGGAGCCGCCGCTGGGATCCGTGCACCGAGGACATTCCCAGGGCCACTGGGCAGATGCCCTCCCAGGCCCGTGGCTGGCACCCCCTGTGTAGTAAAAATCGTTCATTAATCCCGGCGAAGGGTTTCGTCCCTGCCTTAGACCATTTATGTGCTCAGATGGAGGGCACACGCGCCTTTACATTTTCAGGCATGTCTTAGGTGCTCAGCCCCCACGTCTACCTTCCCACGGGTAAGCCCGAGCTCTCGCCTGTTCTTTACTATGTTCCGTCCAGGCCCCTCTCAGTTCACCAGGCGGCACGCTGGGCCAGGTTCTCCCGGCCCCTACCCATGGCACCTCTCCTTGTTTTCTATCTCATGGTGGCCCCTTCTCTCCATTCCTTCCTTGTCCTGTCCCCTCTCCCGCAAGCCCTCAAAACCTCAACCCCACCCATGTCTCTTCTGGCTGTCAGCATCCTTAACCATCCATCGAGATTAACTGGGGGGGGGGGTGGAGCAGGGTCCCAGGGGCTGTGTGCAGACTCCAGGTGTTGGGGGGCCACACTTAGCATTACAATAGACACTAAGAGACAAAACCTCAACACCCCCAGACCCTGTCATGCCCCCATTTTACAGGTGAGAAAACCAAGACTCAGAGAAGTAAAGTCTCTTTCCCCAGACCGCAGATACCGAAGGGCATGTGAGTCAGAACTCACTCACGCCACCCTGGTCAACAGCCACGCCTGGGCCACACCCACAGGGGACCTTCCAGCAAGGAAAGAACTCAGCCTGTTCACAGACAGCACACAAGTCAAAATCACCACAGGACCCTGGGTCCAGCCTCTCCTGGGTACCGCGTGGCTCCCGGTGCCAGAGGCTTCCCAAGAAACACGGTGTGCTGTGGGTTTGGATAGCCTGGTGTCCCTCAAGGCGCATTTTCTCTTGGTTGTCTCCCGTTCCTCGAACCAGCGCTAAGGGCCCGGGAGCCACCCACCCGGCTTTCCAGCTGAGAAATCAAGGGGCACGGACATAAACTTGAAAATCTCAAGGCTGCTGAAAAGACATCCTGGTGTGAGCCCCCAAGACGCATCCGCCTCCATCAGCCAGCTACTGGGGTTGCAGCGCCACCTAGTGCCAGGAACCCGACAGCCGAGGTTAGCCCAGCACACACAGCACAGGGGTCTGCAACCCTCCACGCACTGCCACAGAAATCATCCTATGCAGATGGCGCCAGCAGGTGTCACTCACCACCAAGAGACTGTTCCTCTTGTCCTTGCAAAAGCTGTGACTTCGCCTGGGGACGGGGGCAACGGGGGACTCCTGCTGGAGGGGCTGCTGGCCGTCCTGCTGACCGTCCCTCCGCTCCAGGTTCTGCAGAGGCGCCTGGGAGAACAGAGAACAGAGAAGAGCTTCCGCAGGAGCCTCTCGGCTGCCGGCCCCACCCACCACGCATGTAACATGTGACCCGGCTTCACAGCTGCGCGGCCTCAGGAAGATCCTTAACCTCTGACCTCAACCATCTAGGGAAGGAACAATTTTAACAGCGTTGAGGGCCTTGCTCAGAACGTGCGTGACATGGTCCAGCCACTAGGGGGCAGGGCTGTCTGGCTGATGTGTCTGGTGGGCCAGCCCCATCCCTGCCCAGGATAGCCCTATGGTTCTCATTTGAACATCTTTGCTATTTATATTCATACATATACACACAGATATATAGATATATAGATAGGTAGATATAGATATAGATATAGATATAGATATTATTTATGAGTACACTGTAGCTGTCTTCAGACACCAGAGGAGGGCGTCGGATCTCATTACAGATGGTTGAGAGCCACCATGTGGTTGCTGGGAATTGAACTCGGGATCTCTGGAAGAAGTAGGTGCTCTTATAACCTCTGAGCCATCTTGCCAGTCCCCCGCCCCAGAACATCTTTCCTTGAATCCAAATGCTACCCCCTCCAAACATCACCGTCAACCCTGGATGGGGTGCGGACCATGGTTTACAAGCTGCACACTCAATGCGTGCACATAAGCCAGGAGGGCCAGAGAGGGCAGGTGCCTGGCAAACAGCACACAGCATCATGGAGGGCCAGCTGGATCCTAGACCCCTTGCTCCCTCCCTGCGCTCCTTCGCGACAGGGTTTCTCTGTGTAGCCCTGGATGTCCCGGAACTCACTCTGTAGACCAGACTGGCCTCAAACTCAGAAACCTGTCAGTCTCTGCCTCCCAAGTGATGGGATTAAAGGCGTGCGCCACCACTGCCCGCCCGGCTTTGCTCGCTCTGTCCCTGGCTCGCTTTCTGAACAACCTTAAGCCGCTGCCCTGAGCCTTCTCTTCTGCCGCATGCCCTGCCTACTGGATTCATTTTCATACTCCAGTGGCATTAAATAAATCCCACGCGCACTTCCGCCCTGCCTGACATCAGGACCGGTCTCGCAGATGCCTGCCCACCCCCTCTCCCGCACCCCACACCCCACTCCCACACCTCACACCCCGCATCCCACACACCAGCACCACGGTCACCTCTGATGCACAGCCCAAGCCCTGGAGTCAGCCCCTTTCCCCATCCATGGCACAGCCTGGGGCTTTGGACCTGACCTCACACCCTGGCCCCTGCTGCACCTCCTGCAATACTTCAATACAAATCCATGACTTCTGTGTTAGGAGTACAGGATGGATGGACAGACAGACAGACGCTAAGGCCTACACAGTCAGGGGTTCACAAGCTCTGCCCCTGACTTGCCCAGCCTGGCAGGGCAAATTTTACTGGAATGAACATGCACAAGAATTTAGTCTCCTGGATATGGTGGTCACGACTGTGTCAGCACTTGGGCCCCTGAGGCAGGAGGATTTCTGGAGCTGAAGGCCAATCTAGAAGCCACGCACAGAAAGGGAGAGACTCAGAAAACCATCAGTCTCTTAGTCACATATGTAAAGACCAACAGCAACTCAACAACAAGAGTAGTCACAACACGTAAAGAGCAACAGCTTCTCAACAAGAGTTGTCACAACATGTAAAGAGCAACGGCAACTCAACAACAAGGAAACGACTCAATGGGAAACAGAGCAGGATCCAAACAGTAATTACTCTGAAGAATCATGCCAACAGCCACGTGAACAACAGAGGAACAATCAGCCCTTGAACTGCAACGGACTGAACATCAGGACCCGACCATGCAGCCAGCCTGGGCCACATGTGACCCTGTCTCCAAACAAAGACAACGAAAATAAGGAAGTGTGTGAACCCTGAGGATGCCAGGCTAAGGAGAGGGCAGGAGCAGAGAGCCCCACAGGATGGGCAGACAGGGTGGTTTATGAGGAGCAGGACTTCCTGGGGGTGACACAGGTGGTCCCTGGCATAGACTGTGCAGGTTGAATGGTAGAAAGATTGCAAAGGGGCCACGCCCGCCACCAAGGCTGGCAGGGTCCCCAGGACAAGCCCTGTGCTGGGCATCTCCACGGTGGCTCGCACATGCTCCCCGGGTCCTGGCTGGCCTAGGTCTCCCCTGTCTCTCTGATGGCTCCTTTCCGGTCTGCCCCACCCCACCCCCCCAGCCTCCTGCCACCCTCACATTCTGGGTGACCTCGTCCACTCGCTGGCTTCAGGTGGCTTGTTCCTGTGCAGCCACTGCGATGTTCTGTGGGACCGATCCAGTCAGTAACACAGGCTTACGTGTGGCCGGGGCAGCAGAGAAATGAGATTGAAATTAGAATCTAATTTAAACTAAATAATACACAAACAGCAGGCGCCACGCCGCCTGGGTTCTCTTCTTTCTCCTTCCTCCATCCTCCTGCCTCAGTCACCACAATGCTCACCGCACCTGGCTAGGACGTTCCTTTCATATAACCGAATAATTTTCCACGGCGGGGCTATACCACGTTTTACTTTCCCAGGGATTCTTCCTGAGACGGGGCCTCACCCAGCCCAAGCTGGAACCTCTGGAAGATGTTTTGGAACTCATGATCTAGGCGTGGGCCCCAGCCTGGCCAGCACACGTATCTAACATGCTCTATGAACAGAGAGCAGGATTTAAACCTGTATTTCTTAGTACTGCGTGTGTGTGTGTGTGTGTAGGTGGAATGTGTGTGGTGTGTCTGTGTGTCTTGTGTGTCTGTGTGGAGGGCGGATGTGTACCACAGGCCATCCCACCTCCCTTTACAAGGTGGCAAGACTCAAATTTGAGTCACCAGGCTTGTGACCCACCGAGTCACCTCACCGGCTCCTTGTTTTTATTTTCAGGCTGGGAGGGGGAGGGGAGGGGTGCATGTGGAGGTCAGAGCAGGGCTGTGTACAGCCAGCTCCCGCTCTCCGTAGAGGGGGACTGAACTGGGGGCCTCACGCTTACCCACACCGTGTGATTTTAACAGCGGGTGGACACTGGAGTCAGCAGAGATGTCAACCCTGGGAGTGTCCCTGGAGAGGGTGAGCCTCCAGAGTTACCTGTCAAGGCTAACCCCACAGATTCCAGCCTAACTTAGGGGGTCCCTCCCACCCCCCACCCCCGTCACCATGCTGGGTTCTCTGCTTTGTGCCCGGCTGTCACCAAGCACTAAAAAACCCTCTCCCACAGGAAGGGACACAAACCCAGGCTAAGTGATCCTTGTGGCTCCTGAGAGCAATCCTAAGAGTCGGGCCACAAAGATGCTCTGAGCGTCCTTTCTTATCCCTCGAGCTCCGGCCTGCAGTGAAGTATCTTCACCCCAGAGTGAAAGAGCCCCCTCGGAACGCTGTTTCAGAATAACTACAGTCCCCGTGTCCCCTGGCTCTCGCGTGGTCTGGCTCCCTCTGCACAGGGCTATCCAGCCCCCTGGAGGATTCTAGATGGCAGCTCTTCCAGCATCGTCCTCCCCAGAGGACTGCGGACGTAGGCTCAGTTGCCTAGCAGACGTGGTCAAAGGCGTTCTGGGGAGTATGGGCTCACGGGTGGAGAGGCCTCCCCTTCAAATATGTGGCTAGAACCCAGGCAAGCCTTGCACCACTGAGCCAAACCCCCAGGCCTCCCTGGGCTTTTCATTTGAAACAAAGTCTCACTCTAAATAACCAAGGCTGGCCTGGAACTTGTGATTCTCCTGCCTCAGCCTCCTGGGTAGCTAGAGTGTTGAGTCTGAACCACGAGGCCTGGAAGCCAACCGCTCTGTGGGGAATTCACACCCAACACCCCAGTCCCTTGATGGAATTTGCGTATCCATCCAGGACAGAAATATGCCACCCGTGTATGTGCTTCTGGGTGCATGTGTGTACGTGTGTCTGGAATGTGTGTACATGCACATGTATCTGCGTGTGCATGTACATGCGTTCACATGCATGTGTGCATACATGCGTGTGCTTGTGGTTGTATGTGTACGGGTGTGTACGGAATGTGTGTGCATGCATGTGTATCTGCGTGTGTGCATACATGTGCGTTCATGTGTATGTGTGCATACATGTGTGCCCACACGTGTGTGCTCGAGTGTGTGTGTGTGTGTGTTATGTGGTGTGTTTCATGTGTGTATACACACCCAGTGAATATTGCTAACACTGGAAACACACAGGAAAGCGCAGAGGGCGGGAACGTCCTCACCAGCTGCCCTCTCGAGTGAACACGCCCTTCTTTCTCTGCCCCTTAAGGTTTGTATCTTTAAGGACCAGTGTCCTGAGCACCTCTGTGGCTTTCTGTCTTCACTCATTTGTTTGTTTTAGATCTTTACTATCAGGAGCCAGAGCGAGGAAAGGAAGCCCAGGAGTGGGATGAGGGTCAAGACTCCAGAGGCAGCCTGTGCTACCCGAGACCCTGACTCCACAACAAAACAAAACAAGCCTCCAGGAGAGAGGCCAGAAGCAGGAAGCAGGAAGCTGGTCGGTGGATTCCCTCTGCCCACCCGCCTTGAGAAAGCGGATCCCTGAGACCAGCCCTCCTGGGGCCTGGGCACTCTGGGCAGCATCCAGCCCCCCCCACAGCCCAGTGGGACCCGAGGTGCTGGCGAGCTGCGCTGCGGAGTGTCGCATTGCAGCAGGAGTCCCTCTCTTCCGCTCAGGCTGCTTCCACAGAAACGAGGGAGGGGAGGGGAGGGGAGGGGAGGGGAGGGGAGGGTGGGAACTGGGAGAAGAGACCACCAGAGGCAAGCCTCGCCCAACCTCAGCAGCTCTGGGCTCCCAACAGAGCAGAGCCTCGAGGCGGGGAGCTGCTGCCTCTCCCGAGAGCGTGTGGGAAGAAGCCACACTGGAGGAGGGAGGCCGCTCAGCGCAAGTCTGGAAGGTTCCACATGCTACGCAGAGCAAGTCTGAGCTCCCAAGGAGAGACGCGGGTTCGAAGCCCCAATGCCCCACACTCCACAGCATAAATCGATGACAATCCTCATATCGAGGCCAAAGCTGGCACTGTCCTCAGCTCCCCCTGCGTGGCGCCCCTTGTCCCTGCCAGGGTAGACCCCGGTCCCTCTCCCACAGGCTTGGGGGATGAGAAACTTTGCTGTGATCTTTGACTATGCTCGACTTTGTAAACACCATGTCCTGAGACTCCAGGACAGTGGGGAAGGGAAGATCGGAAACAAACTTCAAGACTAGGCTACTGCCTCCTCAGCAGGGGCTAGGTGGGGCTTACTCCAGCCTCCACACTTCCCAGCATGCCCTGCTCCCGGGCTCACCCATCGGTGCCTCCTCCAGGATGCCTTCCTGGGTCACTCCTCCAACACCTCACTGAGCATCAGGTAATTTCCCGACTGCGGGTTCCAGGGCCCTATCACCCAGCGGAGGTAAAAAGCTCCCCCAGGGCTGCACGCGGCCTCCCGTTTCCTCCCCGCTTTTACCACAGCGGCCATCATCTCATGGGATCCAGCCAGACCTGGGTCCAAGCATCTTGGCTTTTACTGCGGGACCTGTAACAGGTTCCTTATTCTCTCTGAGCCCTGTTTTCATGTTGTCTTATTTTACGAACTTGTCGGCTCCCTGACTGATTCTCGGGACACGCCGATATGTGAGTTGGTATACTGCCCTACTATGCGCAGGATGATCAAGTCCCATATTCAAAAGCCCAAACACAGCCTTCAATGACAAAGGGGGGGAGGGTAACAGAAAATGCACGATCCTGGCCCTCTGACCATTGAGTAGATCAACCCAGTTGTGCTATGGGCTTCCCAGGGGTTTCCTGGGCACCGGATCTCAGTTGCCCACACTGATAATTCCCTGCCACCTTCCCCAGCCCGCAGCTGGTCCTCTCTCCAGTCTCCTAAGAGACGTAAGACAGGCTGCTTCTGGGGAGCCCAAGCCAGAGTGAGCCATCTTGTAAGACCCTGTGGGGCGCTTTCATTCCCTCACAGCACAGATCTCTCTGGAAGCTCCCACAGCTGGTGCTGGCTCTGCTGAGGACAATGGGCGAGGTGGCACCGAGCAGGTGCTCACCCGTGATGCTCTCCCTCATGCAAGTCCCAGGCCAAGTTTTAAACCCACAACCCGTGGCCAAGCAGACAGAGCCAGGGGATTAGCATGGCCAGGACAGAATGAAGCTTTCTACCAAGTCACCTTGTTTCAGGGCAACACCTGAAAATGTGGATCTCTTAATAAACGTCGCTTTTGTCACAGGTTACAAAATGGCCAATGGGCTGAGGCCGGAGTGTTGTGGGTGGGGCCAGGGCGGGGGCGGGGCCGGGCTGGGGCAAGGACTAGCTTGTTTCTCACGCCGCGGCCAGTAAAAGGGAAGGGGGGAGGAGCTTGGAGATTAAGAGCACTGACTGCTCTTCCAGAAGAGGTCCTGAGTTCAATTCCTAGCAACCACAACCATCTGTAATGGGATCCAGTGCATTCTTCTGGTGTGTCTGAAGGCAGCTAGTGTACTCATATACATAAAATAAATCATTTAAAAAAGAATAGGAGAAAAAATCCTAATAGCCTGGAAGCAAGGCCACCTACGCGTCCCGTGAGCCTGCAGTCCGCACCACCCCCTAGAGGGGCCCCTCCACTCAGTCACACACCATGAAATCTGCGCCTGAGACTGGACACAGATGCTTGCACACTATATGACAAAATTCCAAGCGCCTCTGTACTCACCTTGGGGCCTTCTGGCCTCCTCGCGTCCCTCTCGCAGGGTTCCGGGGCAGCCTTGGGAGTCTCGGCGGGGAGGTCCGGCTTCCCTTTGGACTGCTCTCGCCTCCGCTGCCTGGCATCCTGCATAACGGACAAGCCCTCCCAGACCCTGGCGGGCGGCCCCTTCTCTGAGCAGGCCCTCTTGATGTCCAGTGGTGAACAAACAGAATCGCGTGGGGGTGTCCCCCACGGCACCTCAGTGCCTTCCACTCCCTGGACAGTGGATCTCCTGGGAGTCCCTTTCTTCCGGTCCGAGGGAGGTGACCTGGGGGAGACGGGGTCCCTGCCGCCTGGCTCCTTGGTTGAACTCCGCCTACGCCTTGTACCCTGGTGCTCACAGGAAGAGGTTTTGCTTTCGAACTCAGCGATGCCTAGAGATTTTCTCCGGGAACCAGCGGGGGTGGGGGAAGGTGAGGGGCAGTTTTCCCCAGAAGCGGAGTGTGGGGGTGCCCACAGAGGCAGGCCGGACTTGGCGGCCGCGGCTGCCCCTAGGGGCTCTGCTGGCTGCTTGCTGGGGCCGGGGGAGTGGGGAGCTTTCACAGGGGGCCCTGCTTGCTGCCCGACACCGTCTGACTGCGGAGCCTCCTTCAGGCTCCTCCGTCTCCACTCCACCTCCTTGGGCCAACCTGATCTCTCCCGAGGAGAGCCGCTGGGCTCTGCGGGAGGGCTGTCCTGCTGCTCCTGGGCCTTGCCGGGGATCCTGCCTGACCTCTCCTTGTAGTCGGCCATCAGAGCGTCCAGGTCAAGGATGACAGACCTGTAGCCATCTCTCATCTTCCCCGGGAATGTTTCGCTGATCACCTCTGTTCTCCTCCTCACCAGGAGGCTTTTGGGCCGCTGCCTCAGGACCGGGGATGTCTGCGCGGCATCCCTACCCGAGGACGCCCCCATCGTGCGGTGCTTCACGGCGACCTCTTCGGACCCTCGGTGAAGCCGCAGAGCGTCCACGTCAATGATTCTGTCCCTGGGAGGATCCGGAGTCCCGTCCCCTGCAGACGTCGTCGGCTGGTCTGTGGGCTTGGGGTGTTTCGAAAGGTTCCGTACTTCGTTGTCTCCCCCCTTAGCGCAGCCCTGACTGCTGGTGGGAGACCACGGCTCTTCACTGCCCGGAGAAGCCAAGACAGACACGACAGAGCGAGGTGACAGAGGTGGTGGCATTTTTCTGGAAGGTTCCAGTGTGTTTTCAGGCCCCGATTTAACCACACTCTTAGCCTTCTGAATATCAGGAACCTGATAAGTCACTGCAAAGAAAGTTGCAGTGGGCTCCACTGCCGGCCCCGGCTTCTCCGCCAGGACCGGCCTGCCTTGCGAGGCATCCGGTGTCACCTCTTGAGTTTGTGCCTGCTGGTGGGACGATGGAGGTCTCTTTAAGGCACAGGTTGGGGAGGTCGGACCGTCTGCCGGTCTCTGCTGCCTTTTGGAAGCGCTCTCTGGCACGGGGAGGTTGAACGACTCAAACTTGACATCATGAGGCAGGGTCCGCCGCCGCAGCCTGTCCACCCTCGGCTCCGAAGGGTTGGACCTCCGCATTCTGACTTCCGGCTGGGACACCTGGGCCAGCCTTGGGTTATCCTCACTGGCAGCCACGAAGGGACCTTTCTGCAGGACCGATGAGTCCAGCCCTGCCTGTACTTGGGAATCACGGGGCTCAATGTTGGCCCTGGACGGGGGATCTGAAGAGAGATTCCAGGGCGGACCCCTTTGGGCAGTACTGAGATCTTTGCTGACCACGGCGCTGCTGTGCCAGCTTGCCACCGCCCCTCCTGTCCATTTGGGTGATCGGCAAGAACCCCCAAATTCGTCCCTTGGCTGTTGACAGTCAAGCTTTGGTCCGCTGGCTTCCTTCCCCCGAGCTTCCCATATCAGACTTGCCCTCTGGACGGCACCCCTATTCGCCTGCAGAGAGCACTCCACGTAGGTAGGGCTGACGTCCGGGGAGAGCTGCTGGCCGGGCAGTGAGCGCCGGGGTCTGCCGCTGCGCAGGGTCACTGCCTTCTCCTCGGGCACCCTGGACACGGCTTCACTGTGTGCACGCTCCCCCGGGGCATGCACAATGTCATACCTGGGTTGGACCCTCTGGGACACAGGGGGACTTTCCAGATGCCTCGGCGGGACAGGGCGGCTGTGCCTCTCTTCCATGGGGTGTATCTCGGGGACTGGTGCGGGATACTGTCTTGGGTCCGCATCCCCAGCCCGCTCCAGCATCCCCAGATCAGCATGGACCGACCACCTGGAGCGGTCTCTCTTGTCCGTCACTCCCGGTGGCTCCTTTCCCAGCCTGGGTCTGGGAACCGGTGGGTCCACCGCATCGCAAGGGGGTGTGGTCGAGAGACAACGGCCTGCCTGGTCAGCCACCGTGTGCCTCTCTACATGATGCTCAAACACTGTGGCCCACACCTTCTGGAAGCTTCCGTCATCTTCCGGGCTGCCTTCAGAAGGGCCTGCGTCTCCCGCGGCCGAGCGAGCACTCCAACACCTGTCAGAGTCCTCCTGGTCAGAGGCATCTTTGAGCTCTGTCTGCCTAGACTTCCGGGGAACCGCAGACCTCCAGGACCCTTGTGTGGCAGGGCCTCCATCCAAACCGTGCCTTTCCTTAAGCTGAGAAAAGTAACAGAAGATAACGTTAAGGATTTGAAGTTCACGGGACCAAAGAGGCAAATATAGCAGCAGCAAGAAGCCTTCCAGACAGACGGCTCAACTCAGCCTGGTGACACGGGTTCCATTCCTAGAATCCAAGCTGGAGGTTGGACTCTACAGAGTGGCCGGCCCTCTGACCGCATGCTGTGGCACAGGGTCCCCCTCTACACATGGATAAAAACAAGTTAAACTGTAACAAATAAAAATAGGGCTGGAAAGATGGCTCAGCGGTTAAGAGTACCAGCTGCTCTTCCAGAGGTCCCAAGTTCAATTCCCAGCAACTACATGGTGGCTCACAACCATATGTAATGACCCTCTTATGGTGTGTCTGAAGACAACTACAATGAACTCACATAAATAAAATAAAATAAAAAATAAACATTTAAAAACATAAGACACTATAAAATGTTTTGTACAATGCAGTAAAAAAATATTAAAAATCCATTCCAGGGGCTTCCTCCCTGCATGTGTGTGCATGTGAGTGCATTTGTGTGTATGTGTTCATGTATGTGTGTGTGCATACATTTTCAAGCTGGCCTAGAATGCACAAATCCTCCTGCCCCAGTGTCCTGAGCTCTGAAGCGACAGACATGTACACCACCTGCAGGTACTGCTTCATTTCTAATGGCTCAAACCGAAAACCACCCCAGCACCGGCTGAAGAGTGACACGGAAGCCGACTGTGGTCCGCCTCAGGGCTGGAATACAACGCAGCTGTGAAAAGGGCTACGGCATGGCCAATCTCAGAAGAATGACTCGGAGTGAAAAACGTAAGCAGAGGACACAAGCACATGAGCGTAACCAGTTAAATTGGTCTGCAACTCTAGGAAATGGAAGCCAGCCTGTATGAACAGAAAGCGGGGCTAGGAAGCTGGGGGAGAGGCAGGCCAGAGGCATCAGAGAGGCCAGGGCGGTGTCTGGGTGCGGTACAGATTCTTGCTACCCCGTGTGGTAACAGCTGCCTGGGAAGACGCAGGCAGGAACCCACCCACTGGGCGCTTTAAATCCACAATAAGTCCGCCATTGCAACCCAGTAGGGATGTCTTAAAAAGTAACACCTCACGAGGCAGTGGTGACACACGCTTTTGATCCCAGCACTTGGGAGGCAGAGGCAGGCAGATCTCTGAGTTCGAGGCCACCCTGGTCTACAGAGTGAGCTCCAGGACAGCCAGGGCTACACAGAGAAACCCTGTCTCAGAAAAAAAAAGAAAAACAAAAAACAAATAAAAAGTAACACCTCAGCCGGGCGTGGTGGCGCTCGCCTGTAATCCCAGTACTTGGGAGGCAGAGGCAGGCGGATTTCTGAGTACGAGGCCAGCCTGGTCTACAGAGTGAGTTCCAGGACAGCCAGGACTACACAGAGAAACCCTGTCTCAAAAAAAAAAACCAAATCCAAAAAAAAAAAAAAGTAACACCTCCGCTCATCAGCCACAAACCAGTTACCTGGAGCGCGTGATTGCGAGCTCGCTCTCACGAGCGGCGTCAGAGAGAGAGACAGCTTTAGGCCCCGAGCTGCCTCTGTCACTGGGTGCAGATCCGGTGGAGGGGAGAAAAATCTCCACGAGGTAGGTGGGATATCTCCCAAGCTGGGTTTTTTTGTTTGTTTGTTTTTGTTTGTTTGTTTGTTTGTTTTTGAGACAGGATCTCACCACGTAGACCAGGATAGCCTCGAACTTAGAGATCTGCGGCCTCTCTCCCCACCGGGGGCTTCTGTAAAGCCACTTAAGAAGATGGTGCTCCCTCGAGCTTGTTGGCCCAGAAAGAGAATAGTAAGAATAAATGCCATCAGGCATTTCAGTTCACGGCCTTTCTCACACACACACACACACACACACACACACACACCCAGGGAGCAGGGACTTTAACAAGGCAGTGGCAGCGGTGACTGAGGTGATCCCGACAGGTCACGCGCTCCTAAGGGGGACAGCAGAAGACACGCCTACCTTTTCTCTCCTGTCCCCAGGCAGCTCGCCACCCAGCGTGGCACACTTCTCGTGCCCGACCTCGCTGCTCGATGCCGGCCTCGAGGAGAACCTGGGACAAAGGCAGGAGTTACTCAGAGGAGCAAAGCCGAGACTCCCCGAAGCCCACACCATCCTCCACTCGGGGGTGGGGGGTGCCCAGGGAGGCATCAGCCTGGCCGCCTCCCCCGACTTCCTTTGAGGAAAAGAAATGTGTCCTTTCCCATCACAGAAGAGGCCTGGTGGGAAGGTACCTCAGGCAGAGCATGTCCGTGTGGAGAGCCCGCCACGGGGGAAGGTGTCTGGGTGCTCCCTCCTCGCGGGAGCCTGTGTGTGTGGCTTCTGGCCTCACCTGAGCCTCTTTCCTCCCCTATAAAGCAGGGATAATTAACATCTCCCTCGTCTTTTACAGGGCAGACCTGAGAGGCAAGCCATGACCCTAATAACTCTGCGAAGGCGTTTAGGGAAGCCCAAAGAAGCCCCAGGCAGGATAATTAATGGTTCTGGGCAGCAGAAGGCACAACCCCCGCCCAGGGCTGAGGAGCAGGCACGAGACCCGGGGGTGGCGGGGCGGCGTGTAAAGTGGGGACACGGGCTTGCCTCTGCCTCTCTGGGCCTCAGTTTCCCTACTTGTAAGGGGGAGGAGGAGGAAGTTCAAATCTTTCCATCCCTCTCATACATACTCTTCGTAGCATGTGAGACACAATGTGTCTATACAGTGTTTAGGGTTCAGGGCTCCGGAATGTAAAGGAAAGAAGAAAGGGAGGGGTCAGAGCATTTGAATTTGCCCCCCTCTCCCCCACTGCTGGGAAGCCATGAGTATTTCTAGTCTCAGAGACTCAGTTTCCCCATCTGTCACATAATCACGTGGCTCCTCCCAGGAACCTGTACGGCACAGCAAGGCCCTGGGCATCTGTTGTCTTAGCCAGGAGAGAGCCCGCATTTAAACCCTCTCAGTGGATCAGCATCCCGGGACGTGGGCTCACGAGATGGCTCAGCGGGTGAAGGAGCTTGCGGCCAAGTCTGACGACCTGATTCCCAGGACCCTGAGAGTGACCTGTGGCCCTGAGAGTCCACCCCAGCGGGAGCACACAGGCAATGGGTAGAGCACGGGGGAGAGGGTAGATCAGGCCTGGTGACATTTCCCTGCCAAGGCCACAGCGGGGAAAACAAGTCGGGAGGCGTGGGAGGCCTTGCACGTTAAGTGTTGGCTTTAACCTCGGCTGCCCACTCTGTGCACCGAGGGCTCCTCCATGGAGGATGCTGTCTACGTTTTTTCTAGAGTTTTTCTCTCAGTGTTTGCTGGGAGGTCCTGGTGGGGTTTTAGCTCTTGACCCCCAGCTCTAAGGAGGTAGAGTCAGGAGGTCATGGAGTTCAAGGTCATCCTTGACTGCCTAGAGAATTTGAGATAGCCTAGGCTACATTAGCCAATGGCCTGGTCATGTAGGCGCTGTCGGTTTGGTTCTCTATTACAAATGTTGTGGTCTAATCTTGTGTGAGTGTGTAAGAGTATGAAAGAGTGTGCGATGAGTATGTGTAGGTGTGTGTGTGTGAATGAGTGTGTATGTATGTAAGCGTATGGGAATGTGAGAATGTACGTGAGGGTGGTGTGTGTGTGTGTGTGTGTGTGTGAGAGAGAGTATGTGTGTGAGGGTGTGTGTGTGTGTGAGTATGTGTGTGGGGGTGTGTGTGTGTGAAAGGGTACGTGTATGTAAGGGTATATGTGGGGGTTTATGAAGGTGTGTATATGGGGATGTATGTGCGAGTGTGTGTATATGAGGGTGTGTGTATGTGAGGGTGTGTATATGCGAGGGTGTATGAGTGTGGGGGTGTATGCGTGTGGGGGTATATGCGTGTACGGGTGTGTGCATGTGGGGGTGTATGAAGGTGTGTATATGGGAATGTATGTACGAATGTGTGTATGATGGGTGTGTATATGGGGAGGTGTGTATGAGTGTGGGGGTGTGAGTGTATGCCACTGTGAATGTGCACCATGCTGGGGGTCCGTGCACACCTGAGTGCTCCCCCACCCCCCTGAGGCACACGCCATCATTGATCTAAAGAGCACTGTAGCCCTTCAGATTAGGGATGGCTCAGCCACAGAGCCGGACTGAACTGGAACTGAGGCAGACTCCCTCTGACTCCCCCAAAGCCTTCTCACCTGTGAGAGGGGACCCCCACCTCCCTCAGCGCTCCCACATGGAGACCGTGCTCTCTCGAGGAGTGCCAGCTGAGCCCAGGGCTGGGGACGACCTGACCTCCTCACCTCAGCTGCTTATCTGAGAGGAATCACTGCCTCACCTCCCCTGGGGCAGTGCGTGGGATTTGAGTCTGAGTGTTCTCCTAGCCTCGGGGCTCTCCCGTGGGCGCTGAGGCTCAGCGTGGATCTAGGGTGTGTCCGTCCACTTACGGTTTGGTCAAATCCGCAGGCAGTGGCCGTGCCTGGGACGCCCTTCTCCTGACCTCCGGCTTCTCCCCTGCGTTCTCTGCTGTCCAGCCTCTGATCCGAGCCTGAACGTTCACACCAGCTCTGGAAGGCTCTGGCGCCGTGGATGGGGACTCCGGGGTCACGGGGGTGGGCTCAGACACCTCGGCCAAGGCCACGGCCACGGCGGCGCCGTCTTCTCCGAACAGACTGAGGCGCTTCCTGACACTCCCTGCGGGTTTCCTCTCTGTCCGCCGCGCAGAAGCCTCCTGGTCAAACCTTCCACCCTTGACCAGCCCCAGGTCTCCTCCAGGTCTGGGCGAAGGGGGCTCCTGCACCTTCTCCGACTGCTGGCCTGACCTGGCTTCCTCCTCCTGGGGACTCTGATCATCCCCAGGGCTGGCCCTGGCCCTCGGAGACCTGGGGCTGTCTGTCTCTGTCTGCTTGAGAACTATCTTCTCCCTCCGCGCATGGAGCCTCTTGGTCAGGTCCTGGGAGTCCGCATCAGGGTCCCGAGGCGCCGCATCTATTCGGGCCGGAGTCTCCGCATCGCCCCTGGGCTCCATGCTGGGCCCCTCCGGGCCCCTGCGCTCCACTGCGCTCTGCTCACTGGCTACCTTCCTTAGAGATGTGTCTCGACTCTCATAGATGGACGTCAGGTCCACAGACAGGGGCCTGGGTTTCCTCACCCACGTCTTCTCGGGAGGCGTGGGCGGGACTTTGCCCGTGACTGCTGCTCCGCCTGTGCCCGGCTTTGGGGGTTGCAGGTACTCGCCATACACCGCCGACATGGGCCGTCTCTTCGGGGGAGGCTTGGCCTCTGCAGCCTGGCCAGCGGGGTCCTCCACACTGTGGGCCTTTGGCAAAGGTTGGGCTGGGCCTGCCTCCCCCTGAGACACGGTGGACCCCAGGCCCTGCGACAGAGAGGTTGGTTGGGGCAGAGTCACGGGGGGCTTTCGAGCCGGTAGGGCAGGCTTGGTGGCCACCTCAGGCCTGGCACTTAAGGGAGACACCTGGGTGGCCCGGGAGCTGGCCTCCCGGCTCCCGTCACTGGTTCCTTTGCCCAGGCTGGGTCCGGCTTTGGTTGTTTCATAGAGGCCCACGGTGCTGGGGCCAGATCTCAGGAAGGTGGCTTTGTTAGGGACAGGCGGGCCATTCTGCAGGGCCTCCCCTCTGCCTGCCTCCTCACCAGCTAAGCTTGGCATCTTTCTACCCAAGTCCACTTTAGTTTCCTCCTTGGCAGTCCCGGCTGAAGGACAGGGCTGGGTGGCGCCAGGCCACGAGGATTTGACAGGATCCTTCCTCTCGGGCACCTGCTCCTTACAATAAGGCTTGGGGGCAATGGGTAGTGGGAAGGAGCGGGCCTGGAGGGGGCTTTTTGCACGTAGGCTCCTGGTGGAAGGGCCCCCAGGGATGTCCCCAGCCTGGCAAAAGTAGGTCCTCTTCAGCGTTTCCTCCCTGGTGATGTCACCGAGGCCGGGCCCCGCCCTCAGGGATGCGATAGAGCCAACTTCGACCCGGGTTGCCATAGTTACGATCGCAGCTCCATGAGGATTAAGCACATCAGAAACGGAGAAGCAACTGCATAAAACACACACACACCAAAAAAAAAAAAAAAAATTAAAACAGTAAATTTAGCAAATAGTGACTGTAGGATCTCAGAATGAGGGTCTATGGGACAGGACCAAGAGACTTTAGCCCCAGACTCTGATCTCACCCGGCAAGTTCCAGACGCACTGCCATCTCGCTGGGCCCTGGAAAGGCACCATGACCCTGGTTTGCTCCTGTCTAGAGGGATCACGCAAAGCCCCGTGTTCTGAGGACTCGCCTGGCTCAGCTCCGGCGGGCCCAGCACCACCCTGGGCTGAGTACCCAGCTAAGAGAGGGTCAGTAGCCGCCCTCAGCTCGCACAGCCACCCAAGCTGCAGCCCGGCACATGAGCTGCCCTTCCCCCATCTTCCCTGAAGCCTTTAAAAGCCAAAAGTTCTCCAGCTTTGGGCTTGTTTGTTTTTGTTTTCCACCAAACCCCTGTTGTCCATCCGCCCGCCAGCTTTACAGGTAAACAACTGTGGACGCCTCTTTCGTTTTGTTTACACGTTCTCAGTGGTGAGAACCCAGGGTTTCACGTGTGCCACATGCACACGCCCTCTGTGGTGCAGGCCCAACCCCTAATACTCTTAAAAAAAAAAAAATCATTAAAAAAATTCATTAAAAAAAATCATTAAAAGCCGGGCATGGTGGCGCACGTCTTTAATCCCAGCACCTGGGAGGCAGAGGCAGGCGGATTTCTGAGTTCGAGGCCAGCCTGGTCTACAGAGTGAGTTCCAGGACAGCCAGGGTTATACAGAGAAACCCTGTCTCAAAAAACCAAAAAAAAAAAAAAAAAAAAAAAAAAAAAAAAAAAAAATCATTATATGTGAGTACACTGTAGCTGTCTTCAGACACACCAGAAGAGGGCATCAGATCTCATTACGGACAGTTGTGAGCCACCGTGTGGTTGCTGGGATTTGAACTCAGGATCTCTGGAAGAGCAGTCAGTGCTCTTAACCGCTGAGCCGTCTCTCCTGCCCCCTGAGATTCTTAACAAGAAGGATGTGGTGACAGCGGGATGAGGGGCTGATGGGGAGGGGGAGGGGCCTCGCCATGCCGAGTGCTAGGGGGCTCCGCCCACACGCCTGTCCACCTTCCAGGCCGGGCTAGCTGCTCTCAGAGAGGAGCCCCTGAACCACCCCACCCCCACGACAGCTCAGGAAATGAAGTGCCTTGTGGAATGGAAGAAAACGGGGCCCAGAGATGTTCCCAACTGGTTCCACTCAGCTAGAACCAGACCTCCAGTCCGGCCCATTATGCCTAGCTTCTTCCGTTTGTGAGACCAGGTCTCACGTAGCCAAGGCTAGCCTCACATCCCCTACCCATCCAAGAGTGACCTGGAGCTCCCGAGCCTCGAGCCTCCTCCGCCCACAGGATGCTGTGACTACAGGTGTGTGCCAGTCTACGGAGCTTCCACCCTGCCCCTTAAAATACGGCTCTTCACTCTTTCCTACTCCTGAAAAGCATTGGGTGAGTCTCCCTGCTCTTGACCTACCCCGCGTCGGCAAGGATGGCCATCCCCTTCCCAACTACCACAGAGACGAGACGGCCCAGGCCTCCAGGCGCTCTGGAGACCTGACTAAGGAAGGCCTTCCCAGGCCTGTGTGGCTCCTTCGCTGTCGGGAAGGAAGGCAGACAGATTTTGGCATTTTCTCTTCCTTACATGCTCCGAACTGCTAACAGATCCAGCAACCCAAGCCGGGAGCCCTGTCTTGACTCAGCCTGGGACAGAATGGATTTTTGGGGCACCCAAGAGCCTTTATCGGGACTTTAGTACTCTGCCAAGGTCTGTCATCTGAATGGTTCCTTGGCAGAGTACTAAAGTCCCGATTCCCACTTCAAACCAGGCTCTGCTCACCCCAGAGTCCCCCATTCTGTGACTCACACCCAGCCAAGTCATGGACAGAACGCCAAGGACAGACAGAAAATTCCCCGGCAGCCCCGCCTTCCAGACACCCAGCCCCCAGCTCAGCACCCACTCACCCAAGCTGATGGGCCCTGGACGAGGGACACGGGGCCACCTGGGAATGCCAGCAGGGTCACAGCTCATGGCGAACTGGCTATCCACTCATGCCCGTGGTAGAAGCGGCGGGTTGAAGGCGGCTGCGCCCACAGGCTGCCTCTGCAGGGCTGGGGAGACACAAGAGGACAGCTTGGTTCCGGAGTTCCTTCCGCACAGACGGTGCAGAAGCGTTCGGGTTCCAACTGCATCCGCTGGCGTCTCCTCCGGCTCTGAGGCTCACACGTCTTTCAGCTTTATATATTCATGTATAGTGCGCATAGAGTGCTGGGCCCACGCAGATAAGCCCCTCCCCTGCTCCCCGGATGATTATTGACTGAGCACCTACTGTGTGCACCAATATGAACTAGAGACCCCTGCAACCACACCCATGCACATTCATGCACACACACATTCATGCACACACACACACTCACACTCATTTGTGCACACACACACTCATGCACACACACATGCACACACGCGCACACACACACATTCATACACTCATGCACATGCTCACTAATGAACACAAACACTCAGGCACATACCCACACACCCAGGCAGTTGTAACACTGCGTAGGAAGAGCGGTGGTCGTTAATGGGATGGGATACAGGTGGAGTTCTGCTGCCCAAACACTGGTGCCTTTCAACCAATGCTCTCAACCTACAGGAAGTGGCCGCTGAGTACTCAAGGCATGTACAACCATGTGTGCTGGTGCACACCTGTCATCCCAGTATGGGGGAGGTTGGGGCAAAAAAACAAAACAAAACAAAACAAAACAAAACAAAACAAAACAAACAAAACAACCAGGCATGTACAGCCAGCCTGGCTACTTGAGACGTTTCTCAAAACCAAACCAAACCAAAATGTTTTCGCCAACTCGGTCACTCTCTCCTATTCGTCAGCATCTACACACTGAATCCGCTCGAGGCTCCCAAAAGCCTCGGCAGGGCCTTTGCACATGCCAGCTGCATCTGTGGAATGTGCCTCTCGCTCACACACAGGTGCAAACCCTGGGCCCACTCCTTGGGCTGCAGTTCAGACATGTATGACGCCTCACACGTGCGCTCGGCACACTGCAGATACCAGGAAGTGCATAGGACTTGCTGCTGGATAGCCTAGGACACAATCCTCCCTGGATGTTCACTGGCAAGCTCCAGGACGCTGAGTGCCTTGCACAACTACCTATCACGTGACAGCGCGGAACGGACAGTCACTGGATGTGTAATCGCTTGCTGAGGGAATGCATGAGAGCTGCAGGGGACCCTGGTCCCCACTAAGAGGCTGGCTAACTCTGGGGGTCCGGAATCCACAACAGTGGCACTGAGGGATCTGGATCCTCGTAGCGGTCAGGGACCTTGGAGCTGCAGTTCCGGTCTAAACATCCCTACAGTGGACACAGTCATAGCTGTGCCAACATGATAGTGAACACGTGGACAGAATTAGCTTCTTCGTGTCACCAGGCCACTGCTGAGCTGGAATCAATGGTGTGCAGATGTCAGCCACTGGGGGACCCCAAAGTCCACCCCAGAGGCCACAATGCAGATGCAAGAGAGGGTGGGGGTTTACACACACACACACACACACACACACACACACACAAACGTACCAGGGAATCGGCCTTAGTGAACAGATCAATGAGCCAAAACACCCAAACCACAGTGGGGGTGTGGGGAGGGTGCCTAAATCATCACGCCCGACGTCAGAAGCCCAGGAGTCTCCGGTTTCCACTGACCCCGTTGTAAATGGCAAGGAGCCCATTCAGATGCTTTTAAACCCAACTCCGAACGCATCGCATATGCTACGCCCAATTTAAGACAGCAGTCTCTTCCAGAGCTCGGCAGAAGCCTACTCGCAGAGAACCCGCTGCTATTTATTCCTGGGCGGCCTCACTTACCGTGTGCAAGTGCAGAACCGACACGCCGTGTTGGCCGGGTAGCTAACAGGTCCTTAGAGAAAGGAAAGGGACTGAGCCGTGTGTGTGTGTGTGTGTGTGTGTGTGTGTGTGTGAGAGAGAGAGAGAGAGAGAGAGAGAGAGAGAGAGAGAGAGAGACGTGCATGGTAGATTACACAGGACCGAGAGTTGAACTCAGGTCTTACCCATGCTAGATAAGAGTTCTCCCAGTACCCAGTTCATACACGCATGGAAATACGATTCCTGATCCAGACATGATCATGGAAATAGTGGGGAACAGGCAGAGGACAGGGATCATCCTCTGAGAGCTGAGGGGAGGCTAGCTAGCTGTATGAGGAGAGCGAGCAGGGATCAGGCCAGCCCCGAGTCTAGCTGTAGCTCAGGCCAGCCCCGAGTCTAGCTGTAGCTCAGCTCCCAGACTTGACTCAGCACGGCAGCTGCATCACGCCGCCTTCAAACGGATCTGTGTCTCTCCAGCCATTTGCCTCGCTGTACCAGTGCTGTACCAGTGCCCGAGTCCCGGGAATGCCACCATCTGGTGAGGGACGTGGGCTAGGACCGACACCTTTTCAGCCTCTTCCACTACATGACCTCGGCCCCCGAATCCTCAAAGCCACCCGAGCAAACCCGTCACTGTGGGAACAGCCAAGACAAGACTAACATCCTCTCCCCAGAGCCAAGCTGCAAGGCACACAGACATGGCCTACCGCGGACCCCAGGTGACCAGGGCACAGCCATTGGTCAGATACCACGGGAAAGTGTGCGTGCTCTCCTCAGTGCTCACAATGGCACCTACTCTAGAGCAGGGGCTGAGGGCATGGGGGTGGACATTCAAGAGGGACAGGCAGGGCTGGGGATCCGGACAGTGACACAGTGCCTGCCTAGCACAGAATCGGCACCGCGCCACGTACAGACGCACACGTAGGCACTCCAGGTGTGATGGCACACGCCTGTCGCCCCAGCTCTTGGGAGACGGTGGGAGACGGAGACAGTCTACCACTGAGCATCACGGCCGAGCTCCTCTCCCTGGCCGTCCCGTGAGAGCCTGCTCCAGGTCAAGCCAGCGCGTGTCATGCTCTGAACACAGTGCTTGGCTCTTCTCTTGACCCCAAGCTGGCAGCGCCCTGTGGTTTGCGCTGCTGGGAGAAAAGTATGATCCATACGTCCCCAGCCCAGGCCAAGAGTGGATTGAAATGTACAGGGTAGCTTCCGGACTCGCGCGCGCGCGCGCGCGCGCACACACACACACACACACACACACACACACACACGCATGCCTCCTGCGCGGTGGGGCACCTGAGGTCATCTGCCCTAAGTGAGGACTGTCTGTCAGAGCCTGACATGGAAACACCTCCCTAAAAAACACACACCTGAAAGCAATGACTCCCCACCCCACCCCCGTCCTGGCCTCCAGCAGCACCTGACCTTCTCCCCACCCCACCCCCATGTGTTGGCCCTAGCTGGACATTAGATAACCGTAGGGTCTGTATCCCGTCTGTCTGTCCATCCCTGCTCCAGTCTTCTCTTCAGACAGGACCTGCCCCCTGGCTCTTCTCTGTGGCCCAGGCCAGCCTCTCCCTGCCTCTGGCCTCTGACCTGAGAGGTAGGGACCAGGACCCTTGATGGGTTCTGCCTCCCAGACTCAGCCGGAGGCTCAAAGGTTCTGTGTCAGCTGCTTGTCCCTGGGCAGGCACTTCCCCAGCACAGGGCAGCTTCCGGGGTCCCTGACAGAGTTGAGAAGGCGCTCCCGCCATCCCTGGCGCTCCCGCCATCCCTGGCTCCCCCTCTGGCTGCAGCTCCAAGTACTCTTTCCCCAGCTGCCCTGGGCCTTCAGCCCACAGACAAGTTACATAAAGGGGTTGAGGAAGTTCACAGGTGTCCCCCAGAGCGGGACTATCTGCCCCAGCCCCTCAGAGACTGATACAAACGGTCAGACCCCCGGGCCAGCTGTGCATCTAGAGTGTTAGAGTTCATCCCCCTTCAAGCAAACATCCGCCTTCTCAATCTGACTGGCCAGTTCCTTCCTACAATTTGTGCTATTTTGGGACAATGTAGCCACTGGAGGACCCAGTCATCAGCAGACTTCTTCCCCTCTTGTTTTCTCCAGGTTGGGATAATTGGCAAATTTCATCTTGGAAGCTACTCTTATCCTCTGCCAGGGTTTGTAAATAAAGTTTTATAGAGCCCAGACACTGAGACCTCTCTCGGGAGTCACTATCTATCCTTTAGGGAAGAAATTACTCTAATGTGCATATCCGGGTCCCCCCAAACACTGGGTCTCCAAGGCTGTGACTGCCCTGAGGCTGTGGTAATATTTCTGGCTGCAGCCAGCCTCTTCTAGTTCTACCAGAGAATTGTAAAACTGCTCATCGGACAGCAGAAGGTTTGGAATTTTTGCTTTTTTGAGACAGGAGTCTGATTTGCTATGTAATCGAGGATGGTCTCGGGTTCCTGCTCTCCCTGACTCTGCCATGACATTATACCCAATTTACTCCATCCTGCAGATCAAACCTGGGGCTGTCCCCGTGTCAGGCAAGCACTCTACTGGCCAAGCTCTATCTTCGGCCCAGCGAGTTTGGCTTGTCTAAGTTCCTCGTGTGTGAGAATATACACACGTGTGTGCTGTAGCGCTCACATGCGTGAAAGTCCCAGGACGATTTTTGGGACTCCATTCTCTCCTACCACGGGACCTGGGGCTCGGACTCAGGTGGTTGGGCTTGTGCGGCAAGTGCTTGGACCTGCTGACCCGCCACGTCACAGGCCCACGGGAAAACATACAACAGTCTTAAACCCTAGCATGGAGACCCAAAGGCCGCATGGCAGTCTGCTGCACAGCCAATGTAACCAGTGGACATTCCCAGTGCGAGCAGGAGTCTGGCACACACCGCACGGTGCCAGTTCACACTGCTGTCTGTTTAGGAACCAAGTTGTCACGTTGTTCTGGCTTTTTTTCTGAGACAGGGTCTTGTTATCTACCGCGAGTTTGTTAGCCTCAAATCCAAGGCAATACTCATGGCTCAGTCTCTCAAATGCTGAGAAAGGTTTATGCTACCACCACACATGGTAGGATTTAGATCTTTTTTTTTTTAAATGTCAAGGTATGTTTCCCGTGTGTTCAGATGCATTCAGGTGCTTCTCAAATGCATGTCTAAGGGGACACCCTCGTGTGATAACCTGAGCCCTGGCTAGCCCTAGGCCCTTTGTGAAACAGAACAGTGGAAATGCCTCAATCAAGTCCTTGCACACAGGAGGACCCGAGACCCAGAAGAACGGCTGGTATGCCGGTGCACGGTACACGGCGGGTGCTCTATGAGCGGCCGCCATTGCCCACTGGGGAGTTCCTGGCCAGCAAGCGATCCTGCGTCACAAGCCAAGTCCAACACTGCAGTGATTGGGCTTAATCGGGTAATTATTTTCCCAGGGAATCTTGCCCAGAAGACACCGGGCTGGGTCAGAGGGTGTGAGCTGCTTCTCCAAACCCTGTGTGTTTGCACAGTGATTCCCAGGGACCGACTTTCCATGCTGACCTCCCCGCTGGAGCGCAGGCTTTGCAGCCACTCCCCTGAAGTGGACCCAAGAAGCACAGCAGGTGGGCACTGGAGCCTGGCTGGCCACTCCCCAGAATCTTCCCCGCGCCACTTAAAGGCCATTATCACAGATGTGACTAGGTGATGGTTTCCAAGGGCCTGGACTGTGCGGTGCTCGGTGAGAAGGGAGCTGGCTGGAACCAGCCCAGAGGCTGCGCAGGCCTGGCTTGGCCAGGGAGGGAGAGGCGTGAACAAAGACTGCACCAGAGGAGAGAGGTCTCCGCCCCAGGGCCCAACTCAACAATCCACAACACAGCTCTGAATGTCAGCACGCTGTACTCTCCACAGGAAGCTGGGGAAGCCACTTTACAAGGCAGAGAAAACAGTGATTCCCTCCCAAGCACACATTCTGGAGGGACTGGCCGATACTGGCCCAAGAACGCCTACGCACAGACAAGTCCTGGCTGGGCTTTAAGCATAGCGTCCTCTCGCGGGTCAAAATGGTCCAGCCCCGCCAGGCGGTTCATGTCCCCTCCCCCAAGAAGAGACTGAGAACTGAGCCATCCCCTTGGCAAACTAAATGTCCCCTAAATGCAGCATCTCTCTCCAGGGACAGCCCTTTACCCTGCACCATCTCCACACACCTAAACGTGCCTTTTACAGCAACTTACCTAGAGCACACATGGCTTAGAGGAAGCCCACGTGAGACCCAGCTCTCCATGCAGCCCGCGGAAGCCAGCTCAGGAACAAGGCCCAGGCTGAACCCCTCGCGAGGCTGGCGTTTCCGTCAGAGCCCACTCTGGCCACGGAAGCCCGATGACCTTCGGAAGTGCTGGAGACCTATAACCTGGTGCCCACGTGGCTGGCTCTGACACCCACCTCTCTGCCCCCATGCTCACCATCAAAGCGACACACGGAAAACAGCCCTCGCCCTGCCAATGTGCTGCCCTGACTGCGGCCGGCCATCACGGCTGAAACTGTAAAGCACCCCGGATCTGCAGCACCCCGGATCTGCACCCCCCCCCGGATCTGCAGCACCCCGGATCTGCAGCACCCCAGATCTGCAGCACACTTGATTATTCTTGCCATTTCCCCTTGGAGAAAAGCCGGGTTGCTTTGGGGTTTGCAATAAAGCTTTCTTTTTTCTCCTTCAAACATTCCTTTTTAAATAATTGTATTGGCGGCCGGGCAGTGGTGGCACACGCCTTTAATCCCAGCACTTGGGAGGCAGAGACAGGCGGATTTCTAAGTTCAAGGCCAGCCTGGTCTACAGAATGAGTTCCAGGACAGCCAGGGCTGTACAGAGAAACCCTGTCTGGAAAAAACCTAAAATAATAATAATAATAATAATAATAATAATAATAATAATAATTGTATTGGCTGGAGAACTGACTCAGCGGTTAAGAGCACTGTCTGGCTTTGAGACGGGGTTTCTCTGTGTAGCCCTGACTGTCCTGGAACTCACTCTGTACATCAGGCTGGCCTTGAACTCGGAAATCCACCTGCCTCTGCCTCCCAAGTGCTGGGATTAAAGGCGTGCGCCACCACTGCCCGGCTACTGCCTGCTCTTCCAGAGGTCCTGAGTTCAATTCCCAGCAATCACAGGGTAGCTCACAACCATCTGTCAAGGGATCTGATGCCCTCTTCTGGGGTGTCTGAAGACAGCTACAGTGTACTCATATAAAAACAAAAATGAACAAATGATCATCTGAACTTTTTAAAAAGCAAAAAGTTAAAACTAAATAAAAATAACATTGTTCAGGAGGAATGGCTGAAGCTCACCCTTTATTTAATTTTTAAAAAGGTCTAAGTTAGTGCAGAGACAGGAGGCTGACACCAGAGGCGTGTCCGTCAGGGCTTGCTAAGGGCAGGCCACCATCCCCGATAAACCCAGGAGCTTGGCGTAGTTTATTTAAGTTGACAACGTCTCTAAGGAGCAAATATGGACACTGCCCCTTGTGGGCCTTAAAGAAGTGTATGTCACAGCAATACCCCATTATCCTGGTACCATTTTTTTAAAAAATGATGTATTTATTTTTTATGTGTAAGTACACTGTAGCTGTCTTCAGACACTCCAGAAGAGGGCGTCAGATCTCATTATGGCTGACTGTGAGCCACCGTGTGATTGCTGGGATTTGAACTCAGGACCTCTTCTGGAAGAGCAGTCAGTGCTCTTAACCACTGAGCCATCTCTCCAGCCCATGGTACCAATTTTTGTCTTAGTGTTTCTCTTACTGTGGTAAACACTATGAGCAAAGTAAGTAGGGAAGGAAAGGGTTAATCTGGTTTACACTTCCACACCACAGTCCATCACAGAAGCCAGGATGAACTCACACAGGGCAGGGACCTGGAGGCAGGAGCTGATGCAGAGGCCATGGAGGGTGCTGTTTACTGACTTGCTCCCCAGGGTTTGTTCAGCCTGCTTTCTGATAGAACCCGGGTGGGCTGGTCCCACCTACAGTGGGCGGGCCCTCCCCCATCAATCACTAGCGAAGGAAAGGCCCTACAGGTTTGCCCACAGCCAGTTCTCATAAAGGAGGCATTTTCTCAACTGAGGCTTCCTCCTCTCAGGGGACACCAGCTCACAGTCAAGTTAACAGAAAATTAGGCAGGAACTGGACTCTGAGGCAAAAGAAAAGTCTCTACAGCTGGGGCTCCAGCGTGGCCCCGAGGCTGAGAAAACACAGGCACGGCTGGGGCTTAGCCTGGTGCGAACTCTACTCTCCCCTCAGCTCCCAAGTCTTTACTAACCTGCTTACAGAGGAGCCAAATTACACCATCAACTAGAGGCGGCGGCCTCATCCACCCCTAAGGGATCCACTCGCACGGGCTAATTGGCAGGTAATGACTCACAATGAGTGTAATGGAGTCCTTTACACTTTAGCTCCAGGGAGCCAAGAGGCATCTCAGAGAAAAGTGAAAAACATAATTAAAAACGAGTTTCCAGTTTGTCCGCTGGGGCCAGGTGTGGCGGGTGGGGTGGGAGGGGCCGATCTCACCTGTACCATGAACCTCTTCCTCCTGGAACCCTGTGACTCTACCACTCATACGAGTGACATTTTTTTCCTTTTGCAAGTGTATACGTGTGGTTTCAATGCTCAAACACGAGTGGGTGCACATGCGTGTGGATGTAGATGCATGTGAGTGAACACGCGTGTAGGCCCAAGGTTAGTGTCAGGTGTCTTTCAATCTCTGTCCACTTACATACTAAGGCAGGGCCACCTCCTAGCCCAGCATCAATCTTTTAAACGTCCAGCTACAGCCGGGCACTGAGATACAGATCCGAGCAGAGGGACTCGGTGACGAGTACGCCCGTGTTTGTGGCACGTGTCAGAGAGACCAGCAGGTGCCATGGGCATTAGTCACTTCGAGGGCGGGAGTCCTCCAGCCCTGTTTGGTTTACTTTGACTTCTAGAATTCCACGAGAAGCATCCTTCGGAATTCAAAGCAGCAGCTCTGTGAAACACCTTGTCAACCAGAGTTCACTTCTCCCAGGAGCCCCTGAGGCGGGTGGTCCCCTATAAAGACTGTAACTGCCAGGGTCCTGGGGCAGACACATTGCCACGGTACAACCTTACTCCAGCAACGGAGGGAGCTGGTTTATGAGTGCTTCCCCCACCCCCACCCCCGTGGAAAGAACTCTGGATGTGTGCCTCTCCCTAACACGGTTTTAGCTCCTAACCTCCCACCTGGTGTCTCCAGTCACCCAACGGACTGCCTGCGAGCTACCCACGCTCGCCCCTGGACTCAGGGAACTGGGACAAAGCTTTGGTTTCCAGGAGCCTCAATAACACCAGGTTCCTGATAACCACCAACAGGCCCCAGGAGCTAGGTAGGGACTTTGGAGAGCTTCTCTCCCTGGGACAGGTGGGGGCCATCAGAACAGAGGGGACAGCAGAGGTGGCACTCAGCCACACTCCCCGCTAGCACATGGGGGGGTCACCATTTTAGGGGTCCCACATAGGCAAACAGTCCCCAAGCTCCACAGTTCAAGTCGGAGTCTCCCCATTTCACAGTGGCTGGGGTGTGCTGAGCAGAAGCCATATTCTGACTCAGCATCTTCTCCACAGCAGGTGACATGGCCTGATTTTACCCCTCGCTGCTAGGAAGCAGCGAGCCACAGCCTCAGTCAGACACCCAGGGGGTCACGAACCCCCAAACCAAAACACCCCATAACCAGTGACCAGCTTCGGTGAGACAAGGGGGTGCACAGGCTGCAGACAGAGGCTCCCCAAGGCTGCAGATGTCCTTGTGGGGCCGCCTCACCTGAGAGGGAGGTGGATGTGCCGGAGTGCCGCAAACCCAAGGACTCAGTGGCTCAGAAAGCTGCCACAAGACCTGCTCTCACCTACTGCCTAACCTGGCTTCAGTCACATCAGGAGAGGCGGCCAGCTCACCAGATCCCAACAGCCTGCAGCTGTGCCAAGCACCTGCCCTGGCCTCGCAAACGCTTCCAACTCCACCCACAGGCTCTGACACTGTCTGTCCTCTTGGTTACTGAGCATCAGAAACCCAGACTCCCCTGGTGTTAGAGTGCCGTGCAGTGTCGTGACCAAAGGTCCCCGGACACTGTCCCCAGCACAGGTAACCTACAGGAACCTCAGAGGCAAACTGCTCGCTGGTGCACCGTCCTGGTACCAGAAAGACCAACTCAAGCTGGCTGGCACCGGAGTCAGATGCCTCTGGGGCAGAGCTATGGCACCCCATTTCCTAGGACCCCTGACTCAGCAAGGAACTGGTTCAAAACTACAGTCACCCCAGGTGTCACTCACACACACACACCCCGCCCCACCCCGCTAGATGAAGCACAACATGCTGACCACCAAATGACGTGGGTCACACCCATTTTTTGACATTCACAAGAGTGGAGTTTGGCTCGGATAAATGCCTATTTGGGACAGGTCAAGTTGGTGTCCTCAGTAAGGAGGGGAAGGGAGCAGGGTCTCTCACAGGTAGTAATCAAGGAAGGCTCCAGGGAGGGGGCGACATCGCAGCCGAGTGGTCTGGGAGGTTGGAGATGGAGGACAAGGGAGAAGCAGATGTGAAGAGGTCCAGAGCAGGAGCCGGGGCGAGCACTGCCCTCGGCCACTCACTCCCTCCTCCCTCCCCCGCCCTCCCTCTCCCTCTGAGGACTTCACTGCACTTTCCAGAGCAGCAGAGAGTGGAGTTACAGACCTGCCAGGAGTGGGGAGTCCAGCCAGTTCCGGGGCTGTTCGCTTCTCTGGGGAGGCGGGAATGGAAGAGGGAGGAGGATGCAGTGGGAGAGCTGGGGGTGGCGCCTCACGGTAGTGAGAAGTTTGGTTTCTTTGAAAAAAAAAAAAAGTGATGTGATTATGTTTTTGCTGTATCCCAGGTGTGGGATCCGCAGACTGCCCACAGCAGCGGCCGGCTATGGTTTTCCTCGTGCTCTGGCAGGGGCGCGATTCTGCCGGCTGTAGATGGTTTATGTTTGGTGTTCTGGAGCCTCTTGAGAGGTTACATAGAAAACCAGAGCCCAGAGCACGGGTGGGGAGTGGGGGGGGGCAGCTGCTGGTGGTTCCTGATATTGCATTCGCTGGATTGCTGGTTGGCCACATCCTGACCACAAAGACTGGACTTGCGCCAAAGAACTCAATGCCCCTAACCAGCAGGAAGCAAAGTCTATGTCCTCTTCCCCTTCTAACCTTCTTTCCTGCCTGCCTAGTGTTGGGGGAAAGGATTGGGGTAGAAAGGGGTGGCAGGTATACAAACCCAATGAAGCATCCCAAAGTCCAGTTACAGTTTCCCCATGAAGGCCTTTCCCAGCCTGGTGTCCTCAGCTGTCAAAGGCTTCTGAATCACAGACAGGAAAAGCACCCAGCGGGGTTTACATGTGAGTGCCCTGCCATGTGACAGGAACATGTGACCAGGAACACAGGTGTGAACAGGCCTGGTCAGCATGTGGACATGCAGAGGAAGGTGGGTCATGACAAAGAGACCCCGCCCCTCCCGGTAAAAATCCACAGCAGCATCTACACCGAGAAGACACAGCTTCTTGCAGGACTGGCCATCTGAGCAAAGCAATCCGAGGGCTTCCTGCGGCCTCCCATCCCCCACTCCACCACTCCCCCCCAAGGCAAGGCTCCAAATTCCTAACAGAAAGTGCAGCTCCAGGCAGGCAGCAGGGACAGGAGGGTTAGGGGCACCTTGTCCCTGACACCAGGAAACGGCACCAGGAAGAATTGTTTGGACATGTGACCTGGACTCCACAGTGACTGGGTGAGCTGGGGAGTTGTATGTCAACAAGACACAAGCTAGAGTCACTGAGGGGAGGGAGACTCAACTGAGAAAAGGCCTTTGTAAGACTGCAGGCAGGCTTGCCGGGCATTTTCTAGATTAGTGATTGATGGGGAGGGGGCACCCATAGTGGGCGGGGCCATCCCTGGGCTGGTTCTCCTGGGTTCTATAAGAAAGCAGATTGTGCAAGCCATGGGGAGCAAGCCAGTAAGCAGCACCCTCCATGGCCTCTGCATCAGCTCCTGCCTCCAAGTTTCTACCCTGCTTAAGTTCCCGTCCCGACTTCCTTCAGTGATGAACAGTGATGTGGAAGTGTAAGCCAAATAAAACCTTTTCCTCAATGTGTTGGTCATGGTGTTTCATCACAACAATAGTAACTCTAGGACACCAGGAACCATCAGAGGAGGAAATGTAGTACAGAGAGAAACCTGCAGGAGCCAAGCTTATGTTTGTTACAAAATTGCAGCGCCGCAAAGTCTTAACTGCTCAGCAGCTAACTAGCAGGAGTGAACTGGAACAGTCCTTCAAAGTCAGGAGCCCGAGGGACAGGCTGCCAGGACGGGGTGTGGCTGTGTGGTCAGAGTGGGACTTGAGTTCTGGCTCAGGACGTCAGCTGTGGAACTGTAGCCTCAGTTTCCCTAGCTGGGGCAGAGGAGCAGACTCAGTGTCTGACTGCCGAGGAGCTAAGGAAGCACACGGGGATCCAGCCCACGGCAGGGAGCCAAGACCAACAGTACCAAAGTCGCCCACCCATTCCTGAAGTCACCTCGGTCACAGCTAGCCTGCCGGGCCAGCCTATCAGGGAAAGACTGAGTCAGCCCTGAGGAAGGGGGGGCATCAGGGAAGACACCCAACATCGATCTATGGCATATGTGCCCCCCCACAAATACATACAATACACACAAAGGGAAACAACACATGTATACATACAACACACAAATACATAAACAAGGGAAACAACACATGCACACACATACAACACAAAGGGAAACAACACATGTATACACACAACACACAAATACATACAACAAGGGAACCACGTGCATACACACATATAACACACAAATACAAAAAACAAGGGAAACAACATGTGCATACACACATACAATACACACACACACACACACACACACACACAAGAGAAAGAGAGGAGTTGTGCAAAGGCCCTGTGGTAGAAAACTCCTGGGAAGAAGGGACCCTTCCCTTGCATAGTACAGCAGGGTAGAAAGCAGGGGAGGGCCCTGGGGCACAAGGCTAAAGGAACGTGACTTTCCGGAGACTGGGGAGTGGCTAAGCAGGCTGGGGCATCCTGGCTTGGGATTAAACTATCCCAAGGGAAGTTCACAAAGCTGCTAACGGCACAATGCTAAGCAGGAAGGGCGTCCAAACAGCTGGACACATCTGCAAAGTTGAAAAGAACAGCCACAAAAAAGGAACTGGCAAAATCCGCACCCTGCAAAATGCCTCCACACCCTGGCAGGGCATCGGTGTGACCGTCTGATGGGGGAGGCCTCTGCAGTCCGATGGGGGAGGCCTCTGCGGGGTAGCTCTGCTGTTTGCAGAGCACCAGGTTCTAGCAAAAACCTTCTTGTTTTTAATGCTGAACAAAGAGGCAGAGTGTGGTTTGCTGCCATCTGCCCCATCCACAAACTCCAATGAGGCTCCTGGAGCCAAGGTCTTAGGAGGACAGCCACTCTCATCCAAAGCTCAAATAAACAAACGTCCCTTTGGCAGAGGTCCCCTCGCCCTCCCGTCCAGAGCTGGAAATCAGACAATAGCAGTGTTTTCTGAGAGACACTGAAGGGCTTGGCTCGGCAGTGGGAACTCACCCAAATACAAGCTTCCCCACCCAGGACCCTCCCTTTCCTAGTCCGGGTCGGCCCTCCTCCCACTCTCCCCTGTGCCAGATGCTTCCCCTAGAGCCCCGACCAACCCTGAATTCCTGAGGCCCAGAATCCAGAATGTTAAACTCCCAGGCTCCCCGGTCAAAGCGCCTGAGGAGGATGAGGCCACCCAGGCACCTTCTAGGTAGTGGAGTCACGAGCATGCACCTCGGAAGGCAGAACTGGCAAGGGGTTGGGCACGGTGGAAGGGTTAGAGGTCAGGGGGCGGGGTCCAGGTCCACACTCCTCCTGAGGAACAGGACGCGGGGCCTAGGCTCAGACCTACGTGTGGAGGAGGAACCTGCCTAGGGAGGGGCTCCAGGACAGAGGACCCAGGAGGCAGGGCCCGTGGGAAATGGGAGGGGCCTAGCTCGATGGGAGGCCACCCTACCAGGCAGAGTCCAAGCAGAATGAGTGAGGAGACCTCAGGGGGGCCCATGAAGCCCCCGGGTCTTCAGAGCCGTGACTCCGCACTGTGCCTCCGAGCGAGAGGCGGGTGTTTCCCAAAACCCCAGCATCTAGACGGAGAGCGGAGAGCGCCAGGGCTGCGGTCTCTCGCAGACCTCCCCTCCAGGGTGGGTCCCTGTTCCTATGACAACCGCTGCGAGAGCCCACCCAGCGTGCATCCCAAGGCCTGCAGCGAACACGCTAGCGGTGTCCGAATGCTAGGAATATACAGAGGGACGTGTCGCTGCCTCCCATCCACTGAGAGGCGTCCGACTGACAGGCAGTGCCAGCGAGGCCTTGACCTTTGTAGCCTATGAATTTAAAGGCAGGACGTGATTCATTCACACAGGCCTCTCTCAAGGAGGAAGGAAACGGCCCTCAGATCCGCAACCAAATTTAACTTCTTTCTTCCACGAAGCACGCACCGTAGCCGGTAACGCAGGGGGACGGACATGCGCACAGGGACCCCAGAAGGACCTCCTGCTACCCCAGCGCACTGCAAGGAAACCTTAAGGAAGTGGGGGGGAGGGGCAGTCCGGTGGGAAGAGCAGCAGGCAGAGGAGCAAACTGGTCCTTCCCAAGCTCCGTTCTTTCTCCTTCCTCCATAGACAGGGACAAAGAGTTAAAGTAACTTTACTGTCTCTCGCCACCCTGGGAGTTTCAGACCCGTGGACAGGGTTGGCTCAGGGGCAAGCGGGCACACCCACGCCTGGGAGAGGCGCCTTCGCTGTAAGGTCCTGGGGGGCAAACAGTGCCCTGATACACTCGGGGCTGGGAAAGCGGTTCACAGGGGCCGGCACTCAGAGCCTGCTGGCCTGGCCTTTAATTCTGGGACCAAGACTCCCCTCTGAGTTCCTGCGGACACTCGAGGGCAGCTGGCAGGTGGCTGGGCTTCCTGCTGCCCCTCTATGCAGGGGAGCAGGCCACAGAGATGGTGGAAACTGTCCCGGGCCTCCTAGCAGGAAAAAGTCAACCTCTAATTCCCATCCCAGCTGTGTGAGCCTAGGGAAAGAGCTAACTCTCTCTGGGCCGCCATCTCCTGGGGTGACAGCCAAGCTGCTGGGCCGTCCACAAGGGCTGGGGTGACGTTCTGTGTAGAGAGCCAGCCCGGTGTGCACGATGCCCTCAGCCCTTACCCCAGCACGGAGAAAACAGGGTTCAGTAGCTCAATCAGGAGGTCAGGGTCGTCCTCAGTTATATAACAAGTTTAAGGCCTAGCCTGGGCTACATGAGATCCTGTCTCCAAAGTAACAAACACCCAAGTGAAACAAGCCTGTGCACTAGGGATGGGGCTTAAGTGTGTGTGTGTGTGTGTGTGTGTGTGTGTGAGAGAGAGAGAAAGAGAGAGGGAGTGTGTGTGTCTGTGTCTATGTCTACATGTAATCTGTGTATGCATGTGTCTGTGTGTCTATGTGTATGAGTGTGTCTGTGTCTGTGTGTATATCTCTGTGTGTGCATGCATGTCTGTATATGTGTGTGCATGTGTGTCTATATCTGTGTGTCTGTGCATATTTGTGTCTATATGTATGCATGCGTGTGTGTCTATGTCTACATGTGTCTGTGTGTGTATGTGACTATGTGTCTATGTTTGTATCTGTGTGTGTATGCATGCATATGAATGTGTCTGTGTCTGTGTATATTTCTGTGTGTTCATGCATGTCTATATAAGTGTGTGTGTGCATCTGCATGTGTATGTGTGCGCATGTGTGTCTGTGTCTGCATGCATGCATGTCTGTGTGTATGCATACATGTGTGTCTGTGTGTCTGCATGCGTGTCTGTGTCTGCATGCATGTCTGTGTGTGTGTGTGTGTGTGTGTGTGTGTGTATGCATGCATGCGTGTCTGTGAGAGTATGTGTCAGGCAAAGGACATGCTGCCTGCAGGTTTGTCTGTTTCTGTTTTTCACTTTAATTTTTGAGACAGGGTCTCTCCCTGGGACCTGGAACTCACCAACTAGGTGAGGCTCGGCTGCCTGCAAGCTCCAGACATCTGCCCTCCACTCCACATACACACACACATGCACACCTAAGCCTCCAATCCCAGCACGTGGCTTCTCCTTCTTGCATGGTAAGCACCTTACTGAACTGTCACCCCAGCCACAAACGGCTCTTCGACTGCTGTCCTTATCAGAAAGAAGACCGCACTTTCCCCTCCCCCCATCCCATAAACACCACCTCCGTTGTGCGCTCCCCGCAGCAACCAGCAGAGCTGACCAGGGCAGGTGCCCGGTGAGTACTTGAAAGAAACTCAGAGAGGTCAAGGGGCTCACACAAGGTCACACACAGCAGATAGAGCACAGAGCAGAATCAGTCATTAGACCAGTGACCCACAGCGAGGACACAGAAGCTTCCTCTGTAGTCTGTCTTCCTGCGGCCTGACCTGCGCCCGAGGCCTTGGCAGGGATGTCTCCCAGCTCAAGGATCCCACTGATAAAAGCTTCTTGCATCCTTCTACGGTCCTGCTGTGTGGCAGGGGTGCCCTGGAGGCATACCCCCAATGCCCACAGGACATGTGCCAGCCACCAGCCACAGCGACTTAGAGCCCACTCCCTCCCAGAGCTCCTCTCGCCCTCCTCCACCCCTTCATAGCCCCATGTCTGTGAAGGTGGAGAGCACCCCGTCGAGCTGAGCTGACACCAGAACAGAGAGTGTCAGGCCTCCCTGGGCATGAAGCTCATGGTGCCAGCAATGCTCAGGGCCGGCCGGTGCTGTTAGCTTTCCCGTGTTTGTGTTATCAAAGTCACCTTCTACTTGGACGCCACGGCTGGCTGTTTTCACTGCGGGGCCATTACTCTGAGACCAGCTCAAGTACAGCCCAGTAGGGCAACCTGAGTATGTGTGTCTGTGTGTGTGTATAAGTATGTGTCTCTGTGTGTGTATATCTATGTGTGTCTGTGTGTGAATGTGTATGTCTCTGTGTGTCTGTATATGTGTATGTTTGTGTATGTTTGTGTGTTTGTGTATGTGTGTATGTGGGGGGAGTGTATAAGTACGTGTGTGTGTGTATATGTGTATGTGTCTGTATGTGTGTAACTGTATGTGTGTGTGTGTTTATATATATGTGTGTAATTGTGTGTGTGTGTGTGTGTGTGTGTCAGAGCCAGAGCGCTCACGAACCTCCTCAGTCCTCTCTGCTGACTGGAGACTTAGAGGTGGCTCTTGGTGCCGAAGGCGTTATCTTCCTTAACGTAGATGTTCAGGCTCAGGTACTCATGTCTGTCTGTCTGTCTGGTCACAGGCCAGGAAACAGGAGGCTGGGGTCTGAACTTCAGATCTCAAGGGCACAGAAATCCTGCTTCCATGTCGAGAAGCCCCAACCCAGCTTTTCAAGTCCCTGAAGACCAGCCAGGGACTTGCTGAGAGCCAGCCAGGTGACAGGCCTCTTAGATGCAAGAATACTCCAGCAGGACAAGCCAGCCGACGGGGCTCAGGGGCCCACAGCATGGGCCCCAGGACTTTACTAGCAAAGGCAAGGGTGGCCACGGTGGCTCCCGCGGGCATCTCCTGAGAGCTGAGCACACAGAGACCAACCCGGCGGGGATGGGAAGGTGCCGGGGTGAAACTCTGCTACACAAACCCGAGGACCCAAGGTAGGACCCCCAGTACCCCAGGGAAAAGCCAGCATGCCGGTGGGTGGCTGTTACTCTAGCAATGCTGGGAGGTGGGACAGCCATATCCCTGGGGCTCGGTGGCAGGCCAGGCAGGTTCAGTGAGAGGCAGCGACTGGGGGAGAAGGGGGCCACCCGATGTTGAACTCTGACCTCCACACGCTCATTCTCTGGTCAGCAGTCATGCGCGCGCACGCGCACACACACACACACACACACACACACACCACCCAACGAATACATGAAATATATAAGTAAACAACAAACTGATAAATAACACCGAGCCACCTGCAGCCGGGCTGACCGCTGACACCGACGCGGGTGACCCAGATTTATTGGACTGAGTTAGTGAGAGGGACAAGCACTGATCAGGGCGGGCTGAGTCAGCACCAGAGCAGTACAGACGGGCAGGCTGGGGAAGGGGAAGGGAAGGAAGGGGCCGGCCCGCAGGTGAGGCAGTGCAAGGGGGGCTGAGACCCCACCCACCTCAGCCCCTAGTCACACAGGGGGAACCGAGGACTGAGCCGCTACAATGTCCCCGTCCAAGGTCACACAAGAATGCGGCACCACGCCAATCCCCTGCAGATACCCCGGCCCCCAACTCACCTCCAAGAACCTGACTCCATCATCCACCCTGCCCCGGGGCTCCCCACACCCTCTCTCTGCCCTTCCAGATCTCCATGGCATGAGAACGGCCGGTCCTCCAGAAGCTGCTTCCGCAGCCCGAGGAGGAGGCAGATGGCTCTCGGGAGCTCTTCTTACAGGGGCCACCTCCTGACGGTCCAGCGGTTAGAACTTGGGTGCTGGCCAGGCCTCGGCAGGGACAGGAAGCATCCTCCGTGATGCTGATCAGGCCGGGCTTATGAAGGAGTCTAGTGTGCTGGCCAGGGAGGGATAGAGCCCCAGCCCGCACTGCTCCCACACCGCGAGCCAAGGACAATGCCTACGGAATGACAGGACCTTAGGAATCCGCTTGGGCCCCTCTACCCTGCCCACTCCATCTGACAGGTGCAGTTTACACAAGTCTAGGAGTCGGTCGACTTAAAATAAGGAAAAGTACGCAGCCCTGTCACAATGACAAGCTGTAAGGACGGAGGGCATCGGGTGCTCAGCTGTTAACAGCACTGGCTGCTCTTCAGAGGCCCGGGGTTCAATTCCCAGCCCCACGTGATGGCTCACAACTTCTCTAACTCCACTTCCGGGGACTCCAACACCCTCACACAGACATACATACGGGCAAAGTACCAACAAACATAAAATAAAAATAATAACTCATTTAAAGAAGGGAGGTATTAGCAAACAGTAGTCTCAGGACTTTGTTTTACAGAAAAGAAAACGAGGCAGGAGGAAGGGATGTGATGGCCCCGGGCCACACAGCTGAGTCTCCAGAGGATGAAGTCCCGTCCAACGGCGTGCGTGGACATCTCTCAGTCACACGCATGCTATCAGCATGGAATCTTTAGGAGATATGGTTACGGCCTTCCCTCCTGTCTCACAGCCCCATGTCAGACAGAGGAGTCTGAGTTTGGAACACTGCTCGCCCAGGTAAGGGACAGCGCATTCTAAGGCAGAACCACAGACAACTGCCCAGAAAACAGAAGACAGGCCGCCGGTTGGGGCACTAGACAGCACCCTTGTGGCACCTTCAGGCTGAGGGACACATAACCATGCAATGAAGGAGCTCTGTGCACACAGTAGGAACTTTACCGCACGCAGTAGGAGCCTTACCACACACAGTAGGAGCTTTACTGCACACAGTAGGAGCTTTACTGCACACAGTAGGGGCTTTGCCCATCACCACCTGCCTTCACAGAGCCGCAGCGGTACCCATCCACCACAAGCCCTAACATGCACACACCTGTGACCCCAGGCTGTGTGGCTCTGTGTCGGGTGGGGTCGCCCCTAGAAGAGCCACCTCCCAGGGGTGACTCAGGCCTCAGGCTGAGAACTGGGGAACACACCCAGCAGCCTGGCGGATGCAGGGCTGAGCCCCACCAAAGCTGGGGAAGATGGCTCACACCTGCCCGCTGGGTCAGCCAGCATTCTGGGCATTCCGAAAATTCTTCCGGCTTTGGGCCGCCTCCCTCCCTCCCTTCCACCCACTTTTGAGTGAACTGAAGGAAGGCAGAACAGATGGGCTGTGGAGGAGCCTGTGGTCACAGGCAGAGTCTGCACTCGCTCTGAAGTTAAATCTGAGAGAATCCAGGCCGCCTCACCTCTCCCGGAGGGACGGTGTCACCTCTCACTGGCACATTCTAACCAAGTCCTAACTGCACTGAGGAAACAGTTTGGCCTCAAGGCTCAACAGGAGACATGACCAAGGCTGGACCCTAGACACCACGCTGGAAATAAACGGCTCTCTGTCTCCATGTCTCTCTCCTCCATGGTGGCAGGGGCCTATCCTGGGGCCCGGTACACGGCAGGTACTCAATAAGTAATAAATATGAAAAGGGCCCAGTCTCCCTGGAGAAGGCAGAACTCTGTCTGGCTGGACACGGGACCTCCCAGGACAGGGAAGTCCTGGTGCTTGGCTGCAGCTGACGGCATCTCTCCTGAAGTTCTGCCTCAGTCAGTTCATCCATGAAAAGGTTAAGGATGCGGCCGACCGACTGTCTGAGTCACTCTGAGGGTGACAAGAAGACACAGAACCCAACACCTCCCAAGCTAGAGACTTGGCACACAGCACATCCTGGGCAAACTGTGGCTCCCCCAGGCCCTGCCTTTTAAAGGGCTGGCTCAGATCCTTCCCGGAGGTGTAGCAGGAGACGCTTGGCGCTCTCTGTTTGCACCCGAGAGAGGAGAAACTCACCACCGCACAGCGCAGAGAGGCCCACGCTGGGAAGTTCCTAATACATGTTAATCGCCGCTGGCCCCAGCCTCGGCCCTTCCGCGGCCAAGCGTGGTCCCCGACACACTAACAACCCGCTGAGCCCGGCCTGAAGTGAAAGATGAACTTGGGCGGGGTCCCAAGCCAAAGGTCCCTGGGAGTTCCCTCCCCAGTGTGCCCGGGGCCCTGGACAGTCTCAGAGGGCAAAGCCTGCCAAGCCTGGGCGTCATGTCCCAACAGGCCAGGCCGTGTGGTCCACAGGGCGATGCTGGCAGCAGAGCCACAGGCCTCTCCTGCTGGCATGTCCTGCACACCCGCTCCTCGGATGGGCAGTTCAAACCCCAGCAAGGCGTGTAGCCAGGGAAGGATCGAGGCAAACAAACAAGGTGTAACCGATGGGTAGTGAGAAGCCGCCTGACTTGGGGACGGTGTTCCAGCTTCTCCAGGGGACAGAGCCACACAGGACGAGCCGGTCCCTTCGCCTGCCACCCCTGGCAGGGCCTCTAGGAATCTGGCTACCCTTTCTCCCGTGTAGCAAAAGCAATACAGGCCACTGTGGGCGCTGCACCAAAGTCACGACGTAGCCCAGGCTAGCCTCAAACTCGCGGGCAGTCCCTCTGCGTCTCCCTCTCATGTGCTGGGATCACAGGCGCGGGCCTCCCCCAGGCCAATCTGTGTTAATGATTAATTATTTTATGGCTGCCGCCATCCCTATTTCTGCTGGCGGTGCAAACATGAGAGGTTTAAAGTCATAGCTTGATACCGGTTGCACACGTTAAAGAAAGAGACGCCAAGCCGGGCACAGGCGGTGCTTACTGTGTGGAACGGGCCTCGTATCGTTATCACGGAAGTTACAAGGTCCGGAAGCATCACGAGGGACGCCTACGGTTATCTGTCCTTAAGATTTTTTATTAGATGGAATGACTGATCAACTGATTGGTTGGGGGGGGGGGGGTGGCGTGTGCATGCCGTAGCACGCATGCGGAGGTCAGAGGTCAACTTGTGGGTTAGATGACTGAACTCACTGAACTCGGGGACCTGGCAGCAAGAGCCCTTACCCGCCTAGCCACCGCTCCTGAGCCCGTTCTTGGTTCTGGAGATGACTGAGGCTCAGAGAGGCTGAAACACTTGCCTGAAGCCACACAGCACTGAGCAGAGCTAAGCACTCAGTTCTCCAGAGTGAGGAGGTGGAGTCGGGCCGCAGGGACCTACAGCCCCCTTCCCGGCCGCCCCGGGTGACTAGCAAGACTCAAGCTGCCACCCCTTCCAGACTTCTGGAGGCAGAAAGGCTAAAACAGAAGAGACCATGGTACACAAGGCTAAGGGCAATCCCCACCACCACCACCACCACCACCCCTACCCCAATCCCTCAGACTCACTCACTCAGAGAGGGCAAGCCAGCTGCCTGGGGTCACACAGCACACCCATGCTACACTCATACACCCAGAGCAGTCTGAGCAGGTCAAACAGGAGAGGAGATGCCGCAAGGTCTACCACGCTGGAAGTCCTACCGCGCCGTCCCCGGCACTGCCAGGCGAAACCACAAACAAGACCACGCCAAGTCAGCGCTCAGGCGGGTCCTTTGGGGGTCTCCCTGTCGGCACAGCTATGCTGGCAGAGCGCCTGAGCCAGCCACTGCGATGGCTACCACCTCACAGGTGCGGAAACGGACATCCAGAGAGGTTCAGCGGCCAACCCAAAGCCACACAGCCAGCAAGTGGCGGAGCTGGGACTTGAACCTGGGCAGTCTCTCTCCAAGCTCCCTACTGCTACTATACACTTACCCTGTGCTAACTCACTCAGGCCGGGGAGACCCTCCCAGCCATCGCCGCTGACCACCCGCTTCCTGCCGAGCCCACAAAGGTCCTTTCCGGTGACAAACACGACCCAAGTCCCTCTCAGCAAACAGGCCACTCAAAGTCATGATCCCAGAACTTGGGAGGCTGAGGCGGGAGGGTCAGGAGTTCAAGACCAGCCTTGACTACTTAGAGAAACTATCTAGGGAGGTCATAAGGCTCAGAGGAGGCCGAGCAGGGGACTGAAGTGGGCCACCAGCTCCCAGCAGCGTGGCCAGGGCCACACAGATCACAGGCTGATTCCTACCCTCTCCTCAGCCCCTGTGCTCCAGACAAAAGCGCAGCCACAGTGGGATGCACAGTTGTCGGCAAAGGCCTGCTCAACCCCCGGAGGAAGCACGTCGGGCTCACTAATCGGGGAGGGGATCCTGCCACTTGTGGGGACTTACAGAATAAGGACAGAGGCGAGGCTATCTCACTTCTTCCTGAGGTTCCCTCTGGGTCCTACATACCTGCTGCCTCACCCCAGCACACCTGCTGCCTCACCCCTGCGCACCTGCTGCCTCACCCCTGCGCACCTGCTGCCCACCCCTGCACACCTGCTGCCTCACCCCTACACACCTGCTGCCTCACCCCTACACACCTGCTGCCTCACCCCTGCACACCTGCTGCCTCACCCCTACACACCTGCTGCCTCACCCCTACACACCTGCTGCCTCACCCCTGCACACCTACTACCTCACTCCTGCTGCCTCACACCTGTACACCTACTGCCTCACCCCTGCACACCTGCTGCCCCACCCCTGCACACCTGCTGCCTCACCCCTGCCCCTGCTGCCTCACCCCCCGCGCACCCCTGCTGCCTCACCCCTGCACACCTGCTGCCCACCCCTGCACACCTGCTGCCTCACCCCTGCACCCCTGCTGCCTCACCCCTGCACACCTGCTACCCACCCCTGCACACCTGCTGCCCACCCCTACACACCTGCTGCCTCACCCCTGCACACCTGCTGTCCCACCCCCCTGCAGAGCACACCCCTCACTGCTGTCAGCCAGGAGATCCAGTCAGAGGACAGATCCGCCAAGCCACTCCCTGACTGGAGTGGGAAAATCATGCCTATGTTTAAAAGTCGCTCGTCTGGGAGATGCTTGTCACACAGCGATCATGGAGAAAGCAAACATGGGAGCCACACGCTCTGGAGCCTCAAGCCCACAGGCCGCCAAACTCCGCACAACCTGCTGGGGCTCCGACCTGCCTACTGTGGGGCTGCCGCCCCGGGGAAGACAAGGCCCCGGCCAGCTGCACCCTGGGTGCTAGTTCCTATCAGTCTCTGCCCCGCCCCACAGCCCCCCACCCCAGCGGCTGCTCGCTGAGCACCTGCTCTGTCCAGTTAGGACCAACACACGCCCGCCAAGTCCATCTCAGTCCCCACCTCATGGGTAAGTCATTTGCCTCGTTTACAAAGGAAGGGGGCTCAGAGAGGTCAACACACCTGACTGCAGTCACACAGGAGATAAAGCCAGGACTTAATTCGAGGGCAGAGCAGATCTGAAAGCAGGCATCACGGCTGGTAGCCGTGACGGGGGCTCAGGAGAGTGAGATCCCGTGCACGTGGACCGCGGGGGCTGGGAAGTGCGGGTCTCCGCACGGTCCACCCTGCCGGGCCTCTGGGGTCAGACACTTTCGCTTCCTGGAGTATTTTCACAGCTGACTCAGGTGGAAGCGGCCAGCGACCACACTTTGAAAACATAATCCTATCCTCAACGGAGACGGGGCTGTAAACATTTCAAAGGTCACCCAACCGCCCGATTACCAAGGACAGCGCTAACCCAGGCCCAAAGTCAAGCCCTTAACTGCTTCCCGATAGGCAGGCGACGCGCCCTTTCTCCCACACAGCTGACTGGAGGACTTCTGGGGACAGGAGAGCTCCGCGTTCTCAGGCCCAGGGACGCGCCCGCATAAGAGGCTCCGTGACATATCCGTCGTGTGCCCAGCCCTCCAAACAGCGATCCCCTACCCGGGCCAGCAGTCGGGGCTGGGGCAGTGGGGGACACGCAGAGTCGGGAGGTGTGTGACCACGGAGGGCGGCTGAGGTCAGAGGTCAGAGGTCAGCTCCTCTGCTTCCCCTAAGCTTCCATTTCATGAGCTGCTCATGGGTATAAGTGTGGAGTCTCCTCAGCCAGCACGGCCTGAGAAGACTGTCATGAAAACCAGAGAGGGGACAGACAGAAGGACTGGGTCCCGGGGGAGGGGAGGGTCTGATGTAACATGGTAGGTACATCAGTAGCTCTGGCTTTCCCTACTTCCTCCTCGACCCTCCCCGACCCTCCCATGGTGCCTAGCCAGCCTCTCTCTTTCCTGCCTCCTCCTCCAGGAAGCCCCTCTTGGTTTACCTCTGGTGCTCCTTGGCAATTCTGCTTCACTGTCTCCAAACATCCATCAGGTTTCTGAGAGAAGCGGCAGGCCTTCAATCCACACTCCTGCAATCTGAAGCAGGTCTGGGCAGGCGTGTGCGCCTCCAGGCAGGGATCTTGTCCCCTCAGTCCCAAGCTTTCCGACACTGAACAGGGGTGTAAAGGTCTTTTATTCACTCAACACGCCCTACACTCTGTGTAGGACCAGGAGTGAGGCCTTGCCTCCTACCCAGCCCTCAAGGCTCAGCCCAAGTGTCACCTCTGACCCCCCCAACACACACACACACACACACACACACACACACACACCATAGGTTGGGCAAGGTTCGCAGGAACCACCGTTCTGATGACACAGGCTATCATGACAATAATTCTCCTGGGCTCACGCCCTGAGCTCACACAATCAGACCCATCCCTAATACCCGCCCCACACACACCCCACCTTACCCACGCCTCTCCCCATGATGGAGGAGAGGACCAGTTTACAGTTAAAGAACTTGAGTCTCAAAGAAGTACCACAGGCTGCTGAGGAGACTCGGCGGGTAAAGGGGCTTGCCCAGAAGCCTGAGGACTTGGGTTCAATTCCTGGCACCCTTCTCTGCCCCAGACCATGATCCTCCTCTGCTGCCCGACTCTGTCCAGACAGACCCAGGGTTCGCTCCTCCCCGGTGTGACTTCCAGCCTAGTGCTTGGCACAGAACCATCGAACTAGCTCATCCTGTGTCGGTCCGGTGAGTCCCGGTGGAGCTAGAGGGGGTGAGCGGCCACGGATAGACCACGGGCCCGCACTCCCTTGCCCGCCCTTAAGTGGTTAAGTACTAACGGTCATCAGGGGTCCCTGGGGGAGGGCTGTGTCTGGGGGAGGGTGCACCCTCAACATCACAAATCAACAAAGGCATGCAGCAGGCTGACGAGGCTAGAAAGTCATCCCTGAGGAGCAGATTCTGAGCCGCTCTGGCCAGGTCCACGCTGACCCCTGCACCCCTGCACACAGCTGCAGGCCAGGCTGGACCACGCGTCCAGACTCCGCACTTCTCGGGCCTAAATGCGCTCCTGCCAAGCCCTCAAGCCCTTTAAAAGGACTCCCCCCTGCCCCGAACCCACCAAGACACGGGGTGTCTGCGGAGCCCGGCCCTGGCCACACGCCTGCCCTGCGGGGTGGCAAGGAGAAAGTTGGCCGCTTGGAGCCTCCACCTAAAGTCGCGGTTACTGATTAACCAGCCCCAGCGCTTCTCAGTGCGCGGCCTGGGGCCGCAACTCGTCCCAGTGGAAGAAAGTCCAAGTTACACATCTTTGTCACCGCGGACCGGGGCAGTGCGCGCGCCACCCCGGAGGGCGCTACCCCGGGGCAGGGCGCAGGCTCCAGCGCCAGCCGCAGGCCCTCCAGGGACAGCTCTCTGCAACAGGCGCCGTCCCTCCGAAAGCAAAAGGCCACGGCTTCCCCGCCGGAGGAAGGTCAGCCCTGGCCTGCACGGCGCGATCCCGAGGCACGCGCGAGCCGCGGACGCGCGTGGTGGAGCGGGGCCAGCCCTAGGCGTCCTCCACCGGCATTCCCCGGCCGCAGATGCAACGGGATCCCCCCCAACCCCCGCAAGTCCGCAGCCGGACTCGGCACGCGGCTCCTCCCCGCTCTCCGCTTCGCCCTCCGCCAACTTTGCCAACTTTACACGCGGCCCCGCGGGCAGGAGTGGGCGTCCCCGTGCGTCTCCGCGCGCCCCCGCGCCCGCCCGCGCGCTCCCGCGCCCTCCGCGCACCTACCGCAGTGGCCCGCCGCGCCGCACCTGCCCGCCCGCACCTGCCGCGGCGCGCGCAGCCTCGCCGCTGGGGGCGGGGCTCGGGCGGGAAGCGCCCCGTCGCCGTGGCAACCGCACCCGGTAGCGCCTGCGCAGAGCAGCGAGGGGCGGAGCGCGGGAACCGGAGCCGCGAGACTGCGCGAGGCGCGTCCCCTGCTGGATAGAAGCGGCATTGCGCCACGGTCCCAGCCAAAGCACCTACTGTGTGCCCCGCGGTGGGGGTGACAGAGCATTGCGCACAACTGCTACTGCGCATCCCTGACCAGCTGCCTTATTCGTTTCGTTGATCATATCGACCACGGCTTCTTTTTCTTCTTTCTTTTTATTTTCCTTCCTCTTAAAACGACTTCTTTTATTGCTAGATATATGTATATGTGCACGAAAGTGCCGGTGCCGGCAGAGGCCAGAAGAGGGCAACAAATCCCCGGAAACTGGAGTTGGAGGATGTTGGATGCCAGGTTGGAAATACACGCTAGCGGGGAGGGGGGATGGGATAGGCGGTTTATGGAGGGAAAACCGGGAAGGAGGATAACATTTGAAATGTAAATAAATAAATCAACCAATAAAAAATAAAATAAATTCTAGTCTTACAAAAGTGGTGCATTCCACCACTAACTAGCTCGCTCTGTCCCTCCCTCCTTCCCTCCCTTCTCCTCTCTTCCTCCCTCCCTCCCCCTTCTTCCCCCCCCCTCCCCAGAGGCTCTTCCTATGTTGCTCAGGTTTGAGTTCCTGAATTCAATCCATTCTCTCTCCTCAAGTCCCTTCCTTCCCCACCCCACCCCCACCCCTCCCCAGTAGCTGGGACATCATTGGAACCCTACCTACCCTGCCAGCCCGTGCATCTTTGCTAAGCACCTTTTGTATGCTGGGCTCTGGGGACTCAGCTCTGAGACAGCTGACGGATCCAGGTTCTCATGGGAGAAACATCACATGGGTAAATTGAATCATATTTATGACACATGCTCCCCCTGGGGAAATGGGACATGGTTTATTCTTTTATTGTAAACCAGCCTGTCTTAGTCAGGGTCTGTATTCCTGCACAAACATCATGACCAAGAAGCAAGCTGGGGAGGAAAGGGTTTATTCAGCTTACAGTTCGACACTGCTGTTCATCACCAAAGGAAGTCAGGACAGGAACTCAAGCCGGTCAGGAGGCAGAAGCTGATGCAGAGGGATGCTGCTTACTGGCTTGCTTCCCCTGGCTTGCTCAGCCTGCTCTCTTATAGAACCTAGGACCAGGCTGGAGAGATAGCTTGGCGGTTAAGAACACTGACTGCTCTTCTGAAGGTCCTGAGTTCAAATCCCAGCAACCACATGGTGGCTCACAACCATCCGTAATGAGATCTGATGCACCTCTTCTGGGGGTATCTGAAGACAGCTACAGTGAATTTACATATAATAAATAAATCTTAAAAAAAAATAACCCAGGACTACCAGCCCAGGGATGGCCCCACCCACAATGGGCCCTCCCCCCTTGATCACTAATTGAGAAAATGTCTCACAGCTGGATCTCACGGAGGCATTTCCTCACCTGAAGCTCCTTTCTCTGTGATAACTCCAGCCTGTGTCAAGTTGACACACAAAACCAGCCAGTGCACAGCCCGATCTCAAGAAAATAGAGACCCAAGCAGCAGTGCGGCTTCCAGAGAGCTGTCTGCCACTCCTCTGCCTCCTCTCTGTCTCCAATTAGTGGTGGTGGTGGTGGTGGTGGTGGTGGTGGTGGTGGTGGTGGTGTGTGTGTGTGTGTGTGTGTGTGTGTGTGTAGCTCATACAATCCTTTGATGTAAGGGTTAATGCCTTGTACAATACCCTGGATCTGCCTGAGGCTTCTCGGGTCCACAGTGACAGAGCCCAGCAGTGTCACGGGTCATCTGGATGCCATGGACACAGTGATCAAGTGGAGCTATCCCAGAGAAGGTCAACTATGACTCTGTCATTCCCAGTGGGGAAGTCTTGGAGGCAGTTCAAATGGTCGGTCTGCAAGATGAAGTCCCTCCAAGTCCACCTGAAAGCAGAGCTTTTATACAGTTTGTATGTTACTATTTAAAAAAAAAAAAAATGGTCGGGCAGTGGTGGCGCACGCCTTTAATCCCAGCACTTGGGAGGCAGAGGCAGGCGGATTTCTGAGTTCAAGGCCAGCCTGGTCTACAGAGTGAGTTCCAGTACAGCCAGGGCTACACAGAGAAACCCTGTCTCGAAAAACCAAAAAAAAAAAAAGTTTGTTGTTGTGAATGTGACAGATCACGCCTTTAATCCCAGCACTCAGGAGGCAGAGGCAGGCGAATCTCTCAGTTCAAGCCCAGCCTGGTCTACAGAGCTAGCTCCAAGACAACCAGAGCTACACAGAGAAGCCCTGTCTCGAAAAACCAAAACATACAAGAACATATTAAATAAAATTAAATTTAAAAATAGTTTGTGTCCACTCCTGTCTAGAGATACTTCAGAAAGGTATTTGTGCACCCACCTGACTCTCAGTGCCTACCTCAGGGCTGGGATATAGTAGGTGCTCAGTGAACTGATGTGTCTGAATGGCCAATCTGTGACGCCCCACTATGTGCCGCTTCTCTTCCAGAAGCTCTGAGAAACTTCCCATATCTCTTCTGCAAATCACTTCTTAACAAAACGTGTGTCAGAATTCTTCTGAGTAGCCAGATGTTTGTTATTCTCGGCTCCCCAGACAAGGGAGTGTCCCCTCGTCCCCCGCCCTGCACACTGCAGTCTGTCTCTGAATATAAGCTCTGAAGGGAACACAGCAGTGTCTTTCCCACCACCCCCACAGACCCCGGACCTGGATATGTCTCTTGTGTCTACCCCGCCCCCATTCCCCACTCTGTCAACTTAAACCAAGCAGAGGAAGCGCCGAAGCGAACCAAACTACAACTCCCAGAAGCACCTGGGTCCTCGTGGACGGAGACTTTCCAGGAGACAGGTTAGACTCCTTCACATTCTCTTGAGCTTGCCAGATGAGAGGCTGCCAGCCACACAAGCCCAAGGATTACACCCTGAGCAGGGAGTGTCAGGTTCCACATTCTACCCGGAGCCAGAACCCCAGGCTTGTCCATTCTGGTACACAGAGGACAGCACACCCCAGGGACTGTCCCAGAATCTTTTATCTGCCACATCAGCCTCCTCCAGGAAGTCTGTGGGGATTGTTCTAACAGCATTTGCAGTAACAATGGAGATTGTACAGCGGCTCTGCCCAACCTCAGTGCAGAGGGCCGTGAGCACCCAGGTGGTCAGCGGGACTGCGCACGGTGTATTTCATCTAGCCCTTGGGGGTGATGCTGCTTTACCCGCCCTACTGACTGGGTAGCCCTAGAAACCATAACTACCTAGCAGGGCCCTGTTTCAGCCATTCTTGGGTTTTGCTTTATTTCATTGCCAGGGTCTCGATACAATTAGTCTGAAGCTTGTGTCGATCCTCCTGCCTCAGCTTCCCAAGTGCTAGGATTGCAGTCCTGTGTCGCGATGCCCGGTCTATGGGTGCTGGGGACCAGACCCAGCACGTCCTGCTGACCAGGGAAGCACTCTACCAACTGGGCCACATCCCAGCCCTTCCTGGGTTTTGACGGGAAGAACCAACCTAGTCTTTGAAATGTTTTCTCTTGACTCCAAACCTCTGCCGTACCGCACTGCCCTGCCAGGAGGACCTTGCCCTCCGCTGGTCTATCCTCAGCATAATGACCATCCCTCTGACCCTAGCTTCCTTTTTTATTTTTATTTTATTTTATTTTATTTTATTTATTTATTTATTTATTTATTTACTTATTTTGGTTTTTCGAGACAGGGTTTCTCTGTGTAGTCCTGGCTATCCTGGAACTCACTCTGTAGACCAGTCTGGCCTCGAACTCAGAAATCCGCCTGCCTCTGCCTCCCAAGTGCTGGGATCAAAGGTGTGCGCCACCACCGCCCGGCTTATCCCTCTGACCCTAGCTTTACCCAGAAGCCACCCGGTAATCCAAACGGGTGGAGATGAATCCCATACTCAGACGTAGCGATTCAGATACCGAAGCAGGTACCTCAAGGTGGAACCGCACTTAGAGCCAGCATTGTCACGGGACACAATTCGGGGCTCTTGGTCACCAAGGAGGGGACCTGTCGTGGTTTGAGCGGAAAAACCTCAAACCTATAGGCTCTTACGTTAAAGTACCAGTTCTTTTTGTTTGTTTGTTTTTTCGAGACAGGGTTTCTCTGTGCGGCCCTGGCTGTCCTGGAACTAACTGTAGACCAGGCTGGCCTCGAACTCAGAAATCCGCCTGCCTCTGCCTCCCAAGTGCTGGGATTAAAGCCGCTCTCTATCTGGCGACGTCGTTGTCGTCGTCGTCTGGGAAGGCTGAGGAAAATTTTAAGAGAGTGGTTCTCAACCTGTGGGTCGCGACCCCTGCGGGGGTGTGTCCGATTTTACATTAGGATTCAAAACAGCGGCAAAGTTACAGCTATGAGGTAGCGTTGAGTTCATTGTATGGTCGAGGGTCAGCACGGCGTGAGGAGCTGAGCCGAAGGGTCGCCGGCGGATGAGAGCCGCTGTTCTAGGAGGGGGAGGGGAGGAAATGAGTCCGGAGCGGGGGAGGGAAGGGAGGCCCTGGGGTTTCCTGGCCTGGCTCCACTTCCTGTCCACGCGTTGCTTCCCCAGCCGGCCTCCCACTCCGTGGCCACCACGCTTTTCCCCCCCACCGAGCAGGGTTGTGCCCCTCCGGAAGTGTGAAACCAGAACCAAGCCTTCCTCCACTAAGTTGCTTTTTTGTCTTGCTATTCACTGCAGACCCGCCCCTTCAGAATCATCCTTGGACTCCGCCTCCCGTTTCCATGGCAACACACTGACGTCTAAGAAAAGGGAGAGCGTGTCCCTGGTGCCCCTCCTCAAGATTTCATTTCCCTGAAGCCCGGGGGAGGATGCTCACTGGTAGACAACTTGGTGGATTTTCTTCTTCTTCTTAATTAATTGAAATCTATTCTTACAGGGTTTTTGGCCTGTAAGAATAAGGACCTGAATCATACCTCCGGCTGAGAGATGTGATCTAAATTATGGTTCTGAGACAGCAGGGACACCATTATCCTCTCGCGATGTCTCACTCGCTCTGCCAGTCACCTGAGTAGGAAAACAGAACCCGAAGACGCGTTGGATGATGGCGCGCGGGGGTGTGAGGGGTGGAGTGGGGGGGGGTGTCTGTGGCTCAGTGGACAGCAGTTACCAGCCCTGGCTGGGTTCCATCCCATCTGGGATGCTTCGGGGCCGCATGGTAGGATGGAGGCAGTGGGTTATCCTCGGCGTCAAAGAGAATTCAAGGCAAGCCTGAGCTAAGTGAGACTGTGCTCAGAATAAAATTAAGCGAGGAAGGGAAAAATCGCTCTGCCTTTAATGAGACGCACGCTCAAATAGCCCGAACTCCACCCACGCGTGCGGCTGCCCAGACCCTCCCCGCGAGCCTGTCCGCGGCCCGGGTTCCTAGCTGGAAGCCTGCTCCAGGGAAAGGGGTGCTCCAGGCATCCCCTGCTCCTGTTCCTGCTTTCCTGACCTGTAGCTGAGCAGCCCCGACTCTCTCCTTCCCCCTCCCACAGGTCCCTCCGGCCAACCTGACCTGCTTTCTCCCAAACTCCTATAGTTTCCAAGTTCACTGGGAGGCAAAGAGCCCACAAAGGGGACCCCGAGTTCCCCAGTAGGGATGATACTAGTGAAACTAGCCGTGTACCAAGCCAGGGGATTCTGCTTCGAGGGCCACAGCCCTTTAGGAGGCGGCGATCTCTCTTCAGCCCCCAACCCGCAGAGCCGGGAGCTAAAAGCTCGGGTCACACAGCAGGAATCTCGATCTGGCAAACAGAACCCCAGGCAAACTGGGGCGCGCTCAGGCGTCTTTGGGGAGGTGACTCCAGTCCAACAGGAGCGAGGGAAGACAGACTTGGAGAAAGTGTAGGAAAGGGAACAATTACAGGAAAGGCCCGGTGAGGGTGGCCAAGCCTCAGCTAGAAGCCCCGGAATTGGCCCACGGCAAGAAGGTGGAGCGAGAGCGCCCTCTGCTGGCGCATCCTGCAGAGCTGTCTTCCTATGGAGCCGGGGAGACTCCGGAGTAGAAGCTTGGATGCCCAGCTTGGGCACCAGAATTTAATAGTGGCTCGGTACAGAGTGAGTTCCAGGACAGCCAGGGCTACACAGAGAAACCCTGTCTCGAAAAACAAACAAACAAACAAAAAATAGTGGCTCGGGTACTCCTATATGTGCCTTCTCCTACCCAGGAAAACATCCCCTCCCCGCCCCCACCCCCCGCCCCCGCCCTCGCCCTCATCCTGAGGCTGGAGTTTCCTTCTTGGTCCAGCCCATCCGTCAGCCCAGAGTGAATAGCTATTGATTTCAGGAAGGAAAACTCTCGCGGGTGAGTACACACCCTTCTCAGACCAGCTCCTCACGTGACCCCGCTCTGCTTACCAATCTGAACGTGACCTTTAAAGCGGAAGACACCTTTCTAATTTACATTCAAGGGATTGTAAATTCATTCAAGGCCAGAGCAGGGGAGGTCACATTGGAGAGGTAGCCTTGAAGAGGCCTGACCCAAAGTGTGGGGTTCCTGGACAGGGGGGGTATATGAAGCGAGGAGAAAGATGGCCTTCGGGAGAGGAGCTGGACTGGCGCTCGGGAGAGGAGCCGGACTGGCGTTCGGGAGAGGAGCCGGACTGGCCTCCAGCACCGCTTAGGGCCCTAGCAGGCTTCAGCGGGGTGCACTTGGAGCCCTGGAACTGCACATCCTTGTGTGTTCGAGTCTCTGTGTGGTTTGAAGCTTGAATGTGGAACACAGCCACGGTTTTAAAAATCATATTTTCAAAGGAACCCAGCCCTCCAAACGTTAGGCGCCCCTGCTGTAGGCCAGGGTCTTTGTAATGGCGGAAACGGAGGCATTGAAACAGTCTATCGTTTGTCCCAGGTGACAGAGCCAGTAGGTCTGGTTGAGACTGATACAAATGTCCATGTTTTGAAGGACCCTGTCCTCAGGTCTCTCCTGGGCAGCCTGGTGATCTCTATCTCTATGTATCTATTATCTCTCTGTCTGTCATCTATCTATCTATCTATCTATCTATCATCCATCACCTGTCAATCATCTATCTGCTATGCGTGTGGTCAGCTGCTCAGCCACTGCTCCCTCTCACCCAGCTATTATCACCCAGGACGGGCCAAAAGCCCTGGGGACACACACACACATATATACACACACACACACACACTTCCTCTCATACCCCCAGCAAATCTGGCCAGGCTGACTTTTACCTTCACAGCTTCGGTACAGCTTGGCCACTGTTCGTCCATGCTGGGGCTCCACCCCCACCCACCCCAAGCCCTTCGCTCTGTATCCCACCCACCCACGTGGCCTCTCTGCTTCTGCCCATGTGCCCTGCACGTGCCGGCCTCAGGGCCTTTGCACGGGTTCCACACTCAGCCTGTAGCGTCCCTCCCACACTTTTCACACGGCTCCCCCATCTCCGCCTTCAGGTCAGGCTTGGCTGTCTCACGAGGCTTTGTAAGACTCCACGCAGATTCTCTCTCTACCCCATTATTTCATACGTGTATCATGGGCTATATGTATATCCCATTACGTATGCCCCTGTCTCACATCTGCTTCTTATACTCATTTATTTTCTTCTCATCTCTTCTCTAGGCAGGGGTGGGGCCCACGGGAGAGGCTGTGGCTGTTGGGATCCGTATTCAGTTCCTGGCATCTAGGACAGAGTGGGGCGTGGACTCGATGCTTAATAAGTATGGTGGGGGGGTTGGAAAGATAATGAATGGAAGGAGAGCTACATGTATGAGGGGAGGGAGGGAGGAAGAGATAGGTCATTATATATAGACAGATGGATAGATAGACGATAGATACATACGGATGGACAGAAAAGATAGATGATAGATAGAAAAATAGATAATTAGATAGATGATAAATAGATAGGTAGATAGATAGATAGATAGATAGATAGAGGATGAATTGATGGATGGGTGGGCAGGTAGATGGGTTGGGGTGGGTGGGTGGACGGATGGTAGATTGGATGGGTGGGTGGATGGATGAATGGGTGGGTAGATAGATATAGAGACCATATGTCTTAAGGCCCTGTCTTGTTGACCTGACCCTAAGCTCCTTGAAGAAACAGATTATTATGTCATGTCCCCTACAGTGTTCTGTTGAAGTTGGGGGTCGCTGTGAGCTCAGAGCTTAACCATTAAAAGAGTGAACTCCAGCCGGGCAGTAGTGGCGCATGCCTGTAATCCCAGCACTTGGGAGGCAGAGGCAGGCGGATCTCTGAGTTGGAGGCCAGCCTGGTCTACAGAGTGAGTTCCAGGACAGCCAGGGCTACACAGAGAAACCCTGTCTCAAAAAAACAAAAACAAAAACAAACAAACAAAAGAGTGAACTCCAAACACATTCAGTCCTTAGACAAGGACATCTGAGTCCAGAGAAGAATAAGACAGCTTCCCATCCCCAGCCTCCGGCTGCCCCTTCTGCTCCCCTCTGACGTGGGGTGCACATCTTGGCTCTTGGATCACTTTTGTTTTCTGACTGGAGCTGGTGGGACGGTTGTTGATGCCCTAACGGTGGTAAAGTCTGCAGGTCGCCTGGGATGCCCAGCCTCTGACATAAATCCTCCGCATCTCCGAGAACTTGAGGCTGAGAGGCAGAAGCCTCAACTGTACCATCTGCGAACGGAACAGCGTCACTCACCGGCCGTTAGCCGGGGCTCCTTCAGCTGTAGGGACCAGCAGAGGGACTCTGCAGGTAAAGGTGCTGACTGCCAAGCCAGTTGGCCTGAAGTGGATCACTGGGGTGTACACAGTGTTCAGAGGGAACCAACATGCATACTGTGACACCCTGCCCCTCCATGCATAGACTAATTGCTTTAATTACGTCGAACAGTCCGCTCTAGAGAGGAGAAAGTCCCCATTCTGCTCTCTTCAGGTTCCCTGTGTTTAGACTCCAGTAACCTGAGCCTGGCCGGATGTGCTTTGGGGTTAGAAAGCCTCACTTAGCTTTCTGGGCACCTGTTCCGTTGTGGTGATTTTCTCAGGTGATTAGTCTTTTCAAAGACTCAGAAATACCAGAGCAGCCTGGGACAGTGGAGGGCGGGGCTGTGGGACTCCCATTCCACCGTCTCCTGGCCTGGAATTACACCCCTGAGATCAGCTGACCCGGGGGGAGGTGTGGGTTCTGGTGAAAGGGCAAAAACACATCCTTTGTCCCCCACGGGATGGTCACTGGCTAGCAGCCTCAGAGAGATTTCTAATCCCAGAGTGAAAAGCTCCCTCCACTTGGCCATGCCCTTCTGCCCAGGCTGGTCCTTTTCCACCCACCTCCACGTGCCTGGACAGAGGCACATCCCCCATCCTGGCTGCTCTGAGCCACACACACCTAGTGCTGGGATTTAGGTGCTCCTTATACACATGGAGAAACACGGCCATCTTGCCCAGGATCCCAGGTGAGGGCTGGGATTCCTTGCCATGTTTAAGTTGCTGACAGAGGTTTCAGAACCGGACTCCCACTACAGCAGCCCCAGGCCGTTTGCCATTTTGGGGGATCCCCCGGAGACAACTCAAGCAGGCTCTGTCACCTCCACCAGCACCAGGACAAGTGGACACTCCTTCCAGCCCGGCAGGAGCGCATCTGTCGTTACTTAGGTAAGCCTCTCCTTTAAACCCCTTGCTTTTTGGTTTTTAATTTAATCTTTAGAAAACTCGTCTTGATTGCCTGTCACGAGAGGGATATGCCCCTCGGAGCTTCCTGGGGGAAACAACCCTCAGATTCTTGTGTTAATGGTGTCTGGAGGTGAGGCCTTTGGGAGGTCAAGGTGCGCTAGATGTGGTCAGAAGGGCAGGTCCCTAAGAGGGTTAGTGTCTTTTGTATGAAGAGAAGAGGGCTGGGAGATGCTCAGTTGGTGAGCGCTTGCAGTACAGGCCTGAGGATATGAGCCGCCCCTCCCCCACCGGTGTAAAAAACCCAGGAGATGCTGAGTGTAGGCTCTGGCCTTTAATCCCAGCACTCAAGGGCAGAGGCAGGGCCATCACTGAGTTGAGGCTAGCCTCGTCTGCATATGGAGTCCAGGACAGCCGTGCTCTGTCTCAAAAACCAAACAGACAAAAAGCCAAGTGTAGTGCATGTGTGTAATCCCAGCACTGGGGAGAAATGGGTGGGCCCTGGGGCTCAAAGGTCAGTCAGACTAATGAGTGAGCGCCAGGTCCCAATGAGAAATCCTGCCTGAAGAAACATGGGGCATGCGCGGGGGGAATCACACCTGAGGTTGACCTCTAGCCTCCGTACGCATGTGCCCCCATGTTCATGCATGCACACACATACATACACATACATGCACATACATGCACACTATCAAACACTGGTCAAGAAGGGGGAGAAAGAGGTGGGGAGACACATAGACTAGACATCTTGCCAGATGCCAAGCAGATGCTACACGGTGCTTCCCAGTCTCCCAACACCGTGAACCAGATGAACTTTTTTTTTTTTTTAATAAATAACTCAGTCTGCAATACTGTGTTATAGAAACAGAAAGTGACCCGAGACAATGCCAGAGACTAGCAGAACCCGAGGGTCATGGGTCCAGGCTCTTAGGAGCCCTCTAGCAAGGGCTAAGGCTAGCAGATGACTTCCCTGCAGACAGCCCACTGGTTTTGTATGGTGTGTGATGGGTAAAATTCAGAGTTGCTAGGCCTTCGGAAAGCTCAACTCAGGATTGAATTTTGTTGCTGATAGGCCTACCCTGTCATGACTGAATTAGTCTAACAATTCCTGGGCGCTAGTCAACCCTACTAGGCAGATTTTCTGCATCTCAAGGAAGATGTAGCAGTGCTATCTATACAAATTGGTGATTGTATAATTCCTTTTTTTTTTTTATTTATTTAATTTATGTACATGGGTACACTGCCGCTGTCTTCAGACACACCAGAAGAGGGCATCGGATCCTATTACAGATGGTTGTGAGCCACCATGTGGTTGCTGGGAATTGAACTCAGGACCTTTGGGAGAGCAGCCCGTGCTCTTAACCTCTGAGCCATCTCTCCATCCCCCGATTGTATAATTCCTAAATGATTCTATAGAATTCCTACTAAATTTATGCAGGTGATTTTGAGCCCTCTATAATATAAAAGCTGTAATTGGGGGTGGTGGTGTCTGTAAACTTTTGTGTGTCAAGGGCTAATTGCAGTAGGAGAGAAAACAGGCTTGAAACAAAGTTGTAATCAGTAATTGCACTAGGATGGAAGGCAGGCTTGAAACAAAGTTGTAATCAGGAAGAGCATTCCTTCTAGGAGAGCTGTGAAGCCATTCTCTGATAACTCAAGGTCATAAACTGGGAAAGGACAATTTACTGTAGGTGCAAGGACAAAAGATAAAATACTGACTGGATTTATCTGTACAAAACTTCAAAACTAATGAGACACTAGACAAAACCATGCTAACTTAAGACATAAGAATTATTGTCTTAAACTTTTAATGAATTTACGAACTATTGACAGATAATGAATGTTTAATTAGATGATTAGTCTTTTTTTGTTTGTTTTTTCGAGACAGGGTTTCTCTGTGTAGCCCTGGCTGTCCTGGAACTCATTCTGTAGACCAGGCTGGCCTCGAACTCAGAGATCTGCCTGCCTCTGCCTCCGAAGCACTGGGATTAAAGGCGTGCACCACCACCACCACCAGCAGCTAGATGATTAGTCTTAATGGAAACTCTTTTAAACATTCCTGCCGAAATTTCTTATTCGATTTATGATGAACTTTGGGAATATAAAGATGCTTGGAAGGTGAGACAGCATAAATACCAAGAACAACAACAAGAAAGCAGCTCTTTTTTTCTTACTCACAAGGCTTCCTTCATGTAACAGTAAAAGGTAGAAGCTTTTTCTTTCTCTGAGCAATAAAGATTGGAGCTTACTTTTCATCCAGAATGAGTGATTTTTTTTTCTGTGTTGGTGCCTGCTCAATGAAACCTGCTGTTGGGGGACTTTGCTGCATCCACCAAATATGTGTATGTGTTTATGTATATGTATATGATGTATGTGTATTTATATTTGTAGATGTATATGTATTTGTATATGTATATGTAAAATATAGGCGTGTGGACTTAAGTATGAACAAATACTTGTGGAGTAGATTGGCCTGGCCAGAACATGTATATGATGTGTGTGTGTGTGTGTGTGTGTGTGTGTGTGGTGAATGTATGTGTGTCTGTACATATTTGTGATTTGTAAATTTTTTTTTTTCTGTGAACATGACTTTCTTTTCCTGGTTCACAAAGAGTTAAAGCTCCAAGCCTCCTTCTAGCCTGGCCAGCCTGAGGGAGGCTACCAGGCAAGAGAGAAAGGAACTCTTAAACAATTAATCCTTTACTTAATTCCTTGCTGTTGCCAGCAAGAATTAATCACCCAATGTATATCCGGCTGTCTGAATGTACACCTAAGAGTTAAGAGAGTTCAGAATTTCTCACTGGGCATTCTTGCCAGCCCTGGATAATTAAGTTTGTTCCCTCAGTTATACTGACCCCACAGATCACCCGTAGCTGTCACTGGGGTCTTCTGCTATCAGCAGGACCCCAAACCTAACCCTAACCCTCCCCCATCTGAAACTTTTCCAAAGAGGGAACTTGTGCTGGACAGACCATGGCCACAAATTCTCACCAGAATCCTGCTGGAGACTGTGTTTATGTGGTTCCCCATAGTTCCTAGCATGGGATGCACACCCCCCACATGATGGTCTGAGGAGATGGGACTCTGGATGGCAGTGAGAATCAACCTAGAAACGAGGCAGTCCAGTGGGACAGGAGCAGACGGATCCACAGACTCCCAAGGAGCTACCCAAATACCATCAATTCCTCGTCCACGCTGAACAACGGACCTCCATGGCCTCCGTGGGGAGGAGTTTGCTATGGGTGGGTCGGTGCGACAAGCCCAGCCTGGGAGTATGAGGTTTAAGGGATGCCACTCTTCGGGACAGGGCTGTCCTTTTGGACAAGGGAGGCGTTATTTTTCTTGTGACCAACTGCCTGACAAGAAGGGACTTAAAGAAGGAGGGGTTTGTTCTGGCTGACAGTTTGAGGGTAGGTGATACAGTAGGAGGGGTGGCGCGGTGGGAGGGGCGGCGCGGTGGGAGGGGCGGGAGGAGCGGGAGGGGTGGCAGCCTGCTACATCTGCAGTACGGAGCAGGGGCGGAGACTAATGCTTAGCCCACGATCTCATTTCTATTCCATCAGGACCCCAGCTTCGTGCCGCCCACTCTCAGGGTGTGCCTTCCCAGTCTAGGTTGCTTCTCAAGCCAGGCACTTGTGAATGAGCGAGCTGATGAATGGACCCGGTGTGCTCACCTCGTCACACCCTCTTCATCTCTCCCTCGGCTTGACCCCTAGGTCAGCGACATTCCCGATGGAGGTCGGCGTGAGGGCTGCTCTGGGACTTTCCCTCACCAGCATGTCTGGCCTCAGCCTCATCTCCCCCGCCTGGTTCCAGGGCCCTTCCTCCTCCTATGGTGTCTTTACCTACTGCTCCTGGCCACAGGGTGACTGCTGGAACCAGAGCTGTGTGATCTTTGGGTCCCTGAAGGACATGCCCAGCTTGCCCTGGAAGGTGAGGCACGGGCTCTTCCAAGGGCGCTGGCTCCCGAGGGATGGACTCCGGCCAGTGGGGGGAAGGGGATGTCCCAGTGTCTGAGCGCTCTTCTTAGTTCCCAGAAAACCTTTGTGTAAACCAGGAAAGGGCACCTTCTTCAAGACACCATACTGCCACCTGCTAGGAAATCGCCAATCGCCGTCATCCATAAGCAAATCTGTGGTGGTTCTGCAGCGTACAACCCGCACACACTCCTACCTGACTCCACCCCCGGCACTGCTGGGGTTAACAGACGAAAGATGAGCTGTTCAAGTGTCTGGAGTGTCATGGTGATCAACATGGGGAGGGTGAAGACCGGGTACTTAGACCAGCACTGTCTCAGTCAGGGTTTCTATTCCTATACAAAACATCATGACCAAGAAGCAAGCTGGGGAGGAAAGGGTTTATTCAGCTTACACTGCCACACTGCTGTTCATCACCAAAGGAAGTCAGGACTGGAACTCAAGCAGGTCAGGAAGCAGGAGCTGATGCAGAGGCCATGGAGGGGTGTCTCTTATTGGCTTGATTCCCCTGCCTTGCTCAGCTTGCTTTCTTATAGAACCCAAGACTACCAGCTCAGGGATGGCCCCGCCCACAATAAGGTGGCCCCACCCACAATGGGCGGGGCCCTCCAACCCTTGATCACTAATTGAGAAAATGCCCCACAGCTGGATCTCAAGGAAGCATTTCCTCAACTGAAGCTCCTTTCTCTGTGAGAACTCTAAGTTGACACACAAAACCAAGCAGTACAAAAACCTAAGGGGAAAATTATACAGCCTTCAAAATTGATCAAAAAGGTGACATTGTGGATAGGGGCTTCTCCTGGTGATCCTGGCAAGTTCTTAATCAGGGCAGGATATAGTGGTTCATTGACCTGAATTTTATTTCTGCTTATTTGACTAGCTGTATGTCTTGAGGCAAAGGGCTTGCAGTCTCTGGGTGGGTTCATTTAAGGGACAACGGAACTACAGTGACACATAGCTGCAGTAACAATTTTGGAACTTTGGCTTCTTTGTGAAACAGAGATGTTGTGGGAATGTTTTCGTTTTGATCCCAGGTGTGGGATGTGGGGTTGCTTCAGACTGTCCAGAGCAGATGACTGTGATTTGCCTTGTGCTCTAGCAGGGATGTGATTTTGCCAGCTGCAGATAGTTTCTGTGATTGCCTGGCATTTAGGAATTCTGGGGACTTTTCAAGGGATATATAAATGCTAAGGCTCCAAGAGGTGTGGGGCGTTAGTTGGTGGTTGAGGGTTGGTTGCTGTTGGTCATCGATTATTAAGTACTTGTGTGCAAAGAAGACACAAGAAGAATAAATATCCTAAAGGAGAAAAATCAAATTACCCCCAAGGGATTCAATGCCCCTAGTCTGCCGGATGTCTAATAATGACTCCTCCCCCTTTCCCTGTATCCCGTTTTCTTTGTTTGTTTGTTTGTTTTGTTTTGTTTTTTGAGACAGGGTTTCTCTGTGTAGTTCTAGGCTGTCCTGGAACTCACTTTGTAGATCAGGCTGGCCTCGAACTCAGAAATCCGCCTGCCTCTGCCTCCCAAGTGCTGGGATTACAGGCGTGCGCCACCACTGCCCGGCTTCCCGTTTTCTTTTCTATTTAGTGTTAGGGGGTTGAAAGGGTGGGAAACAGGTGGAGAAGGGCGGAAGAAAAACCTACAAAGTAGCCAAACATGAGCTACACACACTGCTGTTGGAAACATTTTAGCGGAAAGCAGGCATGTGACTGCCAGGTGCCTCACCCCACCTCCTCTCCTCTCTCCCGAGGTCTCAGCGGCAGCGCTCCTGGGAGGCTGGCTTCTGCTGTCCATCAGTGCTCTCCTCCTCTCCGCCTGGGCGCTGGCCCCCAGAAGGTTGTTTCCTGGGAGGGGCTTCGGTCCAACACCGGTGGTGCAGGCAGCAGCAGGTAGATTCTTACACAGTGCTGTGATCTCGGAGGTGAACCCCAGGATTGTGAACTACTCCCATCCTTAGCAATTCAGGACTGGGGGGCAAGGGGACACATGATGGACACATGATGTTGAAGCCACCCATGTAGACCTGACCTTAGCTGACCTGGTCCTAGGCCACCAGCACCATGCACACAGTAAATTGTGCTTGGGTGTGTGTCTCGCTGTGTGTGTGTCTGTGTGAGCTGGTCTACCTCTATGTTTCTCTTTCTTACTAGCGTTACCATTGTACAGTTGGGTAGGCTGTGCGTTGCCCAAGGATGCCCAACCAAGGGCTGAGAAGTTGCTGAAGAGGAGGACTGCTCTTTGCTAGTTCACGGGGAGCCCCACGGTGACCCTCCACCTTCCATCCCCCTCACCTGAGTTAGAACAAGGTCCCACAGGCCCCGGTTCCCTCTTTCTCTCCCACACTGGGCAGACAGGTCCAGCTGAGGTGAAATCAGATCCAGCCAGCTCACCGGCTTATCCACCTTCCAATGGCTTCCCATGGCAGACAGAGGGAAACCCAAGTCTCTCTCTCCCGCCTCAGCCCTCCCTGTCCCGGCCTCACCTCTCCAGCTGCCCACTTCTCTCTGATGCTGTAATCCCACACTCACCTCACGGTCCCCTCCTGTCTCTGCAGGCGTCTGCTCAGGACTTGGCACGGTGACTTAGCATAGCCCCTTACTTCTCAACAGGGAGCCATCTCTCCTAATCTCCCTTCCCCACTTCACCCAGGGTCTGCCCAGGCTCTGGACTGAAGGCTCCTTTCTCTCTCGGGGGGGGGGGGGGAACCTCCAAGATGTCTGCCCATTTTGTTTCTGTCCTGCAACTTGACACCCCAGAGTTGTACTCCCATGCACATGGTGACAAGCGCGAAAGCAAGGCGTCACTCTCTGCCAGGGCTCCTTCTGGGGCGGGGTCCATTTAACATTAACATTGACAAGGTGTGGCACAGAAACTCTGAGAAGCAATTCACGGTGCCATGGTGTTGAGGATGGAGCACAAGCGCGTGAGCATGGTTTATGGGTGTGTGTGTGTGTGTATGTGTGTGTGTGTGTGTGTGTGTGTGAATGCATGTACGTGCGCATGTGTATGTGTGCACACATGTGTGCTCGTGCACATGACTGCATGTGCATATGTGTGCGTGTATGTGTGTGCATGTGTGAATGCGCACTCGAACGTGTATGTCTGTGAGTTCCCAGAGTAAGTCAATGGATGGGTGAGTGGTAGGGTAGGTGGGTAGATGAGTGGGTGGATGGATGGGTGGGTGCGGAGGGTGGGTAGATGGATGGATGGGGGATGGGTAGATGGGTGGGGGATGGGTGGGGCATGGGGAATGGGTGGGCGGGTGGATGGGTACCTGGAAGGGTAGATGAGTTGATAATTGGATCGATTGTGAATGGACAGATGGATGTGTGGGGCGGGCAGAGTGCCGGGGGAGTCCTGGGGTCACAAATCTGCCCTGACTTTCCTTTTCTGCTGCCCCCAGCGGCCTCCATGCTTGTAGGGCTGCTGGTTTTTCCAGCCACCCTGGCTTCCCCATTCGCCAAAGAAGTGTGTGAAGGCTCCTCCATGTACCACAGCGGGACATGCCGGCTGAGCTGGGGCTATGCCACTGCCATCCTCAACGCGGTCCTGAGCAGCCTGCTTGTCGTCAGGTGGCAAGTGGCCACAGTCCAGAGGGCAGCCGTCCCCTTCTCCAGCGACACTCCGAGAGTCATCCTTGTGCCAGAATAAGGAAATGGGTGTCACCCAGGAAAAGCAAAAGACAAGCAACAATCTCTACAGTCGAATGAAATTGCTACACACTCAGGTTCGAACCCCACCTCATCCGCTCCCATGCTGTGTGACCTCGGGCAAATCACTTTCCCTTCCTGAACTCATTTATTCTTTGCTACAGTGGAGGCTGGCGCGATGCCTACTTTGTGGGAGTGTTGTGGAGGACTTTGGTTTGCCATATGTAAATGAGTGGAAAGTGCACAGAACAGCCCTGCAAAGACAGCTGTCCAATCTAAAACTGCGAGACAGCTTCTCTGTGACGCTCCGATGTCCTAGAACTCTCTGCACAGACAGGACTGGCCTCAAACTCACAGAGCTCCGCCTACCTCCGCCTTTCAAGTGCAGAGGGGATCAAAGGCTTGCACCACCACACCTGTGTGATCTTTCCATAGGGATGGGGAATACTTGTTCTCTTTCTCTCCTTATAATCCTTCCTCTTTGGGGGAATTTAAGCATCTTTATTTCCCATGATCCTTTGTGTGCTGGATGCTGTTTCTGCTGGGTGGGGCTCAGGATCCTTTCCCACACTCCAAGTAAGTAAAGCACCATTGAGGAAATCATGATGCTTCTGGGATCTCGGAGGCCTTCCATCTGGCTCTGATGTCTGTCTGTCTGTCTCTCTCTGTTTGTCTGTCTGCCTGCATGCCTATGTATTGGTCTCTCTGTCTGTCTATGCTTCCCATTGTCTGTGATGTTTTCATGTTGATTGCCACCGTGACAGGACCAGGAATCCCCTCAGAAAGCAGCCTCCGGGCGTGCCAGTGAGAGACTTTCATGACTGGGTTGGCGGAGCCGGGGAGACTCACTTGAATGGGCAGCAGCAGCCATGGGCTGGGATCCTGGTCTGCAGGACTTGAGAGGCACCAGCACTCATGACCCTCTGCCTCCTCACCGTGACCAGCTGCCTCCATGACCAGCTGCCGCCATGCCTTCCAGCCGAGACAGGCACTGTGCCTTCAAACTGTGAGCCAGGACCAACCCCCTGGGACGGCTGCTCTAAACCTGGCTGGATCCAGACTGGCCTGGAAGAAGCCTGCTGGGGACCATCCTGCTTGTATTGAAGGATGGGGGAGGGGCTGACCACATAGTCAGTGCCACTCCCTTAGCTGGGACCTGGACTGTGTGTGAGGGCACCGGTGTTTGGGGCTCTCTTTTCTTTACTGGGGCTATGGCATGACCAGCTGCTTCAAGCGCCTGCCACCTTCTCTCTCCCACCGTGATGGACGGTGGACTTGAACTGTGACCTAGAACAGAGAGAGCCCTTTCCCTTTAATTTGGCTTGTCATGGTATTTTATCACAGCGACAGGAAAAGCAACTGAGGCGTGGATCTTTCAGCCTCTGTGACCAGACCCTGGCCAAAGGCATTCTGGGTATTATCCGAGGAGATATTAATGTAGTCGGTGAACTGGGGGAGCTTCAGTGAAGACAGATTCTCCTACAAAAGGGGGAGAATCTACCCTTAGTCCCCCTCTAAGATTTATGTATTGTATGTATGTGAGTACACTGTCGCTATCTTCAGACACACCAGAAGATGGCATCAGATCCCATTACAGATGGTTGTGAGCCACCATGTGGTTGCTGCGATTTGAACTCAGAACCTCTGGAAGAGCAGTCAGTGCTCTAACTGCTGAGCCATCTCTCCAGCCCCTTAGGGCACTCTCTAATGGTGGGATATACCTGGAGTTCACGAGGGGGGGGGTGCTAAAGTTCTTAATTTTCTCTTCAAACCATCCCAGTGGCTCCAGGGTTCAGCTTGGCTTCGGCACAAGAAGCAAAGGCATTTCCAGAGAGATTCTGTCTTTAACATCAAATTCCCAAATTCCCCTGTATGGCTTTCTCCATCAAGATGAGGAGCTGTTGTCAGAGGGTGGAGATCTGTGCTCAGCAAAGCCCCAAGCACCTCCCCAAAGAGGAGAATCCGGCGGAGCCGGGTGGGCTGCTTGCTGGCCATCAACCTTCAGCTGGCGTGACTTAGCCATGGACTGATACCTAGAACCTCTGCCTGTGAAGGTCAAATCCTGTTGCTCCGGATTGGGAACCCATTCTGGACTCAGGCTCCCACTATGCTCTGAGGCTTTAAAATAAAAAAGTGGGGGCACTGGAGGAGGAGGAGGAGGAGGGGGAGGAGGGGGAAAGGAGAAGGTGGAGGGGGAGGATGACTACAGTTTCCGACTGATCCTCCACCACACAACAGAGGTGCCAGGGGCTCACCCAGCTGGAACCTGCTCCTTAAGTTGCACAGGCTCGCCCGCCCGTGAAGGAGAGGGGCTGGCAGGAACTCAGAGAAGATGGGTTTCCAGCCAGGACAGCTCAGCAGTGTGGGGGGGAGGGAGCCCCATCAGAAGGGAAGCATGGGGCTGAGTCCAGAAGAAAGCACACTCCCACTCTCCCATTGCATGTGTGTAAAAACAGCCTGAGAAAGTTCTTAACCAGGGACACACGACCGTAAACAGCTATCATGAGAATTTTCACCCCGGGTTTGGGGGGGGGGGTAGGAAGACTGAGCAACATTTACCCCTCCCCTACCGAAGACAACTAAAATCCCATCCAGGGCAACTAATGGGTTGATTGGGCTCATATACAAACCAATGAGTGAAGGCTGATTAAACCAGGCACACGGGAAGTCAGTTCTCAGCGTGCATGGAAGCTTCTCCATGGCTGCGTAGATGGAGACTTCTTCCTCTAGCCTTCCCCAGTATGTGTCACCCAGCCTCTCTCTGAGACCGAGGCCATATATAATCAGAGTACAACGGGAAGGACTCATGTCCCAGTGAGTCACACGCCCAGGGTAAAAATGCTCATGACCCTGTGTGGCTGTGGGAGCCTTTGTTTCCATGTCGGCTGTCCACAAGTCCCGCTGGGAAGATCTTTGCGAGTGGGCACCGCAGACCCAGTGAGGATGGAGGCTGTGGCTTGGAGGGTAAGACTTCACAACAGCAGCAGAGCTGGAGTCCCGTCTCCCAAGTGTATACGGGGCAGGCAGGCCCAGCTCATTTGGCATTGTGAGACGGTCCTGCCCATTTCTACTCTTCCTTTATATCATGGGATACAAACGTCTCACTGGGCACTTCTGTAATCTTCAATGCCTCTCACACCCTTTCTCCAATTGCTCTGTGTGTGTATGTGTGTGTATGTGTGCATGCGTGTACACACATGCAGGCATGTGCATGTGTACTAGTGTGGAATACAAGTGTCTGGAGGCCAAAGGTACCTGGAGTGCTGGTCTTTAGGTATTATGGTGGTTTGACTATTCGTTGCCCATGGGAAGTGGCCCTATTAGGACTTGGGGCCTTGTTGGGATAGGCGTGGCCTTGTTGGAGGAAGTGTGCCACTGTGCGGGCGGGCTTTGAGGTCTGCTAGTGTTCAAGTTCAGCCCAGGGTGGAGCGGAGGCTCCTCCTGGCTGCCTTCAGAATGAGATGTAGAACTATGGGCTCCTCCAGCACCATGTCCGCCTGCACAATGCCACGCTTCCTGCCCTGACGATAAAGGACTGAACCCCTGAAACTGTAAGCCAGCACCAACTAAATTCTTTATAAGAGTTGTCTTGGCCATGGTGTCTTCTCACAGCAATAAAACCTTAACTAAAACAGGTACTGTTGGGCCCGAAGGAAACTCCAATTCCCCAGACTCCAAAGGCAGTCCAAACAGCCAGAGGTGAGCTCATCCTGTGCTACGGGAGGACTTCTGGTGGTTAGATAAAAGCCGGCATTCCTCAGGAACGTGTGAAGCCGGCTCCCTTCCACTGAAAGAAGTCACCTCCCTTACCGCTGGCAAAGGGCACTGTGGTTCTCCAGGTAACTGAACCTGTGGCTCCTATCAGCTCTCACGGTCCATGCCAGCCTCCACCTCAGAACCTAACACAAGCACCGGCTCTATATATTTCAAAGCCCCCGCCTGGACTGCTGGCCCCACCCTGCTGGTGGCTGGCCCCGCCCTCCCGGCAGCCACTCACCCTCATTATAAGCCAGCTCAGCTTGCTCTGCTACAGTTTCAGCTCCTGTCATTTTATGTCCTCCTCAGTCTCTGTCCCTTCCTGCTGTTCTCCCCTCTAGGAAATAGCCCTGGCCATGTCCAGTCTACTTCTTAGTTTTTTTTGTTTTGTTTTTGTTTTTTTTGTTTTTTCAAGACAGGGTTTCTCTGTATAGCCCTGGCTGTCCTGGAACTCACTCTGTAGACCAGGCTAGCCTTGAACTCAGAAATCCGCCTGCCTCTGCCTCCCAGAGTGCTGGGATTACAGGCATGCGCCACTACCTCCCGGCTAGTCTACTTCTTTCTCTCTCTGCTCTGGACTCTTCTGAGGCCTCTCCCATATCTACAATAAAACCTTCCCATGCCATGGAGCGGGTCATGTAGCCAGTTTATACATAATCCACCTGTTTCAAGACAGTGTTTCTTCTTCTTCTTCTTCTTCTTCTTCTTCTTCTTCTTCTTCTTCTTCTTCTTCTTCTTCTTCTTCTTCTTCCTCCTCCTCCTCCTCCTCCTCCTCCTCCTCCTCCTCCTCCCCCTCCTCCGCCTCCTTCCTCCTTCCTCCTTCTTCCTCCTTCTTCCTCTTCTTCTTCTAGATTTATTTATTATATGTAAGTACACTGTAGCTGTCTTCAGACACTCCAGAAGAGGGAGTCGGATGGTTGCTGGGATTTGAACTCAGGACTGTCAGAGGAGCAGTCAGTGCTCTTAAGTGCTGAGCCGTCTCCAGCCCCCCATCTCTACTTCTTTAGCACCAGATGTGTGGTGCCACACCTGGCTGTCTGCATGGGTGCTGGAGACCGAACTCAGGTCCGTGTGCTACTGTAGCAAGCTTTCTGCTCACTGCGCCAACCCCAGGGCTGCTCTATCTTCCAAAGCCCTCTAGATTGACGCTTCAGTGTCCCGGCCTTGTGTCAGCAGGAGGTGACGAGCCTTTAACAGGTAGGGCCTAGAGAGAGGTCTTTAGATCACTAGGGGTGTGTCCTTGAAGGGAATTGTGGGACCCTGCCCTGTGGCTGTGAGGTGAGTGGCTTTGCTCTACAGGAAGTTTCAGCAGTCATGTGTCCTTCCCAACCCTAAGGCCTAAAAGCAGCATGTCCAGCTACCCTGGGCTGAGGCTTCCTAGACACAAGCCCAAATATGTTCCTAGGATCAGATCACTTCAGGTGTCAGTTACAGCAGAGAAGGCTGTAACACCAGGGAGGGCTGTAACACCAGGGGAGGCTGTAACACCAGGGAGGGCTGTAACACCAGGGAAGGCTGTAACACCAGGGAGGGCTGTAACACCAGGGGAGGCTGTAACACCAGGGGAGGCTGTAACACCAGGGAGGGCTGTAACACCGGGGAAGGCTGTAACACCAGGGGAGGCTGTAACACCAGGGAAGGCTGTAACACTAGGGGAGGCTGTAACACCAGGGGAGGCTGTAACACCAGGGGAGGCTGTAACACCAGGGGAGGCTGTAACACCAGGGAAGGCTGTAACACCACGGGAGGCTGTAACACCAGGGGAGGCTGTAACACTAGGGGAGGCTGTAACACCATGGGAGGCTGTAACACCAGGGGAGGCTGTAACACCAGGGGAGGCTGTAACACCAGGGAAGGCTGTAACACCACGGGAGGCTGTAACACCAGGGGAGGCTGTAACACTAGGGGAGGCTGTAACACCATGGGAGGCTGTAACACCAGGGGAGGCTGTAACACCAGGGAGGACTGTAACACCAGGGAAGGGTGTAACACCAGGGGAGGCTGTAACACCAGGGGAGGCTGTAACACCAGGGGAGGCTGTAACACCAGGGGAGGCTGTAACACAGGGGAGGCTGTAACACCAGGGGAGGCTGTAACACTAGGGGAGGCTGTAACACCACGGGAGGCTGTAACACCACGGGAGGCTGTAACACCAGGGGAGGCTGTAACACCAGGGAGGACTGTAACACCAGGGAAGGGTGTAACACCAGGGGAGGCTGTAACACCAGGGGAGGCTGTAACACCAGGGGAGGCTGTAACACCAGGGAGGACTGTAACACCAGGGAAGGGTGTAACACCAGGGGAGGCTGTAACACCAGGGGAGGCTGTAACACCAGGGAAGGCTGTAACACCAGGGGAGGCTGTAACACCAGGGAAGGGTGTAACAACAGGGGAGGCTGTAACACCAGGGGAGGCTGTAACACCAGGGAAGGGTGTAACAACAGGGGAGGCTGTAACACCAGGGGAGGCTGTAACACCAGGGAGGGCTGTAACACCAGGGAAGGCTGTAACACCACGGGAGGCTGTAACACCAGGGGAGGCTGTAACACCAGGGAAGGGTGTAACAACAGGGGAGGCTGTAACACCAGGGGAGGCTGTAACACCAGGGAGGGCTGTAACACCAGGGAGGGCTGTAACACAGGGAAGGGTGTAACACCAGGGAAGGCTGTAACACCAGGGGAGGCTGTAACACCAGGGGAGGCTGTAACACCAGGGAAGGCTGTAACACCAGGGGAGGCTGTAACACCAGGGAAGGGTGTAACACAGGGGAGGCTGTAACACCAGGGGAGGCTGTAACACCAGGGAAGGCTGCTAATACCAGGGAGGACTGTAACACCAGGGAGGACTGTAACACCAGGGAGGGCTGTAACATAGGGGAGGCTGTAACACCAGGGGAGGCTGTAACATAGGGGAGGCTGTAACACCAGGGGAGGCTGTAACACCAGGGAGGGCTGTAACACCAGGGGAGGCTGTAACACCAGGGGAGGCTGTAACACCAGGGGAGGCTGTAACATAGGGGAGGCTGTAACACCAGGGGAGGCTGTAACATAGGGGAGGCTGTAACACCAGGGGAAGCTGTAACACCAGGGAGGGCTGTAACACCAGGGGAGGCTATAACACCAGGGAGGGCTGCTAACACCAGGGGAGGCTGTAACACAGGGGAGGCTGTAACACCAGGGGAGGCTGTAACACCAGGGAAGGGTGTAACACTAGGGAAGGGTGTAACACAGGGGAGGCTGTAACACCAGGGAAGGCTGTAACACCAGGGGAGGCTGTAACACCAGGGAAGGGTGTAACAACAGGGGAGGCTGTAACACCAGGGGAGGCTGTAACACCAGGGAAGGGTGTAACAACAGGGGAGGCTGTAACACCAGGGGAGGCTGTAACACCAGGGAGGGCTGTAACACCAGGGAAGGCTGTAACACCACGGGAGGCTGTAACACCAGGGGAGGCTGTAACACCAGGGAAGGGTGTAACAACAGGGGAGGCTGTAACACCAGGGGAGGCTGTAACACCAGGGAGGGCTGTAACACCAGGGAGGGCTGTAACACAGGGAAGGGTGTAACACCAGGGAAGGCTGTAACACCAGGGGAGGCTGTAACACCAGGGGAGGCTGTAACACCAGGGAAGGCTGTAACACCAGGGGAGGCTGTAACACCAGGGAAGGGTGTAACACAGGGGAGGCTGTAACACCAGGGGAGGCTGTAACACCAGGGAAGGCTGCTAATACCAGGGAGGACTGTAACACCAGGGAGGACTGTAACACCAGGGAGGGCTGTAACATAGGGGAGGCTGTAACACCAGGGGAGGCTGTAATATAGGGGAGGCTGTAACACCAGGGGAGGCTGTAACACCAGGGGAGGCTGTAACACCAGGGGAGGCTGTAACATAGGGGAGGCTGTAACACCAGGGGAGGCTGTAACATAGGGGAGGCTGTAACACCAGGGGAAGCTGTAACACCAGGGAGGGCTGTAACACCAGGGGAGGCTATAACACCAGGGAGGGCTGCTAACACCAGGGGAGGCTGTAACACCAGGGGAGGCTGTAACACCAGGGAAGGGTGTAACACCAGGGAAGGGTGTAACACAGGGGAGGCTGTAACACCAGGGGAGGCTGCTAACTCGCTGACAGAGGGAGGAGCCAATGGAGGCTCCCCCTCAAGGCTCTGCTGAGAGAGTATTTCATCAACTAACCATTCACACAGCTTTCCACTGCCTGAGCCAACAGGACTGGCTTTCTTTTTGGAGTTTTAAAAGTGAGTTGGTTTAAGGACATTGTGTTGAGGTATGTGTGTGAGTGTGTATGTGTATATACTGTGTGGTGTGTGTGCATGTGGGTGGTGTTGTGTGATATGTAATGTGTGGTGTGTTTGTGGTACATATTCGAGTGTGTGTGAGTGTGTGTATGGTATGTGTATGAGTGTGTTTGGTGTCTGTAAGTGTTTATGTGGTATATGAAAGTGTACACTAGTGTGTGTGGTGTTTGTGAGTGTGTGTGTGTGGTGTGCATGTGTGTGTGGTGTGGTCTGTGTGTGGTGTGTGTGGTATGCATATGTTGTGAACATGAGTGTATGTAATGTCTGTATGTGTATGAGTGTGTGTATGGTATCTGTGAGTGTGTGTGTGGTATGTGTGTGTATGTTGTGAATGTGAGTGTGTATGGTATTTGTATGTGTATGAGTGATGAGTGTGTGTATGGTGTCTGTGTGTGTGGTGTATACGTGGTGTGTGTATGTGTGGTGTGTGTGTGTGTGTGATGTGTGTATGAGTGTGTATGAATCTGTGAGTGTATGTGTGGTATGTGTGATTTCTGTATGAGTGTGTGGTTTGCATGTGTGTGTGGTGAGTATGCTGTGAGCATGAGTGTGTGTAGTGTCTGTACGTGTATGAGTGAGTGTGCATATGGTATCTGTGAGTGTGTGTGGTGTGTATGAATGTATGTGTGTGTGTGGTATATATGTGGCATGTGTATGAGGGTGTGTAGAGTGTATGTTGTGAATATGAGTGTGTAGGGTGTTTGTAAGTGTATGAATGTGTATATGGTGTGTGTGTGTGTGTGTGGTATATATATATGTGTGTGTGTGTGTGTGTGTGTGTGGTATATATATGTGTGTGTGTGTGTGTGTGTTATATATGAGGGTGTGTGTGTGTGTGTGGTATGTGAATAAGTATGTGTGGTATATATATGTGTGTGTGTGTGTGTGTGTGTTATATATGAGGGTGTGTGTGTGTGTGGTATGTGGATAAGTGTGTGTGGTATATATATATGTGTGTGTGTTGTATGTGTAGTTTGTGTATGAGTGGTGTGTGTGTGTGTGTGTGTGTGTGTGTGTGCGCGCGCGCGCGCGCGTGCGTGTGTGTGTGTGTGTGTGTGACTGTGTAAGTGCACACAGGGTCAGAATCATGGCTGCCGAGGGACTTGATCGTGAGTGGTGTCCTTGGTCCAGGGGAGGGGAGAGCCTCCTTGGTCACCTGGATAGAGGAGAGCCTGCCAAGGTCAGAACCAGACAGTGCCTGCCCCAGCCGCCCCGATGCCGCCGTTCCTGCTTCTCCTGGGACTTCCCTGAGAGAGAAGAGGAACAGTGAGGGAAGGTGACTGTTCCCACCACTCTGAAAGAGAAGGTGAGGGTCCCCGAGACTCTTCCCCAAACCAAAAAAGATGAAGTGGGGGCATGCCTATAATCACACAGCACTTGGAAGGATCGGGAGTTCAAAGCCAGCCTCAGGTGGCCTCTGTTGGATAGAAAGGCCGAGGCTAGCCTGGGCTATATGAAACCTTGCCTCCTCTCCCCTGCCACCCCAGCTGCTGCTCCCCAAACGCTGGGCATGGTGGCACACACGTGTAATTCCAGCACTTGGGAGGCGGGGACAGGGGAATGTTTTGAGTTCAAGGCCCATTTGGTTTATATAGCAAGTTCTAGGTCAGCCAGTGCTACACAGTGAGACCCTGTAAAAATAAACCAAACCAAACAATATAACAAACAAATAACTAGACCCATGCTTATATTTTCTGCTCAGATATATTTGCTCTGAATATTCATCTTTGCAATGAACATTTACAAGACACTTGGGCAACATTAAAAAGAGAACGCCTTGGGCAGGAGGAAACTGCCCCCATGCCCAACTCCAGGACACCAGGAAACACTGCACACAGATGTCGGCTGGTAAATGGAATAAATACGAGGCACTCGGAACCACAAGCACGCGCTCGGGAGGCACGAGGGAGGCGGAGGGAATTCTTGTGCTGTACTCCACACTGGTCAGTTACAAAAATAAATAAGGGTCAGGAGGCCCGGCCCTGGCTGTGCTAAAATACCACCCTCTGCACCAGCAAAATAAGCTTTTATCTGACGACCTTTCTTCCCTGACCTCAGGGAGCCGGGGGTGGGGGGGTTGGGAGTAGGGGGATGGGGGGGTGGGGGTGGGGGTGGGGGGAGGACCTAGCTGGGAGGTGACTGTGGCCCGCAGCCGCCTCCCTTCCTGTCACCCTGGGAACAGGTGGGGCTGAAGCGGCATCAATCTTCCATGGAGATTACAGGGCTCTCCCTGTCCACCCTGCCCCGTGTGGGAGACAGAGGTTCTGATTCAGGAGGTGTGGCCAAGGAGGGGGAGGTCGCCAGAAGCCCACAGAGTGGGGCTCAAGGCTGATGGTACCCTCTGTGGATGCTTCAAGCCATGTACGTCTCCTCTTTATAAAACCCTACTTGCCATGTCTTGATTGCCCCAGAGGCTGCAGGTCCTGGGGGCAAGCTTCCGCTGTGAGCGCTGATTTCTGCTGCCCGCTGGACTGCTTTACTAAGAGACAGTGAGCGGGCAGATAAGCTCACCTGGGGGCCCGTGTGTGCATCAGCGGGTCTTGGTATGAAGGTGTACAGGGAACATACGCAGCCCCAGCCCCGGCCCCAAGCTCCCCATCGCGGAGCACAGACCAACCCTGCCATGGGCCGACCCCTGGCTCATCCCTCCTCTGTCCGGAGTGAACAAGTGCTTAGAGCAAAGCCAGTCTCCATTAGCATGGCTGCTACCCAGTCTGCAGGCTTCTGAGTCCAGATCACCGGCCTCCCGGAGGGCGGGATAGTAAGGGTTGGGCTCTCTTCAAGAGCGCCTGGCTTCTGCCTACAAACACTTCCTGGATCCCTAGGGCACCTATAGGGTGCCTTTTCTAAAGAGAGTCTCGTGGTGGCAGATAGAGAAAAGTCAGAAAAGGCAGGGAGTTAGATTGTTAGATCGAGGACTCAGGTGGGGCTGAGTCAGAAGCTTCTGCCAGGGGCAAGGGACAGACCTTGGGTGACAAGGATAATGGGAGACGTGCTGGCAGCCCCTCCTCCAAGCCAGTGGTTCTCTGAGGGGCACACAAGCCGCAAAGGGACATCAGGGTCACCTCGGGAGACGGGGGAGTGGGACCTGGTGGTTCAAAGGCAGGGGTGATGCTCGAAAGCATCTGGGACTTTGAATGTGAGCAATGTCTACGGGGACTGCCTGTTCCAAGCCAGTCTGGCAGGAATGTTCTAGAATACCTCCAAAGGCCCTTGCTGGGTGCAGAGGAAACCCCAGAGGCCTTTCCTGTACAGATGAGGGAGGAACAGAGGAAAGGAAGAAGGACCACAGAGCCAGAGGCCACCTCTACCCACTCACAACCCCAACTCCCAAGAAAGGGGGAAATCCCAGACTTGGGCACTCTTTGGTCAAACAGGAAAATGTAAGGCCGAGATGGCGTCTTCCCTACCCCACTGCCCAGTGGCCAAGGGTAAGAGCATGGCTCTCTGCATAGAAGTCCGCGCTGGTCCACAGACACCAGGACCTCGTGCTGGGCTGCAGGAGGGAGGGTGGGGGTGGTGGACGGCAGCAGCAGATCCTCACTTGTTCTCGATTAGAATCTGCACCTTATGCACGAGGTCCCGGGCGAGCTGAAGAATCTGCTTCGCGTTGTGCCGCTCGGCCATTTCTGAAAGAGGAGAAACGCTGGTGAACAGCTTTGCATGTCTGCCCTGAGAGAAAGGTCCAACTCCTGGTGTGGACTCTGGAGTGTTCCGGTCACAAGGTGACTCTGGGAGGAGACACGCACCTGCACCTGCACATCTCGGCTTCCCCATCTGCGGACCGAGGGTTGTAACATTGTAAAATGAAGCCTTTTTTCACAACACCACCATGGAAACAAAGAGACCATGCACTGTCAGACTGTGCTAGGAGACCCTTCCCTGCAGGCAGAATGTTTGTGAACACTTCACAAAGCCCACATCAGGCCCGGGGCATCACAGGATACACCTGTAATAATCCCAGCACCCGGAAGCTGGGGGAGGAGGGCTGAGAGTGGGAGGATAGCCTGGAATACATAGCAAGGCTTTGTCTCAAAAAAGAAAGGGAATACCAGGCACATAGCCGGTTCTTAAAGATTCTGTGGGAACAACGAAAGCCCTGGAGGGTTGGGAAGAGGGCAAAAAATATTGAAAGGATGAGAATTACGGCCTAGGGATCCCCCATGCCTAACTCTTAAATGACCCCAAAGGGTCAGAAGTTTAGCCCCCTCTTTGTTGGAAACTGGATGAAAGGTCACGTTCCTTGGGCCTGCCCAGGAGTGCACGTGTCCCACCCGCCTGCAGTGTCCATCTGCATGCTGCAGGCCTGGGAGGGTCCCTGGTGTCCTTTTCCATCTCTCCTCCGTGGAGCAACTGGGGTGAGGGGCGCCTGCTGCTGGTTGAGGGGTCTTGAATATGTGGTCCTGGCCCTGTGGCAGGAAATGCGTGTGTGACCCTGTATGTGACCCTGGCCCCGTAACAGGAAATGAGCTAACTAGTTGCTATCTGGCTTCTACAGAAAACTGATTGGTCCTCGGAGCGCGGGCTTGGATAATTTAAACTGATTGGCTTAGAAGCTATGGAGTGGTACAAATCAATTGGCTCGCACTGTGCAGGCTCTCGATGCTAAGGACTGATTGGTTTGTGTTACGTGGGTTTTGTTGTAAGCCTATAAAAGCTGTCCCGATTCTGCACTCGGTGCTCACAGTCCTCTACCCTGTGTGGTGTACAGCTGTGAACCCCAGAGCCTCTGGAATAAAAATCCTCTTGCTGTTGCATCAAGACTGTTTCTCTCGAGTGATTTGGGTGTCGCCTTCCGAGGTGTGGGGTGCTGGGGCACCCACGTTATTTTTCAGGTCTTACAATATCAAGAGCCACACGAATGCTCAGATCTTCAGAGCTTTGTATATAGCAAGATAATCTGAAGCTTGACTTTATCCCGGAGAAACCATATCACAGAGGGAAAAAACAAAAGTGAAGACCTCGGTTCCTAAAGCAGCTGCTGAGGTACCCCTAGGGCTCCGAGTGAGCTCTAGGGGGCACTGTGAGATGTGCAGTCATTTGGGGGGGGGACCTCAGCAACCCCCAGTGTCTGTCAGTTCGACACACACTGCTTGCTGGCCGTAGAGAGTACTATGTCCTTCTAAGTGGTGCTCAGTCTAGACCAAGCCAGGTTCGGGGCGGCAGGGGTGAGGGGTGGGATAAAAGCAAGAACCGTGTGAAAGTCTGGGGGAAGTGGGAGTGGGGCGCGTGACCTCATCAGGAGGCAAAGCTGTGCCCAGCCCGAACAGAAATACCCTGAACTCCGTGAAGAACCATGGAAGACGCTGGATGCCAAAGGAGCGTAGGTCGGAAAGGACAGTGCCAGTGAGGGTCACAGGCCGGGTCTCTGGATATATTACAGAGCCATGGCCGTGAAAACAGCTTGTCCTGCTGTCACAAAAACAGACAGGAAGCCGGGCGTGGTGGCGCATGCCTGTAATCCCAGCACTTGGGAGGTAGAGGCAGGCGGATTTCTGAGTTTGAGGCCAGCCTGGTCTACAGAGTAAGTTCCAGGACAGCCAGGGCTACACAGAGAAACCCTGTCTCAAAAAAACAAAAAACAAAACAAAACAAAACAAAACAAAAAACAAAACAAAACCAGACAGGAAACCAGTGGAACAAAGCTTGTGATAACAGCAGCTGATAGTTGATAAAGATGCAAAAGCAGACATCTGTGAAAAGATGTCTTCAAAGCACACTGCTGGGAGGCCTCGGTGTTCACATGCAGAAGAATGAAATTAGGCACTCCACTGTGGGTGGAGCCAGCCCACTGTGGGCAGGGCCATCCCTGGGCTGGTGGTCCTGGGTTCTATAGGAAAGCAGGCTGAGCAAGCCAGTAGGAGCAAGCCAGTAAGTAACACCCCTCCATGGCCTCTGCATCCAGGTTCCTGCCTCCAGGGTCCTGCTCTGAGTTCCTGTCCTGACTTCCTTTGATAGTGAATAGTGATACAGAAGTGTAAGCCAAATAAACTGGTTCCTCCTGAATTTTCTCACTCTGCATAGTGTTTCTTCACAGCAGATCTTCACAGAGATCCTAACAAAGACAGACACTCAATGTGAAACCCAAGACACGGAACTTCTAGAAGAAAACATATGAGGAGATCCAGCGTAGGAAAAGACTTTCTGAATAGAACTCAATTGCTTAAAAACTAAGCACTAGCCTGGTAGTGGTGGCTCATGCCTTTAATTCCAGCACTTGGGAGGCAGAGGCAGGTGGATTTCTGAGTTGGAGGCCAGCCTGGTCTACAGAGTGAGTTCCAGGATAGCCAAGGCTACACAGAGAAACCCTGTCTCGAAAAACCATTTAAAAAAAAGCCATTTAAGAACTAAGCATATGCTGGGCGGTGTTGGTGCTCGCCTGTAATCCCAGCACTTGGGAGGCAGAGGCAGGCAGATTTCTGAGTTCGAGGCCAGCCTGGTCTACAGAGTGAGTTCCAGAACAGCCAGGGCTATACAGAGAAACCCTGTCTTGAAAATAACAAATCCAAAAAAGAAAAAAACAAAAACAAAAACAAAAACAAACAAACAAACAAAAAAAAAACCTAAGCACAACAGCTGACAAGTGGGACCTCAGAGAACTGAAAAGCTTCCTTACGGCAGAGGAGGCAGTCACTGTAGTGAAGAGGAAAGCCGCACAGTGGGATGGGGTGCTTACCGGTGATCTACCTGGCAGCGAAGTAATGTCCAGAATATGTTGTAAGACCCAAAAGAAAAACAGGGGTACCCCAGCGCCCCACGCCTTGGAAGGCATCACCCCAATCACTCACGAGAAACAGTCTTGATACAACTGCAAGAGGATTTTTATTCCAGAGTTCTGGGGTTCACAGTCTTATCACGCAGGGTAAAAGACTGTGAGCCACGAGTGCAGAATTAGGACACCTTTTTTGTTTGTTTGTTTGTTTGTTTGTTTGTTTTTCGAGACAGGGTTTCTCTGTGTAGTCCTGGAACTCACTCTGTAGATCAGGCTGGCCTCAAACTCAGAAATCTGCCTGCCTCTGCCTCCCAAGTGCTGGGACTACAGGTGTGCGCCACCATGCCCGGCCAGGACACCTTTTATAGGCTTACAACAGAACCTACCTAACACAAACCACTCCATAGCTCCTAAGTCAATCAGTTTAAATTATCCAAGCCTGCGCTCTCTGAGAACCAATCAGTTCCTATAGAAGCTGGATAGAAACTAGTTAGGTCATTTCCACTTATGTGGCCACCACACACAGGGTCACGCCAGGCATTTCCTGTTATGCATTTCCTGTTATGGAGCCAGGATTACATATTCAAAGCCCCCCCCCCTCAACTAGTAGTAGGTGTTGGGGACCTGAGCGCCTGCCAGGCACGAGCCCCGCAGCCCTGTGTGGTGATCCCGTCAACCCAGCTGCGCCTGCCCTTGACCCAGCCGCCCTGCAGAGGCGAGACAGAAAAGGACACCAGGGACCTTCCCAGCATGCAGCTCACAGCTGGACCCTGGAGGCAGGTGCGAGGTGGTACTCTTGGGCCAACAAAGAACGGGCCAACCTCTGCTCCTTTGAGGTCACCCAAGACTCAGGCACGGGGGGTGGGGGGGGTGGGGATGGGATTCCAAGCCTGCAACCCTCATCCTTTCATCCTTTCATATGTAAAGAGCTAAAACAAGCAAACAAAAGACTCAGGAAAAACCAACAGCCCAACTTAAAAAATGTGACAGAGAACTGGACAGAGTTCTCAAAAGGAGAGAGAAGATGGCAAAACAGTTTATCCTTAGCAGTTAGAGAGATGCAAAGCAAAACAACTTAGAGTTCATCCCATCCCCCATCCCTCTCACCCCCAACCCCCATCCTCGACTGCCCCACCCCCATCAGAATGGCAAAGATCAATGGAATGAAAAAAAATGCTGGAAGGGGTGGGGGCTGGGCTCATCTGGGTTGCTTGGATGCAAACCGGCCCAGCCGCTCTATAAACCAGTGGACAGCATTCTTGAAAACCTGAAAATAAATCTGCCTCAAGACTCAGATGTACCATTCCTTGGCATATGGCCAAAGGACTCAACACCCAACTCTATAGACACTGGCTGGGCCAACAGACACTAGCTGGGCCATCAGACACTGGCTGGACCATCAGACACTGGCTGGGCCATCAGACACTGGCTGGGCCATCAGACACTGACTGGACCATCAGACACTGGCTGGGCCCCATCAGACACTGGCTGGGCCATCAGACACTGGCTGGGCCCATCAGACACTGGCTGGGCCCCATCAGACACTGGCTGGGCCATCAGACACTGGCTGGGCCCATCAGACACTGGCTGGACCATCAGACACTGGCTGGGCCCCATCAGACACTGGCTGGACCATCAGACACTGGCTGGACCATCAGACACTGGCTGGGCCATCAGACACTGGCTGGGCCCCATCAGACACTGGCTGGACCATCAGACACTGGCTGGACCATCAGACACTGGCTGGGCCATCAGACACTGGCTGGGCCCATCAGACACTGGCTGGGCCCCATCAGACACTGGCTGGGCCCCATCAGACACTGGCTCGGCCATCAGACACTGGCTGGGCCATCAGACACTGGCTGGACCATCAGACACTGGCTGGGCCATCAGACACTGGCTGGACCATCAGACACTGGCTGGGCCCATCAGACACTGGCTTAGCCATGCTCACTGCTGTTGTATTTACAACAGCCAGGAAACAAACCATCTATAGCTGATGGCCGATAATGCAAATATGATACCCCTGATCTTCGTGCCTTTATTTCCAGGGTGGGAGCTGCAGTTGTGTACTGCCACACCCCATTTACATGGGTGCGACGGTGCCGGGCCTCATGGATGCTGGGCAAGTGTTCTAGCAAGGGCCTCACAGCAGCTCATGGAGTGTTTGTGTTGTGTATGAGGACTGCACTGAGTCCCGTGTGGCCTCCTGGTTCATTTCTGTTTGCAGGTGAAACTCACGGTCCGCCAAAGTTGATTTCTGAATTTTGGCATCGAACATTCCACGTAAGGTAGCGACAGAAAAGAAAAGAGGCACTGGGCGGTGGTGGCGTACACCTGTAATCCCAGCACTTGGGAGGCAGAGGCAGGTGGATTTCTGAGTTCGAGGCCAGCCTGGTCTACAGAGTGAGTTCCAGGACAGCCAGGACTACACAGAGAAACCCTGTCTGGAAAAAACAAAAAACAAAACAAAGCAACAACAAGAAAAGGAAAGGAGCTAGGAGATACCACTGTATGGTGACCTTCCTAGTAAATCAAAAAACAGTCCTAAATATAAAATTGTAGCAGATGGCCAAAATCCAAAATTATCCCAAAAGAAAAAGATGAATTGAAAGGGATCTAGCAATGTTTCCAAGATTGGACATCGGTGGGTCTCTTCTTTATCTAGAACTTTCTTTAGTCTTTAAGTTTTGGGGCCTAGTGCTTGCCAGTGCTCTAAGCGCGGCCACCCAGCCCACCCGGCCCTGGTTTTTTAGCATTTAGTTAGTGCTTACGTGGCAATGACAACAGCAATTGCCTTGTGTTTACTGGGCCTCTCGTGGGCAGTACCTCGAAAGCTACCTGTGAAGGGCTTTTTCATAGCTCATCATTAATTCTCTAGACTTCCCTTGAGGGAGGAGGTATTTGCAACATTGTCTCCCTGAAGAACTGAGACTCAGGGATGCCATTTAAACAAGGCTGTTCCCCAAGGCCTGCTGGGGCCTCACCCACTCTGAGAACATCCCTGTGCCCAGGCTTTTCCTACTCATGAACTCCAGTGAGGTAGACTCTGGTGCTTCACAGATGATAAAGTAGACTTCAGAGATAGGGCAGCCCCTCGCCAATGGGCACAGCTGGCCAGTGGCAGCGCCAGGCACTGCCCCAGAGCCTCAGCCTGGAGAAAAATACACCAGGGGCATGTTGAGATCCACCAGGTCCCTTGACAGAGCGCCAAGGGGAGACCGGGGACTGGGGAGATGCGAGGGCCCTTGCTGTGCAAGCAGAGAACATGGGTTCAGGTCTCAACACCCAAGTGTTATGTGCATGCCCTCGTAAGCTATGATCCAGAGCTGTGGAGGTGGCGGAGTGGAGGCAGAAGAATGACTGGGGTCTGCCAAGCTGCTGGCTTCAGGAGCCCCTAGAAGAGTCCCGACTCTGGTGAGCCCCGCCCCAGGTAGCCCCGCCCCCAGGGAGTCCTGCCCTAGGGATCCCTGGCCTGGGAGTTCCGGCCCTGGAGGGCCCCGCCCCTAGGGAGCTCCACCCTGCCCACGCCCCTTGATACCGTTGAAGAACTTGATGATGTCAGTGAAGTCCATATTGTTCTCCAGGATGATATCCCGGTAGACCTCCACCAGCGCCAGCGCGATGAACAACACGTAGTGGGCGGAGGACACGTGCTTAGCCGCCCAGATAGTTTCCCACACGGAGAAGACGTCATCGTAGACCAGCTCTGCGGGACACCAACACACATGCACAACATACATAGGAGCTGGTCCAGGATCATCCCATTTCCCTAGCTGACTGTCCCAGACCAGGCGGAACCCAGGCTGAGGAGGCAGAAGACCTGGACCCTGCCACCTGACCCTGAGTCTTCCCATCTGGGGCCTGGGTCTAAGTCCTGTGCGAAGAATCTGAGCATGTGTGGGTTTGATTGGCATGGGCCTGTCCCTGCCCTGCTCTATGCTGATGTCCTTCCTCTGTCCCTAGGGTCACCCACAGGTGGCTCTCAGTGGCCTGTACATATAAGCAAGCTGGCTGCTGCCTCAGCCTAGTCCGGAGATGTTAGAGCCCTTTAGACAGTGGTTCTCAACCTTCCTAAACGTTTCGACCCTTTAATACAGTTCATGTTGTGCTGATCCCTCCCCCAACCGGAAAGTTATTTTCTTTGCTATTTTGTAACTGGAATTTTGCTACTGTTACAAACCGCAATGTAAATATCTGATATGCAGGATGTATCTCCATTGTTGCAAACTGGATGTAGTTAAAGCACAGTGATCAATCACAAAGATATGCAGTTATATATTGTGCAATGTTCATTTCTAATTACGAATGTGAACCTTTGTCTTGAAGCACGGCTAGCAAAGGTAACAGTGTTACTATAACAGCAGTAAGCTACACTGATACATTTTACAACAAGCTGTGTAAAAAGCCAACATCCCTGCCCATGCTGACACTGCTTCTTCAGTTCCCAAGACCATTGGAAATATGTGTTTTCAGATGGTTGGGGGGGGGGTTGTTGTTGTTGTTGTTGTTGTTTTTTCTTTTTCGAGACAGGGTTTCTCTGTGTAGCCCTGCCTGTCCTGGAACTCACTCTGTAGACCAGGCTGGCCTCAAACTCAGAAATCTGCCTGCCTCTACCTCCCAAGTACTGGGATTAAAGGCATGTGCCACCACCGCCCAGTGTTTTCAGATGGTCTTATGCAATCCTTGTGACAGGGCTATTTGACCCCTCAAAGGGGGTCGAGAGCCACAGGTTGAGAACCACTCCCTTAAGAGCAAGGCTACCAGGTCCAGAGACTTGGCTTTGCATAGCAACCTTTCACTCCCAGCCAGGGGCTGTGGGCTGGGGCTGTCCCCCTCCGGCCTCTCTGCCCCTCAGCTTTGCACGGTGCCTGCTGGTCGCAGTAAGGGAACCGAGATGAGGTGGCCAATGGCGTTGCACAGTGTAGGGCGGGTGGTTAATACCACCACACACACCAGGTGTTCCTGGATTCAAGCCGGGTTAGTCTAATGGCGTGCATTCAGAGGCGACCGCCCAGTCCAGGGTGCTTAAAGTTGTCACAACTCAAGAGTTTTGGGTCTGTGCTAAGCAGGGTGGCAGATGGGAGGGAATTTCCCCCCAGAGATGGATGTAACCAAGCTTGGACCCTGGATCCCTATTCATAGCTTCCTATTGGACTTCTTAGTTTCCTCACCTGTCAGGAACGTGTGTGTGTGTGTGTGTGTGTGTGTGTGTGTGTGTTCATGCGTGCACTCATATGCACATGTGTGCATTCTCATGGAGGCCTGGTGTTGATGTATGTGTGTGTGTGTGTGTGTGTGTGTGTGTTCATGTGCACATGTGTGCATTCTCATGGAGGCCTGGTGTTGATGTATGTGTGTGTGTGTGTGTGTGTATGTGTGTGTGTGAGTGTGTGTGTGTGTGTGTGTGTATGTGTGTGTGTGAGTGTGTGTGTGTGTGTGTGTGTGTGTGTGCGTTCATGTGCACATGTGTGCATTCTCATGGAGGCCTGGTGTTGATGTCAGTATCCTTCTTCTCTACTGATCTCCACCTTAAGAGACAAATTCCCTCTCTGAGGCCAGAGCTCAGCAAGGTGGCTGGGCTGGCCGGTCAGCGAGCTCCCGTGGCCAGGCTGCATCTGCCTCCCCAGAACTGCATCACAGACACGCATGGCTGCACTTGGCTATTTAAATTTCTTCAATTATCCATTCAGTGTGGGGGTCAGAGGACCACTTGTGGGAGTCGGTTCTCTCTTAACCAAGCCGGTTCCAGGGATCAAACTCAGGCCGTCCGGCCTAGTGGCAAGTGTCCTCACTGGCCGCCATGCCTGACCTCTTATGTGGGTGCTGGGGATTCGAATTCCAGACCTCCTGCTTGTACAGCAGCACTTGGACGACTGAACTGTCCCCCATTCCCCAAGGCAGGATTTCATGACCCCTACTGCACAGTCACTTTTCAATAAGGCTTGTGCCAAGATGGACAGATACCCTTCCCTCGGGGGTCCTGCCAGCCTCCTCCTCCTCCTCACCCATGAAACTCCACTATGAGGATTCTGGGGAAAAGGCAGAGTTCCATACCTCGTTTGAAATCCAGCAGGAACCAGCGGTAGCAAAAGTAGAAATGGGTGTAATCGCCGTTCTGATGCATCAGCTCGAAGAGCTCAGAGTCCAGGATCTGGGGAGGGGCAGGAGGGGGGCGGAGCCCGTCAGTCCCAGAGGGGACAGCAGGATCCATGGTGCTGCTCACCCCCCCCCCACACACACACACGTGCCTGTTGGCTCTCACCCACCCAGCCGGTTCTCAGCAGCCAGGTGCAGTTAACAGTGAGGAAAGGGTACAGATGTCTCTCCAGAGAGGATTTACAAACATATACCACATACACATATCACATACACACAGAGAGTGCAGCCTCGGACCCGCCCAAGGACAGGGCAGGAGTCAGAGGATGAGAGGCAACCTTGCACCCACTGGGACGGCTGAAGCCAAAGTGACAGAGAGTAACAAGTGTTGGGGAGGATTCAGAGAAAACAGAACCCTCTGCATGGCTGCTGGCTACGACCCTTGCCTCCCCGGCGGCTGCCGCCCCCTGCCTCCCCGGCGGCTGCTGCCCCCTGCCTCCCCAGCGGCTGCCACCTCCCCAGTGTTCCCCCAGCACTGGGCCCACAAAGGCCCAGACACCACCATGCTTGGCCTTCATAAGGTGCTGGGGACCTGAACTCTGGTCCTTTATCTTGTGCTAGGTCACATCCCTAGTTCTATCTTTGTTTCTATCTCTGCCTCTCTTCTCTGTCTTTGGTGTATATGTTTGTATATGTGGTATGTGTGTGTATCTGTGGTGTGTGTGTGTGTTATAGTGTGTGTGCTTGTGGTGTGGGTGCATGTGTTTGTGGTATGTGAACATGAGTATGGTATATGTATGTTTATGCTGTGTAGTATGTGTGTATGGTGTGCAATATGTGTGTGTGTAGTGTGTGATGTATGTACGTGTATGTGGTATATGGTAGTGTTTGTGTGGTGTGTGTATGTATGTGTGGTGTGTAGTATGTGTGTGTGCACTATATGTGTGGTATGGTGTGTGTATTTGTGGTATATAGTGTGGTATTGTGTGGTGGTATGTGCATATGTGTGTGTGTGTGGTCTATGGTATGTTTTTGTGTTGTGTGTGTTTGTGTGTGGTGTGTAGTGTGTGCACGTGCACTGTGTGTGGTATGTGTGTATATGGTATAGTGTGTTTGTGATATGTATATGTGTGCACTGTGTGTGGTGTGTGTGTATGGTATAGTGTGTTTGTGATATGTATATGTGTGTGCGCGTGCACTGTGTGTGGTATATGTGTGTATGGTATAGTGTGTTTGTGATATGTATATGTGTGCACTGTGTGTGGTATGTGTGTATATGGTATAGTGTGTTTGTGATATGTATATGTGTGCACTGTGTGTGGTATGTATGTGTATGGTACAGTGTGTTTGTGGTATGCATATGTGTATGCACTGTGTGTGGTATGTGTGTGTATGGTATAGTGTGTTTGTGGTATGTATATGTGTGCACTGTGTGTGGTATGTATGTGTATGGTACAGTGTGTTTGTGGTATGTATATGTGTGCACTGTGTGTGGTATGTGTGTGTATGATATAGCGTGTTTGTGGTATGTATATGTGTGCACTGTGTGTGGTATGTGTGTGTATGGTATAGTGTGTTTGTGGTATGTATATGTGTGCACTGTGTGTGGTATGTGTGTATGATATAGCGTGTGTGTGGTATGTATATGTGTGTGCGCGTGAGGACCATGTCGATTCTTCTTCATCCCTTGCAAGCTCAAGCGCTCCAGCTGAGCCCGTTGGTCTTGGTAGCCGCCCCTTTTACCCTGATCCACCTCACAGGCCCTGGATACCTTTTGTGATATCCACCTCACAGGATACCTTTTGTATCCAGAATATTTGGTAGCTTTTTTTTTTTTGGATCCCATCAAAGCAGCAGCAAGATCTGCCTTGTGCTTGAGCGTGTGCGCCCTACAGTGCCTGGGGCTCCAGCCTGCATGGAGAGTGGATTCTCCCCCAGAGCCCAGCCTGGCACTGGGCCTGCCTCTTGTGGATTCTGATTGGCAGCTGAGGGAAACGCAAACCCAAAGAACACTGAGATTTCATCTTACCGCGGCCAGCACGGCTAAGATCAACAGAACAACCAGCCAGAGTTGGAGAGGGTTACAGCGTTGGTGGGAATGTACACAAACCCACCAACCATGGACATCAGTGTGGAGAACTCTCCAACAGCTAAGTACAAACCTACCGAGCGACCCAGCTGCACACGCCTTGGCGTTGCCTGAAGGACTCAACGCCTGACTGACTGTACAGACGTTTGTCCAGCCGTGTCCATTGCTGCTCTACGCACAACGGCTAGGACAAGGACACAACCTAACGTCCTTCAACCGACACACAGATGATAGAAAAATAGCGCATATCCGGGATTCAGCTCTACGGGAAAGTAAAATCGTGAGCTTTGATGGTCAAGGGCTGGAACTAGGCAAGATCACATTGAGTGAGATAACCCAAATTCAGACAGACAGACAGACAGACAGACAGACAGACAGACAGACATGGTCTGCTCTCTCTCAGCTGACTCTCCTAGCTCCAGAGCTCCAGGTGTGAGCCCACAGCCTCGGTAACTACAGAACAGGAAGGTAAAGGGGACCATTGCCAAGTAGGGAGGACAAGGGGAAACAGGGAGGGGTATAGTGGGGTACAGACAATCTGAGGGGGGATGGTGAAAACAGGGGCCTCCAATTAGGGACGGGAGGGAGGTAAGTGCCGAAGAAGGAGGTTAAAAACTATAACAAGGATGTCTGGAAAAGTCCAAATGTGTCACGGTATCGGCTATACACGATTAACCAGGCGCTGGTGTGCGCAAGCGTTCCTCCAGCTAAGCCACACCCTCATCCTGAAAATGGCCCAATCTGAAGCCATTCGGCTGTCCTCCTTGTCTCCCCCCCCCCCCGAAGTCAGGGCAGGAGGCCTCCAGGTCCTACCTGGATCAGAGACCTCATGTTGGCAAAGTGCGTGTCCATGGCGCCTCCGTGGGGGAAGTTTTGGTTCATCCTCTTCATCAGCTCCGTGAAGCAGCTGAAGGCCAGGGCCTCTGGGGACAGCGAAGGCAACAGGTTAGCCAGGCCACGCCTCAGGCACTGGGGCTCCTAGTGTAAGGCCTACAGCAGCATTTGAGGCAGGCGGGCAGGAAGGGCCCGGCGGAGGCCACATCCTCGGATGCTCACCAACCCTTAGCGGGTCACAGATCTCGTCTTAGAGCCGCTGGGCTCCTTTTAGCGATCCCGCTGGCTGTGAGGCAAAGCCCACACTGCTTTGTTGGTATTTGTCTTAGTTAAGGTTTGTACTCCTGCGCAAACATCATGACCATGAAGCAAGTTGGGGAGGAAAGGGTTTATTCAGCTTACACTTTCCACATTGCTGTTCATCACCAAAGGAAGTCAGGACTGGAACTCAAGCAGGTCAGGAAGCAGGAGCTGACGTAGAGGCCATGGAGGGGTGTTTCTTACTGGCTTGCTTCCCCTGGCTTGCTCAGCTTGCTTTCTTCTAGAACCCGACTACCAGCCCAGGGATGGCCACGCCCACAGGGGCTGAGTCCTGCCCACAATGGTGCGACCCCACCCACAATGGGCGGGGTCATCCAAACCCTTGATCACTAAAGCCCCACAGCTGGATCTCATGGAGGCATTTCCTCACCTGAAGCTCCTTTCTCTGTGATAACTCCAGCCTGTGTGTTTTGACACACAAAACCAGCCAGTACAGCACCCTTCTTATTCCTTCAGAAATTCTACCCATTCATGGGATTTCAGAAGTAACTGTCAACCTAGCACAGGCTTTGGTTGATGGTTTGTAAAGAACAGTCACACTCCTTTAGCAAATGCTGCCCTGAATACCTGTTGACATAAATCAAGAAAGCAGGGGCTGGAGAGATGGCTCAGCGGGTAAGGACACCAGCTGTTCCTCCAGGAAACCCAGGTTTGGTCCCTACAGCTCATGTGACTCACGGCCACCTGTAACTCCAGTTCCAAGGGCTCAGTCCCCCTTCTCTGACCTCCACTGAGGGCAGGTAGCACACAGATACGGACGCAGGCAGAACACCGATTCAGTTAAATAAGTACAAGATCTTAAACATTAATAAAGGAGAGAGAGCCAGGCGGTGGTGGCGCACGCCTTTAATCCTAGCACTTGGGAGGCAGAGGCAGGAGGATTTCTGAGTTCGAGGCCAGCCTGGTCTACAGAGTGAGTTCCAGGACAGCCAGGGCTACACAGAGAAACCCTGTCTCGAAAAACCAAAAAAAAAAAAAAAAAAAGGAGAGAGAGAGAAACCATGAAGCATCTGAGAATTCCGCCGTATGGACACTTGGTTCATGTTAGACAGCATTTGAAAACCTCGTTTGAAAATGGCACTTTTCCTTGTTTCTCTCAGTAGCTTTGGGAAGAAAGAGGCTCCTGGGAAGCTCCCTCGGGTGCTGGGTCTCAGGCTGAAAGGGGTTAGGAGAGACTACAGAAACTCTGAGCAGCGGACATCTTTGCAGGCCGGCAGCCCGTCACCTCTGGTGCCACCACACCACTCAGCACGCTTGTCACAATCACAAAGTCACCTTGACATGTCGCTGACTGCCATCTCTCCTGGTGCCATGCCGCCGTTGCTCCAAGACTTTTGTTTGTTTGTTTTTGGTTTTTGGTTTTTCGAGACAGGGTTTCTCTGTGTAGCCCTGGCTGTCCTGGAACTCACTCTGTAGACCAGGCTGGCCTCGAACTTAGAAATCTGCCTGCCTCTGCCTCCCAAGTGCTGGGATTACAGGCGTGCGCCACCACTGCCCCGCTATGACTTTTTTTTTTTAAGATTTATTTATTTCATGTATGTGGGTACACTGTAGTTGTTTTCAGACACTCCAGAAGAGGGAGTCAGATCTCATTACAGATGGTCATGAGCCACCATGTGGTTGCTGGGATTTGAACTCAGGACCTTCGGAAGAGCAGTCCGTGCTCTTAACCACTGAGCCATCTTCTCTCCAGCCCCGCTCCATGACTTCTTTATGCTCTCAAAAACAGATGCCACCCGGAACGCCCTTGTGCTCTACCAAGCTTGCCCGGCAGCCTCGGCCACGCCGCGGACCAGGCTTTCCTGCGCTGTCTGAGAGGAAACGCTTTTTCAGAGGATTTCACATAAGCAATGCATCAGCTGCCGCAAGCGTTCACCTGAAATCTTTCTTCTGACAGTTCTGCCGTTCTGGGTTTTTCTGGGAACGATTTCAAGTGTGTCCCTTGTGTGTGTGGTGTGAGGCAGGGGTCTTCCATGTTTTGCATGTGGGTTTCCGGTCACTGCAGCAGCAATACTTTAAATATGTTAAAATGAGTTTATGGTGTGGAAGCGAGTCTGAGCTTGCGTCAATTAGCAGAACATTAACTGCAAATGTTTCTTCTCAGACTCTCAGCTGCGGCCCAGCACCTAGGTGCGCCCTCTGCTGGAGGCAACATAACTTTATCTCTGTCTCTCCCTGTCTCTCCCTGTCTCTCTCTGTCTTTCTCTGTGGTGTGTGTGTGTGTGTGTGTGTGTGTGTGTGTGTGTGTGCGCGCGCACGCGCGCATGTATACAAACACTTGTGACAGTTGCTTCTTTCCTTTCACCATGAGTCCCAGGACCAAACTCGGGTCCTCAGGTCCTCAGGCTTGGTGAGAATGCCTTTACCCACTGAGCCACCCTGCCGCTGCAGCTGGGCGTTTTGACGGGGCTTTCCGGCATCCGTAGACAGTGCAGAGTTCAATGCTCCTCGCTCATGCCAAGCCTTCCAGCTGTGGTGGGAGACGTCTCCCTCTTTAGGTTTCCTCCCTTCTGTCCGACAGTGTTTTATGCTGCTCAGTATATAAACCACTCCCCTTAGAGGTATGAGAAATGTGTCAGTCTTCGGGAGACATTACACATGGACTTGCTTTCTTAATTTCATGCTGGGATTGTTCAGCTGTGAAAGACATGCGAGATTTCTGCTTGCTGGTCTTACGTTCTACAGCCCTGGTGAACTCACTTCTGTTTTGTTGTTGTTGTTTTGGTTTTTGGTTTTTGTTTTCTTGAGATAGGGTTTCTCTGTGTAGCCCTGGCTGTCCTGGAACTCACTCTGTAGACCAGGCTGGCCTCAAACTCAGAAATCCGCCTGCCTCTGCCTCCCAAGTGCTGGGATTAAAGGCGTGCGCCACCACTGCCTGGCCACTTCTCTTATTCTTTGGATTTTCCCCTTTAAGTCATATGATCTGCAACAGTGACTGCATTGATATTTGTCTTAGTGAGGGTTTTACTGCTGTGGATGGACACCGTGACCAAGGCAACTCTTATAAGGATGACATTTAATTGGGGCTGGCTTACAGGTTCAGAGGTTCAGTCCATTATCATCAAGGTGGGAACATGGCAGCATCCAGACAGGCATGGTGCAGGAGGAACTGAGAGTTCTACATCTTCATCTTCAGAGGTTTTAATGGACTTCTCCTAGATGTCTTAAGTAAGCATTGAGGTGTGTCGAGGGTACCTCTGCCATAGGAGGCTGTTAGAGGGTCGCTAATGCAGCAAGTTGGACGGCTTATTACCAATCCTTCTGCGGCTAGCAGAAGACTCATTTCCAGGCAGCTCCGGGTGAGGGTTTTCTAGTCCACACTCACAATGACACACCTACCACAACAAGGCCACTCTTCCTCCTCCAATAGGGCCACACCTCCTCCAACAAGGCCACACCTCCTCCAAAAAGGCCACACCTATTCTAACAGGGCCACACCTTCTAATAGTGCCACTCCCTGGGCCGAGCATATACAAACCATCACAATAATTTTAATTCCTTTTTTAATTGTTCCTTCTTTGTTTTCTTCTTTTTAACAGTTTGGGACATCGTCTCATATAGGCCATGCTTGACTCAAATTCACTTTGGTCGAGGATAACTTTGAACCCCTGAACCTCCTGCCTCCTGAGTGCTAGAACCACAGGCATGGCCACCACACACACCCTGCCCGTCTTTTAATAGTCAAGTGCTGGCTTATATTGATTGACACATGGATATTCAACCGCCCTTGCCTTCCCGGGATAAGTCCCGCTTAGCCATGCGTCTTGTATATCTTGTTGCCTCCAATTTGTTGTTGTTGTTTTCTTTCTGGAGACCTTTTGCCTTTATATCCATGAGAGGTTCTGGTCTGACATTTCCCTGGAATGATTCTGTCTGCCGTAGCCATCACGGTACGTGTGCGGTGCCCGGCATTCCGAGAGGACCAGCGTGGCCAAGGGAGCTGGTAACATCCCGATTGTCTACGTTTTCCTTTCCTTTCATTCCTTCCTCCTTCCCTCCACCCCTCCCACCCTCCCATCCTCCCTCCCTCCCTTCATTGAAGAAAGAGCCTGTGAGGATTATTCTTCAGTCTTACACGGTTTGGTGGACCTCATCCCGGGACACTGTCTGGACCAGTTTTATGTTGTTCTCATTCCCGGACCAGCGGTGGCCCAGTGGTGGCCCAGCCAGGTGAGTGGTGGCATGCCCCGCCAGGCACGGTGGGACACAAGGACGTCTCACGCTGCTGGGGCTGGGATGTGTCCGCCAGGCAGCCCTGCTATGCCTCTGTCTGTCCTGACCCAGTCCATGGCGACACAGGGTGAGGTGAGGCTGACCCTTCCCCTCCTACAGGCCAGGGAGGACACACTCACCGTCGTCAAGGATGACCAGCAGCGGGGCCAGGAGGTCACACATGCCCTGGACATAGCCGATCTCGATGTGCTGCCAGATGTAGCTGCAGGGGAAATGGGGCGCAATGAGTGGGCTGCGCCCTGCATCCCCACACAGCCTGGCCTCTCCTGGCCAGCTTCTCTGCCCACTCCTCGATGCTTTCTCCCATCCGGTCCTCCACCCCTCAGTTCTCCCTGAGGTCCACCTTTAGTGTCACCACACATCCTAGGTGCGGCCATCAGGGCCAACCTGCCCAAGAGGGCGTCACAGAACACAGGACTCTGAAGGTGCCCTGCCACCCTGGGGCACTGTCATAGGTGCACCGGGATTAGCATGTCTTCAACTCCTCCACCCAGCCCTGCACATCTCTTCCAAGATCCTCTGCTTCTCTGGCTACATGGAGTTAGTCACTTTGCATAAATAAGTGACTCGAAATCTCTAGGGATTTCCCTTACCAATTCTGTTGGGAAGCTGGGCAGTGGTGGCGCACACCTTTAATCCCAGCACTCGGGAGGCAGAGGCAGGTGGATTTCTGAGTTCGAGGCCAGCCTGGTCTACAGAGTGAGTTCCAGGACAGCCAGGGCTACACAGAGAAACCCTGTCTCAAAAAAAAAAAATTCTGTTGGGAATCTGATTCAGTCCCTGTGAAAAACAGCTTCGGCCCTCTGAGCCTTAGACGATACACTCAGCCCCGTATGCACCTTGAATCTTTGAATCTTTCAAAATGGTCATGTGAAACATGTCTCGTTAAGAGCACATTTCCCAGGGGAGCAGACGGAGGCAGAGAGAGGCAAAGGTCGAGTGCAAAGTCAGTGTGACAGTTCTAATCGTCACTTGGGGGGAGAGTTGTCCACTCGACTGATGGAGCTGTCTAGGGGAGGATAGGAAACTATCTTGATTACATCTTCCTCTTCCTCTTCCTCTTCCTCTTCTTCTTCTTGGTTTTTCGAGACAGGGTTTCTCTGTGTAGCCCTGGCTGTCCTGGAACTCACTCTGTAGACCAGGCTGGCCTTGAACTCAGAAATCCACCTGCCTCTGCCTCCCAAGTGCTAGGATTAAAGGCATGCACTACCACTGCCATCTTGATTATGGATTAAGTGATATAGGAAGACCCAGCCCACTGTGGGTGGCTCCATTCCTTAGCAGGGAATGCTGGATCCTGTAAGTACAGAAGGAGCTAAGCACAAGGAAGCATGCACAGGTTGCGGTTTTGTCTTTTACCGTCTCTTGTAACACTAAGTGCGAGCCCCTAAGACCTGGAGTCTGCACATAACCCCCCGGGACCCTGGCTCAAGTTATTTGTGACTGGTGAATAAAGATGCTGACTGCTGGCCAATAGCTGGGCAGAAGAGACATGGGTGGGGCGGAGGTTTCCTGGGCTTGGAGGAAGCAGGGGAAGAAGACCGTGCAGGAGGGAGGAAAGGCTGCCATGGGTTAGGAGAGCCATTAAAAACCGTGGCCCTGTGGGCTGGCCCAATCGGAGCTAAGAGCAGCTCAAATGAAACACGGTAAGTGATAACTTGGGGTTATCGATAGGAAAATAGACTCTAACAGTATAGAGAATAGATGTCTGCCCAGTTCTTGCGCTGCTGAAGGCTTATTGTAAATATAAAGGCTGTGAGTGTGTTTTGTCCAGGATCTCAGTAACCAAAGGTGGGCGGGGTTTAAGTAATTCCTACACCATGCGTGCAGAGGCCTTTGACATCATTTATTTACTTTTTAAAGATTTCTTTCTTTATTATATATAAATGTCTTCAGACACACCATAAAGAGGGCATCAGATCTCATTACAGATGGTTGTGAGCTACCATGTGGTTGCTGGGATTTGAACTCAGGACCTCTGGAAGAGCAGTCGGTGCTCTTAACCACTGAGCCATCCCTCCAGCCCCTGCCTTTGACTTTATTTTTGTTTTTGTTTTTTTGAGACAGGGTTTCTCTGTATAGCCCTGGCTGTCCTGGAACTCACTCTGTAGACCAGGCTGGCCTCAAACTCAGAAATCCGCCTGCCTCTGCCTCCCAAGTGCTGGGATTAAAGGCGTGCGCCAGCACGCCCGGCTTTGCCTTTGCCTTTAAATTTGTCATATTTCATTCCAGGTACTGGGAATGAAAGAAAACTCCAGGCCGCTGTGGTATCAGCAACAGGGATACAAAGAGGGTTTCGGCCGGGTTTCCAGTAGATCTGCCTTCCCCGAGGCACCCCATCCTTATCCCCTCCATGATCCCACCCCTTCCTCTCATCCCTATTCCTTCACCCCTTCCATCAGCCCACCATCCCTTTCCCTATATCCTGTTCTCCATCATCTCATCCCTCTCCCTCCATTCTCCTCATCGCCTCCCTTCCATGCCCCTCCCCTCCCTAACACTACCCTCTCCCACAGCACCCCTCCCCTCCCCATACAACCCCTCTCCCATGCCACCCCCTCTCCCCACTACCCCCAGAGTTCCCCCCACACCACCCCTCCCCCACACCACCGCCCCTCCCCCTCCCCCACCACACCCCTCCTCTCCTCTCCCCTGTCGCCCCCCCCTCAGACACAGCCACCTGCACATGATGTTCCTCAGCTTCTCCAGGTTAGCGGCTGTGAAGTACCAGTAGCTGCGGTCGCACCGCTGCACGTCTTTCTCGATGCGGTGCAGGTTCACCGTGTACAGGTCCAGGAGCTCTGGCTGTGGGCGGGAGGAGGAGGGGCACGCTGACCCCCACGACCCGTTCCCAACCCTCCCCTCCCAGCCGCTCACTCTGGAGAGCCCCTCATTCTCTCTCTTTGTTTCCTGGGAAAGCTATGTTGACTTTGTGTGATGAGAGTATTCTTTTGAGACTGGGTCTCGTGATGTAGCCCAGGCTGGCCTTGAACTCATAATCCTCCTGCCCCAACACTCAGAGGGCTGGGGTTACAGGCAAACATGTGTGTTCTTATGTGCATGTATGTGTACACAGAGAGAGAGAGAGAGAGAGAGAGAGAGAGAGAGACAGATCTGTATCAGAGACAGAATATTAAATGAATACATTTAATGCTTTTAAAGATGATATTAATCTGTCTCCTTAGGAGACTACAGCAGGAGGATTGCTGTCACTTTGAAGCCAGGTTACAGAGTGAACTTAATGCCAGCCTGGGCTGCATAATGAGCCTCTCTGTCTGACATGAATAAAACAAAGACACCCAAGACTAGAGACAGGGGCCTTGGTATGGAATCTGGGTCCCTTTGCCTATGAGACTTTACTGACAGAGCTATGTACCCAACCCCTAAAATAGAATCTTAAAGACTGCTGAAAAGGAGAAAAAAATCATCTTTAAGTGGGTAACTGTTAGGCTTCCCAACACCAAAGACAGACTCGGAGAGAGAGTAGCGTCTCTGAAGGGCGGGTCCGCCTCGCCTCGTCATAGGGTTACTGTGAAGAAACACAAAAGCTGCAGCAAAGTAAGTTTAAAAAAATGCGTGGACTCGCCGGGCAGTGGTGGCGCACGCCTGTAATCCCAGCACTTGGGAGGCAGAGGCAGGCGGATTTCTGAGTTCGAGGCCAGCCTGGTCTACAGAGTGAGTTCCAGGACAGTCAGGGCTACACAGAGAAACCCTGTCTCGAAAAACAAACAAACAAACAAACAAACAAAGCCTGGACTCCACCTAACCTACGAGCACCCCAGCTGAGGGCAGAGTGCTCCTCGGAGAGTCTGAAGCCCCTTGCGGCCCAGGGGATATTTAACCGGTGGTTGCCTCTCTCTGCATGGAGAAATACTGCATATGCTGGTGCAGGGAGAGATCTGGATGCCAAATTTGAAGTCTGCTTCCCACAGAATGCATTCTTTACCCTTGTGGAGTTGAAAACAGTGTACCATCATACAGCAGGCGACATCTGTACTGAGCAAACATAGTGGCCGTGCGGGCCCTGTACCCAGCAAAGAGACGTGTCAGGAATGGTCAGCCGCTGGGGGGTGGCTCGGCCAGGGAAGTGTTTGTCTGGCAAGCGTGAGAGCCCAAGTTCAGCGTCCCCAGCGCCCACGCAGAGAGCCAGGCCAGGAGGCTCACGCTTGTGGTCCCAGAGTTGAGGAAGAGGAGGGGCCAGGAAGATCCCTGGGGTTTGCCGCCAGCCTGGACAGCCTGGTGGAACTGGCGAACCGCACCCCACTGAGAGGCGTTGTCTCAACAACAACTGCACCCAAGCATGTCTCATGGTGCTCACATACACCCCCATAAGCACTCGAAGGTCCCCACACCGGATAACACCCGATACTAAAGACACTGAGAAAGAAGAGCAGCAGAGTAGGCGGGCCCTAGCCCTGCGGCCTGTGTGACGTCACATGGGATGGGGAATGCGGCTGGTGGAAATCACTCAAGCCAAGCGTGTGTTCTGACAAAGCAAAGCTGTCAACTAAGGAAGAAGGAAAGACCAGAGAGGGAGGGAGGGAGGGAGGGAGAGGGAGAGAGGGAGAGAGGGAGAGAGGGAGAGAGGGAGAGAGAGAGAGAGAGAGAGAGAGAGAGAGAGAGAGAATGCTGGGGCCCTCCCATTTCCCAGCCTCCGCAGCAGATTTGCAGCCATCCAGAGTAACAGGAAGGGCTCGAATCTCAGTATCTCTCCGCACACTCTTTCTGCCCTATGACCTCTCTGTCACTGCCCACAGTTGGCTGCGGTGACATCAGGGAGCCAGACAGAGCAGAGGCCTTAAATACACACGGGTATGTCGGCCCTCTCCGCTTAGCTTGTGCCTGCGCTGGGAGCGCATCCCCAGGCTAGCCTGAGGGAGCGTGAACCGCAGACCAACCCCCCAGTAAAGACATCAGACTGAGCCACGCCCAGCTTGGGGCGGTGCTTCCTGGTGGACCCAAGGACTGGGAGGTGCGCATGTGGGGCGCCCTGCTGAGGGGTGAAACCACTGACTTCGGGTGACTGCCTGCCACACAGCATGGATGTGGAAGCTGATAACTGACTGACTGATAGATCGTGGTGAAAGTGACACTGTGACTGAGCTCTCCTAGACTGTTCCGCTAAAGTCTAAGAAGGCAGAGGCCAGCCTTAGCTACCAGGGGCCAAGGTCATCTCTGAGGAGGCCCCAGGGAACAGCCAGGAAGCTGGGGCTCTGGGTGGGTGGGGACTTGTTCCAGCCAGGAGAAGGGATGGAACCAGACTTCCTGGGTCCTAGCCCAGCAAGCCCTCCTGTGAGCCCCCATGATGGAGAGAGTGAGACAGATGGACGGACGGGATCCGAGCCTGTGGCTGCCTCGCCCTCCTCCAGGTGGGGAGCTGGAGAGATGGCTTAGCGGTTCTCTTCTGAAGGTCGTGAGTTCAAATCCCAGCAACCACATGGTGGCTCACAACCATCCGAAACGGGATCTGACGCCCTCTTCTGGTGTATCTGAAGACAGCTACAGTGTACTTATTTATAATAAATAAATAAGTCTTTGGGCCTGAGCGAGCTGAGACTGAGCGAGCAGGGTTGACTGGAGCGAGCAGAGGTCCTAAATTCAGCAACCACATGGAGGCTCACAACCACCTGTACAGCTACAGTGTACTCGTAGACATAAAATAAATAAATCTCTAAAAAAAAAAAAAAAAAAAAAAAGACTCCGGGTGACTTACTGAGTAGGTGACTCCACTGGAGGACACAGGGGACACCTCATTGTTGGCAGAGGAGGTCACAGCCAGAGAAGCCAGGGCAGGGAACAGACTCTCCATCTCAGGCTCCTCCGAGAGGTTGTCCTCACTGTCGGCCCGACCGTGCTTGTCCGCCTCGCCGGGCCAGCCGTCCATCATGGCGCCGTCCTTCTCAGGCAGGGCCACGTCGAGGCTGCCAGGGATGGACATGAATTCCTCCATGCTCTCGTTGGCGAGGAGGTCGCTCTCAAGACTGTCTTGCACGGCCAGCTCCTCCCGAGGGGCCTCGTCCCGGGAAGTGGTGGCTTCGCTGCTCTGCCCGTCTTCCACGCTGCTGTCTCCCCCGGGCCGGAACACGGCGGGGAGGCTGCGCTGGGCATCCAAGACGCTGTCCTCGGTGCTGAGACTGGGCTCTGAGTGCTCGGAGAGGCCCGAGGAGAAGTTGTGGGAGGAAGGGTGTCCGGAGTCCGGGGAGCAAGTGCCGTTCGCTGGGTTCCCGTTGGGGATCTTGGGGTGCTTGTCTTCCGACCTGCCTTCCGCCTCTGTCTGCTCCACCTCGTCCACGGACTCAAACACCTGAGGAAAGGGACAGGCAGCCATGGGGGTCAGGGTTCGCATGGCAACTTAGCTCACAGCAGCAACATAATATCCAACAACAGGGGAGACCGGTGTGGAATCTGCGAGTAGTGGAATAGCACGCAGTCAGTACAAAGGCAGTATGCTCTTCTTTTATGGCTGTCAAGAATCCAAACGCTAAGCCGGGCTGTGGTGCCGCACGCCTTTAATCCCAGCACTTGGGAGGCAGAGGCAGGTGGATTTCTGAGTTCGAGGCCAACCTGGTCTACAGAGTGAGTTCCAGGACAGCCAGGGCTACACAGAGAAACCCTGTCTCAAAAAAAAAAAAAAAAAAAAAGAATCCAAACGCTGAGGTCACATCGTCCTTCAGGTGGACACAGCTAGTTCTGGGGAGGGCAACTCAGGAAATGAGGTTTGGGGGAGGGGAGTGGCTTTCCGCTGTACAGATGTCTAACACTTATATTTATTTGTGTCGCTGTGTCCTGCAGACACAGGCCTCAAGCTCACAGTGGAGATCAGGTCGAAGCCTCACACTGTTTCCCGATGTGGCCGCCATCAGCTTTAGTTCACTGGGCCTATTTCTGCTTTTTTTTCAAGAGCAGGGCTGGGACCTCGTCATCTGCCTAGGCTTGGTGTAAACACACACACACACACACACACACACACACACACACACAGAGATTATTCTACCCAGAAGGTAATATTTTGTGCACATTTGTATACTTTTCACTTAAGTTATTTGTGTGTGTGTGTGTGTGTGTGTGTGTTTAGATGAATGCAGGTGCCTTTGGAGTCCAGAAGAGGGTGCCAGATCTTCAGGGGTTAGACTTGGTTGTGAGGCACCTCGTGTGGATACTGGAAACTTATTTATTTATGAATATATGTATGTATGTATTTATGTGTGTGTCTGTGTGTCTGCATGAATGCAGTTGCCCTTGCAGTCCAGAAGAGGGCGCCACACCTCCTGGGCTCACACCTGGTCGTGAGGCACCTCACACCTGGTCGTGGGCACTGGGAACTGAATCTGGGTCCTCTGCAGAGCAGTCTGTGCCCTTCGCCACCGAGCCATCACTCCGGCTTGCTTTGGCTTTTGCTTTTGCTTTTGTGTAAGGAGGCTCCAGGCAGCGATGCCCAAAAGCTGTTGAACAATAATGTGGGATTGTAAGAACTACCAAGTATGGCGGTTTGAACGGGTTCTCCCCCCACAGACTCATGTGTTTGAATGAAGGCCCACCAGGAGTGACACCACTGGGAGGTGTGCCCGTCTGAGACCGGGTGTGGGCTTGTCTGGGGAAATGTGTCACTGTGGGGCAGGCTTTGAGGGTCCTATGATCAAGCTCCACCCAGTGCAGAAGACACCCTTCTCCTAGCTGCCAGCAGACGAGAGTCGTTCCTGACTGCCTTCAGACCAAGATGCAGAACTCTCGGCTGCTCCAGCACCATGTCTGCCTGCACGCTGCCGTCCTTCCTGCCATAAAGATAACAGACTGAACAGCTGAGACTAAGCCAGTCCCAGTGACATGTGTGCCTCTGTGAGAGCTGCCTTGGTCGTGGTGTCTCTTCACAGAAGTGAAACCCTAAGGCACCATGTCTTTCCATACATCATATATTTCTGTGTATGTGGACGCATCCAGAATGTTCTGGAAGGCCACACAACAGACCGATGATCTTAGTACTGTTCCAAGGGAGGACGGAGATGAAGAGACAGAAGCAATGTACGTGCATTCGGTTTGCCATTTTATAGGAGAGCGGGCTCCTGGTCAGCCTCTGGGTTCATAGGCGCTGGGGCCAAGATTCAACCAACGCTGAGTGAAAATACCCACAAACCACTGCACCTGCATAGACCAGGCTCGTCATTCCTAGTGACACGCAGCCTGATGGCTTTTTCCATGTCGTTTGCACTGACTGCACTCACTGCTCGTGAGTGGCCTAGAGGTGACCTGACGAATGCAGTGTTCCGTGCACACCCTTGTCATTTCACCTGGGACTTGAATCCCGGGACGCTCATGTCCACCGGGGCTGCATTCCACCACCGCTGTGGGTTTCAAGGAGGCAGCAACTGCTTGTAATATTTAGTCAGCTTCCGATGCTAGTCATAAAGAGGTGAATGCATCAAGCAAAGCGGCTGGTAGATGATAGACATCCAAACCCTACCACCGCCGTTGGGAGGGTGGGGCTTGTGTGGATGGGGCGGGGCTTGTTGGTAGGGTGGGACTCTGTGAATGGGGCGGGGCTTACGGATGGGGCGGGGCATGAGGGGGTAGCGGAACCTCGGAAAGTCACCTGTGTGCTGCTGCTGGAGTCGCTCTGCAGTCTGAGGTTCTGGCGGCCTGAGCTGCAGCTCTGTGAGGACTGAGACAGACAGGAACCGGCCGGGCAAAGACAGAGAAGGTCACACAAGGGGCTTCTGGGTTGGGAATCCAGGAAGCCTGGTTCCATTCCTTCTCCTGGCTGGTCCAAGTCCCTTTCCAGAGTCTCAGCTTCCTTAGCTGTTTCCTGGAGCCTCCTCAGAGATGACCTGGGCCTCTGGTCCCACCTTCCAGACTCCACACCAGAGCTACCAACCTTTTACTGCTCTGCTGAGCTTGAGAGCTCTGGCTAGGATTTAGGGCCTTCCTAACAGTCTCCGTTTTTCTACTCTGTAACCTCCTGCCCCTCCCCGCTCTGACGCTAGGTTCTGCCAGGCTGTTGGCTTCAGCCAGCCTACTTGAGACTGTTCAGCTAAAGTCTGTGTGAGAGCAGGGGGTCTGCCTTAGCTACAGAACATTCCGGATATTCCTGAAAGTACTTGAATATGGTAGGTATTCAATAAACAGTATTTGAATACACGGAGGCAGACGCCACAGTAGAACCTGATACACGCTGTCTTCTCAGGGCTATCCCCAGACCTCCACCACTCCCACTGTACAGAAGCACAAGAGACTCTGGGTGCGACTTGAACCTAGATCTGATTCCGAAGCTCCCCCTCCCCTCAAAAGCTGAAGGTGCGGGCTGTCCCAAGGCTCTGGCCCCTCCCACCAGCGTTCCCCCAGGCCAGCTGTTGCTTACCTCGTTGCTGATGGTGGAGTCCCTGTGCAGCATCCGGTGAAGGTGGCTGTCCAGGCTGGCTCCGGAAGAGCACTTGGCCAGGGCAGCGGCATGGGACTCCCTCTCCCTCTGTCTCACGATAGCTTCACAGCCCAGCCATTCTGACATGGTTTGTGCGTAGCAAGCATGGATCTGCTCGTCCACCTGTGGGCGTATGTGAAGATCACGGGCAGTGCTGAACGCCCTGGCTCTAGCCTGATGGCTCGTAACAGATCTGGATGACATCCGGTGCCCAGAATACTACAGAGCAAGGCTACTCCACCCCACCCTCTCTCTCCTTCATCTTCCCCCTCAGCAATTCATCTACCCCACAATCAGTCAACCGTTTGCATAATTTCTCTATTTCCATATTCCTCTCCATTATTTATTCAATCCATTTCCGAATTCACTTATTATTTATTTAGTCTGTTTCCGCATTCATTTCTTTTGGTAAGTACCAGTATTGTATCAGGCACCAAGTTAGGCATATACATTACAAGATGAGCAAAATCCTGCTGTGCATACCCCCATACACCCACCCGCCAGTTCACCCACCCACCCACCCAACTATCAGGTGAGAGCAATATCAGATTGCGGGACTTTCTGTTTTCTTCAAGACTGAACCTGCTTCCACCGGTATAACCCGGTAATCTCACTGCCAGGCATTCCCCAAACACAGGAAGCCTGCACTGGATACCAGTTGCAGTTAGCTATGCTTAGCCAAAAATTCCAAGTAAATAAATAAAGGTTCATAGCATCGCACAGCTGCCTATCAGCAATTCAGAGGGAGACCTCAGCATCCACAGGAAGTGTTAGTCACTAGAAGGAAACAGGTATCAATAGAACAATCTGGATGGATCTAGAGACTTGAACTGAATGAAAAGACAATACCTGAAGTTTCCATACTACATAAGTCTGTTTATATAACGTTCTAGAGATGAGAAAATTCTGGAAATGGAAGACGAAGGAGGAGGAGCCAAGGGAGGACGGTGGGATGGAGGTGGGCGTGGCTATGGAGGGGCAAGTGAGGATTCTTTTTGTTCGTTTGTTTTATGGTTTGTCGAGATATGGTTTCTTTGTGTAACAGCCTTGCTGTCCTGGACTCACTTTGGTAGACTAGGCTACCCTGGAACTCACAAAGATCCACCTGCATCTGCTTCCTGAGTGCTGGGATTAAAGGTATGTGCCACCATGCCTGGCCACACACACAGTCACAGGAGGAGGCAGGAACCCTAGTAAGCCAAGTGGGGTGGGATGCTGTACCAGCATCGGAGTTCTATGACATCATAGGGCATCATGGTTCTGCTGGAGGTCACCATGGAGGAAACTGAGTAAAGGTCACAGGGGTCTCTACAATGCTTCCTACAAAGCGCAGGAGTCTACATGACCTCAGAACAGGAGGTCGGCTTATTTGAAAATTCTCTGGTGTTGTATTTCCACCACACAGCTCTTTCCTTGATGTTCCTGGTTCTTCACTGTGTCACTCACCAGCAAGACTGTAACAGGCAACCAGGTGCCCAGGGCCCAGCTGTATAGGACCCAGGTGCACAGTGTACAGCTGTCCAGTACCCAGGGGCACAGGGCCCAGCTGTACAGTACTCAGGTGCAGTGTCCAGCTGCACAGTACCCAGGTACATAGTGCACAGCTGCACAGTACCTAGCTACACAGTGCCCAGGTGCTAGGGTCCAGCTGCCCAGGGCCCAGGTGCACAGGGCCCAGGTGCACAGTGTACAACTCCCCAGTACCCAGGTGCACAGTGTACAGGTCCCTAGTACCCAGGCACACAGAACACAGATGCCCAGTACCTAGCTACACAGTGCCCAGCTGCCCAATACTCAGGTATACAGTGTCCAGAATCCCAGTACCCAGGTGCACAGAGCCCAGCTGCACAGTGCCCAGCAGTCCAGTACCCATCTTCATAATACCAGCTGCATGGTGCTTGATTGCACAGTACCCAAGTGCACAGTTCCCAGCCCCACAGCACACTGGGACTTTCACTGTCCTTACAGGTAACTAACCTCTTTCCTCTCCATCTCCGTCATCCCAAACTGGTAGTGGCCCAGGAGGAAGGGCCACACTGCCCTGCGGATCTCAGGCTGGACGCCGCCGTAGTAGATGAGCCGTAACAGCTCCTGCTCCGGGTAAGTCTATGGGGGAGGGGTCAGAGGGGTCAGAGGGGTCAACAGAGAAGCCAGCGCGGCCTGTGTGTGAGTCAGTCATGAATGAGCAAATCCGTATCTTTAGTGTCTGGGACAGTCCCCAAGATGCCTGTGTTAATGACTTGGTCCCTAGCTTGATACTACTGGGAGCTGGGGGGCCTGAGGAGAAGCCCAGGCAGGTTTAGGTCACAGTGGGGGAGGGAGGCTCGGCCCCACAGTAAGCTGTTCTGTTCTGCTCCTTTGCTGACACGTTCCTGACGTGCTGTCCTGTGCTGCCAGCGACCCACAGCCACGGGGCCTACAGACCTAAATCTCCACCACGAGAGTCAAGATAAACACATTTTCTTTATAAGCATCAGGGTCTGGGAACTTGTTACAGTCACAGAGAGATAACACACTGTAGGGACCTGTAACTAACTCTGATATCGCAGGAGGAGCTCACACCTCAACCCGCCCAGCCGCCCACCAGAGGGGGGCACTGCTTCGTGGGGACCCACACGGGGAGCTGTGACGGCGACCGGTGCAGGCGTGAGGACTGATGTGCGTGAGGCGGGGGTGGGGGTGGAGGGGTGGGGGCGAAGTGTGAAGTGGAGAAACAGATGTGACCAGACAGAGAGCCTGATTTCATAGGATGGCCGCTGTGAAGGTGTGTGCTGCGGTTCAAGCAGTCCGCAAAGGTCAAGGTCAAGGTCATCTTCAACTACACAGAGCGCTTGATGCTACACGAGAGACCTCATCTAGAATAAAATAGAAAAAAAAACCACCCAAAACCAAAAAGAAGAGGACAGGTAAGAGGGAGAAGAGGAAGAAGGGAGAGGAAGAGGAGGGGGGAGGGGGAGGAGAGAGAGGGGGAGAATGGGGTGGGGGAGGCATGTGCCCAAACTAGTGCCTAATGAATTAGCATTCCCATTTAATTAACAAATGCAATCTCATCTCCAGTCAGCATGAAGAAAATTACTCTAAAGCAAAATAATCCAGAGTGAGCATTCCCAGAAGCCTCTTCTCACACCAACAGCGTTCTGCACTGGGGGGAGCTTAGGGCTTCCTCTAGTGCCTGCTTAGCTTTGTTGTCTTCAAGGGGTGGGGGTGGGGCTCTCCGGAGCTATTTGGCTGTCCACTGTTTCCCTTGGTTTTTTTTTTTTTGTTGTTTGTTTTTGTTTTTTGTTTGTTTGTTTGTTTGTTTGTTTCAAGACAGGGTTTCTCTGTGTAGTCCTGGCTGTCCTGGAACTCGCTCTGTAGACCAGGCTGGCCTCGAACTCAGAAATCCGCCTGCCTCTGCCTCCCAAGTACTGAGATTACAGGAGTGCTCCACCACGCCCGGCTCTCCCTTGGTTTTTATTTTATGTGCATGAGTGCTCCGTCTGAATGTAACTGTACCATGTGCCTGCAGTGCCCGCAGAGGCCAGAAGAGGGAGTCGAGTCCTCTGGAGCTGGAGTTACAGTCAGGTTGTGAGCCAGCATGTGGGTGCTGGGAACTGAACCCAGGTCCTCGGATAGAGCAGCCAGTGCTTTTAACCACTGAGCCATCTCTCCAGCCTCCTTGGCTTTTCTTTATGCGTTTTAAAATGACTCCTCTGGGGCTTCTCGTTCCTTTTTGAGGTCATTTAGGAAGCTTGAATCTCCAGAAGTTTGTGAGTTCTGTTGTCAGTTTGCTGGCACATACATTTTCATGGTGTTCACATGTTTGATCCATTCCTTGGCCTGTGGAGTCTGTAGTGATGCCCCCTCATTGACTTTTAATTGGTCCCCTGCATACCCTTCACACACTTGTGGTTCTAATGTGTCTCCCAGCCTTGCTGGTCTTCCCTGAGAGCCAGATTTTCTTGCATTTCTTATCTCTGTTCTCTGTGTGTTTTAACTTGCTCTGATCGCTATCCTTCCTCCCGTCTGTCTGCTTCTGGTTCAGTTTGCTGCCCCTCCCCCTGGTGCATAAGATAGAAGGTTAAGTTGTTGATTTGACATCTTTTTCTGTTTTACTTGATAGGTACAAAACCTGGACCTATTTATGTATGAAAAACATAGATATTTATGTATGCACATATGCATGTGTAAAGTATGTATGTGTATTTATTTTATATGATTGTGAGTACTTGCATGTGTGTGACCATCTCAGAGATCAAACGAGGGTAGCAGACCTCCTGGAACTGGAGTCATAGGCCATGGTGAACTGCCTGATGTGGGTGTTGGGAACACAGCAAGTGCTCTTAACCACTGAGCCATCTCTCCAGCCCCTGGATTGTAAGACAATGCTATGCTAAATTTTAATATTTCCTGTTTTGTTTACGGCCTTGGCGCCTGTTCCTTGTAAACGCTATAGCTGCAATTATTTGATAGAATGACAAGAGAGGAAGTGATAGTAAAAATAAAAAATCCACTTCCTGGACTCTCGGAGCCACTAGACTACATTTCCCAGACGCCTTTGCAGCCACATGCGGTCACATGACCGTTGCTGGCCAGTGGGGTGTGAGAAGTAATGGTTGCTATTTGCAGGCCTGGGACCGGGAGGAAGTTGGTAGGGTCCCTCCAGCTTCTCTGGGGACCATGAGTGGCAGGGGATGGTGGGTTCACAAGCGCTTCAGGTGAAGAAGGAGGTACATCCACTGACACGGCTCGCGAGTTAGAAATAAACCCAGTGTTTCCAGGCAACAAGAGAGCGGGTACTGTGTTCCTGGGATTCAATGTACCAATCACAGCAAGGCGGCTAAGCCTTAAGAAAGGACTACACAGGAGCGGGAGGGGTGTTCAGTTAAGTAATTTTGACTCAGCCACCGTTTCACCCAATTTGACCTTAAACTGTTTCTCCCAAACTGTTTTACGGAAGCACTCCGGGGACTTCAGAAGCAGACGTGGGCTCTTCCAGAGATGCAGATCTGGAGCTGAGCCTAGAAGCCAGTCTGCCCCGCAGCTCCCCAGGAACCAGCAGGCTCACGCTGTGCCCGTGGGAGGCTGAGAGAGTACTCTCTCGGGCTTATCTATTTCAGGTTTTATTACACTGCAATCAACTTCTAGGAACTCATTCTCTAAATCAAAATGCCAGGAGTAACAGGAGGGCATGCGCTAGTGCTGCTGCTACTGCTACTGCTGTACTACCGGAAAAGGATTCTTTTAAAAAGAGCTAAAAAAAGGAAGCCAGGCCTGGTGCACGCTGGCAGTCCAACTCCAACACTAGGGAGGCTGATGTAGGCGGGTGGCGAGTTCAAGGCCAGCCTGGGCCATCATGTGGGCGCTCCTTCCCAACCCAAGCCACAGTAAATCAGAAGTGGGGGGAAAAGTGACAATTATGTCAGCTGGAGTTTAAACTGTGGGCCTCACTATTTCTTTGGGATCTGAAAGATGAACCTTCATCCAAGGGCTAGGAAAGTAGGCTGCCCACTGACAATACAGGACGGAAATGTTAACGGTGTAGATCTAGAGGCCAAGAGATGGCTCAGCAGGCAAAGGTGCTTGCTGCCAAGACTGGTGACCTGGATTCTGTGTGGTGGATGGAGAAAAGTTACATCTGCGAGCTGTTGTCTTCTGAGCTCCGTGTGCATAGTGTGGCATTTGTACACCCCCTTCCAACTTACATTAAAATATATATATATGAAAATATATATATATGTATATATGTATAAATTAAAAAGAAATATAGATGAGGCAGATACAAATATATTTCTATCACTCTATAGCTATAAAAAGGGACCAAAGATATGATACCATAACTTTAGAAACTTTGTGTGTATACATAATAAACACAGAAATATATAAGATCTATATAATACACAGGCATAAATATCTCCACGTATTTGTAGCTATATTGGTTAAAAATCCTGATGAACTATATGATATACAACTTGTATGTCTGTCTGTCTGTTTGTTTTTGAGACAGGGTCTCCCTTTGTAGCTCTGGCTGTCTTGGAGATCAGGCTGGACTTGAACTCACAGAGATCTGCCTGCCTCTGCCTCCCAAGCGCTGGGATTAAAGGTGTGTGCCACCAGTGCCCAGCTTCCCTCTTTATTTCTTCACAGCCTCATGCTCCTGTGTCTTGACTTCCCCACTACAGCGGGACACCTGTGGAACTGTGAGCTAAAATAAGCCCTTATACCTTTAAGTTGCTTGTGCGAGGTTATGACTGCAACAGGAGAGCAACTTTGTTGCATATAAATCCACACAGCTTTGTAGCTATTGACACCGAAACAAAGACAAGGGTGGGTACAGGCAGGTGACCGACAGCTCTGGGGCAAGTGCCCAGGCTGTAGCCTGAGCCAGACACACAAGGTCAGAGCAGGTCCCAAGGCCACAGCCTACATGCACCCCAAGGTAGGTGTGAACTTGGTCCAACACATAATCAGTAGCTTAATCAGAACATTATGCCGTGTAACTTAGGCTCTCCTGGATCTCGCCCAGTGGCTTAGCCTCACCTCAAACCACAATCCCTCCACTTTAGCTCTGTGAACTCTGAGATGACAGGTATGTGCCACTGTGTCCAGCTGAGCTGTCCCTTCCCTTCAAGGTTGAACAGCCTTGTCCCTAACGCTTAGGCCCTGAAGGGTTTCAGGCTTAGATTTTCTTGCAAGTTTGAATATTTGAATGTATATGTATGTGTGTATGTATGTGTGTGTGTGCGTGCGTGTGTGTGTGTGTGTGTGTGTGTGTGTGTGTGTATGCATTTGTATGGGTCAGTTCTAAGTCCATGTGTTTAATATACACTTATTCACATGGCCTGCAGCCGCTTTATATGGCGTTTATAGTGCATGGCATATTTGTCATGTGAGGACAGTTATGGAATGTTCCACTGGGGTTTCATGACAGATTTTTGATTCTAGAACACTTTGGATTTCAGGTTTGGGGTTGGGATGCTGGACTTCTGCATGTTTCCTGACTCCCTCACCCGTTCATCTGTGGGGCTCAAGTCTGCTGGGGGTCTCTGGACTCGACACTCCATGTTCAGACAGGCATGCTACCTGGATCCCCCTGAGTCTGACCTGACAAGATGGCCTCCCTCCGCTCTGCCCTCTGGTGAACAAGCCCAGCTCACCGTGCTGTCCTGGATGTATTGCTCCCAGATGCTGGCTGTCAACCCTTGCCCAGCGTCACAGGGCAGGTCTGGAGACACGATCATGTGATTGACCAGGGCCGACAGGTGGGTCCTCACGGTGGACAGGTGTCTGCAGTAGGCGAGCCCTGGCCAGGGAGGGAAGGCAGGCTTCGTCTTGTGCCCACCGCACTTCACCAAGTCTCCTCTGGGAGCTCCAAGGGGCTCTCCTGTCACCCACCCCTATCTTCAGGAACTCACAACCCAGCTAGTTCTCACTGTCCCCTCTCCAGGCAGGGAAAGCAAGTTGGGGATGCCGTCACTGGGTGTCCAGACAACTAAATCTAAGGGAGGTTTTGTTTTGTCCTTGGGCAGACACCACCCTCCACTGCTTGAAGCCATTTAATAGACATTCTGTGGGCGGAGAAGGGACAGGGAGACTGGAGGAACCAAGGACTTCTGGGCTCACTCTGGGCCTGCTTCCCCATCATATGGAGAGAACAATGGCCAGATGTGGGCAGAATCCCTGCTGGGTGGAGAAGGGGATGCCCGAGAGATGCCAAGGACTCTGCTTGCTCTCCAAGCTAACCCTGTCCCCTCAAAAGAGTGCCTGCCACGGGCACCTTCATCCGCTTTGTCCTGGGCACTGGGAGCATGCCTGTCACACAAGGCACTCTATAAGTGCTTCTTGAAGACCACAGCAGGAATGGGGACCTGTACTCACATCCATAGAAGGCTCTGGAAAGGATCTGGTACTTCATGTTATCACAGAGCAGTTTCAGGGGAGCCCTGCAGGAGAAGCGGGGAGCAGAGAGACACACACAGCTAAGGTTCTCTGCAAAGGAATCACCCATGCTCCACCCAGCAGATCAAAGTCAGCTGTCGGGGCAGAGGGAGGCTGCTGTGGCTCCGCCTCCTCCCCTCCCCCACGCCCCTTCTCTGTCACAGCCCAGGTTTCTGTTGGGGGTTGGAGGGCGCACCACTTCATAACTTTTGTCACTTGGATGCCCTGGATGATCACCTAGTGCATGAACCAGGCTGAGATGACTGGCTGAGAAGCGGTCATGTGACCCAGCCTGGGCCAATGAGAATCAGCCCTGGGATTTTTGCTGTCTCTACATGGACGCGTGCTCCTTTCTTGCCTAATGGGTCCCAGGGTAGTTTCTAAGCCAGTGGGATATATAGGGCTGCTGGAAGTCTTGGCCATCACCAGGGTGGGCCAGCCCAAGAACACAGCACCATAGAGGTGCTGGCTCAGCCCACATCTGGAGACCAGAGTCGTTCCCGTTCTGAACATCTGGATCCAACCAGGCTCGAAGCCACTGTGCCTCCCGAACCTCTCAATCATGCGAGCACATCTTTCTTTTCCTATTTTCTTTTGCTGATTTTTTTTTTTTTAAGATAGGGTCTTATTAAATAGCCCAGGATAGCCTGGGACCCATAGCTCCTCTCTTGGGTGCTGGGAATCACTAGCCTTCTCCATCACACAGATTCATTCTTAACCCTGCCAGTTTGAAGGGGGTAGCCTGTGGGTTTGACCCCGTGATCTGCCCAGCAGGCCGGGCTCAGAGCTGCTGCTCCCTGCTCAGTGTTTCTCGGAAGTTGGAAGCCCAGAGCAATGCCCAGTCCTGCCCTCCAGGGAGCCGGGGCGTGAGCTCCTACAGAGCTCAGAATGGAAAACTCTGTGTATCTATCCTGAGGCTACCCCCAGGAACACCAGACAAAGCCAGGAAGTCTGAGAAGGGAGCACGGCTCAAGTCCTGGGGAGGACTGCTGATGTCCCGGGAGTGATTGTCCCACTCCTGCCCTTAGGCTGTGTACTGGCTAGTTTTGTGTGTCAACTTGACACAGGCTGGAGTTATCATAGGAAAAGGAGCTTCAGTTGGGGAAGTGCCTCCATGAGATCCAGCTGTGGGGCATTTTCTCAATTAGTGATCAACTGGGGGAGGGCCCCTTGTGGGTGGTACCATCTCTGGGCTGGTATTCTTGGGTTCTATAAGAGAGCAGGCTGAGCAAGCCAGGGGAAGCAAGCCAGTAAGTAACATCCCTCCATGGCCTCTGCATCAGCTCCTGCTTCTGACCTGCTTGAGTTCCAGTCCTGACTTCCTTTGGTGATGAACAGCTGTGTGGAAGTGTAAGCTCAATAAACCCTTTCCTCCCCAACTTGCTTCTTGGTCATGATGTTTGTGCAGGAATAGAAACCCTGACTAAGACAAATTGGTACCAGCGTAGTGGGGTATTCCTGTGACAACCTGACCATGTTTTGGGAAGGACTGTGGAAGGACTTTGGAACTTTGGGCTAGATGGTCCACTCAGTGTTGAGACCTCTGTGAGACCATTGTGTAGGAGCTTGGAAGATAATGTTGAGAACAAGGCAGAAGATGGAGGCCTGGCTTGTGAAATTTCAGAGGGAAGATTAAAGACTCTTATCAGGGCCATGAAGACCCTGTGGTTTTGGTTAGTTGGAGCTGAAGAATCAGCTGTGAGTTACAAGATACCAAAACCATTAAAGTCAACCTTTGTGTTACTGGGACTATTGATGCTGGTTAGCTGGAGCTAAGAAATTAGTGGTGAGTAAGAAAAGACCAGCATCACTGAGGTGAAATCTTCTGGGAAGTGTTTTCTGAGAGCACAGAGAGTGTGTTCCAGATAGCCAAGGCTGTGCCTTGTGCTGTAGCAGGACTTGGTACTGTGTAAGAGTCACCCAGGTGGTACTGCTTTTGAAGGCATGAAGGCATCATGAAGAACAGCTGAGGCTTGGTACGCTAAGAGGCCATGGAAGGCCATTGGTGAAAGTGTACCCTCAGTTGTAATTGATGGCCCAGGACTGAAGGGGTCATGCAAAAGATTTGAGGCTTGGAAATGCCAGTACTATGTGATGACCACCAAGGACAGCAACAGCAGTGGAGTACAGGCAGCTGGAGCCTAGAAGACAAGTTGTGTGCTACAAAAGGCAGAGCTGGAGAAGTGACCCAAGCCCTTGGAGGAGCCCAGAAGATCGTGAGTTGGATCCCAGACATTGAACCATTGGAGTTTGAGTTTTGCTTTTTTGATTGTGACTGTGCCCTGATATTTTTCCCTCTTGAAAGAAGGTATTTAAGTGGAGCCCACAGTTAAGAGACTTGAATTTTTAAAAGACTTTGAATTTTAAGATATTGGACATTTTAAAGGGATTGAACTTTTAATATGTAAAGACTGTGGGACTTTTTACATTATTGAGATCTTGGGGACGAATAAGAAAGGGTTGAGGCTTAATAGTGATATGTTGGTGTGTCAAGTTGACAAGGGGTCAATTGTACTGGCTAGTTTTGTGTGTCAACTTGACACAGGCTGGAGTTATCATAGGAAAAGGAGCTTCAGTTGGGGAAGTGCCTCCATGAGATCCAGCTGTGGGGCATTTTCTCAATTAGTGATCAATTGTGGGTGGTGCCATCTCTGGGCTGGTATTCTTGGGTTCTATAAGAGAGCAGGCTGAGCAAGCCAGGGGAAGCAAGCCAGTAAGTAACATCCCTCCATGGCCTCTACATCAGCTCCTGCTTCTGACCTGCTTGAGTTCCAGTCCTGACTTCCTTTGGTGATGAACAGCTGTGTGGAAGTGTAAGCTCAATAAACCCTTTCCTCCCCAACTTACTTCTTGGTCATGATGTTTGTGCAGGAATAGAAACCCTGACTAAGACAGGCTGTGAAGCTGAGGCTTGCTCAAGGTGCATATAGTAAGCCGTTCCTCGGGCTTGCAACTCTGCAAGGAAGTGAGCGCCTCACTGACAGGTATGAAAGTAGATGCTCGCGGGGGGGGGGGGGTAGGGGGGTAAGGGGGTGGCGCACGCCTTTAATCCCAGCACTTGGGAGGCAGAGGCAGGTGGATTTCTGAGTTCAAGGCCAGCCTGGTCTACAGAGTGAGTTCCAGGACAGCCAGGGCTACACAGAGAAACCCTGTCTCGAAAAAACCAAAAAAAAAAAAAAAAAAAAAGATGCTCTGCGGGCTGACACCGGGCAAAGTTCTCAGTGGTCCACGGTGGCCACATTCTATTTCCTTGTAATAGCTCTAAGTTAATGTTTCATGCAGGAGCACACAGAACGCATGGCTGTCATTAAGTAATACCAATGGCTCCTGGTGCATGCTGGACCTGTATTTCTTGGCGTCCCCGTGAGTGGGACCATTGAGTTGAAAAGCGGAAATACCACTGCCTCTGACACTGTGGCCTAGTGACATCTGAGATGGACGTCCGTTAGAAAGCAGGCCCGTGGCAGCCTCACGGCACACAGGACACTCAAGCATTTGCTATAAAAAGCCATTGTCTCAGGACTGTATGTTACTGCAGCAGAACGTTATCCCGAGGGACAGGTGCGAGGCAATTCCAGTGGGCAGTTCCACACGGAGCCATGATTTAAACTTAGCTCCATTCACACCTCCCCAAACTCAGGAAGAGGCAAGAGAGAGACAGCCAGGGGCCTTTGCTTTGTGCTTCAAGCTCCTCCCCGAAGGAGGAGCCTAAGCCCCAGCCCCGCCTACCTCTCATGGTTACAGCCATTGGTTGAGTCAGCTGAGCCGCTCTGTGAACAGGAAGAGCAGGAGGACTTCCGCGGACTGGGTTGCCATAGGGAGGGAAGGTTGTTCATAGAGACATCCATTAGGTCCTGGGGCACTGTGGTAGATGGTGGACGGAAAAGGGGCTCAGTGACAACCTTGGTTAAACCAAGGTGTATTACAGAAACCTCGCCCCAAAGCAAGCAGCACTCCCAAAGCTGGCTCAGGGACAGGGAGGATCTGAGTGTGACAGTCCCAAAGTGCCCAACCACAATCTGACGTCGTCCCCGAGTCCACCTGATCCAGTGAAAGCCGCCACCACCACGATTCGGGGGCTCTGGCTGCGGAGCAAAGTTGGGAGGACAGCCGAAGAGGGGAGAAGAGAGGAGGGGGGCGCAGAGCCGGGAAGACAGACCTATCCCGGTGCAGAGAACCGCACCTCGCCATGTCCCCATTCAGGTCTGTTCGCTGGAAGGTGACATTAGGAAGGGGCACCTACTGGACACTTCCGGGGAATGGCTGGGGGCCTGGGTTCCTAGACATAGACCTCCACAGGAGCTTGTGTGGTCAGAAGGGGGGGCACTCACCCCAACACACAGAGTTCCAGCGCTAGGGAAACTAGGAAAGGTATCAGCACTGTTCACGGTTCTGAGCTAGAAATCGCCTTCAAAAGCTGGTTCAGGTGGGGAGCTCCCTAAAAGCCATGTGCCTGTCCAGTACCACTGATGTCCTGTAGACAAAACCCCCAAATGCACCCAGCTTGTTATTAGAGATTCTCTCTGGGCACAGTGTAGATTCCAGGGGTTGGACTCAGGCTGCCAGGCACAGTGGCGGACGCCTTTACTCGCTGAGCCCTCTTGCCGGCCCAAGACCTGTCTTCCTTCTGTTGTTTTCCAGTCAAGGATGTAAAACCACGCCCAGCTTATGGGCTGTAAGGAGTGAGGCTGGATTTGGCCCCTGGGCTGGGGTTGGCTGGCCCCTGCTCTAGGACATTAGACAGGTGGATGTTTTCTCCCCTGCTGGCACTTGTTAGGACAACTGCTCTGTCATCTTCAGAACCCCGAGTGGGAGGGAGGCACATGTCCCCTTTGTCATCAGAGCTCACGGCTGACTGGGCCACCATGACCCACTAGACAGAGGAGCGTGCTGGCTACAGAATGAGTCTCTTGCACCTGCTGACAGTGACTGGCCCCACACTTCCTCCTCTCACAGATTCATCACCGAGCTGGCCAGAAATCCAGAAATCGCTCTGATTCTCAGCCCGTCTCAGGGAGGCGGAGGGCAGGCAACCGTGCACTAATGAGTCACAGAACCTAATGGCTGCCTCTTGCAGGATGGAGTGGGTACTGGGGACACAGGGCTGTCTTTTTCAGGACAGGCTGGGTAGTGGGGACACAGAGCTGCCTTCTGCGGGGTGGGGCAGAAACTGGGGACACAGGGCTGCTCATTTGCCTCCATCTCCCTTGGGAACAAGACTCAAATGGCGACATGGCTGAGGTGTCACCCAGCCCCCCGGGGAAGAGGAACCAGACATTACTGGGGGGCTGCTCCTTCATACTCCTTGTGGGGATGGTGAGGCACCCTCTGGTTTGTGCCCACTGGAGCCCCCTGGCCACCACTCGCACGGACTGGCCCGCAGCAAGCACCATCCAGGCAGGACCAATGGACACGGGCCGGGGGCTGCCCAAGAGGTCAAGGGCAACTTGAGACAGAAAACAAAAAGAATCAGTGAGCAGGGTGGGGGGGGTGAGGGGTGGGGGGGTGGGGGGCTTGGGAGTAGGGAGTGAAGGGTGGGGGGTGGGGGTGGGGCTAAGGTGGGCGGCGGGACTGAGGCCACCAGAGAAACCAATTCTCCCAGGGTTCTAACCCACTCCCCACCCTGCTCCACACAGCTCCCACGTGCGTCCTGCTAAGTCAGAGGAGGAGAGAGACTGGCACTTGTATAGTGCCCATCCTGTGCCAGGCACTAGACCAGTCCTCATTTTGCAGCAGAGACTCAGAACGGCGATATTAATAGAAGCAGCGGGGACTATTTCTCTTTATGACACAGGCTCACCTTATCTGGCAATCTCAGCTCAGACCTGCAATCCTCCCGCCTCAGCCTCCTGAATGTTAGATGACAGGCATCCATTACACCTGGCTCAATCCAGTCGTGTGTGTGTGTGTGTGTGTGTGTGTGTGTGTGTGCACATGAGTACTGAACGCAGAAGTATGTATGGTTGCACACGCAGAGGCCAGAGCAAGATCTGTAGTGCTTTCGTCTATTGAATGTCTCTCTCCAAATCAAAGGCTCTTCATCCAGGGAACATGGGGGCTTTGCCCGTCTCTGACCCCCCAGTGCTGGGGTTACAGGCCTGGGCAGTCATGCTCAGCTTTTTATTAGATACTGGAACGCAGATCCCTGTGCTCGCATTGACTCCTCATAACTCAAAGTGAGGTGCTGACGAGACACCACACGGCAGCTGGCACGTGCCTGCTCTCTGTATGCTGAATGCCTGTTCCAGACCCTAGAAACTGCCCATTTCACCCATGAGGAAAAACAAGGCCAGAGAGGGATAGAGAGAAACCCGCCCTTGTCAAGCCAGGGTCCCAGAGCCCAGGCCACTGTCGTGGTTACTGACCTCTCCTGCCCAATGGTGTCTTTACTAGCTGATTAAGGGGTGGCTATTGGTTCATTTTTGGGGAGGTAGAAGGCACCAGGGGACTTAAGTTTCTGGGTGTCCTTTGCTGGCCCCAGAACCCAGGCCTGTTGCCTCTCAAGGGTAACTTCTGGAGTGGTTCTCAGGAGGAGCTGGTGAGCTCAGGGCCCAGGGCTGCTTACCGAATTCAGACTGCGTGCCTGGGTAGATGATGCGGAACACGTAGTCCGTGGCTTCGTCATCCTCTTTGTCTGAAGACGTGGATTCAGAGGACCCCTGTGGGCTCCGCTTGCGCAACTTAGGAAATACCTTCCCCTGCAGGAGCACATGCCACGGCAGACCTCAGAAAGCCACCTAGCCCCACGCCTGGCCTCACTGAGGGGCTCAGAGGGGAGCACTGGAGCCCCCCCCCCAAGCCACAGTAGGGCCCACGGATACCCCACGGCTGGCATCCCCCAGCCTCCGTGAGCCCCCACAGCCGGCCCCTCACCTTTCCTCGCTGTGACCAAAGCGGCGGGTCCAGCTGCCCGTGCGGAAGCAGCCCATTCTCCAGACAGGAGAGGAACTGTAGCAGGTGCCCGCCCTTGGGGAAGCGGAAGGGCGGCCTCTGGATTCCATCCTGGCCCACCAGCACGACGGTCCCGCCGCTGTCCACTGCCACCATCAGAGAAGAGAAGACAGCAGAGTGTCACCGTGAAGCGCGGTGCGGTCCCTGCTCTGCAAACACATGCCTTCCTCCCCAGAGCCGCACTGTGTGTTAAAATTACTGTCTTACTGTAACATCGGAACATCCCTGTGGGGATTGGCTGTTCATTCCCTTCCCTATTTTACAAGGGACAAAACCAAGGCTCAGAGAGGTTTTATGTCACCCCTAAGGTCACACTGCTGCTAAGCTGCAAAGCCTGGATCAGAACCAAGGTCTGCCTTTTAAAAAAAATTTTTAAAGGCCGGGCGTGGTGGCGCATGCCTGTAATCTCAGCACTTGGGAGGCAGAGGCAGGAGGATTTCTGAGTTCGAGGCCAGCCTGGCCTACTGAGTGAGTTCCAGGATAGTCAGGGCTACACAGAGAAACCCTGTCTCAAAAAACAAAAAACAAAAAACAAAACAAAAAAACAAAAAAAACCATTTTTTTAAAGATTTATTTATTTATTTATTATATGTAAGTACATGGTAGCTGTCTTCAGACACACCCTAGAAGAGGGCATCCGATCTCATTACAGATGGCTGTGAGGCATCATGTGGTTGCTGGGAATTGAACTCAGGACCTCTGGAAGAGCAGCCAGTGTTCTTAACCACTGAGCCATCTCTCCAGCCCAAGGTCTGCCTTACTAAAGGGGATTAAAGCGGCCAAGAGTTCCAAGCCAAGCCAAGTCCTGTGCACTCTGGATGGTCTTCCGGCTTTAAGGGACTATGGTGGCTACTGATCTCTGGTCTGCAGACCACTGATTTCAGAGTCACAAAGGTCTGGTTTCAAGTCCTCTCTCTGTAGCCAACAGTCTGCGTTATTTCATATATAGAGCTGCAATGCCTCCCCCCCCCTGCCTGCCCTTCCCCCCCCTGCCCCCCAGCCCCCGGTCCCCAGTCACTGAGAGGCTGCAGTGATTCAGAGCAGACACACTCAGAGAAATAATGTCGTTTCCTTGAGGAGGCGTACCCGAGTGTCTCCTGATGTTAAATGAGTGGACGGGGTGTGGTGGGGAGCAGGGACGGACAACCATAATGGACGCCCAGCCGCCTGCTGTTCCCACGGTCCCTACCTTGTTGGTGGCAGTGCAGGTAAACTATTTCCTCTAAGCGGATGGTCACAGCATAGTCCCAGTAGACACTGGAGGGGGAAGTAGGAGAGACTGTGGGAAGCCAGAGCCACCTCTGCCTTCTCACTAAGACCCACTCATCCCAGCACCTATGCCCCGAGTCTGCCCAGTCATCTTCCTCCTTTGATCCTACCACCACAACTTCTGAGTAAAGCCCCTTCTCCCTTCTACACAGTTATTGGAGCCAACTCAGCCCAGTTTCTAACCTAGGAGTGTGGGATGATCACCTGACCCAGGCTGGCCAATCAGAACCATGCAAGGCCTGTCTGCGCACAGGGTGGGTAGGCAGGAAGGCAGAGGAAAGAGACAATGATGGGTTTGGAACCCTGAGTCAAGCCTGAGGTCTCCCACCCATGTGTTCTTTGAATCACTGGATAAATGATCCAGTCGCTTGGGCCTGCCTTTTTGTACCCGGAAGTTAAATATCGGTACTAGCTCAGTGCAGCTCTGGGCAGAAGTCAGAATGGCCTCGCCCAGTTCTGACCTTACAAGGGCCAATAGTGTGATCTGAGGAGCCTCAGTTTCCCCGTATATAAAATGAGGGTTCTAATATCCCCAGCTGTAAAATGGGGGTGCTAAAAAGATCTCCACTGTAGTGTTTCTATGAGGATTTAATAGAATATTTCATCTGAAGGACTCAACCCAGAGCCCCTCACAGTCCACTCCGAATAGAAAATACAGTGCTTGTGACACGGTCGCTCTGAGTACTGACTTAGTACATACTTCTAGCTCAGGACCCACCTCTAACTGAAGTAAGTTATTCCCCCATCAGAACAGCATGTGAGGGGGTACGCAGAATGTAGGTTTTGTGGCGGTTCAGGAATGCAACCACGCAGAGACCCTGTACCAGGAAGCGGAGCTCAGCAGCACCACCACACAGGCCCCCACCCCCTGTGCAGATCCACCCAGTCCCACCAAGGCGCCACAATGCCAGCCGGGACGGAGCACATGGGCGTGGTCCAGGCTCGTCCAGCCCAGCATCCCCAGCCGGTCTGATGGATACTCTTCCCACGTGACCTCCCTTTCTTGCCTGTGCCTACCCTCATCTCCCCAGGTCCTTCCTCAAAGAAATCTCAGTCCTTTCGTGGCACCCGCTCTTGGGAGACCCCAGAGTGACACAGGCATCATGCGAGCAGCTGCCCCGACCCACTTCTGACACCTTCTGTGAAGGGCTCTGCTAAGTACAGCTTGGGAAACTGAGGCTGGGGGCGGGGATATGGAAGTGATGTCACTGGGGAGGGGGTGGGACTAGTTCTTAGTCCCGATGTGTCCTCATGGCTTGCTGAGGTGCCATTTACAGGCTCGGTACTTGCTATCCTTACACTTAACTATAGGTCTGGGAGCACACGTGCAGATTCTCCCCTCCCTACCCCCCCCACAGGGTTTCTCTGTGTAGCCCTGGCTATCCTGGAACTCACTCTGTAGACCAGGCTGGCCTCGAACTCAGAAATCCGCCTGCCTCTGCCTCCCAAGTGCTGGGATTAAAGACGTGTGCCACCACCACCCAGCTGCAGATTCTTTAAATTACATTTTTATTTAGTGTGTGTAAGTAAGTGTGTGTGTGTGTGTTCGCGTGCACCCGCGTTGAATGAGTGGAGGTCGGAGGGCAATATAAAGGATTCAGTTCTCTCCTTCCACCGGATGGGTCCCAGGAATAGAACTCAGGCTTCGAGGAACTGAGCCATCTCACTGGCCCCCTGAGAAGACACTTATGGATGTGAGCAGCTAATCACGCCTACTCCGGAGGCCCTGCGGCCTGTGTCTGGGTGCTCCCAAGGCTGGCATTCCTTCTGAGGCCTGGGCCCGGTAACCATGACAACCAGGTCACACAACAGGCAGGGCTGTCTGGCTCTGAGGAGAGCATCTCCCTTGTCTAGGAGAGTAGAAGGACTTGGGCGCATTCAACTGAAGGTCCCTTACCTCTTCTCGTAGTCCAGGTCCCCCACAGACCCGTTCATTAGCTGATTGGGTGTCCACTTCAAGGTCATGACATCAGCTGTCTGGTGCAGAGACAGGTACCCTGGTACGGCCCCCATGTCATCCCTCTGCAGAGAGAAGAGAACTCAGGCCTGGCCATGTTGCTGGACTCTGGTGGACACAGTCCCGAGCCTTGCCTCAAGGATACAGAAACAGAATCAAAGGGTCGGGTTGTTTTCGGCAACCTCTCAGAAGTCCATCAACACCGAGCTAAGAGAGCGGGGAAAACCACCTGCAGTCCATCCCATAGATATTACCCAGAATCCCTCTCCCCAAGCACCTCCCACTATACTGCCACCCAGCAGCCTCTGCCTGCTCAGAATCTACCCACCCACTTCCCATTATTCCAAGTCAGTGGGTGGGCAAGAAAATGTTCCTGTCTCTCTTCCAGGAAGGGTACCCTGCCTACTGCTGAGCGCAGTGCTAGCCATCCACGGCTTGGGGATGTCTGGTCACCCGTGGCACCTCACAGCTGTGAAGCAGTTGCTGATGGCCTGATCGCACGCGGGCTCAGTCAATCACTCCCTCGACTGAGCTTGAGCAAGGCTGTTATTTTGCAGGGAGGACACATGAGAGGGGCCCGTGATTCAGCTTTGAAAGGCAAAGCTATTGTGACTTGGACTTGAGAACAGGGCGACAGTCCATTACTCATCTCTCCAGGTCACCCAGTCCCAGGTCCCCTTGGAAAGCAGAGACGCCATGCACCATGGGCCTTTGGGCCTTCACTGGAGGGACAGTGAACAGTCTGTACTTCATGGAGCTGCTTGTGCAGAGGTCACCAAACTTTTTGTGTCAAGGGACTGACAGGAAGTACTTTGGGTTTTGTGAGCTATATATGGTGTAGGTAACAACTCATTTCTGCTGCCAGAGCCTGGCACAGTCCTGTTCCAATATCTTGATGACTCATATTCTATTCTCTCTCCTCTCCTCTCCTCTCCTCTCCTCTCCTTCTCTTCTCTCTGTCTCTGTTCTTTCTGTCTCTCTGTCTCTGTCTCTCTGTCTCTCTGTCTCTCTGTCTCTCTGTCTCTCTCTCTCTCTGTCTCTCTCTTTCTGTCTCCCTCTCTCTTCCCCCACCCCTATGGATGGAACCTTGAACATGCTAAGTCTTCTACTTCTGAACTGGATCCCAGTTCTTAGCATTCAAAGCTTCTAGTTGGCCATTTGAAAACTGGTTACATCTTGCGCTCGTTCCTTCCTAAATCTAAGATATCAAGGCCTTGTGCCCCCTGGGATGCAGGAATGGCAGTCCACAGGGCAAAATGACACGCTGTGAGCCAGCCAACCATTAAGGCTGTGTCCACAGAGCTGGGACTGCTTCCTGCTTCCCAGCGGCACCAGAACACCACCCCGACTGTGACCCAACGACAGAAGACAGCAGGGGACAGCGCCCCTCAGGGTAGGGGCTGCTCAGGCCTCATGCTCCACCCTTGTGCCCTGCCAGCTGTGGGAGCACAGAGGCCACCGTTCATAGAAACAGCTGTTGTGGGGGCAAATCCTAATCCTGTCCCCTGTTCAGGCTCAGCGCTGCTGTTTCTACAGTTAGTGTATGTCACAGCAAGCACAGGCCAGGTGCCACTGAGGAAGAGGATCACCTCCTAATACCACACCTCTGCCACACAGAGCATCTGGGTAAATGTTTGCTGAGTGACACCAAGAGAACATGGCCAGGCAGATGGCCTGGGCCGGGAAAGTAGGAACAGATGGGAAAAGAAGTGGCCAGCCAGGTGGGTGGACCGAAAGTGAATAGCTATACACACAACTAGACCAGCAAGGATGCGGGGGTGTGGAGAATGGGGGAGCTGATGGGCAGGGCAGCCAGCTAGGGATATGGCCATATGCACATATATAGAGATGTAAGTGTGGATGGATGCATGCATGTGTGCATGTCTGTGTAAGTGGCTAGATGATGGAGGGAGGGGTGGGGGATGGGTGGGGTGGGTGGGTGGATGGATGGATGGGTGGATGGACAGGTGGGTGGATGAATGGATGGACAGGTGAGTGGATGAATAGATGGATGGGTGGATGGATGGATAGATGGGTGGGGGGATGGATGGATGGGTGGATAGATGGGTGGATGGGTGGATGAATGGGGGGGATGGATGGATGGGTAGATGGGGGATGGGTGGGTATATGGGTGGATGATGGATGAGTGGGTGGGTGGGTGGATGGATGGGTGGGGGGATGGATGGATGGGTAGATGGGGGATGAGTGGGTGGGTGGATGATGGATGAGTGGGTGGGTGGGTGGATGGATGGGTGGGTGGGTGGATGGATGGGTGGGTGGGTGGGTAGATGGATGGGTGGGTGGGTGGATGGGTGGGTAGATGAATGGATGGGTGGATGGATGGACAGGTGGGTGGATGAATGGATGGAAGGGTGGATGGGTGGATGGATGGGGGTGGGGGTAGATTGATGGGTAGGTGGCTGGATGGGTAGGGGGGTGGATGGATGGATAGATGGATGGGTTGGTGGATGCAGACACTGCTGGTCAATGAAGCAACACACAGAGGTGGCTGGATGGGTGGGTGGCTATATTAATGAATGAATCGATGTACAGATGGAGTTGCTGGTGAATATATGAATGAACAGATGGGTGCGTAGGTACATAAATAAGGAGGAAGGTGAACTGCTGAGTAAATAGACCTCCCTGCCCCCATGACCTGTGCTCAAACCCTCGGAGCATGACCTAGGCACACCGGAACTCACTGGCTGAACCAGGACATTGTTCTTTCCGTAGAGGAGGGTGGCCCTGGAATTCTGGTGCAGAGATTCTACATAGTCCCGGGCAGAGATAGATGGCCGGTCGTCCATGCTGCCGCTGGAATGCCTCTTCTGGATCTGGTATCAGCACAGGAGGGAGGGAGGGAGGGAGGGAGGGAAGGAGGGAGGGAGGGAGGGAGGGAAAGAGGGAGGGAGGGAGGGAGAGAGAGAGAGAGAGAGAGGAGGCAGTGACCATCAGGCGCCCTCTTCCCTGCCTGCCCCAAGGCCAAGTCCAGACCCCACCCGAGGCCCTCACTGCCCACCCATCTCACACAGAGCGCTGGCCGCTTGGTGGGCGAATCCTGTCTCAGATGTGAGCTGTGGATCCGGTGTCTCTGAACCAGCTCGTCGGCCGAGGGGTCAGTCCAGAAGTGATCTGCAGTCTTCATCTTGGTATACTCCAGGGCACACGGCCCCACTGTGGAGCACACAGGGCTGGAAACCTGAAGTCCCCAGAAGTGCCCCCACCCAACTGCCTCAGAACGGCTCCTCAGAGCGCTCCGTTTCCCTCCAGGCAGTGAGGACGCCCCAGAGTCCAGCAAGAAGACACCACAGCAGAGACAGGTCCTGAGCCCCAAGAACAAAGGACCAAATGCGATCCGCACCCGACCTCTTACCCAACAAGGAAGCCAGGATGGGTCCGTCCACCGGGTCCATCAAGAGCGCCTCCTTCTCGTAGTATTTACTATTGGGAGGAAAGGACATGCAGGTCTGCATGGCGAACGCCAGAGGGCGCACGGCGTCAGACTAGACTCGCCGGGCCGAGAGCAACAGCTGTATCCCATAGGCTGAGCAAAGCAATGGATGAAAGGTGCCTGGCTTGGAACTCAAGGGCGCCGGCTCGCCGTACAGCCGCGAGGAATATAGGAGAGCAAAGGCGTCAGAAGTCAGGCTCTCAGGCAACGCTGTCCCGATACCAAGGAAAGAAAACGCTGTCTAGTCGTGGTGTAGACTCAAAGGCTAAGCTAACAGACTGCACTACCCTGACAGGTCGAAACAAACGCCAGTCTGAAATTTGGCCCCGATAGACGTGTGATGTCGTCAACGCAATGCTCATGCTAAAAAAAGTCTGGGGATCAACTTGTTTGCGAGCGATGCGGTGGAATGATTCTCCAGTTCCTTGAAAACTCGTCTAACACATAAATATCAACACAGAGATCAGGCTGGAGGGAGGGCTCCACAGTGAAGTGCCCACTGCTCTGTAGGGGCCTCGGGTTCGATTCCCAGCACCCACATGGTGGCTTTCTGTGACTGTGGTTATCAGGATGGTCAGGAAGTCTCACTGTAAAACATTAACATCAGATCACTCTGGAAGGCCGGGTGGTGGTGGTGGTGCACGCCTGTAATCCCAGCACTTGGGAGGCAGAGGCAGGTGGATTTCTGAGTTCGAGGCCAGCCTGGTCTACAGAGTGAGTTCCAGGACAGCCAGGGCCACACAGAGAAACCCTGTCTCGAAAAAAACAAACAAACAAACAAACAAACAAACAAACACACAGAGAGATCACCCTGGAAGAATCTAGCCTCATTGTGTATTCACAACAAACCGTGGCTAGCTAGATTCATTGCTACATCGTCTCTGTAAACCACTCCGTGCTCTTAGCCAGAGAAATCACCAAGACACAGAGAGGGAGACTGAGTGTCCTGCGGTCAAACAGCTATCAAGTAGAGGAGATTGCAGAAGGTCGGAATCCAAGATGCCTCCATCTTGCCCTGAATGTGAAGCCCCTGTTTGCACACTGATCTTCATCACCCGGATCCTCTCCAGTTTTCAAGCTAGCTAGCTCAGGGTCAAACATCCAGAAAGCGTTTGTTTAAGCCTCTCAAACCTCAGGAGGGGAAAAAAAACTTTATTCTCGAGGGTGCGGTTCCGAGCATGGCCAGCGAGTGGCGGCAGAGTGCAAGGGTCGGTCCCTCACCTGCTGTTTTCCACCAGGTAGTGGACGATTTTGTCCAGGACCCTCTCGAACAGGGCGGTGCGGATCCACAGGTGCTTGATGGCCAGCGGGGACAGGTTGGGCACCTTGGGCAGCTTCCGCACGTTCTCTTGCAGGCCCTGAATCTGGTTTCGCCTTTAAGGCGGGCGGGAGGAGAGAAAACACTCAGGAGAGAGGGGCTCTTCAGGACCACAGCTCAGCTGAGTGTGCAGGTACCGGTGCGGGGGCGTGGCGGAGGTGAGAGGGCGTTGGCGCTTTCAGAGCTGGGGGTGAGGTGAGCGGTAACAAGGAAGGGCAGGGGGCAGAGCATGTGCCAAGGCTCTGGGGTGGGAAAGACTGGGGTGTCTGAGAGCATAGAGGAAGGCAGAAGGGGAGGGGGTTGGAGGAAGAAGGAGGGAGGGAGAGGGAGGGGAGAGAGGGAGGGGGAGGGAAAGAGGGGGAAGAGAGGGAAGGGGGAAGAAAAGAGGTGAGAGGAAGAGTGGGAGGGAGAGGAGGAGAGGAGAGGCAGGAGGTGTGGCTTTCGCCTGCCTGAGGGGGTCGCCCCAGCCACGCCCCCACGCACACTCATGTCCTCTAGCCGCGTCCATGCACACTCACGCCCCCCAGGCTCGCCCCAGCTGCGCCCCATGCACGCTCACGGCCCCAGACTCACCCCAGCAGCACCATCCTGCACTCTCACGCCCCCCAGGCTCGCCCCAGCCGCGCCCCCGTGCACACTCACGCGCTCTCAATGAGTTGCTCCAGCTCCTGGACCTTGCGGCTCAGCTCCTCCGCCGGAGGGAAGCCTTTGCCCACTTTCATGAAGAGCGCCGCGATCTTGTTGCTTCGCAGGAAGCCGGCCGCCCTCCGCCGCAGCCCGTGCAGCACGCAGGCCTCCACGGCCGCTGCGGGGACACAGGGGTCGGTAGCCCTCTTGTCTCTTGTGCACAGTCCCCAGCACCGAGGGCGACAACGGTACAGAGAAACCGCACCCGTGCCCGCTTGTCGGGAACGTCGAAGGAGGCAGGAGAGGTTGGCGGCTAACGCGCACATGCACCGGGCCAGGGTCGGCCGTCTCTGCACGTCCCATCAGCCACCAGCCTGCCGTGTGGCTGTGGGCCATCACTCCCTCTCTTTCCGCCTTAACCTCTCCCCAAAAGAGCATGCACAGGCCGGGCGTGGTGGCGCACGCCTGTAATCCCAGCACTTGGGAGTCAGAGGCAGGCGGATTTCTGAGTTCGAGGCCAGCCTGGTCTACAGAGTGAGTTCCAGGACAGCCAGGGCTACGCAGAGAAACCCTGCATGCACAGTGAGGAGTAACCTGTGGGTCACCATCAGCAGCCGCCGTCCTTGTCACCACTCCCATTTCCCTCACCATCACCTCCGCTATCACCTTCGTCGGTCACCCCTATTACTCTCCTTACCACTCTCGCCACCATGTTCACCAGGCTCGCCACCATCACCATTGTCACCATCACCCTCACTCCGGTCCTCGCCACACTCGCCTATCACCATTGTCCAAGCTATATTTTGTGTCAACTTGACACAAGCTAGAATCATGTGACAGGAGAAAAGTTCAACTGAGAAAAGCCTGCATAAGACCCTGCTTCAGGGAGCCCAGGGGGGTATTGTCTCATTAGTGATTGACGGGGGAGAGCTCCACCCATTGTGGGTGGGGTCAGCCCACTGTGGGTGGAGCCAGCCCTGGGCTGGTTCTCCTGGGTTCTATAAGAAAGCAGGCTGAGCAAGCCACGGGGAGCAAGCCAGTAAGCAGCACCCCTCCATGGCCTCTGCGTCAGCTCCTGCCTCCAGGTTCCTGCCTTGCGTGGATTCCTGCCCCGACTCCAAGTAGAAATAACTCCCACAAGGTGCTTTTGCCACCGTGTTTATCACGGCATTATAAAACAGACTAGGACGTGCACTGGATGGGAAGGGGCTGAGAGAGGATGTGAACCCTGCTCTGCCTGCTGCAAAGGAGGTTCCAGCCCCACTCCCACCCCCACCCCCACCGCACTCCGCACGCTCCACGTGTAGCTAGCGTCACGGGTGCACAGCCGCGTGGATGGAAATGGCAGGCTGGCTGGGTGTCTGTGCTCGGGAATCCTCCCAAGGCCACGATTATAGGAAGGGACCCTGCTGTGCGCTTCCGGTCAGACATTCCGCGTGCTAAAGTTCCAAGGAGACACACACACACACGCGCACACACACACACACACACACACACACACACACACGAGAGCTCCCGCTCGCTTCAAAACATCCACCACGAGCTGGAAGCCACCCGTCACGGGCCTGAGGTCACCCACCATGAGCTGGAGGCCACCCGCCAGGGGCTGGAGGTGACCGCAGGCACAGGGAACCCTGTCTCTGGCCCTCGTCCAGGCACAGTATGGACACCCAGCTGCTCCTGAGCAGGGCCAGCTTGCAGGGGGGCCTGAGTCACACTAATGATCCCAAGCCTTCAGTTCTCCGTCTACTAAAGGTGAGTCTCAAGACACCTCAGAGGCCGCTAATTACCATACCCAGTTATCTGCTACAGCGCCCTCTGTAGGCCAGGCTGGCCAGGAACCAATGCATAGCTGAGGATGACCTTAAACTTGTGATCCTCCTGCCTCCACCACTGGAGTGAGTGCTAGGATGGCCGTGGAATCCGGGGTGCTGAGCGCTCGAAGGAAGCGCTCTACCAACCGAGCCGAGCTGCAACCCCAGCCCAGAACCCTCTGCTCCATCCTTTACCCAGCCGGGCAGACACAGACGGAGGAGATGGCTGGGGCTGTCCCCTGTGCCTCAGCAGGATGAGTCAGAGTAAAGCAAGCCTTCCACGGGACACAAGAGGCACCCCCCACACACACACACAGAGTTCTGCATTTCCAAATCCACTTCTTCCTGCAGGGTGCCCTCGGGATCCCAAAATAACTTCAGAGTCACAGAGCCCAGGGTGACGCAAGAGCTGGTTCCCAGGCATGCACACGAGCGTGAGCCTCCTCTGCTGCAGCCCAGGCAGGAAGCTGCTCCCCACCGCCTCCGCCCAGGCGGCCACCACTCACCACAGAAGGAGATGATGTGGCTGCTGTCCTCGTGGACAAACTTCCGGGTGACGGCTTCTTCCATGATCTGCTTCACCTGCAGGACACACGGGCGTGGGAGAGGCTGACTGGATGGGGTGCTGCACCCAGGGACGGTGACTCCCCCACCAAAGTGTCCCGCAGGCTGTCTGGGGTTCCTGTGTAACCCCTCTTCTTTCCACAGACCGACAGGCACGCAGTGCCATTCATTTGCATGGAGGTCTGTCACCTCTCCCAGGAGTCACACAAAATGCCCTACCCTGCACACAATTGCCAGAATCGTTCCCTTCCCTTGCCCATCAGAGATCCTGCGAAGGGCTCAGCACTGGTCCAGCTCTGAGCTCTGATTCCTGTGGCATCCTGCCTGTGTCTCCCCTCCAGAATACAAGTCCCCCTGCTTGCCCTTGCATATTATGTGCTCAGTAAAGGTCCTGTGGGTGCGTGGTAACTGTGTGAGTCTGAAGATACGGGAATTCGGTGGGCGGCATGGGGACAGTCAATTACGGGATCCAGGAAACCCGGGTTCAAGACCCTGTGTGGCCCAGCAGGTTTGTGGGTGAGCTTTGGGAGATAGAGGTTCACGAGACTCCACCTGCCAGGGAGGGAGGGATGGAACGGACAGAGATGGAGTCCCAGCTTGGGGCACACCATGCTGATAACTCCAGGGAGGCAGGCAAGGTCGCTCAGCTGGTCTCATGAACTGTACTTACCTCAGCGGCTGGAATGCCCCCTGGCTTCCGTGGGGTTGAGCCTCACTGTGCCCAGAGGCATTGTGGGATTCCTGTCTCTCTGGGCCTCAGCCCCCCCCCCGCACCCCCCCTCCACACCACACACACACACCTTGAGACTGAGGTCAAAAGGTGATCCAAAGGCCTGTCCCAGAAATCCATCCCAGGACCTCTAACATAGGGCCAGGTCCTGGAACCCCACGCAGAGGGTCGCCATTCCGCGCTCTTGCGGCACACCACACGCCTGCCTGCCTGGGGTGCCCCCGAGCCCTGCTGCCCCCGCCTCTTCCTGCAGCTTGCCTCCTGGAGGCACAGGCAGGACAGAGCACCGCCTGCCCTCTGTCACACAGCACTAAGTGCTCCGAGGTAGCATGGTCGCCGCAGCCCACCCACCCCCGGCAGCACCAGCGCTGTGGACAGCTCCAGGCTCTGCCGCAAGCCACTGCAGTCTGCCTTCCCTGGGAACTGTTCTCAATTGGAACCCTGCTGCAAGGCCCGTGAGGCCACACGGTTTCACAGGTGCGACTGCGATTTGAACCCAGGGCCGCCATACAGGTGCTAGGAAGCAAGCGAACACCACCGAGCCACGCCTCCAGCCAAATCACTGATGAGCAGCACAACGGAATGAAACAGGACACCAGCAATGCGCCGAGACCCACTGCATGTGGGAGAATAGAGCCGAGGAGAGACTATAGTGGGAAAGCACGGTGTCAGAAGAAGGGAGATCTCACCTGACAGCTTACCTTCACGCCCCTGGGAAATAGGAAGGAATACGCTCAGGAAGGAAGGAAATAATAAAGATATTCATCTGCAGGGATAAAGTGAAGTAATTGGGCCAGTGGGAGGGCTCAGTGGGTAAAGGTGATTGTGCCAATCCTGAGTTCGATCCCTGGGACCCACATGGTGGAAGGAGAGAATGGACTTCACAAGCTGTCCTTGGCCTCGGCATGCATGCCAGCACACAATAAATAATGTAAAAACAACAACAACAACAACAACAAACAAACAAAACCAAAAATGTACGTAAGTCAGAAATGAAAGCGAGTGGAGCTAGACTTGGCGGCTGGGCAGGAGCCTGCTGGCTCTGCCTGAGTGTGGCTCTAGCTGGCTAATGCCCTCTGAGTCCTGGCCCAGCCTTCCCACCCAGGTGGTCTAACCTGGGATAGCTGAGGGGCTCTGCTAACTGGATGACCCCACACACACAGTGCTGTGCTCCTGGCCCCTGCAGTGTGTGATCTGTCTTAAGCAGGTAAGTCTCCGCTGCTGATGTCCCTGCTCTTCAGAGGTGGCCATCTGCCGGTTCCCGCCAGAGCTGTTCTGACGCAGCAGCCCTGCTGCCTGCCAGCGTGTGAAGACACCGGGTCCCATATGCTCTGTGTCCCCAAAGGAAGCCATGAGTCTCCTCAGGACATGTGGTAGATTCCCCAGCTTTCTCTCAGGGCTCAGGACTTGGTTGGCACAAAGAACAGCCCTGGTGAGTTCTGTTAGCAGACCCTGGGTGCCCTCAGCCACACCCGGCCCTACCCTCAGCCACACCCGGTCCTACTTTCTAGAACGTCTCATGTCCCTCCCGTTCTCTCTCCTGATATTATTCTTCTTGCACCCCAAACTCTCTGACTGTGACAAGTCTCTTCATCTGGCTGGATGCTGGGTTGTGTCCCTTCTCCCTCTAGGCGGGGTACTGTAAAAACACTGCCTCCTACTGACTGAGAATAGGATCACATTGGAGAAGAAAACCTTTCAAAGTAGTTTATGGAGTGGTCCCTGATCTAGTATGAGCAGTGTCTCCAAAGGAGGAGGGGAAACAGAGACACAGGACAGTCCAGAGAAGATGCAAGAGAGAAAAGCGCATCTACATTTCGTCCTTCCTTCTCAGCCTCCAGAACGGAAAGGCAGCACATTCCTGTCTTGCACGGCAATCTCTCCGTGGGACTCTGTTACAGCAGTCCACGCACCCGCTATCAGCAACACCAGGATCATGTCCTCTTGTCTCTGTATCTTTGACTACACTCAGCTACCCAGAGGCCTCCTCTTCCAGGCCCTCCTCCTTCCCAGGCGGCTCTGACATTCGTGGGGTGTGAGATTTGTCACCTTTGTCCCCCTTTAAAGGGCCTTCCGAGCTCCCCTGAGGCGTTCACAGTGACCACTCTCCTCTGAAGACATAGGCTCGCGCCCCTGTCCTTGGTGCTGAATTAATTAATTACTCCCCACCCGGAACCACCGAGCTGCGTTTCAAGTGTGGGAACCACAGGCAAGAGACACAGGAAACAACGGAGACCAGGAGACCCTGGAATCACAGCGGGGCATGGAGAGGGGCCTCCCGTCTCTCAGTCAGCTTTCGCACGCACACATGGAGAGTCAAGTGTGGGCATGGGGACAGACAAGTCATCCTGGGGGTCTGAGTCCAAAGATCTGGGCGGGAAGAAAGAAAGGCCCAGGGACGCTCAGAGGCTTGGCTCAACTCTCGGCCCCTCCCTCCGCATTCCCCTCCCGTGACCCAGGTTACCAGTGTTCACCGATATGGGCAGTTCTCATCTGTGCTGGAACTGCAGTGGAAAAGAGACAGTGGGGAGGGGGGGTTCCACTTTTCTTAGCAGGAAGAGGGGCGGGGGCTATGAGAGAAGGCATTGCCCAAGTTCCCTCAGGAAGAAAGGACCCTTGTCTGAGGCTTGTCCCCACATGGCTGCTCCCTTCTGCCCTCCTCTCCCTCCTCTCCACACACCATCACATAGACTGGTGCTGATCCCTGAGTCCTGCTCTCCCCACACCTTCCCGATGTCCCCTGGTCCCCCCTTTCTCTCTAGTCAACAACCTCTCTTTAAACTTGTCTTCCTGCAAGCAGTTTGGGGGAAACCATCTGTTTCCTCCTGGCACGCTGACCCGACTGGACACACATGCTGTCTTGCTGACGGAAACTCCGAGAGGTTGAGCCCCTTTCCTGAGGCTACACAGGATGGAAACCCGGGCCGTCACATGGGTGGGGGGGGGTGGCAGAGGAGGTGTGGCAGCAAGGGATGGGCAAAGCTGAGACCCTCCCACCCACGCGAGTTAATGACCGGCTCACCCTGAGGCCAGAAAAGGAAATTAATTAGCCTGGTGATCGGCACCAGGGTGGAAACTCCCCTCCCACAGAAGGCCACCAAAGCCTGTGGAGGAGGGCGCCGTCTTCAGCAGGAGGCAGGAGGCCAGGCCACTGTAAGGGAGAGGAGCTCTTTGGACAGATCAGGGCAGAGCATTCTGGGAGGAGGGTTGGAGGCAGACTCCCAGGTGTGGCCTTAGTCTCTATCAGGTCAGGGAATTCAGGTTAGGGTCTCTGGGGGCCAGGGGTGTGTGTGGCCATGGGCTGTCATCCAGATCCTTAGGGCTTGTAGGATTTTCCAAGCTTCAGTCTAGAGTGCACGGGGTGATGGAGATGCCACCCCAGAGCCACACAGACCCTGCCTGAGCTAGCTAGTTCCACTCTGCTCGCACCTCGGGGTGGCCTGCTGTGAAGTGGGACCTACCACTCCTCACGGCTGCCACAAGGGCGTGGATGAAAGGCTGACAGGGCACCCACGGCACATAGTAGGCACTTATTTTTATTTTTTTTTGTTTTTTTCGAGACAGGGTTTTTCTGTGTAGCCCTGGCTGTCCTGGAACTCACTTTGTAGACCAGGCTGGCCTCGAACTCAGAAATCCACCTGCCTCTGCCTCCCAAGTGGTGGGATTACAGGCGTGTGCCACCATGCCTGGCTAGACACTTTATTTTATTTATTTATTTATTTATTTATTTTTATTTTTATTTTGGTTTTTCGAGACAGGGTTTCTCTGTGTAGCCCTGGCTGTCCTGGAACTCACTCCATAGACCAGGCTGGCCTCGAACTCAGAAATCCACCTGCCTCTGCCTCCCAAGTGCTGGGATTACAGGCGTGTGCCACCATGCCTGGCTAGGCACTTTATTTTTGAGGAAGGGTTTCATGTAGCCCAGGCTGGCCTCGAACTTTGTAGCTGAGGATGGTCTTGAACTCATGGTTCTCCTAACCTCCACCCCCCAAGCTGTAGGATTACAGGCCTGAGTCACCACTCCCAGTGACCAGCCGAGACAGTGCACAGGGTCCTCCATTTTGTATTCTTCCTGAGGACATTTCAGGTTTAATTAGAATTTGATCGCCTTGGGAAGACCCAGGGAAAATTACCCAACTGTATTCTAGGACCCGAGGCCAAGAAGCCCAGCTAGCTTGTCATAGCTTCTGCTAACTGAAGCATGGCCAACCCTCCCCACACGGACCCAGCTTGCTAGTTCCACTGTGCCGGCACCTCGGGGTGGCCCGCGGGACCTACTCCTCCTCACGGCTGCCACGGGGGGTGGATAAAAGGCTGACAGGGAACCCACAGCACACAGTAGGCACTTTATTTTTTTTTTTTTTGAGTAAGGGCCTCATGTAGCCCAGCTGCTGAGCTAGACATCAGGTATGGCTTCTGCTAAAAACAAAACAAAACAAAGCAAATCTTTAGTCTAAACACTTGATACTACACTTGGGTCCCAAATGCCTGAGTGTAGTATCTCAGCCGACTGGAATAAAGACTGTAGACTGACTGAGCGACCGTCTCTGGTGTGCTCCCCGTAACAGCACCACAAGAGGCCTGTGTGTGCAAGCCTCGGAGAGCTGAGGCTCTTCCCCAGCGGTCAGCCAGCCAGAGAAGACTGCAGTCAGGATTTGAACTCGGTTCTCTCTGAAGAGCAGACCCGGCACTCTGCTTCCTAAGGAGCTGGGAACTCTGTGAGAAGGGTTCTCACCTGGGTGTGGTGGATCTGTGGCAGGGTAGGGGATAGGACTGGGACCACACGCCAGGCTGGAGAGATGGCTCAGTGGTTAAGGTTACTGGCTTCACCTCCCAGAACCCAACAGTGGCTCACAACTGTCTATAAATACAGTTCTAGGGGAGCTTCTGGCCTCTGTAGACATTTACATGGCACACATGGAAATGCTGACCAACTTCCATATACAGTAAATAAGTAAAAGTTAAAAAGAAATAGCCCAGCATAGTGGTGCATGCCTTTAATCCCAGCACTCAGGGGGCAGAGGTAGGCAGATCACTGATTTCAAGGCCAGCGTGGCCTACAGGGTGAGTTCCAAGATAGCCAGGGATATAGAGAAACCCTGTCTCAAACAGGAAAAACAGAGTCTGGGCTGGGGAGATGGCTCAGACGTTAAGAGCACTTCCTTAGTTCCTGAGTTCAAATCCCAGCCACCACATAGTGGCTCACAATCATCTGTAATGGGATCTGATGCCCTCTTCTGATGTGTCTGAAAACAGATACTGTGTACTTACATATAATAAATAAATCTCTAAAATAAAAAAGAAAAGAAAAGAAAAGAGCCCACCCTGAGCTGGGCGTGGTGACAGTCCTGAAATAAAGGCTCCCAGAAAGGGCAAGGAAGTTTGGGCAGTCTCAACGAGCCTGGCCTAAAAAACAGAGACCTTTTCTTTTCTTTTATTTATTTTTTTATTTTTTATTTTTTATTTTTTTTATTTTTTTGGTTTTTCGAGACAGGGTTTCTCTGTGTAGCCCTGGCTGTCCTGGAACTCACTTTGTAGACCAGGCTGGCCTCGAACTTAGAAATCCGCCTGCCTCTGCCTCCCAAGTGCTAGGATTAAAGGCGTGCTTCTTTTAATTTTTTTAAAAATATTTATTTATTTGTTTATGAGTTATCTGTCTTTGCACACACCCAGAAGAGGGCATTGGATCCCATTACCGATGGTTGTGAGCCATCATGTGGTTGCTGGGAATTGAACTCGAGACCTTTGGAAGAGTAGCCAGCGCTCTTAACCCCTGAGCCATCTCTCCAACCCCGAGACCTTTTATAAAACCAGAAAGAAAAAAAAAACCCAACAGCAATAACACCAAACAGACAAACAAAACAAAAAACTGCAAAGTAGACTTGCCCAGCTGGGTCTCACTCTCTGGAAGAGCTGGCAAACAGATCTACAAGAGACCGTAGAAGTGAGGTGCCGGAGACTCTCCACAGGGGGCGCTCACGGGCCTTGTGCGAATGGCCTGTGCGTCCCCACTCAAGGCTGCCGAGGGACACAGCTGGCGGCCCTGCCCCTCCACGTAGGCTGCCACACCTGCCTCCATTCAGACACCAGCCCCGCCCTTCCTCCCCTCCTCCTCCCACGTGTAAATATTTAAACAGTACAGGAGAACGGATCTCCAGAGAGAGCCAGGTAGGTCTCCCAAGCCAGACGGCTGTTCCTGGACCTACTGCCATCCCCGCTTGATGGCCACCACGCGTCCACACCCTCCCACAACCCGCCTTGAGCTCTGCCAGGTCCCAAATGGATGCCCAGGTTACGCTGAAGTCTTTGACTAGGATGGGACCCGCTGCCCCAGCCCACAGAACCCGGCTAAGAATTCCAGAATCTGCAAGCGGAAAGCCTCCCCCAGGAGGTTGCACAGAGCTGCACCAAATCAACACAGGCCTTCTCGGGACAGGGATAGAGGAGGAAGGAGCCCTCGGGAGCCACTAGGCCCAGATCATTTCCCATAATTCACAGGGTGAGCTCCAGCCTGGGTTCCCACGGTGAAGGTGGGGCCCCAGGCCGCTGTGCTCTGTTGTAAGTGGGAAGGATCCTTCAGCCCTTTCTAAAACCATCTAGAGCAGCTGTTTTCAACCCGTGGGTTGTGACCCTCTTGGGGGGGTGTGTGGAGGAGGTCACCTATCAGATATTTACATTACGATTTGTAACAGTAGCAAAATCATAGTTATGAAGTGGCAACAAAAATAATTTTATGGTTGGGGTGACCACAACATGAGGAACAGTATTAAAGGGTCGAAGCTTCACGAAGGTTGAGAACCGCCGTTCTAGAGCGCCGTCTCGTCCCTCCCAGAATGCTCTTTCCTCACACAGCACCTTGCTCTGGCTCTTCAGAGTCTGCCGAATGACTTTTGGGGATCCTGAGCCCCTGCATACACAGCAGGTGCTCATACACTCTAAGTCCATCACCACCACTAATGCCAGGCACCTAGGCTTGTGCCCAGCCCACGACCTTCCCAATGGGGCTTGTATGTAAAAGATCAAAGTCGGCAAGGGTTTCCCATAAAGGGCCGGAACAAAAACTTTCCAGGTATGGGGAGAATGGCCAGACTTAGCACAGGATAGCCCTACCCACCCAGATTTCAGATGCAGGGGGATCGTGTTAGTAAAAGCACATTCCAGATATTATTGCGTGGATCTTTTCTGTCTTCTCGAAAGTTCAATGGGGGCATTCTGAGTTTTTATTTGGGAAACCCAACTTTATGGCCACAGTCTAGGTCACACGGTCTCTTTTATTTTGGTGTTTACAAGCCTTTAAAAGTGTTAGACAGCTTGCCTTAACAGTGGACACACACACTGGACTTGGCCCAGGACCCCTGGTTGGAGGCACTCACTACATAGTCCTGTGTAGAAGTTCCCGGAGACGCTGGTCAACAGGTCTGCAAACTCCCCTGGGCCCAGCTAAGCCCCTTCCAGCCCCAGCTGGAACCCGGCAAGGGCAGACAAAGCCTAGGCTGGCGGGGGAAGGAGCCCAGAGGCGGCGTCTGGGAGGGAGTCCCTGGGCACCTGGCTGCTGCTTCCCAGAGGAGGATGCTATGGTGGTCACCGGAGGGCTTTGCAGGTCGGCGTTAGCAATAGCCCTTGTCAGAGGACTATGAGGAGTGACCCAAAGGCCTCCCAGCATCCACTGGACTATCAGGGTGACAGACAGGAGGCTACAATTCTGCTTGACTCAAAGGCACCTCCCAGGGCTGAGGGGATGGCTCGACAGGTAAAATGCTTGCTGAGCCGCCTTGAGGATCTGAGTTCGGATCTCAGGAACCCAATGACAGCGTGAGAACCGTTCTCCAAAGCGCAAGAACGTGGCTCTAAGAGACCTGAGAGGGAGGTCAGAGAGGACTTCCTGGAGGTGGTGATGCCCCACAATCTGAAAGACAAGTCAGAGCTACTACTGTAGGCCTCAGTTTCCCCAGCTGTAAAGCAGGGAGAAGAATCTGCCTGTATCTGCTTCTACAGAGCTCCAGGAAGGGAGGGGCGGGTGCGAAGACCCCGTAGCAGGAAACGCTGGCAATTTCTACGTTTCTACTTTGCTGTGGGTGAGGCACATGGAAAAGGAGGGTTCCAGAGCAGGGAGTGGGGTGGGGTTGGCGGGGTGGGGGTGGGGAACATGGGAGTCTTTTGAGAGGCCCCGCCCCCCACGGTCACAAGCAGACCTGGAGGGAGGAGGAGGAGGAGGCTTGCTCCAAGCTGCTGTTTCCAGACTGGCTCCTGCTTCCTCCGCCTCCTCACACCCCGCCCCTTCACAGGTGTCACCCGCTCCTGCAGGAGCCTGAGGACATCGGGACGCCCACCGCCTGGCCTCTGCCTACGCGTCCCTCTCCCGTCTCTCCCCTCTCGTGCTCCTAACTCTGTCTCCAGAGGGACGGGATCCCTGCCCCCCTCCCAGGGCAAATCCCCGTTAGAAGTCCGCTAGAGATGATTTGAGGTCCACCGGAGGGCGTGCTCAGGTTTTGTGCAAGTGCTATGGAATTAAAGAGATTTGAAGTATCTCCAGGGCGTCCAGACCCCGCCTCTCCGCAATCCCAAGAGCCTTTCCCAGGCTGGCTTCGGGGTGTCGTAAGCAGCACCCCGCAATGGCCGTCTGGAGCACTCAGCTTGGCAATGATGGAGATCCAGAGCCCGCATTATCTGTCCATGCTGGGCCAGGCACACAGTAAACTGTCTCATTCATTTCTTCCCTTCCTCATTCATTCATTCATTCATTCATTCATTCAACAGCTGCCTGCAGGCACTTGCTACAAGTAGGTGTCACACTTGTGAGCCCAAAGATCCATTGGAACGTTGGATTACGGGTGTCACCGTTCCTTCTGTGTTCCCAGTCAGACCGAAGCCTGGTCCCTGAATCAAGGCTGGGGAGCCCCAGGCTGTCTCAGGTGGAGACCCCAGGGTCCAGGCGGCCGCCCACGTGGCCCCTGAAACCGAACATTAGGATCAGGGTCACGGACGATTCCTGGCTCTCCGGCCTTGATTCAGCTACCACGGGTCACCTCTCCCAGCCCACCTAGCACACACCGGCTCCCGGGGAGAATCGTGCTGGCAAAGGAACGGGCATCCTCACATGCCAGTTACCAGGGCGAGGAAGACAGTGCTCAAAGCCGATGCCAACTGCGGCATTCTGGGACAGGTGCACACACAGGGGCGGGGGAGGGGCGAGGAGACTAGACTGCAGGTCGCCAGGGCTAAAGGGGGAAGGGGCCTCAAAGGCTGTGCAGGGCAGTGATGGAATTCCGTTACGCACGCTCGTCCGGGTTACAGGAGGTCCTGGGTGCCCGCAGGACCCTCGGTGTAAGCCACAGGCCTCTAAGGAGACCATGAGGAGTCCTCGAAGACTCCTTACTGTCACCGTGCAGCCCCGTGGTGAATCCGAGGAAGCGGATTCTGAGGAAGGCCTGCTTGCGGCTGGGTGAGGGTATTTGGGGACGGGGCACGTCTGTCCAATGTATCTGGGCCCCTAAAGCTGCTATAAAAAGAAACGTTTACTAAAGAGGAAGAGACATGCTTCACCCCCCTCCCCCCCCTCCGTGCACCTGGAAGATGCGGCAGGGAGCCTGGCCCTCCAGCCAACACGCAGAGCGCCTCCCTCGCAAGCCCCTCCTCCTGACTCCCCGCAGCTTGACCTACAGTGGTCCACACAGGGTCTGCCCAGAGATGCTTCGGGCAATGGCAGCGTGAAAACCCTCACTGCCTCCCTCTTCTGCGGGAGAGCGAGCGGGAGAACGCGCAGCATCCCAGGAGCCTGGCTCTTTATGTCCATCCCCGCCGGCCTCTCCCCTCTAGGCAGTTCCTGCCTCAGTGCCTTGGCCCCGCCGTCCCCAGCTCTGCTCAGGTCCTTAACACCCACGAGGCTATCTGATGGACAGCACCTCCTCCAGGATGCCCACCGACTGCCACCCCTTTTGCCCCAGCTCCAGGCTCTCTCCCTTGCAAGTTCCTCATCCCTTTCGCTAGTCTCTCCCGCTCTGTGAGCTCCTGAGAGGGCTCACCTAGCTCACAGATGTCTCCCAGCTTCCTTGTTCACAGGCAGCTCCAGGTCAGACCTGTCACCCTCTCTCCTCCTCTTTCCTGCTCCTCCTATGTGACACAGACAGGGAAAGCCAGGCCTAGGAAGATGACCCACAGCGTGGGGGATGGGGGGCTGTGAGGAGAGGGAGAGACCCCAGAGGCCGGGGGGTGGGGTGGGGGGCTGTTGGGAAATCTTTCTCCGGCCCTCTCCCAACACATCTGCGTTGCCTTGGGACTGGCGGATGGAGGCCTGTGGCTCAGGCGACTAGGCCACAGTTAATGGTTTACCTGATGGATATAAATAGGTACGGGGCGGGGTTCCCTGACCGTGTGAGGCCCTGAGGGCTGTCCAACACCCCCTGGACAGCGGGGGGAGGTTTCTACCAACCAGCTCCCCTTTATCTTCTGTACCAGGGCTCCAGCGCCCCCCCCCCAACCCCTGCACTTCTTGTGGGATGAGGGAGTTGAGAGGAGGAGCCTCAGCCTCCTCCACACCCAGAAAGAAAGAAACCGAGCCCTGAGCGTGCTTCACATGGCGCCCACGCCCCAGGGCTGCCAGCCTCCTCCCAGGTGCCCTGCCCACTGAGCTCCCTGGCAACGCCCCATCTCCAGCCGCACAGCCCCGCAGATGAGCAAGACACACAGATGCCGCCTCTCCCGAAGAACGTCTAAACTTGGGAGGGTGTGAAAAATATATAAAAGCCTTAGGGTGCGCCTTAAAACACGCAGATAAGTGCCGGGTGTGTTGGCGTACACCTTTAATCCCAGCACCGTGCATGTGGGGCGTGGGGGTTGGAGCAGAGGCAGGTGGATCTCCATGACTTCCAGGCTAGTCTGGTCTACACAGCAAGTTCTAGGACAGCCAGGGCCACAGAGAGAAGCCCTGTCTCAAAAAAACCCAACCAAACAACCAAACAACACAATACTCAGATAAATCAGAAACTGGCTTTACCCTCCCTGACCTTAAAAGGGAAAACGTTGTGCAGGTTTTTTTTTTTTTTTTTTTTTTGTTTTTTTGAGACAGGGTTTCTCTGTGTAGTCCTGGCTGTCTTGGAACTCACTCTGTAGACCAGGCTGGCCTCGAACTCTGAAATCCACCTGCCTCTGCCTCCCAAGTGCTGGGATTACAGGCGTGTGCCACCACGCCCGGCTATGCAGGTTGTTTTTAAGGGATGATTTTAGACCCTGACGCCACCTGCTGCCTCCTGTGTGCCCTCGGGCAATTCACTTCACTTCTCTGTGTCTCCATTTAAACGTCTCTAAAATGACATAATACAGAGGTCCGGCCCTCAGATGTCTGCGATGTTTGTACTATACGTGTGAATGTGTACCAAGCACTTGGTAGAACATCTAGAATGTGGTAGAATTTTCTAGAAATGCCCTATAGACCCGATTCCCATTCTGTAGCAATAGTTCTGTGGATCCACCGAGCACTTGCAGAGGAGCGGGGATTATTGAACAATGGAGTCTTATTTTCACATGTGCACACTCACTCATGTGTGCCCGCCACTGCGCATGTGTGGCGGTCATAGCACACCCTCAGGTGTCAGCCCTCGCCTCCACTCTTTGCTTTTCTGTTCTCAAGCCAGGTCAGCTCTGCAGCGAGTTCGGGATCTTCCTGGCTCCGCCTCCTGCAGGCGCGCTGGGATTGCAGACCCTTTTGCTGCTTAACAGAGGACCAGAATGTAGGGGCCTGTGGCTAAGCCACGCAGGCGCGTTGACACAGGTCGGAATTAGGCCCTTCAAAGGCCCTTCCAAAACTGGAGACCGCACCGTGTTCGAGCTTATGTGCGGCCGGAGTGAGTAACCACCCCTCAGAATCTCTAGGTTGAAAACTTTAGTCCCCAAGGGATGGCGCAAAAGGCGGGACTTCTGGGAGGTGATAAGATCAGGGGCGTGGCCTCGTGATGGGCTTGCGTCCTGGGAAGGAGGCGCAGAGCCCTTACCTTCCCGGTGATGGAAGTCTGTCCGCCTCACTGGGGCTGGGCGGCCCTGACCTCCAGCCTCCTGCCAAGCTCCCTTCTGGCTGTGGGCAGCTGTGGTTCCAGCCCAGGGTCCTGCTGGCTGCCATCTCCTACCCATGCTCCTCTGCTCTGCCCCTCTAGGCTTGACCAATCACAGCAACATGCCCCACTGTGGTGTGGGCACAAAAGGATCGGGTGACTCAGGCTGGACCAAGCCCAAAGCCAAGGAAGTTCTCTGTCCTGTGATGTCAATTACGTGGGCAGATTGGACGCCCGAGGACGGTGGGCAGCAGGCTGCCTCCTGCAGAGCCAATGAACACCGCCGAGAAAACCATAGCGATGGGGGATCTGGGGACAGCACCGGAACCCCGGGATGCAGCTACACCTAAACTCGCTCACCCCGAGCTTCCCAAGCACTTGAACTGAGAAATCTGCCTTTAGCCCCTTCGCTTTGAGAGTTTATTTTTCTAGCTAGTTTTGTTAGGGCTGAAACGGACAGAAGACAGACCTTCTCTGTCTTCTGCTGCTTTTTGGCTGCGTGGGCTTCTCTGTGTTTATTAACCTCTCTGGGCTTCAGTCTCCTTGTCGGGAGGGGACCAGCTGCCCAGTCCGTGGGAGGACTGCTTTGTTCTTAAATGAGAAGCGGAAAAGTTCTTAGCATCCATGTTCAGCAAATGGAGGCTGCTACAGTTTTGCTAATTAAGCATAATTTACTAAACAAGAATAACCCGAAGGTAATGCATTTAATGCCTGAGTACCACCAGGTCCCTAAGTTACCGGGGATCTGAATTAATTGATTGATTGATTGATTGATTGATTGATGACAAACCATGTTGTCCTGGCTGGCCTCACACTCACTATGCAGCTGCAGATGCCCTTGAACTCCTGCCCCTCCTGCCCCCCGCCTCCCTAGGTGCTGGGATCTCGGGCATGCTCCCTTGCCTGGCTCCCCACATGGTTTTGTTTTGCTGTTGTGTTTTTGAGATGGGATCTCTCTCCACAGCGCTGACTGTCCTGGATCTCACACTATGTATATCATTGCCGGCACGGAACTCACAAGAGATCATCCACCTGCCTCTGCTTACAGCCTGTCCCTGTGAAGAAGGAACCAGAGTCCATCCTCCAAGATTCCCAACTATTGAAAGAAGGGAGTATCACTGTCAGCATTCAGAACTCTCAGGGCGCAGGTCCTGGGAACACAACAGCCGGAGGGTGATGATGCCCAGCGAATCTGGCTTCTTCCTCAGGCTGAACACTATTCCCTGTGGGCTGACGAGAAAACAGAGCTAGAGGAACGAGCCAGCTGTCCACCCCAGGACAGGGACACAGCCTGCCAAAGGCTCGGCTATTCTGACTCAACTCCTAAGAGAGGGTGGTGGTGGGGAGCTGGAGCGATGGCTCAGTGGTTAAGCGCACTGACTGCTCTTCCAAAGGTCCTGAGTTCAAATCCCAGCAACCACGTGGTAGCTCACAATCATACGCAATGAGATCTGATCTGACTCTCTCTTCTGGAGTGTCTGAAGACAGCTTCAGTGTGCTCAATAAATCAGTCTGAGAGAGAGAGAGAGAGAGAGAGAGAGAGAGAGAGAGAGAGAGAGAGAGAGATGGGCTTCAGGACAGCAGGGACAGTGGTATCACTACATGGGAGAGAAGGCCAGCAAGAGTCTCTCCTCAGGGAGGGTTGCACACTACCCAATGGCGTGCTTCACAAGGACTCAAGCATTGTTGGTTTTGGTTCCCGTAAAAAGCAGAGGGCTGGAGAGATGGCTCAGTGGTTAAGAGCACTGACTCCTAACCCTAACCCTAAACCCTAACCCTAACCCCAAACCCTAACCCTAACCCCAAACCCTAACCCTAACCCCTATCCCTATCCCTAACCCTAACCTAAGCGGTCCTGAGTTCACTTCCCAGCAACTGCATGGTGGCTCACAACCATCTGTAATAGGGTCCGAGGCCCTCTTCTGGTGTGTCTGAAGACAGCAACAGTGTACTCACATATATAAAATAAATAAATTAAAAAAGAAAAAAAATTAAAACTTAAAAAAAAAAAGTAGAGTCCATGCTAGGCTGTAGCATGGCCATCTCTACGACCTGAGGTGAGTGGCCTGCCATCCCCGTGTCTCCTGAGAGACTGTCATGAGAGGTGGTGTTTCATCAGCCTCAGGGGACCTGGGGAGGCTGGAGAGAGGTCATCCAGGTCCAGGCTGCCTGTCATCTGATGGCCTCAGCCCAGCCCTGCCTGAGTGGCTTGATCCCATGGAGACTAATCAGCTGCTCTTATTATGTCTTAAACACAGACTTGGCCGAACCAGAGCTGCGTAAATGGGTAGGAGTGGGTTTTCTGAGCCCGGTGCCAGCCAACTAGGATGCTCGGAGGTCTTGGGCTGGCCGACCTCACTTGCCTGGGAAGGAGGGAGGGAAGATGGGGGCAAACCGGCTGCTTACAGAACAGCAGCAGCAGAGGCTGACGAGGGCTCTGGCTTCCTCACATCTCGCCGGGCAGACACAGGGTCTGATGGCATTGTTGATGTTTAAATCCGATCATATCTGAATCCGACTGCCCCAAACTCCCCGAATGCCTGAACTGAGAAATTCACCTTTAGCCTTTCCCTCCCTTTTGCTGGGTTCTGTAGCCAGCAAATGCTGGCACTGGAGAGAAAGCAGTCCTGACCTCTCTGCTACACGTATGTGTATGTACACATTTATACACGTGTGTACATATACACATATAGGTATACATACAAACATGTTAATATACACATGTCTATATATTATGTATATGTTGTGTGTATATGTATGTGTATATGTGTATGTATGTATGTATGTGTGTATGCACATGTATACATGGAAGCCAGAAGTTGATATCTGGATTCCTCCCCAGTCATTTCCCATCTTATTCTTCGACACAGGATCTTCCACTGAACGTGGAGCTCACTGATTGGCTACAGTGTCTGTCCAGGCACACTGGGGTCATCCTGTCTCTTCCCCCCCAGTGCCGGGGGTTACACGTGTGACTTGCTGTGCCCAGGTTTTTATCCCAACGCTGGGGATTTAAATTCAGACCCTGATGTTCACAACAGGAAGTGATTTGCCTCCGCCCCAGCTCCCACGGTTCACGTTCTCATCCGTGTCTCTGCTAGACTGTCCCTCGAGAGCGTCATTTCCCAAGCTGCAGCGTCCTGAATGAGGTTACACCCCATAAACATTCGTGGACGGAAGAACAGCAAGGCGGGGGGAAGAAAGGGGCAGCTGTTCTAGGCAGGAGTCTTTGCTGATGGGCGGGTTATGGAGAGGTGATGGTAGTCGTGGTGATGATGATGATGGTGGTGGTGGTGATGGTGGTGGTAGTGATTGTGATGATGTTGGTGGTTATGATGGTGGTGATGGTGATGGTAATTGTGGTGGTGATGGTGGAAGGGGGGTGCAAATTGTGGGGGTGGTGGAGATGTTAGTGATGGTGGCGAGGGATGGTGGGCGGCAGAACGATGCTGGCACGTGGGGGTGTCTCCTATACCACAGATGCTGGGAGCACCCACAGCTGTCACAATGAAAATGTTTCCAGACACACTAAAAACGTCCCCCGGGGGCAGAGCTGCACACGTACACTGAGGACATATTAACCCTCGTGTGCTGTTAGAGCCGCGTGCGGTGACCCGTGTGCGATCTGGCAGCTGCTTTTGAGGTGGCCAAGCTGTCCTCACTCAGTCGGTGTGCGATCTGGCAGCTGCTTTTGAGGTGGCCAAGCTGTCCTCACTCAGTCCTACATTAGAACTGCTGGGTTAGAGTGAAGCGTCTCCATGGTAACACAGCTCCGTTCCCTCGTGTTCCTTCAGCTCCCTAGCACAACCTCCCCCCCATCCCCTCTTCCACTTCAGGGCTGTGGAATGGGGTGGGCTCCTCTAGACGCAGCAGCTCAGCAGCGGTGAGGATGGCTCCGCAGGTCAGCTCCCCGCTCCCTCCCCACCCGGAGCCGGAGCTAGCCCAGGCTTGCCCTGCAGGCTCGGTCTCCTAGCACTGACTTCTTGGGGGGGGCGGTCTCATCTGCTGCCCGCCAGCCCCTGCTTTCTCTGCTACAATTAAGAGGCCCCCTGGCAGCAGCCAGAGCAGGAAAACAAGCCTGTTAGTCACTTAGCTTCCGTTTATCAACCTGGGTCACGTGGCCGGCTCTTTTAATGGCTGTTGTCATGACAACGGGAAGCCAGTCCCTGCTCGCTCTGGGAACCAAAACAAAATTAAGGGGCGTCGGCCAGGGAGGGGAAAACGCGCCGGGGAGGAGGCAGCTTAGAGATGGGCAGGGGAGGGGGGCGGCTTTAGCAAGAGGAAACAGCTTCCCCGTGACACTGACCCGGCCCCAGAGGAGCACAGGTGACAGACATGGTGGATGTCAGGTGATGGGGTGGAGGTCTGCACAGCGCATTCTGCCCACTGAGTCATCCTCATGCCTACTGTGACAAAAAATAAAAAATAAAAAAAAAAAAAATAAAAGACACCCAGACACCCAGACCCTGGCAAAGATAAAGACAGATGCTTCTGGGAAACTGTGCAGCTGACAGGCCATCGGTTCGGGTGGCCACGCCATCTCCCCCCTTTCACCTTCCACATTCCCCAAGTTTCCCATGGCTACCCTCTTGTCCCTTGTGGGGGGCACCTCTGTTCCCAGCAGGTTTCCCCTCTCTGCTCCAGCTGCCTCTGCACCCTCAAGTTCCGCGTGGCCCTGCTGCTCGGCCCTCTGCGTCGCCCCCTCTCTGCCCCTGCTCTCCCGCCCCGTCTGGTCCTGCAGGCTCGCAGGTGTTTTGTTCAGGGCTGGGGCGCACGTGCCTGGCAGCCTTGCAGAGCAGTACCTCATGTCCCTTCCACAGTCCTCCTCTTTCTCATGTCACTACCGGGTCCGCCGGCATCAGCCTCCCCCGGCAGAGTGCCTCTGTTCTAGCTCTCCAGCTCCTGCTTTAGCTGAACTTGGGGCTCCTTCCTGACCTACCTGCCGGCTCCTGGGTCCCCACAGCTCCCTACGCTGCCTCTGGACAGAGCTTCCAACCCCACAGGCTCTGTGGCACAGCTCTGGAAATCTAGGGAAGTTCCAGTCACCTCTTCCAGGAGGAAGAGGGAGGCTGTGGCGTACAGGGGTGTGGCTCGTCTGAACTCAGAGACAGAGAAGATGACAGACACTGGCTGATCAGACTTTTAGGCAAATCTCTGTATCTATCTGACGTCGGAGGAGAGACCCATTCCCCAGAGGTGGGGAAGTGTGCAGAGAGGGAAGCTTAGGAGCTTGCAGATGTCAGACTACCTCATGTTCCTCTGCTCTGGGTTTGTACACTTCAAACATGGCTTCCTGCCCCTGGCCATCCTATTCCCAGTAGGGTAATGGGAATCGTGTCATCCCGGTACCTCAACAGCGTCACGGATGTGGGGGCCATTACCCTACCTTCGGCTCTTCTTGGCTGGGTGCTGTTAGAAGCCACCCCCCTACTGTGAGCTCTGGTTCTGTATCAACCATCTCCACAGGGTCACTCTGTCTGCAGTGCATGCACGGTACACAGAAACCCCCCAAAGAGGCTCAGATCCTTGGGGTGACCCTCCTCCCTAAATGTAAGGTTCAGAAGCTGTGAGCAGTTTATGAACTAAGAACTCCGACTTCCGCTCCCAGCTTCGAAGCTTTAGAACTCTGACGGAGCAGCCAGAAGCAGTCCTTGCCTGGCTCAGGGCACGAAGAGCCCACTCCGCTCAGGCTGGAGCCAAGAAGGTGGCTCACCCCAAACCGAACGGTGCCCCAGAAGCAGGGAATCCAGCAGACTGGTCCCAGGCTGGTGAGCGACATCCCCACAGCATTTCCAGGACCCCGAGCTAGGCTGAGGAGGACCAGCGGGGGACATGTGGACCATGGGGCTGCGTGTGTTGCTCCGCAGATGGGGGGAAAGGGATGATCCTACAGAGAGGACTTAGGAATGACAAACGTTGAGGTGGCACAGCTACACGTGGATGTCTCCTAGGTTCCCCCAGAGCCTTGCTGACCCTGTACATCGTAGCTAGTCAACCAGTTCCCTAATAAAGATGGGGTCAGCCCTAGGCTCTGACGGCCAAGGATCGTGCGTTCCAGCAAGGGTTGGGTAAAAAAAAAATCACAGTCTTTCAGCTTTAAACCTAAAGGCTGAGATTCTTCCCCGAAGGGCGGGGGTGTGAAGTTTCAGGGTTGGGATCTGGATAGTATCTTTGAGCAGTCCCTTACAAAGATGGGGATGAAGACTTCTAGGCCTTTCAGAGGGGCCCCCTTCTACCCATCTTACATATCGCCTCAAGGGAAAATTCTAGAATCTGCAATCATCCTTGGAGCTGGTTCTTCAGAAGGAACGTGCTACACGCAGAGACACAAACACAGGGACACACCCACGATCCCCAAGAGGAGGAAAGAGCTGGTGACAGGTCCCAGCCTCCAGCTGCCCAGGTGGCTGCCACCAGGAAGGGAGGGCCTCCTGGGTGACACCCCTAACACACACACACACACACACACACACACACACACACGCCACAGGTGCACACACAGGCACACACACACACCCATGCTCAGGAAGCAAGGGACAGACTCCAGCCTGGCTCACAGATTCACAGCCAGGCAAGGTCTTGGGATCAGAACCCCAAGATGAAGACAAGGCAGTGGGAGCAGCGATGGGAGGGGTGGCTGAAGGATAGGGCGGAGCCAAATGGGGGGGGGCAACGGCACACCATACATACTTGATCTTACCCATTCACACAAATACACATACGTAGGCTCACACAAGCGGCACGCGATATATAGATCATCCTTAGGTATTTCCAGGCAGGTGCACATGTGTTTCCCATACACATATGCACAGCACAGTCACATGTCCTGGGCAACATACATCTACACCACAGGCCCACAGACATCTAAATGCCACCTCAGCTTTCTAAACTATCCTAACTCCCAAGGGCCCGGGAGGTCGCTGACTGTGAACTCCGCGGTAAGGCTAGGCCCCCAGCTGCTCCTTCATCCGGTGGATTAGTGGAGGGCACCTGCCCTGTGACCCTGGCCCAGGTCACGGGCTCTCCTGGACAGAGTCCCTGGCACCCAGAGGTGGCCCCAAGGACTGAGCATCTGGGGTGGGTTTGAACCTCTCCTCTCCCAAAACCTGATCTTCCCCGGGGACATTCTGCATCGGTAACGAGGAGCCCCGCATCGACCTCCCCTACCCCAGGAATGAGAACCTGCCCCTCCACCAGGTTCCACCTAGACACCTTCCGTTCCTACACCGGAGGGCCCCACGCACTGAAACACCCGTTTTCCAGCGTCCTCCCCGCTCGCCCCCGCCCTGGTTAGCCATGCACAGCCACCGGCAGCCAGGAGCCCGCGGTGGCCCTGTCACCCTGGGGGTGGCCGCCCCTACCTCCTTCTTCACAGTGCGCAGCAGCCTCTGGCGGGTCTCGGCCTCTGCGGGACAAGCAGGGAAGCGCGGTGAGCGGCGCCGAGGCCGCGGGGCCTGGCCGCCCTCCCGCTGCCCGCCCGTGCTTACCCGCAGGGACCGAAGCCATGGCTCAAGCTGGTCGGTGCCCGGTGCCCGATGCCCGGACGCGTCCCCGCTCCGCGCCCTGCTGCAGACGCGAGGGGGCGGGACCGGCAGGGGATGAATGACAGCCCAGGATGTAGACGTCAGAACCTGACATCCCGCCCACCCCAGCCGTGAGAGCTCAGCGCCGCCTGCTGGACGGCACACAGCAGAGAGCGTCCACATCCAGCCTCCTCCAGTCCTTAGCGTCAGGCCGTGTCAAGATGCCCAGGGTGACCTAAGATGCGGAACCCGTGTGCTCCACACCCCCGTGTGTCCATCCATGCGTATTTAAAAATGAGGCAAAACCAGGCATAGGGGCACACTCCTATCGACCCATCAATGGGGAGACTGAGGCAGGGGACTCAGCCCTGATGCCACAATAAAACTTGGCTCATCCTGTATGAGGTGGATATAAGTTCTAGAAAGAGCCAATAACCAAGCAAGATTTTGTGTTGTGTAATTCTCAACATAGACAAGAGGGGGAAAAGGCCAGCGTCCATACGGGGTAGCTGCTGCCATTTCATACCGCCGCCTCCTTTCTTCTCCCCTTCCTCCCTTTTCGACTCTGTTCAGAAGCACCGCCTCTCCACAGGAAGAAACCCGCCGCTTCTTCAGTTGCTTCATGCCCTATGCTGGGAACCAGGGTTCACCCGGGATCGCCCAGTCACGGGGAGAGTTTGAAGCAAAGGAGGTGGACACACTGCCGTGGCACTCAGACGGTGGACAGTGAACCATCTGAGCGAGTAATGGAGTGTTGGAAGGCTCTAGAGGGAAGTGGAACCGATGTAGGGGAGAGACCAGGGACTGGGGGCTGTCCTGGGAAACGAGGGCAGCTGGGTTTTATCTCTGAGCAAGAAGCAAAAGAGGGAGGCTGGGGCTGCTTGGGGGAGAGGAGCCCATACGGCTCAGTGGTTAGAGCACGGACTGCTCTTCCAGAGGTCCTGAGTTCAAATCCCAGCAGACACATGATGGCTCACAAACATCTGTAATGGGATCCGAGGCCCTCTTGGGGTGTGTGTGTGTGTGTGTGTGTGTGTGTGTGTATGTATCAGAACCTCTTGTGTGTGGCAGTGGTGTCTCGGTCACGATACTCTCTCCAGTGAGGTGTGCTTACTGCCTCCAGGATGCCAGAGAACGAGAAACAAGAACTTGACAAATGTAATTGAGGGCTTACTACGTGCATAAACTTACCGAGCCTCCAGCTCCCATGATCCTCACACACAAAGATAGTCGAGCCCAAGCTGTGGGACAGTTTTCTTTGGGACCAGACATCAAGCAAGCAACAGCCCAAACCATGGGCGGGGCGGCTCGCCTCCCTAGGGGCAGACTGAGAAGAATCAGATGTTTCTTTTTACCACACCGAGCCCTGCAAACCTTCTCAGGCTGATGCTTTTCTTCTGCTAGAATTTTCCTCTAATATTGTCTAGTGGTTTGAATACGCTTGGCTGTTCTGGAACTTACTCTGTAAACTCACCTCGAACTCAAGAGGTCTGCAAGGCTCTATCTCCCGAATGCTGGGATCGAAGCCGTCATCTACCATGCCCGGACTTAAGCCTTTCTTCACCTAGACCCAAAAGCTCCTGTTATCCCATGCCAATTTGACAATCATATCTCCTTATGTTATAACTACCCACTGTTTAACTGCAAACTCAAACAGTAAGCATAGCCCCCTGGACGCCTCCCCTAAGAGCACAGCTCCCTTAAACTGTTTATCTCCTTGTATGCAGAACCCAGCTCCTTTTCACTCCCTTGTGCCCCTTTATTACTTGAACCATACGTTTTGTTTTGTTTTGTTTTGGTTTGGTTTTTTTGTTTGTACATTTTGTACTTTTTCTTTTACAGCTTGCTGTGCTCTTCATAAGACTGAATCACAGGATCACAACTAAATTAGGTCTTTTGTTTTGTTTTGTTTGTGTTTTGAGACTTAATTGTCAATACAATTAATCTGAATCACTCTAGCCTTAGGCAGACTCTGAGCCCATTTTGTCAGACAAGGACAAAAAGCAGCCAAGACCTTCACCAAAATGCCATAATAGTCTCTAGGTCATATGCTAACATTTTTCCCCTTTGAAGACTCTCAAACCAGGCCCCCACAGCTCAGCTCGGTCACCCTCAGCACCACTGTCTTCTGTATTCCTACTAGGCTGGCCCATTAAGCCCCACTCAAAGAATTCCATGGCTTTCCAAATCCAAAGTCCCCAAATCCACATTCTTTAAAAAAAAAAAAAAAAAAAAAAAAAAAGCACAGTCAGGCCTATGACAGCAGGAACCCAGTTCCTGATACCAACTTCTGTCTTAGTGAGGGTTTCACTGCTGTGAACAGACACCATGACCAAGGCAACTCTTACAAGGACAACATTTAACTGGGGCTGGCTTACAGGTTCAGAGGTTCAGTCCATTATCATCAAGGCTGGACCACGGCAGTGTCCAGGCGCGAATGGTGCAGGAGGAGCTGAGAGTTCTCCATCTTGATCTGCATGAAGGCCACTAGGAGGAAACTGACTCAGGCAGCTAGGAGTGGGGTCTCAAAGCCCAACCTACAATGACCCACTTCCTCCAATAAGCCACACCGTCTCCAACAAGTCCAAACTTCCTAATAGTGCCACTCCCTGGGCCAAGCATATTCAATCCACCCCATAGCTCCAGGACGTTTGAGTTCCAGGCCTTGCCTTGGGGCTGAATCCGGAGCCTTGCACCCTGCCCTACTCGGTTTTCCCTTTGCTGTGATAAAACACCACGACCAAAAGCAAGCTAAGGAGGAGAGAATGGGCTTATTTGGTTTATACTTCCCTGTTGTAGTCACTGAAGGAAGTCAGGGCAGGAACCTGGAGGCTGGAGCTGATGCAGAGGCCATGGAGGGGTGCTGCTTACTGACTTGCCCAGAAATGGCAACGCACACAGTGGACTCCGTCCCCCCACATCAATAACCAATTGAGAAAATCCCTCCCCCCTCGCCTGCCCTCCCCCTCCCCCACCCCCCACCCCCCACCCCCATCCCCACCCCCTCACCCCGCTTCCCCCACTCCCGCAAACACAGGTGATGGCATCTTCTCAGATGAGGCTCCCTCCTCTCTGATGACTGTGGTTTTTGTCGTTGAGGTAACGCTGGCCAGCACACACCCTATGGGCGGCTTGATAAGCCTTAGGGAAGCTTCCCTGTAGCCTAGAGCCTTTTCCCAGGCTGTGAACCCCACAGTTGATCAGTCAGTGGTGGGGCTGGCTCACCCTGTAGCCAGAGCCTGGCGCTGCTTCCGTCAGGGTGCCTGCGGCGCCCTCTAGGGGCTGCTATGGGCATCGCGCGCAGCTGTAAGGAGAGGCGCTGGATATGCAGCAATTGGCACAGCGCACGCAGCTCGGCACAATTCCCAGCGCAGTAAGGGTGATAATCTTACTGCGACTTGTTGATGAGGCCGACGCTGTACGGCGAATGGTACGTGTGCTGTCGCATTTCAGCTGCCAATCAACTCCACGAAGAACAACTCTCCAGAGAAAACATATTCAAAGACGCGCGACAGAGAGCGAGGGGCCCCGATTGCAGAGCGAGGCGTTCTCTGTGCAGAGGAACCCCAGTTAGCTTGCCTCGCTGCTGGGGCGGGTGATCTAAGTTAAACACAGACAGGAGGGTGGTTCAGGAATCCCTCGGAGTGTGCTGCGAGGGTGCTTCTGGGTGCGATGGATAGTAAAATCCGCAGGGAAGGGCAGCTGACCGCCTTCCCTGGTGTGCAATCAGCTGGAGACCAGAAGGTAAGAAAAGGGCAGAGGATGCGGACCGTCCTCTCTAATCGCTTTGCCAGGGTCAAATGAACTTTTTCATGCATTGGGTTTGAATCAGAATTTTGGCATTTCATGGACTCTAGCTTGCAGGACAGGCTGGAGTTGAGCTGCCTGCCTCCCTGGGTCTCCAGGTCACTGGCTGTGAAGCTTGGACATCTCGGCCTCCATAGCTCCCCATACACACATACGTGTGTGTGTGTGTGTGTGTGTGTGTGTCCATACAGTCAGCCTCTGCATCTGCAGGTAACCCGGAGTGAAGTTAACCAATTGTGGATAGAAAAGAAATGACCACGGCTGCTTCTGTGCTGAACATAAACAAGCTGTTGTCTCATTATTCTTTCTTAGCCAGTGATGTCCAGAGTCTATCACATGCTATTTACACTGCTTTGAGTATTGTAGGTTCTGTAGAGATGACAAGAAGTATAAAGGAGGACGTGGAGAGAACCTACATGTGCATGGTGCCAACCGGATAAGGGGCGGGGACACCTGAGGACTTGTACACACTTGACCCTGTTCCCTACGGATCCCAGAGAGTGGCTATGTACACACACGGATATGTATGTGTATGTGCATATGTTGTATATATTGTATATGATGTATATGTATATGCATATTTATGTTTATGTATGTGCATGTGCATATGTATGTGTATGTTGTATACACTTATGATGCATGATATATATGATGTATGTGTATATATGTATATGTATATTTGTTTATGTATGTGTATGCAACTGTATATGTGTAAGTGTTGTACACATTTATATGATGTGTATGAAGTATGTGTATATATTATATGCTTATGTATGTGTATGTGTATATGTATATGCTGTATATGCTGTATATATTGTATATGATATATATGTATATATGTATGTATATTTATGTTTATATGTGTATATGTATGTATATTTATGTTTATATGTGTATATGATGTTTATGATGTATATGTATATTTGTATATGTGTATATTATGCATGTTTATGTATATGTATGCATATATATGTATATGTGTAGCATATACACATATGAATATTGAATATTGCATACATATGCAGGCATACACTTATATGCGTGCACACATGCTCATCTCATCTATTCTGTTTCTCAGGAGAACACAGATTAATACAGTGATCACTCAATTTTAATCTCTTTCCCCCTTTGTCTAAACAACATCGAGGTTGCCCTGGTACTACCTCTGGTTTTGGGCACCTGCTTCAAAGGAGGTGAGCCACTTTCTACCCTAGGCAGGTTCTGACTGGCCTCCGCCAATCACCAGGTCCTATTTCCTGGGCCAGTAATTAGCCTGTTCATTAATTTATCCATCTATTCGTTTATTGCTTATTGATTTGTGTGTGTTCATGTGCTTGTCTATGGGAGCCAGTGATTCAGGCCAGGTGTCTTTCTCATCCATTCGCTACCTTTAAAACAAGTTGTTTACCTTATTTTTAATTAAAAATATTTATATGTGTATGGCCTGCATGTGCGTCTATGTACCATGCGCCTGCAGTACCTCCAGGGGCCAGAAGAGGGCACCGATCCCCTGGAACTAGAGTTACAGTCAGCTGTGAGCTGCCTGTCACATGGTACCTGGAATATAACCCAGCCAGTGCTCTTAACCGCTGAGCCATCTCTCCTGGTTCCTTTCATTACTTTTGAGACAGGTTCTGTCATGGGACATGGAGTTCACTGATTGGGTAAACTAGAGTTGCCAGATTGTTAATGTCCCTGCCCAGGTGTCTCTGCGGGATAACGCCGTTCATCCTTGACCGCGATCTTTTCTAACGTGTGTCAAAAACACTATGCGGTTCTTAATCCAAAGCAGCCAGATATAAGGGCAGCAGACAGGGCAGAGGGAACGGGCTAAGATTATGTGAGTTACCAGCGAGGGGCGTTCTGAGAGGCAAAGTTAAAAAGAACCGCATGAGGAAATCGTCGAAAAGGACTGACTTTGGAATCCTGCTTTTGTATTTTGGGTGTGTGCGCACGCCCACCCACGCACAGGAGGCCAGACGGCAGCGCTGGGTCTCTCCGTCAACGTGTCTAGTCCTTTTTTGAGGCAGGGTCTCTTGATAAATGTGGAACTCCTGCTTTTCACCTAGGTTTGTGGCCACCAAGCCTGAGTGATACTCTTGTGCCCGCCTAGCTCAGTTCTGACGTCACAGGCAGGTGCGTGGGGGAGGGGGCACCCCTGGCTTGTCACGTGGGTGCCGGTCTGCGAGCTCCAGACTTCCTGTCACCAAGCAGTTTCCTGTGCCTGCCCTTACAGTCCCTAACATGGGGATACAACCTGAAAAGCAGTGTTCCAGAGGGGCGGGCTGTAGATGCCCTGGCGCGGCGAAAGAGAGAATTGGGCAAAGGGACAAACAGACGATGGAGAGAGCCCGATGGACAGAGCCAGCGAGACCCAGAAAGACAAACAGAAGACACAAAGAGGTGGGACTCTGCTTCTGAGTTGCCAGACACAGTTGCTCCCAGGAAACAGTGAGCGGTAAAGAACTGGCTAACGCTGACATTTTAAGAAGGAATTATAAAGCCGGGCATGCTGGCGCTGGGGAAGCAGAGGCTGGTGGATCACTGTGGGTTCGAGGCCAGCCCAGGTCTCCATGGTGAGTTCCAGAACGGCCAGGGACACGCAGTGAGACCCTGTCTGGGAGAGGGAAACCAAAGGAAGAGTTTATAGAGCCGGTGTCTTACGTCTTATGATTAAACTCACTCTGTGGTTTTCCGGGGAACGTTGCTCCTTTTCCCTGTTGAGCTCCCTTTCTCTCAGATGACTCTGTGTCAAGCTGGGGTAAAACTAGTCAGAGCACTTTACCATCTGGTAACCCAATTCTAAGAATGTAATCTGCTCCCCCCCCCCCCGCCCCCCAAGGCAGATTAATCCTTCAAGGCTAGACAACGCCAGCCCTGGAGGCAACAGGCCTCGAACAAAGCCTTGAGGCCAGGTGAGGGAGGCTGCTTCAGGACTTGCTCCGATCAGCCTGGATGGAAGATACACAGTCAGGCCTGGGCGCTTCCTTCCCGCTGGCTGGCTTTCTACGTGCCCTGCACCCACTCTGAGGGCCTCAGGGTTCGGGCTGCTTCTGCCCAGCTGTGAACTCGTGAACTCAGAGCTCTAGACCAGGCGAGATGTACCCATATGCGCCAAAGCAGCTCCGCCATTACGAGGTCACCAACTGCTCCCTGACTGGATTCGAAGCCTATTCAACAGGAGGGTGTCATGCCAAGCCTTAATTCTTTTTTTTTTCTGTGCCAGAGACCAAATCGAGGCCCTTTTATAAGGATCTTGCTAAGGCAAGCACTCTACCCCTGAGCTACAGCCCAGACCTTTTTTATAAAATTGAGGCAGAGTCTCACAAAGTTGCCCCAGTGGACCCTGGTTGAACTCATTCTGTTCAGCCCAGGAAGGCCTTGGTTGTGCCATCCTGTCTCAGCTTCCCAAGCAGCGGGGACTGCAAGCATGGCCGACCACATGCTGCCACTAATGGAGAGTTTTTCTCGTCAGTGGGCACTGAGCTTCGTCAACCGCTCTTTCTGCCTCTACCAGGATGAGCATGACGTTCCTTCCACAGCCCGTCGATGGGAATGGTTGTCAGCCTTTCTATTGCTGATACAACACATTATCTCCCCATGATGAAACTCTGGTACCTTACAGACACTGTCGTCTAGAGATCGGGCATGGGCCCTCTTGTGATTATAAAAAGATAAAGAGCTATTAAGATATGTTCTGTGGGGTGTGGTGAGGTGTGGGGGAAGGGGGTACCTCCGTGGGCCCGTGCCAAGGCCTCCCTTCCCCTGAGGGACCAGTCACACACAGGCATAGCATAGAATAGGATTTATTTAGGGTATGGGGAGGATAGTTAGAGCAGTAGAGGCAGAGAAGGGCAGAGGGAGGGAGCAGAGAAGTAGAGGCCAGCCATGACCATGGGGGGGGGGGATGGGCAGAGAGGGGGAGCCAGAAGGCAAGGGGCAGGAGAGAGAGGCGAGAGAGTAAGAGATGAGGGGGCAAGCAGCCCCTCTTACAGTGTGCTAGGCCTACCTGACTGTTGCCAGGGAGCTGTGGGGTGGAGCTTAGACAGAATCCTAACATTCCCCAGTTTGGGTTTAATTAAAAAAGAAGAGGAAGAAAACTAGAAAGAGGTGACGGCGAAGCAGGAAAAGGGTCGTCGTGACATCTGGCTGCTTCATGCTGACTTTGGGGGTGGCGTGTCTCTGGAGAACCTAGAGGGATGGGTAGGGGGGGATGTTTGTCCAGTCTTCGGAGAATTGGCTGCTTCCCTGCTGCCACGGTCTGTGGAGCTGTCTGAGGACAGGTCAGAAGGAACAGGTCCAGTACGAGCTGTCTGTGTCTGAGAGGAGATCGCAGCATCTTAAGGTTGCTTCTCTGGGGCTGTCATGGGTGTAGTAAGCACCTGGATTTGACAAGATGCTGAAACACATTATCACAGGTAGAGAATAAGATAAGTATGTTTGGGAGAGGGAAAAAAAGGTTTCTTTTCTTTTTTTTTTTTTTTTTTTTTTTTTGGTTTTTCGAGACAGGGTTTCTCTGTGTAGTCCTGGCTGTCCTGGAACTCACTCTGTAGACCAGGCTGGCCTCGAACTCAGAAATCCGCCTGCCTCTGCCTCCCAAGTGCTGGGATTACAGGTGTGCACCACCACACCCAGCTTGAAAAAGGGTTTCTTAAATTGTACAATTGAAACCCAGAGGAATCCCACCCTCTGGAATAGGTTAGGCAGATGTACTTATCTGAATGGAGCCTATTTGGTCCGTGAGGGGTAGATCTGAGTAGGTTTCCTGTAGCTGACAAGGTTATAGAAGAGATAACATGAGTTAGCCAGACAAGCAGTCTTTAAGATGAGCCTTTTGCGTAGCAGAAGGAACACAATTAAAAAGTTGGATAAGTTGGATCGTATAGTAGAACGTTTTATTAGAGTTGGGCAAATTTATACAAACTCACATAATATTAGGACAGTGGCATAGCAAGAAGACGAACTATGAAGCGGTTAGTGACTGGAAAGTTTAGGTAAGGCGATAGCTGTCTAGCTGTCAGCGTAGACAGAGAAAGAAGAAACAATAATTTAGCGGTTATATAATTTAAAAAATGACAGAGTCCACCAGCCCACAGCTCTCGGTGGTCGCTATGGTCTCCATGGCAACTTGGGCAGAGTCAGTCTGGCTTTCAAGTGCAGAAGACGCAGGGCGTTTCCTCTGTGGAATGGATGCACGTGACATGAGAGATGGCTTACCTTTATTTTAGCCAAGTCATTTGACTCAGGGTATCCGGTTTTGTCCACTGCATTTCTCAGTGATTTATCATATCACAATCCAGGCAGTCTCCTGTAGCTGTGTCCGCATCTTCTGAGACCTTGTGGGAGAAACTGTTCGAGGCTTTTGGAAATCTGTTTGTCATAAACTGACTAATTAACAAACTTCTGACAGGATCGAGCGCTGTATAGATTAGTCAAAACCGAATAGAATTTAACGACAGTAGTAAAAAATCATATTAGGACAGGACAGGAAAGAGAATCTTAGGTAACGTCGACAGGTTGTGTAGGTAGAGAAAAGTATATTGTTGTGTTAGCAAAGAAACATTTGACTAGGGCTGGGATAAGAAGGCAACCGTAGCATAAGATTGTGGGAGGTGGCGAGGGTTGGAGCTGGGTGTGCAGCTCACGACCCGTGCACCGGGACATGCTGACGGGTTCCATTTCCCAGCAAGGTGTGCAGGGTATTCTTGTGTCCTGTAGCACCACTCGCCTTTATTAGACTCCCCCCCCCCCCCTGCAGCAACAGCAGAGCTAAGGAATGGAGGTGGGGGGGTGTGTCAGCCAACAGGGTCCCTGGCAGGGGGCGGAGCCAGACCTCCTCAGGCAAACTAGCTGAACCAGCAGGCCGTAAATGAGAGAGGGGGCAGGGAAAGTCTGCGCTAGGGGTCTGTAGCAGGCTGACTCAAGGGCGAGAGAGACATGTGGGGGCCAAAGTCTAATGCTCAGAGACGGCTCTGCTGAGCCAGAGAGCAGTTGTCCGTCAGCCTTGAGAAGGAAACTGTCTCCAAGGAGAAAGAAATCTCACCCGAGGGAAAGGGTCTTAAAACGAGGGTTAAGCCGCACAGGGCTAGCTCCGAGCTCAAGAAATCTTCTCTGGGGCTGGAAAGATGGCTCAAGTTGCGGGAATGGTAGCATTTCGTCCAGGAGGCTCCAGCAGAATGCCCCCCCCCCCCATCTCTGGCTTCTCTCGGCCACTGTACCCTTTGTCCCGGGGATGATCTATGAACAACAGTTCACAGTCTCACGTTCTATCACGTTTCCCCTGCGTGATAGATTTCTTTTAAGATTTACCCAGCATGTGCGGGTGTTTTGGTCTGCATGTATGTCTGTGTAGCACGCGATTGCTCAGTACCGGCGGAGGCCAGAAGAGGGCGTCGGATTCCCCGAGGCCAGAAGGTTGTGAAACCACCAAACCCAGGTAGGTCCTCTGCAAGAGCAACGCCTGCTTTAACAGCAGAGTCATCTCTCCAGTCCCCGCCCCCCTCACTTTCTATGGATCTGGACATTATGACATTCTATGACATTATCTCAACTTAAGTCATCCACTGTGAAGTCTTGCTGCCGCAGCCCTGGTCCTCTTTGCCTGTACCATGTGATATTCTGGCAAGTTACGAGGATTGGGACATGGTCGCTGGTGTCTTCAAGGGTAGTGTTAGCCCGCGGTCAGAGCTACGTTGCATTTCTGTTTCTGAATGGACGACTGCCCCCGTGGCTCCGGCGTGGCCAGAGCAGCCGATTTGGGAAGCTCGGCTTCAGTCACATCCCCCAGGGCAACTGAGGACCGGAAGAGGGCCGAGTCCTGCTGAGTCGCACTGCTGGCGACAGGTGGCCAAGGAAAGCTGCGGCGGCGGCGGCAAGGCATCTGGCGCTGCCTAGAGCTAGGAGACTCGACACCCACCCACCCCACCCCACCCCCGCTGGGCCGGGGAACTGGAGCACCACACCGAGAGACCTCACCGCACAGGCTGGCGGCAGGGTCATGGGCTCCTGGACCCCTTTCTGGGAAAAGCGAGCAGAAGTCACTGGTCTGTGTAGCCATGAGGCTCTGGGGGTGGGGCAGGAAGCTGCTGCTGCCCCTGCTGGGCGATACAGAGGGTGGGGCCGGGCGGCCTGGAGGAGGTGGCTCAGCTGCAGGCTCTAGGCACTCTAGGAACGTCCCCGCGCCACCCCCTTCACCACGGCCACCTTGGGTGAGGGAAGATAATTCTGCTGAAGCTACAGGTCCCCGAGCATCCTTTAGATTTCGGCTCTGGCCACAGTGGTCATCACCATCATCACAGGCACCCACAGGACCATGGTCCACCTTAGCGCTTCTCTTGAGAACTGGTTCTGTTACAGTTCCGTCTCCCTGTCAAGATTCAGAAAGCACCCGTCCAATCGCCCTCGCGCTTGCTGCTGCCTGTGTGAGCCCTCTTCTGGGTTCATCACTACTGTGTCCTACCCATAATGAGCAAACATCGTTTGCTTACTGGGGAGTTGGAGTTGAAATCACCTAGGAGAGACAGCTTCGACTGGGTCTGTGAGGGTGTTTCTAGATAGGTTTACCCTGTGGATCTCACGGACTAGAAGCCCAGAATGGATTAAAAAGCAAAAGGGGGGTGGGGAGGTGCCTGGCGAGGGGCTGGAGAGATGGCTCTGCAGTTAAGAGCACTGGCTGCTCTTCCGGAAGACTTGAGCTTGATCCCCCACACCCACACGGCAGCTCGCACCCACCTAACTATAGTAGTAGAGGACCCAGCTCCCCTCCTGGCCCCCATGGGCACTGCACGCCTGTGGTGCATGGGTACACATGCAGGCAGAACACCCCCACACATAAACAATGACTTAGAGAGGAGACTTGCCCTGCATGGTGCCCCGTACTGAGTGCCAGCCAGCCCCGACCAGTGGTTCCTACAGCAGGCCATGGCTGGGGAAGGCCTGAGGAGATGCTGCCTGGGGGGGGGGGGGGAGGGTGATGAGGAGGGCGTCATCCAGGGCTAGGCCCTCGACATTTAACTCCCACTGTAAGGTCTTGAGAGTGAAAACCCATCTTGGGAATGGTGGGTAAGAGTCTCCAGGGTGGGTGGTTGGTCACGTCTCAATCCTTGTCTACTAGAGTGAGTTCCTGAACAGCCAGGCTTACACAGAGAAACCACACAAAAAAGGGGGGGGGGAGAGGCATTTGAAGGCACAGGCATGCTATCCCCGCCTGGCCCTTGCTCTGGCACCCCATGTGAGTTCAGGATTCTGCCAGCAAGAACAGATGGCAGATGTAGTGTCCGTTTAGCACCCAGACCCGTGAACTGTTTTCCCTATAAAGTTACCCAGCTTTGGGCGTTCCATTACAGTAACGGAAAACAGACTCAGAGGCCTTCATGACGACCTACCCTGTCCCCTCTGCTGCCCTGGCAACGGCCGGAGTCAGACAGTCACACCCATAAGTTCCTTTTAGTGGCGGCTTCCACGGGAAGCACATGCATGTGTGTGTGTGTGTGTGTGTGTGTGTGTGTGTGTGTGTTGCCTGGAAACTGTTTCCTTCAGCAAGAAGACACAGAGCCATTATGGCGGGTGGCATCCACTCTTGAAGTCGGCCGGCACATAAGCCTTCATGATCTGTTAGCAGGAAGGGACTCTGAGAGCATCCAGAGACAGAACCGTTGCCTGACCACGACTGCTGCCCATGGGACATCCTCCTGGCTCCTCCACACGGACGCCCACGTCCTGTCCGCCACCCCCGCCCCGCCCACTAGCTCTCGTCGCTGACCTTCACCATTGGAACTGAGGGAGGCTTGGGAGTTTGCTGTTGCAAGAATTTTCCTGTCCAATTTCATCAGTACAGAGAGTGTCTGTGATTGGACAGGGAAAGAGGGGCGGAGCTAGGAATGGTAGAGGAGGAGGCAGTACGGGCATTCACAAGGAGGAGAGAGGCTCAGGAGATCGGAGAGAAATGGCATCAGACATTTTTCTGGTGTTTTTAAAAGGTTAGAGATATTGGGCTAAGGCGTTTACTGTATTGGTATCTTGTAATTGTGATTATAATATACATAAATCTAATTGGCTAACCAAGCATTAAGAGCCATCATGTTCTACCGGGTAATTTGGGTATTGAGAGCTGGTGGCCCCTGGGGTGTGTGGAAGTGAGAGGGACCCTGTCAGGAGAATGGTCAGAGCAGGACAGCAGGCTGCTGGAGTTCCCATGTGAGTAGCTGAAACTGCTCCTAAGAGTCTGTGGCAGTCCACTGCAGAAAGTCTGTGGGACGCTTCTTTTTAATGTTTCCTTCAACAGATGGTGAGCCAACAAGCATTGGGCGTGTATCCACTAGAAATCAGATTATTAGCCTGAGAGAGTTTTTTCTTCTTGTTATTTTTTTTAAGATTTATTCATTATTACACGTTAAGTACACTGTACACCATAGCTGTCTTCAGACACCCCAGAAGAGGGCATCTGATCTCATCACCAATGGTTGTGTGGAATTTGAACTCAGGACCTCTTTGGAAGAGCAGTCAGTGCTCTTAACCGCTGAGCCATCTCTCCAGCCCTTCTTGTAATTAAAGAGTGCCAAAACTGAGTCACGTGACTCAAACCCACTAAGTTAAAACAAAGAAGCCAGCTCTGCGGTCCCCTGCTGTGGGGAGGTGCAGGCTGCTCCGAGGCAGGAGAGAGAAGAAGAATGAAATTGCTTGCCTCTGAGAGCAGAGGATTTAAAACGTGAATTGAACATTAAGATTATCTGCTTTTAGAATACATTAATATACAGATTTTTGTCCAAATCACGTGGGAATTTCACCCGTGGTTAGGAACTGAATAGGGAAGTCGTCACTGACTCTAGAGTAGAGAGAGCAGTGATAATCACTTGCTTTGAACAGGTATAATAATAGTATAGACTGTGGCTCAGGCAGAGAGCTCAACAGACAGATGGCATAACAAGATGGCTACTCTGGGCAGAGAGCCAAACGCAAAGATAATATAGCTTGTTTGCTTAACCAGCCAGAGGAAGCTCAGATTCTGTTAACGTGGCCCACACGTGGAATTTGAGCATCTATCCTGCTTGGCAAGGTAGCAAGTGCCTAAATAAGGCTCATACAGTCTTAGTTTATTTCATTTGTTTGAGATTGTTTTGATTTTCAAAATGGGTGTGATGTTGAGGTTTGTAGTTTCATCATTCCTCTGGGAGGGAGGTCAAAATGAAGGTTTTTCTAGTTACTGGCTGGAGGACATGCTGATTTGGGGAAAAGGGCTTAGTCTGTGTGTTTCTGGAAAAGGTGATTAAGGTATATACACCTTCCAGAATTATGTGGGTTAGATTTGAAAAGGGGAGATTCCCCAGAAAACTAGTTTCCAGAGAACCAAACGAGAGTTATCTTGATGACACTAAAATCCTGCTTTGAGATTTGTATATTACAGGAAACACAGCCTTGTTGAGTCAGTCTCCTCGTCAAGCATTCTGAGCTGACCTGCTTGGGGCTCCTGATGTCCTGGACTTCAGCCAGATCCAGTCAAGACACAAAAGTCGGAGACTGGTCCTGTTTCCCTACCCTTCCCCCACCCACCTTCATTAATATCTCAACGCCCACATTCAGGATGAAGAAGTTATGAGGAGTGGACACAGTTCCTTGGGGTTTGGAGCTTGAGAGGGTTATTATTTTGTCTTTCTAGGGAATGTAAAAATGGTCAGATTTGAAACAAGGAGAAAATAGAATTGATTATATAGACATAATCTCATTTGGTAAAGATCTTTATAATTGTTATTAAGTTTAGGCCACAAGTTCCTATTTGGTACAGAGTTTATTTTTGATACAAAATCAAGGATTTCATTGGTATAAATTTCTTCTATCGATACTAAAAATTTGAAAGTACAGGGTTTAGATTTAGACCCAGTCCTTCTTTGCTGTTATTATAACAGAGCTGAGATGTTTAAGCCTGTGAGTTTAAGGCCAAACAGCAAATAAAGGCTCTGAGTTTATTGTTAGGGTGTTTTCAAGATTTTAATAAAAACAGCTGAAAGTGGTCAAGGCTTAGCAGTTCAGAGATGCTTTGGATAGACAGATAGTCTTCAAAGGTGATTTACTCCAGCTGTGGCAAGACAGCCGCTAGACAAACAGTGCCTCTCTCCATCTACAGACAAATACTGTCCAAAGAAAGGACGCACATACAGACTTAGGACAGCTTGAATCTGCCAAGACAGAGTAGGCGAGTCCTTAATATTCCTGTTTCTCTAATGTCTGTCAGATGTTCATGGGCCAGAAGGCTGAAGACCGATGCCCTAGCGTTTTGAAGTATAAACTGTCCAGGTATTCAGCGGTCTCTATCGTTTAAGTTTTAGAAGCTGTGTTAAGCTTCCTATATATTTTCAGTTAGTATCAGTCTTTCTTGGATTTCTGACAGGGTTGGAGACTAGTAGTCTAATAGCCAGCCCAAGCTGTTTATCACTGAGGAAAAAGATATAGATTTAAGAAGATGGTTTTCAGATGGCCTACAATCTAAAGCCAGGGCATGAGTCTAGGATAGATGATAGAGGTCCTAATTAATTGACAAATATAAATAGACTGAGTGTTAGGTCTATCTCGTACTTTATAATTTACAAAATAATAGCTGTGCTCAATTTAATTTGGAGAGAAAGTCTTTTTTTGTTTTTTGTTTTTGTTTTTCAAGACAGGGTTTTTCTGTGTAGCTCTGGCTGTCCTGGAACTCACTCTGTAGACCAGGCCTTGAACTCAGAAATCCACCTGCCTCTGCCTCCCAAGTGGTGGGACTAAAGGCGTGCGCCAACACTGTCTGGCTGACTTTTTTTTTTTTAATTAAACAGAAAAGGTGAAGTGTCGCAAGAATTTTCCTGTCCAATTTCATCAGTACAGAGTGTCTGTGATTGGACAGGGAAAGAGGGGGCGGAGCTAGGGATGGTAGAGGCACAGGCTCTCACAAGGAGGAGAGGCTCAGGAGGTCGGAGAGAAATGGCACCAGACATTTTGCTGGTGTTTTTAAAAGGTTAGAGATATTGGGCTAAGGCTTTTACTGTATTGGCATCTTGTAATTGTGATTATAATATACATAAATCTAACTGGCTAACCAAGCATTAGGAGTCGTGTTCTACCGGGTAATTTGGGTATTGAGAGCTGGCGGCCCATTGGGTGTGTGGGATTTATGTGGAAGGGAGAGGATCTTGCAGGACCCCCAGAGCAGAACCTCAGCCTGCCGGGGCAGGAGAGTTAGCTTGAGCGGCCAAACCTGCTCCAGAGAGTCTGCGCGGCGGCGGTCTGCGCCACTGCAGAAAGTCTGTGGGACGAGTCCTTTATATATATATTTCCCGCAACAGGTTTCCAGTCGCTAGACTTATGCAGGAAGGTCTCTAGGCTCAGCCATCATCTCTCCTGACTGTCTCCGCAAAGACGAATAGCACACATTGGAGGAGAGTCTCCCCAGGGCAAGTGGCTGTGAGGATGGGGGGTGTGTGGTGGCGCACAGGTAGCAGAGTTAATCATGCCCTGTAGCTCCTGGAGACCCCAGGGCCCCCAGCAGAGTGACCCGCCCCAGGCAGCAGAGTCCGGGGTCGGCACCTCTGGTGCTGCATCATGGGCCCAGGGATCGCCACCATCCAGGTGAGTTGTGCCACCTCTGGCCTCAGCTGGAGAGCAAATGTGGACGCTCTCCAGTCCGTGCCTCAGCCGGTGGGTGCGCCTATCCTCAGGCACGCAGGCTTAGAGACAACAAACACGGTGGCATGCCAGCCCGGCCACGTGACACTCTAGTGACAGTTCCTCAACAGCACATCACCTCGGGGTGTGCGAATTCTCCGTGGCATCCACCCCAGCGATGCGCTCAACCAGTAACACACGTCTCAAAATGGGTCCCCATCCTTAAGTGACCCGTGGCTGTGTGTGGATGTCTAGTTACATTGGCAATAGGTGATCCAAACAAAAACAAACAAACAAAAACAAAAAACAAACAAACAAACAAACAAAAACCAAACAAAACCCAACTCTATTCCCAGGACCATCCCAAAGAGCAAAGTATTTGGGAGTGACCCCTAGCCAAGAAAGTCTGACATGCTACCAACTTTCGCTGAGGTGAAGGCCTCTGAGCGAATGGGAAGATATTGTGTAGTCATCAGCTGGGAACTTCCCAACGGGTCTAAAATCAAACACAATGTTGAGGCGGTTATTCTTGTTGGTCAACTTGACTATATCTGAAATGAACTACAATCCAGGACTTATAAAGATCTCGTGAAAAGAAATTAAAGAAAGGTCCAGTGGGTGTGGTGGTATGTGCTTTTAATCCCAGAAAACAGAGGCAAGCAGAACTTTGAGTTCAAGACCAGCCCGGTACAGAGTCAGTTCCAGGTAAAGAAAGGCCTGAGTCTGGGCATGGCAGTGCATGCCTTCAATCCTGGCATTCAGGAGACAGAGAGACGTAGATCTCTGAGTTCAAGGTCAGTCTACAAAGCAAATTCCAGGACACCTAGCTTAGGCAACGAAGGAGTTAGAAAATCGAAAAGAACAAGTGGGCCATGCCCCTGCCTCAGCAAGCAGCAGAACTCTGCAGCTTGGGCCACATGGCCTTGGCTTTAGAGTCAAGAATAGAAGGGACAGCTGGGACAATCGATGCTGGTCAGCTGGAGCCAAGAAATTAGCAGTGACTGAGAAGAGACCAGCATCGCTGGGGCGAAACCTGGGAAGCGTCTTCCGACAGCACAAAGAAGCTGTGTTCCAGAGATAGACCCTCCTCCTGGCTGCCTGCAGAAGACGGTTTCCTGCCGGCTCTGTGTGGATCAAGGTGTAGAGCTCTACGGTCCTTCTCCTGCGCCATGCCTGTCTGCACAATGCCATGCTTCCTGCTATGACGACGATGGGCTGGACCTCAAACCGTTAGCCAGCCTCAGTCAGAAACTCCTTGTCCGACGTGTCTCTCCATAGCAATGAAACCCTAAGACAAACGTTTTCATCTCAATTCTTCTGCTGAGCTGGGAATGCTGTAATAGTCAGTAGAACATCTGCCTAGCGGGCACAATGCTATGGATTCAAAACAACAGACTTTTGTTCGTCGATAGATGAATCAAACAAAAATCGTGCCACTTGCACACAGCAGAATTCAGTTATTGATAAAAAACTTATTTATCAATAATTTTCAGTCTTGATAAAAAAATAATCCTGCTATTGCAACTACAAACATATACAATGTGCTTCTCACATTAAAAAAAAAAAAAAGCCAACCTTGAAAACCACACAGATTTGCAGGTAATCCAAAATAATCAGCAGAATCTTAACATAAAAATTAAGTTGGGGGGGGGCGGGACAAGGGAGGAATTGGGGGAGAGGGTCTGCAGAGACAGCCCAGTCTGTCGAGAGCTTGCCGTGCAAGGGCCCGGCTTCAAATCGGGTTGAGGAAGAGACCTAAGGTCAACCCGTAGCCTCCACATGTCTGCTTACACATGTGTGCACACGTATGTGCATAAAGCTCACACACAGAGAAATCAGCTGAAGTTGTCAGGTGACACCGTTCGGATCTGATTACACCCCAAAGTGTTAAAGGTTCGGTCCACAGTTCAGTGGGGTGGAAGGCAGTGGTGAGGCAAAGAGAGAGGTGTCAGCGTTCCTCGGGGAAGATTGCCGGATGACAGTGTCTCTTCTCCCCAAACCCGTTTCACCCCATTACATGACCATGCTTTTAGGTAACCCCAAAGCAATGGGGTCAACTGGTCACCTCTAAAACTCAGAGCCAAAATCAGCCTTTCCTCTTTCCCAGGTGATTGTTCCCCCCTTAGGTATTTTGTTAGGGACAGAAGCCCGGCAAGCACAGAGGACTCACACGACCCAATCTAAGTGTTTCTGCAAAGTGTCATCAGCAAGACACCAGGGCGGCACACTGCATATGGGCACACAGACCAGTGGGGTTATCACAGAGCCCAACAGGAGACGTACCTACCCATGGCCAGTTTGCTTTTTAAAAAGAGAGATACTTTGACTATTCATTAGAGGAATCCATAAGACTTTCCAACAGATAACACTCTCCTCGGTGGAGATACACATACAACAGAACTGAGCCGGCCCTGTACCTCACACCATTCGCAATCCGAAAGAGCGAGGATTTAAATGTAACACCGAACATTGGGAAGCAAGCAGAAGTAGATTTTTTTTGTGTGTGTGTGTGGCCCTAGTTTGGCAATTTATTGGGTATGACATCAAAGAAGCAAATGAAAACAATACATTTTATGTATGTTATGCTGGTAATTTGGAGAGAGAGAGAGTGTGTGGATGATGGGGATGTGAACTATTTTATGTAGCGATTCCTTTTCTGTGTATGTAAGAAAAAAATCTACACCTCAAACACATCCCATCCTTTCTAAGTGGTAGAAAAACTAATTGGTTAAGTTCCTCTGGAATTGAGTTTGTAACTAGTTAATTATAATTTATCGACAATGTCACTTCCTCAATACTAAGCAGAAATAGGCCTAGAATATCTGAAAACGAGATCTCGAGGTGGGAGGAACGTGGGTAAAATAAGTGTCATGGTACCAAACATAAAAGTTCTTTGTGATTGCTCCATGTGCATGGGCCAGGAGAGGGCGTCAGATCCTCTGCAACTGGAGCCATATGTGGCTGCGAGCTTCCCTATCGGTGCCGGGAATCGAATCCTTTACTAGCTGCTCCGTGCTCCCTGAACCAGCAAGGCATCTCCCCAGCCCCAGCTAAAAAATTTCTTTGTAAAACAAAAAATACAGACAGCGCCGTCTCTTCAGCCCTGGCTTGGGTTGTTTCTATCCGTGTGCTGTCTAGGTACACGGTCTGGGAAGACAGTTGGGAACGAGGATTTGGGGGCTACGAGATCTGCGCATTTTCGGTGAGACTCTGGAATTTCTAGGATCGCCCTCCTTGTTTAATAACTGAGGACTGGGATGGATGACCGGGGTTCAAAAACCAAACAGTGGCACTGAAATCAGACTTTCAGACGCACTTTTCTCGTAGGTAGGTAGGGCTAACTGTTCATTAAAAAAAAAAAAAAAAAAAAAGCCTTTTGTGGGCTGGTAAGACGGCTCAACAGATAAGGCGTCTGTGGCTAAGCCTGAAAACCTGAGTTCAATCCTGCGATCCCACTTGGTGGAAGGAGAGAACAGACTCCTGCAAGTTGCCTTCTGACAGCCACCTTTGTGGTGTGGAAAGCCGCCCTCCAGCCCCACCACCCCACCCCCACCCCACCCCTGTGCCTGCCCCAAAATAACAAGGGTGGGTGGGCGTGGAGCTCAGTGGGAGGAGCTTTTGCAGTAGGCACAAGCCCCTGGGTTTACACATAAAGGAGAAAGGGGGTAGGTTGCCTGTTAACTTTAATAGGGACAGCTGGGTTGTTGGTGGCTGTGGTGGTTTGCATGACAATGGCACCCACAGACTCCTAAGTTTGAACTTTGAGTGGCTGGACCCAAGTTAGTAGAACTGCTTGGGAAGGATTGGAAGGTGTGGCTTTGTCAGAATCTGTGTATCGCGGGGGGGGGGGGGGGGCGGGCTTTGGGGTTTCAAAATCCCACGCCAGCCCCAGACGCTTGACCTGCCTGCCTGCCGGCCTGTAGATCGGGGTGTAAAACCTCTTGGCTACTGCTCTCGTGCCGTGCCCGCCTGCTTCCCAGAAGTGGTAGTCATGGAATAAGCCTCTGACACCGTAAGTCCCCAGTTAAAGGCTTTCTTTTATAAGAGTTGCCTTGATCATGGTGGCTCCTCACAGCCATAGAGCAGTGACTGAGAGTGGGCATAGTAAGGTATCTCCATCGCACTGGCAGGAGGACAGAGCTCAGCCATATATAGACATCAAATATGTATCTGTTTTTTTAAAAAAATGCCTGAGTAACTGGATACATTTGTTTAGAGGCCACACTGGCCTCAATTGATACACAGTTTCAACACATTTCTGTAAAACTCAGCGTCTGCCCCCCCCCAGACTCCCTGGAGAGTGCCGCCTCTTCCTGGGGTGCTGGGCAGACATTAGGCCCTCGGCCTGCCATGAGCACTCCTCCCGGGGCCCCTTTACCCCACAGTGAGCAGAGGAGAGAGAGGCGGGAGCAGTCTGACACCCATCTTCTAGACTCCTCTGGTACGCCAGCGACCTGGAGCAAAGACCGTAGGGCAAGCAGGTGGCCAGCCTTCCCTCCTGCCCACACCACTGTTGGAGTGCCCGCAGACCTCTTGGTGAAGTGGGGAGTGGCACACACCATCATGCGGGGTCCAGACACCCCCCTCTGGCTGGGTTTGTGGCATGACGCCCCAACTTCCCACCCAGAAGAACACGTTTGGCTCACCGTGAGCTGGTAGGGGGACACTGCCCTGTGCCACGCCCATCCAACTGAGCCCCAAAGCCCTCTCTCCTCAGGAGTCTTTTTTCCCTTTATTAGTGTCTTTGGATTGGGCACAGCACTGGATCCCCTGCCAAAATATCCCTTTCAAGTGACCCCTCTTTTTGATTATATTCACGCTCTTCCTCCCCCTCACCCCTTCTGCCCAACCTCTCCCATCCCCACCCTCACCTTCTGCTCTCATGGTATACACGGGTGTAGGTAGGGCTCACAAGCTCGCGTCTCCCCTCCCCCCCCCAAATCTGGCTCATTACACACGATATGGTGACGCCTGTCCCACTGTCACCTTCCCGATTTGAGATTTCTCAGGTGCTGACTAATAACAACCTCCACTTTTTTTTCCACCTCTTCCTTTTGAGGCAAGGCCTCTAGCCCAGGCTGCTCCTGAACTCCCTCTATGCTTGAGGATGACCTTGAATTTCTGATCCTCCTGCCTCTACTTCCCAAAATCGGAGGCAACGGGCAGGCAGGCAGCACCTTGCACCTGGCCAGCCGTCATGCTGTTCCTCCGGGTAGACACCAGGACATTGTGCGTGCCTTGCAGCTCCCGCTGGGGTTTGGGGAAAGCCACGTCACAGGGTACTCTTGTTCTCAGTTCTGATGCTGGGAAGGGGGTGAAGAAAGGGAGCGGGGGGGGGGGGTCCTGACACACTCCTGGTGGGAATGCAATTAGTCCAGCCAGGATGGAAATCCAGTGACCTCTTTCTCTGTCTCTGTCTGTGCCTATGGATGCACATATATGTACCCAGTGCGTGTGGAAGCAGGAGAGCAACCTCTGGTATAGCTCTCCTCATGGTGCTCCACAGGTTCGCCTTTGTTCTTTTTTTGAGACAATGTTTCTTGCTGGCCTGAGTAAGACCCACTCGGCATGCTCTGGCTGGCAAACCCGAGCATGCACACCAGTCCTGCTCCCCTAGTGCTAGGATTACAAGCACCGGAGGCCACGCCCAACTTTGTCATGTGGACTCTGGGGACCTAACCTTGCTCCTCAGGCATCTCCTAGAGTGGGCCACCTCCCGGCCCGGCCCTTGCTCATGTGTGAAAGCCATCTTTGAGCGCAGCTGATATCGTGGGGGGTGGGGAGGCAGATGAGTCGGAACAGAAGGAGTCTCTAGCAACTGCCAGGAGAGCCACTGCCACTGCAGAGAGGGAACCGTGCCGGAGGGCGCGGGGCTTGGGAGGGCCCATGCAGTGGTGTCCAGGGTACCTTAGCCAGATTCAGAAAGCGGACACGCCCCTCTGATGAGGCCCTTCCGGCTGTTCCCAGTAGTTTTCCATCCCAAGTTTGCAGCCATTGCAAAGTCCTAACAGCCCTCTGGAAGAGGAGACCGTCCAAAGCAAGAAAAGAGCCTGCCCAAGGAAGGAAGGCTAAGAAGTCCATCAGAAAGGGAGGGGCCCTGGAGCCGGGGAAACCTCTGACCCGAGTCTCTGGCAGACTCCCCACTCAGCGGCTCCTTCCAGTCTGCCAGGAGCTCTTTGTCTATTCTAATAAAGGTTGCGGGTTTATTCTCCCTCTCTCCGCAGGTGAGCTCCTTTCTCCGTGGCTGTGGCTTTCGTGTTCTCTGTCCCCCCCACTCCCCCCCCATCACTTTGCCTGTGCGCCCCCTCCCGTACCCCCCTCTTGCACCCCCCTCCCGCTCCCATCTGCTTTCTCGACCCTTGCTTTCAGGTTCTCCAGTGTTTTGTTCTCATGCTAGTGATGTCTGTCTGTGTTGCATTCTCCGCGTTGGTCTTTCCTCCCGGGCTGCGTGGTTCTCCAGCCGGTGGGAGGAGCCCCGCCAGCTGCTGCAGCACCCCTGGACAACAGACTGCTCCTGTGGGTGGAGCCCTAGCAGCAAGGAGGCATCTGAACACTCCCATCAGGCCAGGAGAAAGCTGAACAGGAGACAACGGGATTGGGGGGGGCGGGGAGGGGGTGTGGAAAGACAACCACGACTGAAAGGGTGCAGAAGGCTTTCTTTAAGAGCCGTCTGTCCGTCTGTCCGTGTAAGAGAAACCACCGACCCAGAAAACTGCCAAGCTTCAAAGACCGGAGTGCAAAGGCTGGCCGCTCTGGAGAGCCGGGTAGTCCTGCCCTGGGAGCTTTCCTAGTTTCCTTTCTGTTGCTGTGATAAAACATCCTGACCAAGAGCAACTTTGGAGAGAGAAACCGTGTTTATTTGGCCTAGGCTGCCTGCCTGCCTGCTCAGCTAGCATTCTTCTTAGTTCAGGGCCCCTGCCTAGGGGATAGTGCCACCCACAGTGGGCTCCGTCACCACCACCACCCCCCGCCTCACACCCCCCTCCCCAGGCTTCTTTATTGACCAGACAATACCGCGCAGACATGCCCACAGGTCAACCTCGAGTATGTCATTAATTCCCAGGTTGATTCTAGGTCACACCCTGTTGATAGTTAAAACTGACCGGCTTGGGGAAGCTGGCCTCCCAATACCCTAGGCTTGAAGGAGCGCAGGGGCACCTACAGAGCAGCCCTGCTACTGGTCCCCCAGCTGCCTGCTGCCCCCTGCTACTGCTCCCCCAGCTGCCTGCTGCCCCCTGCTACTGCTCCCCCAGCTGCCTGCTGCCCCCTGCTACTGCTCCCACTTTTACGCATGGTTTTCCACACAGATCAAACAAAGGGACCCCAGCCAGCTACTTGGCAGCATCTCTGTTGCAGAAACTCATGCATAGGATGGAATGTAGGGAAAAATAAATGAAGCTGGGAGGCTCACGCTTTCTGGTTTCAAACGGCCTTGCCCGGAGGAGAGACCGGCACGGGTCTGGGTCCCGGAAGGAGCTCAGCGGGGGAGGCTGGCCGGGCCGCTCATTTAGTAGTGGCCTTTTAAACAAATGCTGTCATGTTGGGGTTGGGGTCTCATTACTGTGCCACCAAAGCCATTTGAGGGGGGAGGGGGGCTAGTTCTGCCTCGCAGTTCTAGGGGATACAGCCTATCACGGTGGGAAGGCAGGGTGGCTGTGGTAGTGGTGTGTGTGTGTGTGTGTGTGTGTGTGTCACACAATCATGTCACATGCACAGTCGAGACACAGAGATGGACACCGGTGCTCACCTCACTTTCTCCTTTTGGTTCAGACTGGGGGCCCCAGCCCGTGCAATGGGGTGCCGCATCACGCCTGATCTACAGCATCCCTCACGGGCGTGAGGGCCCGAGGTGTGTCTGCACAGCAGCTCTGAACTCAGCAAGTTGACAGTCCACCATTACAGGGCCGCCCCTGAAGTGGGGTTACCTACATGCAAAGAATGCCCTGGGACACGCCATCCCACTCCCGCCACCTCATACTAATACCGAAGTTAATGATACCCTCACCCCCAGAATCAGGAGCTGGAGATCTCACTTTGGCAGTTAAGACACCCAGTAAGCACACAACCATGCAAACCGGCACATAACTTGCTGCCCGTCCTCAAACGACGCCTTCATCGAGGATATGGGTCTTTCAGGTTTGAATAAAGCCAGGGTGTGGGGCTCAGCTTGCAAAAAGTGCTCACAGGCAATACTGACGATGGTCTCGACTCAAGCCGGAAGAAACCACTCAGAGACAGCAGTCTTTGCAGTGAGACCCAGAGACCACAGACTGTCCTCTTGAGCCGGCCGAGACAGGAGCACACTTCGACGCAGGGAGGAGAGACTGACCCTACCTCAAGCGCAAGGGCGAGGCAGAAAGAGAAGCAAGGTCCCGGATGCTCGCTCACGGCACACACAAGCCCACAGCCACCCCCTCCCAAAGCTTTATGATCCTGTGTGTGTAAGACGTTGTAACAAAAATTCGAAGGAAAGGGACGTAGGTTTCCGGGCCTACGGACTGGCGGACTGGTGAAGCTCTCTCAAGGAGTGCAAACTGTAAAAGCTGCGCTTGTTTGAAAACCACACACCTTTGACATGTGAATTTTATGGGACGTGAGTTCAATACGAGGGAACGAGGTCCGATGTGCATCCCCCGCCCCACCCCCACTCGTTTTTAAGTCCGACCCATGGGAAAGACTATTTTTTTAAAATTATTTACACACATCCGTGTAAGTGTAGGTCACATCTGCACAAATGACCTCAGGGGCCAAATGGGGTTACAGGCAGTTGGGAGCCGCCTTATGTGGTTGCTGGGAACCAGTGTCCTCCAGAGAAGGCAATAACTCAGGGTAGGGCAGATCTGCGTTTCCAACCGGCACGGCTATTGAAGGGACGAAGGAGGAGCACTGAGTCCTCTTAACCACTGAGTCATTTCTCCAGCTGTTAGTGCTCTTATGTCAGAGGGGGGGAGGGGGAACTGGATTCTACAGAGACCACGGTGGAGTCATTTGTGGGGAGATCCCACCCAAGTGTAGCTTTGTGAACCAATGACTTTGTTGTGGTCATGCACAGGAGTAGGGGTGTCCCAAAGGACATGACACACCCCAGTGTGGGCCACAGGTCAGGAAAGCTCTGGAACTCCCCTGCACAGCTTGTGGCTGCCATCGGGCCCTGTCCGCCCCCGAAAACCTCCCCTCCCAAGTAACGGCTGCTTATATAACTTGGGGATGGGAGACTTATGAAGCACCCAACGTTTCTGAGTTGCCGAATCTCAGAAGAGACTCCAGAAGAGAACGGTTTAAAAACTTCAGAGGAAATAGCCACCCAGCTATTACTTCCAGGTTGGATACCGGCCGATCGGTGTCACGTGGCCGGTGGGAGGAAGCCACCTGCTTCAAACCCACAAGTTGACCTTCTTAGCTTGACCTTCAAAATGTTCAAGAAAAAAGCTGTGCAGAGAGCTCTCTTCTTCCCATGGGGGTAAGCATGGAGAGCTAGTCTAGCACAGGAACGGGGTGATTTTTTTTTCTTCTTCTGGTGCCTGATGACCTGAGATCAAAGCCATGTGTATCCGGAAAAGGAGCTTAGCCAGACTCTGTCTATTCCCTATTCTGTGATGGAGAGGCATTCCCAGGGCCTGCTCGTTTCTCACAGACACAGCCTGAAGCATATCGTAAGCACTGTCTAGGTCCGCTGTTTGGCTGTTTGTATCCAAAAGGATTAGGAGGGCTGGTTGTGGTGAGAGCTATCGCTCTGGGCGGGCAGACTTTGGCTTTTCCATTCCAGTATGGAGATTGTTTGGGAAAAAAAAGAAAGAAACAACTAAGAAAACAATCTCGATGTACAGGAGCTAGGGTGATTGAACCCCAAGATTAGTTTCAAGAGGGGGATTAAAACATCTTGCTACAGCCAGTGTGCTTAGGGGGCCCTGAAGTAGGAGAGAGAGAGCTTAGTTCTAGAAACAAACAATTTCTTGGCCTTATATAGTCCTGGGGGTAGAGGGAGTGAGTGGTTTCATGGGATATGTATCAGCCTAGGTGCCAGGAATGAAGGAGGAGGTGATATATAAGAGGGCGAGAGTGAGCTTCCTCCGCAGCTGCAAGGCCACCGCACAGGTATGTTGTTCTTTACTAGGCTGTAGGGAGGCATGGCCTGATCCCCCAGGGCCTCGACCTCTCAATCTCTTACCCACTCTAGAGAAGTACCCTGTTACTAGTTCCTAAACACCTGCTGCCCCTTGTGACTCACGGCAAAGCTGGGCATGAAATATAGATAAAACCCACTTGCCCAGAATCATTTCCCCCGAGTAGCCGTGACTCTCGGTCTTGAGAACACAGTGGGTTCTCTCAGGATAGCTATTCTCCCGACCCCTGGCTCCTACATGTCATTGCCCCGAATGGAAAGCCCAAGAAACATTCACTCCTCTTCCCAAATTCTCCTGCTCCACAGTGGGGTTGGCAGGGGGTGCAGGGGTTGCTTTGCTGGTGGAGAGGCTGTTCCTAGGAGGGAACAGAACGTTGGTCACTCTGGGCTCTCCATTTCTACCTCAAACTTGACAGGCAATGCTTTAACCTCAAAGGAAGCCCTGCAGAGGGTAAGGCCCCTTGTCCCCTCCTCCTTTCCCCAGCACTGACTACCCTGAAAGACCAGTAGTCTGTCTGCTTGATGTCCAACTGGCCCGGAACCCAGGACATTCCGACCAACTGCCCATGTGACAGTTGCATAAATTATTGGATCTGCCTGAACTGGCCAGACCTAGAGGAACACTGCGAAGAAGCAGCTGCCGGGAGGAGCTGCTGTGCTGGGGTGGGGTCCTTCAGGGAAAGTCTCCGGGCTCCCGGGGTCAGGTTAACTAGATCTGACCAGCCAAGCCATGGACGCAGCCTGGACACAGAGAGGCTGCTTGTCTGGCCCACTGGGACTCGGCTGCTTCTGTGCCAAAGGCCCCTGCTGAGGAGCCCAGCAAACTCTGAACTGGGGTAGATAGTAGGATGGCCTCGGCAGCTGCCTCCTGGCCTGCCTTGGATTCCCATGACGACGTCGATGATGCGGAACCTCTTATGGGTGCTGCGGTAGCTTTCTGGATTATCCTGTTTGAATGTCTTAGCATCTTTGCATCTTGTGCCCTTGAGCCACAACACTTAGACAACATATTCAAAACAGGAGCACCACTGTCTCGAGTGAGCTTTCCAGATACTCTTTTCTTCTGTTGTCCTCCGCTGCTTCGGGGGCCGGCTGAGCCAGAGCTGCACTGGGAAGACGGTTTCAAAATGTAGAGCAAACCTAAGCCACTCAAGGGGCAGATTCTGGAATAAGTTTTAGAGAGAAAAGGTAATGGCATAGTGAGTGGCACGAAGCCCAGGCCTGTGCCTGCTGGCCTGTGCTCAGGCCTCAGTTAGAAGCCTCGGGGCATGGGAAAGGGACTTCACGTTCTCTTCTCAGATGGTTCGTGGCTTATTTACTAGAACACTCCTTTGGTTATCTACTATTCTCAGGGTATAAAGCTCAATATATTGATTGCACATGAAGTCTGAGGAAAACGGACCGATGCTTCCTGGCTACGCCTATGCATCCATACCTGCAGCTACATATCTGTAGAGCCACATATGTGAGGCCGTTTCCTGTAGCCAGGAACCCCGGGGATCTGGTAGGTTCAGAGTTCACATGAGCATGGAACCGAGGAGCTCCCCCAGGAGGAGCTGTTATCCCCGTGGCCCCCACATCAGCCCTGTGCAGCGAGTGGAACATTATGTATTTGGCGGTCCAGGAAGTGACTTGCTCAAAGTCACACAGGTCTCATGGACCAGACAGAAGAAATGTCCTTGGGGACACAGAGCGTCAACAGAGTCCATGATGATGCTGTGGACTCCCTCCCGGGGGCTTCCCTCACTCTTTTTCCCAGATTTTCTCACCCCACAGAGGCTGTGGAAAGAGAGTGGGTTCCCTGAAGAAGTGCTTGGCCAAGAGAATGGCGTGTAGCTGACCCAGACTCCTGCCCTTGCATTGCAGTCCTGCACCAAAAGTTAGGGCCGTTTATTTTTAGGAGGATGTAACTTGGAGAGTGGAGTCTACTCTAGGTCCCCACTTCCTAAGAATTTTCCTCCTCAGCTGTGAGGGTCCTCCTGAGGAATCAATGTTCTTGGCTCCTATGTGGCTCAAAACTCAAACCTTACGCAGTCCCGTGGCCCCACCGCAATAAGTGTGCTCGGATTCCACCGGGCGGCCTCGGATGAACTGTTAATGTTGATTACTGGGGACAAAGTAGCTCCGTGGCTGTGGCTCCCTGGTAGGGGACGAAGCTGTCGTGTCTGGGTGGTCTCTCCTGACCAGGCACTTCATATGAGAAGAAGCTTGGCTGGGACCATCTGTACCTGCTCTGAGGATGTTCCTTCCTGCTGCCTCCTGCCCCCTGCCTGCCTGAACTCACCTCGGGAACTCTCATCCCGCCTCTGCCCTGCACAGCCAGGGCCAGAGCATCTCTGTGAAGTTCCTTCCACAACCACTGGCACCGGCACTCCAGGATTCTTCTGAACCATCCTGGCCCTGCTGCCGCCACATCCCTCTGCCATCAAATGTCCCTACTGACTTGATGGCGACGACTCTCTAGCACAGTCCTGGCAGCGCCCCCAAAGCAGGGATCCTGTCACTCACCCTGCAGCCGGCTCCTTTCTGAACGTCCCCGGGTCTAAACTGCTCTTAGTGATGTCAGGTTTTGACGAGGATTTTGAGCTGTTAGGGCTGTAATTCAGCTTTCCTGCGGTGTTGGTTGCTGAGGTGGCCCCGAGAGTGTCCCGTGCTGGGGACATGTGTGCAGGCTTCCCTTCAGATCTACACTTGACGGGGATGATAAGAGGTTGGCATAGTTTCTACCTGAAACTGAAACTGTTTGGTGGACCTCAGAGGAGGCTCTCTAGGCCCGAGGTTTACTTCCCAGAAATTTACACTCAATATTGATCACATGAGCGACAGTAAATGAGAGGATCAAACACAACATTATACCCTAAACGTCCACTAAATGTGGCCAATCTAACCAGCGCAAACCTTATTTTACAGAGAAGAGAGGCCATACGGCCAAGTGATGCAGGCCACTGACCTCCTAAGGTGGTGTCACTCGTTATAGGAGTTTGCAGCGGCACGGGCAGTTGCAGCGTGCCAGGGGAGATGCAGTGACCAGGAGGGGGGAGGAGCAGGGGGAAGAGGGACGAGAAGGAGGGGGAGGCTGGCCGGGAGACTCTGTAGTTCCAAGAGGCTCCTCAGAGATCCCTGTCACTCACATCCAGCAGCCACCAAGTTCTGTCTCGTGACCTTAGCTAAGGTGTCCCATGTGGGAAGAGCATGACTGTCCTCCAACAGTGAGGGTGCCTGGGCTCTCACTGGGCAGGCTTCAGGGGCAGCTCTGTCAGTGAGCCCGAAGCAGCCGAAAGGGCATCTGTAGGACACTGGGGTGGAAAAGCCGAGTCCCGTGAGCCTGGGTCTGGGGGGTGGGGAGGCTGAATGACCCTGGGTGCAGCCATGCAGAGTCCCCTCCGTGTGTGCCCTCCATCGGGGCCACCCTGAAGCCTGCACGTACATATGGGCTAGCTAGTTCTTCGTGTTTTCCCAAGGACGTACTTTATTTCTGATACCGCCCCCCCCCCTCCCAGCCTGCCTGTCTCTCTAACCAGAAACAAGTCTCTGTGCGGGAGGAGGATTTCTCAGGACAGGCATTCACTTCATGGATTTTCCTATGATCTTGACCCTTCCGGCCTTGACACAAAAGCAGCCATGGCGGCTCTTTCCTTGATCTTGGTTTCCTCAAATTGAAAGCCAAGGAAGAGGTGGGGGGCGTGGGAGCCCTTTGCCTCTGCTCACCACACCCTCAGTGCGCTCTCTTCCTGCCCATCACCCCCCCACCTCGCCCACCCTCTGTCGTCTCCAGCCAGAGGCGGCTGAGAAGCCCATGGCAGAGTCACCTCCCTATCTGGAAGGCAGAGCACACCTTCCGAGCACCCGGTGGCCCAGGCCCTCTCCTGAACCCTTAATCAATACTGACACCTCGCAGCCGTCCTGCCCCTTTCCCCATGAAGAGCCCCTGCCTGGCTGGGAAGGGTTGCTCTTACTCAGTGTCGTAGCCTGGTGCCCGGGACCAGGGCGTTCCTTAGCAAGAGTCTGAGGGTCTCTGCAGAGACAGTGACCTCGCTGCCTTCCCAGGAGGTCTGGAGGGACCAGACCCCTCACCATGAGAGTCATGAGCGTGAGCAAGAGGGAACCGCACGTGGGGACTCCTGAGACGAGGGCGGGGCAGGCCGAGGAAGCTGACTCGCAGACGGGATCTCCCGGAGTCTTCACTGTTGCCAAGTGATCTTGTGCATCTTCGGAGCAGTGCTGAGGAGGTGGCCGCGGGGACCAAGAGCAGGGGGAGATGGAGGAGAGAACTCGGGGCCCCACTGCTCCGTGGACGGTGTCATTCCACACTATTCACGCCAAGACACTAGCAATGTCCCCTCATGCCTGCAGTCCTCGCCGGGGGGGGGGGGCCTGGACGCCTTCACCCTGCAGTGGGGACCGATGGAGGTCTCTGGTCTCTATAGTTCCCCATCAGTCCCGTTCCATAGCTGTGACCCGGAAGGGATGCCTCTATCACACTGGTTCTCTGCAAGGCCACCAGGCACTAGAACCTTCTGTCCATGACATTGACTTCATTCACTGTCCTTTCTCCTTAATAGCACCCGTGGCCTTTCTCCTTGTCTCCTATGTCCAGTCGCAGACATCTCTAAGGACATGAGGAGTAGACACCCTCCTCTCCCAGCCATTACTGGGTCCAGTCCTCTTAGTGCAGAGCCCTTGCTATGCACAGCCTTAGGATGCTGCGAATCCCACGTTGAGCAACTGAGGTGTTGCTTAGCATCTAGCATGATGCTAAGGACTCGGAAAAATATGAATTTTCATACCAACCCCGCACATTTCCCTGCCATTAAGATGCTAAATGTAAGTGTAGCACGACAACTTCTCCAAAGTCTCTCAAGTCTGTGGTTAGGACTCGGAGGGACCTGCCAGGGTTTGCACTGGGTATTGAATCAAACAGGAAGAGAGCTGGAAGTTCTCACCTCAGAGAATGCAATGGGGGTACCTGGTGTCGAGGCACGCCCGTAGCTGTCTAGAGCTGCACCCCAGAGGGCGTGGCCTTTTGGATCTGCTGCCTACAGGCTGCATCCTGGGTCTCAGACCTATGCAGATCCCAGGCTCCTCCCAGGGCGAGTGAGGGGTCAGGCTCAGCCAGGGTCACACATCTCTTCCAGTCAGTCCTCAGCCCCGCCCCAACTCCTCAAGTCCTGAATGCTGGATTGGGCAGACCTGATGGTGGCGCAGTGTAGAGATTCTCACCCACCACCCTGCAGGGCCGTTCTGGCTCGGGCCCCGCTTACCTGCGGAGAGAGACCCTAGGTGAGGTGCGGCCTCAGGCCCGTTTTGGTGCGGGCCCATGTACCGGGCTGGGGGGTGGAGTCCTTGATCTGGTCCAGCAGCTGGAAGCACTGAGAGGCCTGTCCCATTGTTCTAGCATGGTGGGTTTAGAAGAAGAAGACTGCTTATGATTTTAAACTTTTATTGTAAAGAATAGAGAGAAAAGAGAGAGGTAGAGAGGTGAAAGCCGGCATAGCCAGGTAGAAGCCATGGCCACGTGGAAAGAGAAGGGAAGGGGGAAAGAAGAGAAGAGAAGAGGGTAAGAGAGGAGAGCAAGAGAAGGCAAGAGAGAGAGGAGGAGTCACGCAGCCTCTTTTATAGTGGGCCAGCCTGTCTGGCAACTGCGTGGCGGGGCAAACCTGGCTGCAGCCAGGTAACCCTGAGGTGGAGTCTAGACAGGCTTGGGGCGGGCACTGCCCTATGTGTGGTCCAACACCACCCAGCATCTGCTAGAACATTGTCCCCGTGTTCAAGGCTGTGCCTGCCGGGTCCTTTCCTATGAGAGTCCTTTCCTATGAGAGTCCTTTCCTATGAGAGTCCTTCCACTGAGTCACATTCAAAACCAAAACCCCAATCCCGTGTGCGGTACAAAAGATGTGCTGCCAACCACAACCCAGGGCTTTGAAAATCCCTGACACTGAGGAAAGATCTGGGCCCTGGGAACGATCCGGTCTCAAGAGCGGGGCAGGGAAGGAGGCTGATACTCAGAGAACACAAGCCTGAGGCCCACAAGCCCTACAACAGGGTTTCTGAAGCAGTGTAAGAGCCAGACTTCCGTACACCCTCCTTTTCCCTCTGACTACACAAGCCCCTCTGGAGGACGCACACTGACTGCCCTGAGCAGGTCTCCCATGACTTCCCATCTCTGGTATTGCACCTGTGTGACAACGCCCACTGTGGCCCGAATCAAACCTGCCCGTCAGCAGTCTGACTTCTGGAATCAGACATGAGTAGAAAGTTCTAGACTTTAGGGTTCCAGCCAAAGTCTTAGGGTGCGGCCCTCAGTCACCCGCTCTTTCCCCTGGGTCCCGCAGTCAGAGCCTTCAGCAAGACATTGCTGACCTTGATCTCACAGGGAGTCGGAAACCCTCTAACAAAAGAGGAGAGCAGCAGTAATCACCCCTCAAACCGCCCCTCCTCCACTCTCCAGGGCCCCGAATCCTCCACATCAATTCTAGCAGCGTTGAATTCTGGCTGTGACACACGTTTTTGGGCTCAGAGTTCAGGGTGCAGGTTGAGATTAGAAGCTTGAGAGCTCTATGAATGTCCCTCTGTGTTTTCGGATTGTGGATCTAGGTGCCGATGGCCTCTCCCTCCCTATGTGGGAAATGCCAGGAGGTGAGCTGTGCACAGGTGGCCTGGGCCCAGGCTGAGCACCGACCTTGAACCCCCGGAGACCTAGTAGGTGGGGTTTCCACCTTGGTGGACCGGAAGGAGTTTGGTCACGCCCCCTGGGCCCCTGGCGCCTGTCACAGTTACAACCCCCACAGCCCTCCTTCTTCAGGAGAGGTGTGTGGCTATCAGACACGTAGGAGCAGCACCAAGCCTTCCCACACGTAAATAGGTTTCCCCAAGCTCTCAGCCCAAGCCAAGGAGAAGAACCTGCTGTCGAACCCTGAATCACCCCCCAAGCTGTATATAAATCCTATCTTGAATCCTATAGACATTACTAAAGGTGTGCGAGAACTACTCCGTTGTCTGAGAGCTTCTGTCATAAGAGCTGTAACACTTCGGAAGAGGTCGGCTCTCCGGGAACACCACCAGCAGCTCGGCTGCAATCCTCCCTGGCTAGGTGAGCTTTCTTCAGCTCACCAGACCCGACTCAGCTCAGGGCAACTCGGTAACCAAGACAGTAGCACGACTGAGGTGGGACCAGCTGCGGAGGAAGCGACTTCCCCGCCTGCTCCCCCCTCCTGCCCTCCCCTCTGCCAGAACTCTTGCACCAGCCCGGGCCTCCGCCCCGTAAAGGCTGCTCGGTGTGACTGCCCGATTGGCTGTCTCCCTGCGTCTGGACTAACTGAAAACTGGGTAATGACTGAATTAGGTCCAAGCGATAGACAGGGTAATGGTTGCCAAGCTGAGACAGGAGCCCAAGGATAAACTAGGTGTGGCCGCTCTCCCCGTGCTCCCTGCAGAGGACTAGCCACCTGGATGGGATCACTCCTGTGTTCACTAGTGCTCCCGAGGTAAATACACATGTGTGCTTCTTTGGGACAGTGAGGTCAGCGTCCAGGCCCAGAGGGATTCCCAGCAGGGCCACAGTTTAAGAGAGGTGTGACCAGGGTCCTGGAAAGGTTTGTCTAGATGTGACCAGAGCTTGGCAGCTGGCGGGGTGGGGGAGGGGCACGGGGCTGCCTGCAGGAGCCCTGCCTCTTGCTCCTGACCCTGCCGCAGTGTCCCAGCAGTTACCTCTGACTTCCACAGTGTGGGTCCCCATGGGCCTGGGTATCATGAGTAAGAACTTCCCTCATCTGAGAGAGATTCTCACACCTGAGCAGTTGGCAGATACTCACGGGGCCTAAGCAAGCTGCCCAGGGCTGAGCCTAGGCAAGGCCTGGGTCACGGGGAAGAGATAGGACAGGCCCAGCAGCGACCACGTAGGGCCCAGATCCCTCCACCCGTGAGTAGGACCCGGGATAGATTAGGAGGGGCCATCCGAAGCATTCCAGAGGCAATGCCAATGTGATGTCTGGACCGCACAGGAGACCATGGGCCCTGACGCTACCGGTGATGACCTCACCATGCCCTCTGCCCTCCCTGCAAATAGAATGACCACGGGGGCGGGGGTGGGGTGGGCTACCTATGACTACCCTGGGGGAATCGAGTTGCCGTCTAGTTTAAACCTGTTTCTAGGCTAGACAACACGTGGGTAGCCACCAGTTGACTCTTAGAAGCAGGTGAAGAATAGGAAGTGATCCCTATCGCAGTCCTGTGAATTCCTCGCTCTGTGGCCTCCCCGAATCGGTCCTGAACCTGGGTCTGGCCCCGCCGACCTTTAGACGAGAGGCCTGGATCCTAGTCTCCGCATCTTCCCGCCCCCAACATGGCAAAGGGTCTAGCACGCCACCGTGGCTGGAGAAGGAACAGAACAGGAAGGAAGGAACTCGGACCCCTTGGACGTCAGATGCCTGTACTATGTAGGACTCAGTTCAGTCAGGACACCTGGGTCCCACTTGCTCCTGGGGGAAGCACAAAAACAGCCTCTAAGCCCTGCCCCCTGGGCAGAACGGGCTGGGGGGGCACTCCTAGGGCCCCTGGTCTTGTAGTTCTCACTAGCATTTTGTCACAGCAAATGTCCATCAGGTGCCTCTGGTCAAATGTCCTCGAGATCGGGGATGTCTTGGGGCAGCCTCACTATGACAAGCTTGTTCCTGGGAGATGAAGCGATGATCTGATGTTATTCAGCTGGGCAGTCTTTCCAAATACACAAATCCAAAACTTTCCTCAAGTCCAGAATCGTCTCGTTTTTATATGCACATTTGCGTGAGCAAATCCCTGGACGGATCCCTCATGAAGGACTTCAGGTATGGTCTGAACCCATTTTGCGTTTAGCCGGACAGGATCATAGCTGGGGAGCCTCCTGTCCCATGGTTGAGTTTATCTCGGCATCTGGCAATGCCTGGCCTCCCTTCCTTCTCCTAGGATGCCCACACCGTGACTAAAACCTCTTGCCTCTCTCTCTCCACTCCCTGTGGCTTGTTACGCTGTGTGTGGAAAAGAGCTGGTGTGACGCCATATTCCCCACCCCACCCCACCCCCGCACCCCTGAGGAAGGTTATGCTCTGTCCCTGGCAATTATTTTCCGAAGAGAACTATTTGGCCTCCGGGGAAAGAGCCAAAGTGACTGACGCCCTGACTTTGCAAACTCTTCCTTTTAAAGTCCCACCAGACGCGCATGCGCTGTGTGTCTATCTCTGAGAGGGATGCCCGGCTGCAAAGGGAAACCCGGCCCAGCACTGTGCCGTGACGATGGACCAAAGATTCCTCCTGATACTTCTTGTAGTTGCAAGGCTCGGGGGACGTGGGCAAGACTTGGAGTGGAGCTCCCGAGGGGGTCACGCGCGTGGGGTGTCGGGGGCGAGCCTTGGAACTGACAAGCTGAAGGGGCAGGGTTCCGGCACTGCTGCACACTGTCTAGTGCCATGCCCTATGAAGGGGAAAGCCACGGGAATGAAGTCAGTTTGGCTCCAGTCTCATAGTTGAGATTGAGTCTTTCCCACGAGGTGGAGGCCGGACAAAGGCACACGGATCCCAGGGTTAGCCCCTCTGCCCCCCTCCCCATTCTCTGCACACGGCACCCGCGTTCCACATCTCAAGCCGTCCTTCCTTATACCTGAAAGGAACAGACATGAGGTCGTTTGTCTTGTGCGAGCAAGCTGCAGTCTGTGTGTGCAATGAGGGGCGGCGGGGTGGGAACCGTCCGAATGTGGTTTGTCTCCCAGTTTATCCAGGTCAGTCAACTGTGAGCAGAGATCTTTAGACACCCAGCGGGCACTTCCCGGGTGGTCTTTGTGCTCCCCGCCCCTAGTTTTTGGGGTGTATAGGGGTTACAGAAAGTTCACACACTTATAGTGTTTGTCATGACACTTACAAGGAAGGGTGAAAAGAACTAGATCTGGTTTCTGAACCTTGTTCCTGTCTGTCCCAAACTTCCAGCTTGAAAGCACTTCCTTAGATCCTGAGGTGACTCACTGGGCCTCCCACCTGGCCCCACCCCTGAGACAGTTTGTGGACAGAGTCAAAGGCCAACCCCCAGGGTGAGATGGCTGTTGGCGGGAGGCCGCTCCATTCTGTGGCAGGTGCCACAGCCAGTCAAGGCCTGCTTGGTGAGACACCAGCAGAAAAGACTGGAGGTCGGTCTGTGTTAGCTATTCTCAACTCTGAAGGAGTGCCTAATAGAAGCAGCCTAAGGCAGGGAGGGGTTTATCTGGGCTTACCGAATGGGTCCCGGTCGGCCTATCATGACACGGTGGCTGTTCTGGCTCCTGTCTGTGGCTACGGGGCATGAGGCTGTTGGACATACAGCAAGGAGCTGTATGGGGGTACAGAAAGTGTGCACACTTAGTTTACAGGTAGTCATGACACTCCCAGTGGAGTGCGGGAGAGCCAACAGTATGAGAGGGCTGGCCTATAACTTTCAGACGCCGATTCCCTGCCTCATGCCGGTGACCCAGCTCCACCCAGCAGCTGTGGTTCCTGCCCCCGAGTTTCCAGAGCCTTCCCAAAGAGCAGCCGGGGATCAAGTGCTCAAACACACGAGCTTGTGGGGTTATTTTAATACTCAAATTCTAACAACATCTGAGCTTGGGGGTGTGGCTAACTGGTGGGCTGGGGACGTGGTGGCATCTCATGATCCTCATTCGGACCCTGCAAGACATTACCTGTGTGTGTCTTTATGCCAAACTCTAAATACAAACATGTCGGGTGGACTAGACATAGAGACTTTAGAGAATTGTAACTCGTGTCTGACGAGGGTCAGTCTTGTGGCACCTCCTGCTTATTCTGCCTGGGTAGTGTGTCAGAGCCAAACTGCAGGGGCACACCTAGAGAAAGGATCATTTTGTGCCGGAGAACAGGATTCTCTGGAACAATCCTGACTCCACGAGACACAGACACGTGGTTTGGGAAAGGAAGGATTGAAAGGGTGAGGCAGGGGAAACAGCCCTTGATTCCTGAGCGGCCACTAGGGGCCACCACAGTTGAGAGCAACAGCTGACCGGCGACTCATTGCTGTGGTGGAAGTCAGGGGGACAGGGAGAGGCGGGCCGAGCCCCTGGGACTTGGCTCAGTGCTCGGCTTAGGAGATGGAAGACAAGAGAGCAACATACAATCCCCTGGTTATTGTTGTTTGGGCGAGCTAAAAAGTACTGAAATGAGAGAGCGAGCAGCTGGAGGTGCTCAGGCAAATGACTGGCTCAGAGCTGCCCACGCTGGGAACTGGGCCCTGCAGCCGAGAGTCTGTTCTCCACAGAGGGAGCACGAGTGCTCAGAGACCAAAATGAAGAGCTGACAGCAGAGGGTGGTCTTGAGAGATGGCCTTGTTCAAAAGCTTCCTGAAGGAGGAACTCCATGAGGGGCCTCATCACGCCTTAGTGACCCAGGGACCGTGTCGCTGACTGAATGCTGTGGGGGCTGGTGTGAGGGGGAGGCCACATGTTTGGGTAGCATGGAATGAACGAACGCTCTCTCTCTCTCTCTCTCTCTCTCTCTCTCACACACACACACACACACACACACACACACACAGAGTCACAATTTGAGTAAGGCCACCATTTGTGCTCTCTGAGGAAGACCTTCCAGAGTCCCACTGCGGGGGTCAGGAATAGAGTATCAGCTAAAGCAAGGGTGGTGAGCCCAACATATTAGGCGACTGAGTTAAAAATCTAACTGGAAACCATATCCAGTCTTTGTCCCCAGTCCTGGTGTGCCACTGAAGATACCCCGGGGATGCCGTTCATGCTGTGAAGTCTGTTTCTACACTGTTGAAATGACTATACCTACTGTATGGTCTCATGGTGGAGCCAGGGGGTGTTATGTGATTGTTCCCAAATTGACATATGAACAGACACATGGTTAAGAGAGAGAGAGAGAGAGAGAGAGAGAGAGAGAGAGAGAAGGGAGACAGAGACAGACGGAGGGGGGAGGGGAGGGAGGGAGGAGGGAGACAGAGACAGACAGACACACACACACAGGAGGGAGAGAGAGAGAGAGAGAGAGAGAGAGAGAGAGAGAGAGAGAGAGAACCAACGGCAGGCATTTCTCTAAAATTCCTTTTGGGGGAAGGCTATTGAGTGCGGGTGCTCCTCACCCAACCAGCGGCACCCAGAAGCTAGCCTTACTCAACATCTATGCTTTCTTGCAGTCACATAGATGGAGCCCCGCCCCCCCCGCCCCTGCCCATTCTGGCCTTCTCGGGCCTGTGTGTATGTAGACTCTAGCTCCTCCGCGGGCCGTGAGTGGGCAGAGTGGCGGGTTACCAGGGATCCGATGGACACTCAGGCAGGCGGAGGGTGTGAATCGGACCAGCTGGGGGGGGGGGATGCTCTGCAAAGAGCTGCAGCTGCAGGCGCCAAGTGGGGCGGGGCAGGTGCTGTGGGGCGGGGCAGGTGCTGGACACAGAGGCCAGTCACCCTGGAGGCGGCAAGGGAGAGAACCCGTCCCCGCCTGGTGCAGCTCGGTGAACCAATGAATTTATTGAGAGGGTTTTCTTAGGAGTTGGGGTGAGGACGGAGGGATACGTACATGAAGATAGGTGACTCAAGGACATCTGCGCCGCCAGCGCCACTCCCAGTGCGCGCCCCCAGCGCTGCCCCCAGCGCCACCCCCAGCGCGCACCCCCAGCGCCGCCCCCCGCGCCACCCCCAGCGCCACCCCCAGCGCGTGGCGTGGCACACAGTTATCTCGGTCATTGCTCTCCCCAGCCTGGGATAGTAGAGCATCCTTTTTACACAGATGGGGATTCTGGGGCCCAGAGAAAGGCAGTGGCACGTCCGAGGTCTTAGAGACTTTATATTGTTGTTCATTCTTTGGACCCCAACCCCAAACATGCAGCAGGGCTGGGACTAGGGTGGACTGGGCAAGGGTCTCCCCCGGGCTGAGGGTTGGCTGCCCACGGGAGGGGGTGGGGGGTGGGGAAAGGAGCGTCCCCCCCCCCATGGCTACAAGAGCTTTGCCGGCTCACACCTGAAAAAGCCTCCAGAGCAGCAGCCCTGTGTTCCGAGGCTCCCAGGGGGCATGAAATCAGTCATCCAACTCAAGGGAGGGGCACATTTGTTCCCAGCTCCAGATTTGTTTGTCCAGGAGAGAGGGCACGGCTGCCAGGCAAGGGGACACACAGTGGACCCTGGGGATAGGGAGTCCGGCCAGGCTCCCCGACCCAGCAGCTGAGAGGGAGGGTCACCAGGATGCTTTTCCACGGCTAGCACTTCTGGTCTCAGAAGCATCCCCTGTATGGTCCCCAGAATCGAACTGTGGCGTCAGGGGGGGGTGTGTGTCCAGATGCTCAGGGCATGCGTGTCATGATCCTGGTGCAGGCAAAACATTTCGCAACCTACTTTAATAAGGGTGTCCAACCTTCTCTAGCCCACCACCCAGCAGAGGCAGGGGGAGAGAAACGTTATTCGGGTGTGGGGAAGTGGACTGTTCAGCTGTGGTTCTTCGGGGCTGAGCCCGGTCGTCTTTGGCAGCAGTTCAGTCCCATGGCAAACACCGAGTGCTCGGTAGCCGCAGACCGGTCCTCGAGGCAGGCCGACACCAGGCACGAACCAGCAACTGTCTTTCAATTCCCGAAGGCTCGACAGTCAGCCTGAGGCGAGGCCTTGGAAGTGGCAGACTGCCTCAGGAACCTCACCAGCAGTTCTTGGGTGAGCCTCTCTCAGTGGCAGTGTAGGGAACAATTTTTTTTTTTTTTTTTTTTTTTTACAACAAGCACAGGGGAACTCCATGGTCTGGCAGACCCTCCTATATGTTGAGCCTCCAGCTGTTCTTGTACCAGTTGTTGAAGTGCCTGCGATGTTTCCTTTTGTTATGGGCCACTGCTCTTGCCAGAGAGGCTGGCTTGACGGTCATTTTAGGGGCAAGGCTGTTGGAATGTCAGCAGTGGCCCCTTTCATAAATTTGGAAATGCAATCCCTGTGATGGCCTGTTTTTTTGACCGTGGGCTCAGCTTGCGAGTCCTCTCTCTCGCCTGCATCAATGCCTTCCCCGGGAGCATCCGCCGTATCAACTCTAATCCCCCTAATCATTTGCTGCCCCCCAAATTGCAGGAATATTAATTTGAATACCCCATTGTTGTAAAAGATCCCTTCCCTGTGAGTTTATGGGTCTGTCAGCCACACAAGACCTCAGCTTCCCTGTTTATACCTTTCTGGTCCCACACAGGGTAATCAATCTGGTGGACACTTTGTCTTATTCGTGATAATTTACCAGTTCCTATAAATTGTGTGTACACCTCCTCCTGAAGCGTCCAATCTGGATTCCAAGACTTTCGGGAACGCGTGCTAACATCAGCCCCTGTATACACCAAACCTCCTATGCCCACGGCATTCGTTTGCACTATTAATTTGGGTCTCTCATATCTGTATATTTTTCCGTGATAGTCTTCAATTTTAATGTGTTTTCCTATATTTTTCTACAATTTTATCAGAAATGTTTTCCATGTAAATCTTCAATTCTATCATAAAATGTTTCTACTTCCTTTTGGCGTCTTTGATCATTGGCCATTGTTTGCCATGTTTCTAGTTTCCCAGGAACTCCCCAAAGCTCCTGTTCTTTCTACTGGAGCGGCCTTGCCCTTGGCGGAAGGAGACACCAGCTGGGTCACTCTACCCCCTGCATCAGCTTGCGGCTCCTTTGTCACATATATAAATAATTTTTATTTCTTCCTTGCTAGCCCCACCTACTATACCTGGATGCACAATAAATCCTTGAGAAGCTAATCCACTTCTCCCCGAGATTGTCCCCACTGCCCCTGCAGGTGAGGGACCACACTCGCCACACTCAGCAGCGGCTAACTTGTAACGTTCCACTTTGGGGGATGACGTAAGAGGGGTGTCCGTGGCCAGATCCAAAGCTGCACTTCCTTCTGTAGCATGCATAGGATCAGAAATACCTAATTTTGGGTTTCTTGCCTGCTTGATACATCCTGACTAACCTCAGGGGCTGTCAGGGCCTCGATTCTTCCCCGACCCCAAAGGCGAGACATTTACCACGGATGTCTCTCTTGGACTGGCAATCCGTTGATTGATAGTTGCCCTTTTAACCGAAATGTTACTAAACATTTAACTTCAATTTCCTGAACTCTGTGCCTCAAAGTGGCCAGAAGCTGCTGTGTCTCCTCTCAGGTTACCGTATTCTCTAGAGTCAATGTACCTGTTATTTTGAGCTTTGAGTCTTTTTTTTAGTCTTACAATTTCTTTGGAAATGACCACATTCACCACATTTTAAACATTGAGCATTTTGATTCCTGGTATTTAGCTACTTTCCCTATGATGTTTGCATTGTGCTCCTGAGACGACGATACCGGCACCGGCTGTCTCCCTTGCCCGCTCATCTACAGGGGTTCCACGTGCCCGACTGCTCTCAACATTCAGGGTTTGCATTCTCAAATGCCAATATTTCTATCAATGACTTGTCTGGGTTCAGGGTCTGTTATGGCTCTATTCACAGCTGAACTCAACCTCTGTATGGATTCCGTAAACGCTCCTCCAGAATCCTGTACTATTTTAGTAAAGGAGGTAGATTCCCTGCCCCTCCCCCCAGGTTCCCCAATCAAACCCCAAACTCTTAAAGTGGCGACAGGATGTTCAATTACACCATCGTCAAATCTGATTTGTTCTTGAAAGTCAGCATACCGCCCTCCCCAAGCAGCCAGCCTTCAGTAACACTGATTCCTCTTACTAGATCACATTGCACTAGCTTTGTAGCTTTGTGCCTCCACCGCAACCACCATTGTGACTGTCCACCAGCTTCTAGAACAGTCGACACCGCTCCCTTCCAAGCTTGGGGGATCGCCCCTATGCTGTGTGACTCAGTCATTGTAGCATTTTGCTGACAAAGGAGAAGTGTAAGCCGTACAGTCCCACAGCCTCTTTAAAGAATGTTTTAAATCTAACGTTTCTATCCATAGCCAAGTCAATTCATTACAAGCCCGCCCACCGTTGTTCGCAGGCATACGCTGCACAAAGTCCAGGAAGCCCGAAGGTGCCTGTGTAGGCCCAAGCAAGTTCTTGTGCGGTGCTCTCGGCTGCACATTGACGCGCGCCATCTCCTGCTCTTCCAGGCCCCTAGAAGCAGGGCAGGGCCGCAGCTTACCTTCCGGCCTAGCGGCCTAGCGTGCTTCGCTCTCATCGTGCGGTGGAATCCCGGTCTCATTCGCCAAGCCTGAACTTTTTTTCTGCCCCCGGTGGCAAACTCTCTCAGTGCAGAGCCAGCTCTGCGACCTTCTCTCCCGAAAGAGAAGTGTCGGGTCTCCAGGTAAACTCTTTCAAAATGGTAGACGTGAAAAGTGCGACGCCGACGCGAGACCAAAATATCCCTTCTGGGATCGAGGCAGGATACAACCCAGTGACAGTAGCTGCCGTGTTGCCAATCTCCTTAAGCCGTAACTCCAGGACCTGCAGCCGGGCGGGACCCACGCTGAGCCCGCCTGCCTTCCTCCAGGACACTTCCGGTGGGGACTTGTCCCAGAGCCGGCACGCCCTTTCTCTCTGCTCCTTGGTCTCATGGTGTATGTCCTGCGCACCACTTAAGTCTGCACGGGGCGTTGCGGGGTGCGCAGGCTGCCTGCACCTACCATAGCCTCCTGCCTCCTGCAGGGTCCCCAGCGTGTGTGCCTGGTGCACCTGCCTGCCCCGGCCCCTTGTGGAGTGCACCTTTCCGGGGTGCAGGGCAAACAGTCCAATCTCTGATTCACCCAGGGAGGACTGGCCAGTCTCAGAGTCCAACAGGAGGAAGAAATAATGTACCTGGTGAAGGTAACCACCTCTGCCAGCCCCCTGCACCACACCACCCTCCGCCCACCCCTGAGTGCACAGACCCCTGACACTTTGACTCCAGAGGATCTGCAACAACGCACAGGTGATGTTTTGGCGCTCTCTGCCCCCCCACGCCCCTTTTCTAACTCTGCTGTGAGTGAACTTGGCTCTACCCCTCTCCACAACTCAAAGCGAAGCCCTCGGCTCCGTAACTGGGATTATTACAAGGGCCGCACCTGGTCTGCACAAACCTCTCGTCCCCAGCCCCCGTGGGCCTCACTCGCTCTTTTGATTTGTGTGTATAATTCACAAGGTCAGCCGCCCGCCCGAGTAAGAGGCTGGGTGTTTCTTACCCCCATTTTACAGATATGAAAGCTGAGGTTGTGAGTAGGTGAGTGTGGCTGAAGTGGGGGTTTGTTCCTGCACCCCCTCCGGCCAGTCTGGTGCCCCTACCCTCCTGTGCTCAGTGATGTCCAAGTCTGGAGACACCCCCTTACAGACGCCCAGAAGGGAAGAGTGTTCTGGGTGGAGCGGGGAGCTACTGCCCCCGTTTCCACAGACTCTAAGCAAATCAGTGTGACAGTGGCCAGGACAGGTGATGGGAGAGGCCCGGCCTTGATGAGTGTTGTAGGTCATTATCAGGAAACTGGAGTTGAGCATGGGGGGGGGGGAGGGGAGGGGGATCCTGGAGCGCGGGGGCGGGGTGCGAAACGTCACAGGGCGGGGTCGACATGTCCCTCCGGACGCCTGCGTCCAAACTTTACAAAAAGTAAACTAGTAAACTACGGCTCAGTTCCTCAGAAGTGTCCTTAGCCGCACGTGTGTCTAGAGACGGCACACACGGGACACTGGGCCCAGCACAGAAAGGGACGCATGCGCACTGTGCTAGAGACAGCGCTCAAGGCCTGGGTGGAAAGCTTATTTTTTTTTTTTTTTTTTGAGAGAAAGGAGGAAAGCCAGTGCAGTGGGGACGGGCTCCAGTGACTCGATGAGATTGTCAGTGGCCAGCGCCAGCATGGGGCCTGGCGCTCAGCCAGTGTCCTGAGAAACGGAAGATGAGGATTCCCGAGATATTTCCCGGCGCTCACACCTCCAAATAGTCCCACCCAGCTGCCATCTTCCTCCATGAATCATGGCCGCCCAAGAGGTCAAGAGCATATGTATGACCCAGGGAGCAGTGGGACTGTCACGGCCGGGTCAGGAAGGCGCGGCTTCCCAATCTGTCTCTTGAAGTGGTTATCCGGTGGCAGAGGCTGAAGTTGGTGGTTTGGGGCTCGCTCCGCTCCTGCTGCGCGCATGCGTGGTACCGCCCTCAGCGCGCCTCGCCGGAGTCTGCCTGCTTTCCTAGGAATGTTTCATGTGCTCTTGATGTAGATTCTCCTGTTGCTCACTGCAGGGCTGTGTGGATGCTGATGTCCCAACTGCAGTAGAGAATTTGCCCGCTTCTTCTGCAAATCTACCTGGTTTTGCCTCCTGCGATATGAGACTCTCAGGTCCGGGAACCCAGCGCTGTGGATGCTGGGGTCGCTATGGCTTTGAGAACGAGCCAAAGGTGAACTCTGTCCACGATCATTTTCCTCACCGTGATGGCTGCTTTGCTTGATGGATCTGCAGCTGCTTGGCTGACTTTTGATCTGTGTGAGCAAACCGGGCGCCTTTCCCCACCCCTTTACCTTTAGCTTGTGTTTCTGTATTGAAAGTCGGCCTTTTTGTACACAACATGTGGTTGGGTCTTACTGCTGTTTAATCCGTGGTGCTAGTCTCTGACCTCTGACTCCTACATTTAGGCAACTCCCGTTTAGAGAGGTTTTCACAATGGAGGGGGAGACACACTATGTCAGGACAAACTGCCCGTAGCCACAGGCCACATGCACACCGTTTGGAAAAGCAGGACAGGCTCAGAATGACAGAAAGATACACAGGGACTCCATTGGAGGAAGCTGACTTTTAGGCTTTGTTTTGAAGGTTCTGACCAACCTTTACTGCTCAGTGAACCATAAACTAAGAACCCGGAAGGGCTGTGGGAAGTCTAAGCCGCCATTTCACATGAAGGAAAGGCTTGCTCATGTGACTGGAAGCAGTTCTGTATCGTTTTTATGAGTTAGGTGCTGGTGCGGGGCTGCGCCTGGAGGCAGGGACGGCGGCAGGGGGTGGGTCACTATGGTGTGAGTTGGAGAACTCTGAGGGGGAGAGTCCACAGAAGGGGGAGTCAGGTGCCGCAGCCGGGTGGGAGGGAGACTGGGACAAGGGCTGTGGCTGAGTCTCTCCCCTCCCCCATGCCAAGTGTCTTTGTCCTTCCCTGCAGAGAGGCCTAGTTCTTTTACTAGAGGGGGGAGGAGCCGCCCAGCTGAGGGCAGGTGAGGCGATGTGGGTCCTGTGATGCAGGCCTTACTAGGAGCAGATTGAGGGAGAATGGAGTATGCAGATGGGCTGGAAGGGGCTGTGGGTGGGGGGAGGCAGCACAGCCATGCTCGCCTCCAGACATGGGATGCAGCAGCTTTACAAGGCCCCTGGCACGGGAGCCCCTCCCCCTCGCTCCTCTGCTATGCTTATGATGGCACTGGAGAGGGCGCTCGAGAGCCTGGGTGGGGCCTGGCATGTCTGGGTCCAGAGTGGCGACTCTCTGACCCAGTCTCAGGGGATACAGAGGAACAGAATCTCTAGATCCATGTGTGAGCATAGGAATCTCCCATTCTCATCCCCAGACCTTTCCCCCATGTGTGTTACATATGACGGTGTCTGCTGGTGTCTGACACCAGAGAAACCAACCCAACAGGTAGACGGGCGTCCCGCCTCTCTTCCCAGAGGACACTGGAGAGAGTTGAGGCGCCTCCCTTCTCTGACGTGGCGGGAAACCTCGGGTTGAGTTGTGTGACTCTGGACGGTAGCACACTGGGGCCAGGGCTCACGGACGGGGTCTGGAACTCTGGTTAGAGCTGTCTTCAGAGCTTTATCATGGGGCCCCTGCCCTGGGCAGGACAGACCGTTAGCAGACGGAATCGGTCTAGACGGAATAGATGTAAGGACGGAGTCGCCAGTTGTGTCCCTGTTGAACTGGAACTCCTGCTCTGCTTGCTGCTTCTCCATTAGCAGCGGTGTTTGCTTGCTCGGCCATCCCTCCTGACCCCTCCCGAGTTCTCCCAGGGCTCTGAATGCAGTCTTTTTTATGCAAGGGTCTTGGACACATCTGGGCGTGCAAGGCGCAAGCCTACAAACTCCCCTCTACCAGAGATGATAAGGTCAGTAAACAGTAAACTGGGCTGTGAGGCGGGCTCACCAATGGGGAGGCCTGCAGAATCCAGCGGGGACCCAGAAAGGAACCCAGGGTGCTGGGGCATGGAGTGGTGTCTAGAAAACACACTAGCAAACCACCCATGCAATGTCACTGGATCCTTGAGATGTCCTGTAAGCTGGAGCAGGGGCAGCTGTGGGATTGCAGCCACCCAAGGGGGGCTGGGGCTGGGGGTGGGGTCTGTACGCATGCTCAGGGGGCAGCTAGCTCTTTTTACAGGTCCTTTGTACCCTAGAGCCCAGGCAGGCCATAAGGACAAAGGGTGCCCGGGACGCAAGCGGGTAGTTTGGAAGTTTGGTGTGAAGAACTAACTTCTACCTTCTCTTTCACCTGCGTGCCACTGGGCTCGGCCGTGCGCGGCCCACGGTTGGCACAAATATTTGGAAGGTGTGAGTAAAGGGGCTGGGGGTGGGCTCAGCACGTGCTGCCCAGGCCCGAGTAACAGATGCCCGAGGAAACACAAGTGTGTGCGCACACACAGGCAGCTGGAGTGAGAGGCCAGGGGCACTGGGGTGCCCAAAGGCTGCAGACCTTCCCTCTGGGCCTTGGGTGGTGGTGGAGGGGATCCCCTGAGGGCTCTGAGCTAGAGCAGGACTGGTCCCCTCTTCTCCGCTCCAGCTCCAGAGCCGTCAGCGCCCCCCACCCCCCACCGGAGGAGCGGTGTGCCCTTGCAGAGGGGCAGCTGCTGGCTGAGCAGCCCCTGCAGGAGGCAGGAGCCTTGGGAACAGTGCCTGGGTGTGGTCCTGCCCTCACTCCCCCCCCTGCCCCGGGGAAGCCACTGCAGGGGTGGGGGCAGGGCACTGAGACAAGACAGTGGACACCACGCAGAGATGTTGAGGCAGCTGAACCGTGGGCCAGGGCGGGCTGAGAAGGAAATGCTAACCTTGTGAGTCTGCACGTCCCTGCCTGGGGGTCTAGCCTAGAGCAATAAAACCTCATGCTCTCACAGAACTCTCGGTGGACGCTCTAGCTCCGTTCTCTCTTAGACAGCGGAGCGCGGCGGCGCACCCCGTCATTCTCTCCTGAGCGTGCCCTGTGCTCAGGCTGTTCCGGGAATAAGTAAACGCTGCACTCAGCTCTCAGCCGAGGCCCCTGGTGGGAAGGAGTGAGCTTCAAATTTCCACTTCACATCCTTCTGGCGCATGAAGAGTTACTGGAGCACACATCATCCTACCGCACCCCTCGCAGCCCGGCTCTCTCCAGTGAGACTCATCTGTGTATGGGCTGTGCCCTGCCTGGGCCACTGAATGCCTTCTGCCATTTCCAATAAATCTCGTACTTGAAGTTTCCATTTCCAGACGAGAGAATCCTCCAGTGGGCCCCTGGGCTCTCGCTGGCCTCTCAGGTTTAGGAGTCGGACCCTGTGTGTCCTGCCGTGATTCTGTGCGCTTTCACGCATGCTCCGGGAACAGGATGCCCGAGGTCGATACTCAATGCCGCCTTCTCACGCTCCGAAATAACAGCCGGTGTGCAGGGCCTGCCCAGGGTCAAAGCAGACACGTTCACAGCACCTACTGAGGGACATGAGCTCCCCCATTCCCTAAACAAAAAACAAAAACAAAAACAAAACAAAAAAAATATCTCCAGTCAACAAAGGGTCTGAAAGGAGAAGTGGGTTTCCCCAGTTTGGTCTCGCTGGGTATATAAACTACATTTAAGGGTAGACCCAATGCCCAACAGCATATGGCCACCAGAAAAGGAACTCGATGACATCCTTGAAGATTTATTTTTTGTCTCATATTTTTGTTTGAGATTTGCGTGTTGCGCTGTCTCCCCTCCCCCTCCCCCTCTGTGTGTGTGTCTCGTCTTGTTTGCACAGAATGTTTTCTGATTTTGTCTTTTTATGTTTATGTGCTTCTCATCTGCACTTTTTCTTTTTTCTAATTTGCCTCTTTGTTTTATGAAAAGAAAGAAAAAGGAAGGTCTGGTGTCGGAAGAGGCGGGGAGGCGGGACGATCCGGGAGGAGATGCCACATCAGAATTCATTATGTAGTTTTTTAATAAAATGAGTTGTACTCTGCAGAGAGTCTTCACATGGCCACTGGGTGCACACCCCGTGCCCCCCTGAGCTGTGGGCACCATCTCGCCGACGCGTCTTCCAGGCAGGGCAGGTTACTGCAGCAGGACCCTGTCGGGGAACTCTGCGACCTTACACAGTGGGAGGCTGCCCCTCACGCTGGTCTGAAGCTGGAGCTGCTGCACCTGGCGCCCCCTGCCGGGCTGGCTGCATCTTGGAGGTGGATGGGGGCTGAGTGGCGTTTCCCAAGGCGCATGGGTTGGAATGCGTGGGCAGTATATCGTCAGGCAGAGCCCTGGTTTCCGGGGAGCTCTCTCTGCCGGCGTGGCTGTCAAGAATGCAAGCTGTGGAGTTGGGGAGGTGGATTGGTGTGAAGGCAGATTGAGCCTCTTGTCTCTTGCCTGGAGGCGTCCTGGGATGTCAATGTGAACCGGACCGGTCACCCTCACCCCTTGATATCAGACTTTCCAGACTCTAGAGGTAGAAATGTGTGTGTGTTTTTCCCTCATAAACTCTGCAGTCCCATGTTACAGTGGGACAGGGTGGGCTAAAAGACCAGGGTAAGAGGACGGGTTTTGAGGACATCACACAAAGTGCCATTGCAGAGCCTAAACAGGGCCTTTCCCTTTAGAATAGTTTTTCATTGATTGTGTCTATAAGCGAAACAAACTTACAGTTTTGATGTGTGTATTTTGGGGCTGTCCTTTGTATCATGAAACAGTAACATGACATCATTATGGCTCCAAGAACGACAGCATCTGGTGCCTTTTGCGTTACTTTTTACTTTATGTCCTGAAGATGCTTCCCCCCAAACCCACCTCCACACCCCCAACCCCACCCCAAGACAGCGCTTCTCTGTGTAGCCCTGGCTGTCCTGGAACTCACTCTGTAGACCAGGCTGGTCTCAAACTCAGAAATCCGCCTGCCTCTGCCTCCCGAGCGCTGGGATTAAAGGTGTGCGCCACCACCGCCCGGCCCTGAAGATGTTTTTATCCACTTCCGACTGGCCCTCTAAGAAGCAGATGCACCACTCACTCCTCATTGGCATCTGCGGGGGCGGGGGGGGGGGAAGGGGGGATGGGGATAGGGGAGGGGGGAGCTAGTCATCGTGGCTTCAGCCATGGATGAGGCTCTAACAGTGCTGGAAGGCTAACTGCACAGCTGATCACTTATTTCAACTATAAAACGTACTACAGCATTAATATATTTTATGAATCCTTTGATGATTTTATTATACACTCGTGAACATAATCACCCCCTCCTCCCACTTACTCTTCCCAGATCTGTTCCCCTGTAAACTCTGTGTCCCTCTTTTCCCTTTCTATTTTTTTATTTGTTTTGAGGCAGGGTCTCTATGATGCAGTCCTGGAAGATGCTGTGCAGACCAGGCCGGCTTCGAACTCAGAGATCCACCTGCCTCTGCTTTGTGAGTTCTGGAATTAAGGATGCCCACCCGCTGTGCCCGGCTGACTCCAGCTGCCATATAGACCACGCCCTACCGATTCTTGGCCTGGGTGGGGGCTCGAGAGCCGCTCCCCAATCCCCGCTGCCTGCCTTTAGCTGTGGAGGCGGCCACAGCAGCTGTGAGTTTGAGTAGCGCAGTGGGTTTCCTCTTCTGCCCGGGTGTGTTTTGCTGCAATCCTCCCCACCCTTCTGTCCTTACAGTCTCCCCTCCTGCCCCGTCCCATGATGCTGCCTGAGCCTTAGCTTCCAGGGAACATGGTGAGTGTGACGTGTGTGTGTGTGTGTGTGTGTGTGTGTGTGTGTGTGTGTGTGAGAGAGAGAGAGAGAGAGAGAGAGAGAGAGAGAGAGAGCCAGCCAGCCCTCCACTGGCACTTTGGTCATCCGTGAGCTGGGTTAATGTTAGTCACTGTCCACTGTAAAAGGCCTAGTGTTAGAACAGCACAGGCTCTCTCACCTCCCGGTCAGCCCTCCTCCGGGTTTGCAGCCCCGCCCTTCTTCCTCCCAGCCACCCCTCCCACAGTCCCCCAATGGTCTGCTTAAACCGTTCCTTCTCCCGGGTTTTCCAGCACCAACAGCCTCAGGCCATACCGTTGAAGACCGTTGAAGCCTCACTCAGCCCCTCCTGGCTCCCCAGGCTCCTAACCACACCGTCTGCCCTAACCATCCCCCCTCTCACCCACTGGCCGTCCCCTCTCTTTCAGCCTCAGGTGGCTGTTTTTTCTTTTTTAAATGAATCTTGCCCCTGTAATCGTATGGCTATGTCAGCCGAGGAGGGTCTTGGAACTTTTCTCTTGACCTTCTGGTCCCACACTGGCTCTGAGCCATAGTTATCCATATGTAGCCCACCACACACTCTGTTTTATCTGAGATAAATTTCCAGTATAAACTTTTTGAAGCGACCGTTTGGAACACCAAGATTTTCATGAAGTAATAGTTACAACAGTTACAACTCTCGGATCCACCAAACCGCCTATTTTAATGTCATTCACTCGCAACTTTAATTTTGGCCTCTGACCATTAACAACTGCTTGCCAGAACTGGAATTTTCTAGTTCTTCCAGACTCCTGATTGTTCTACGGGAGTGGCTTTGCTGATGTAGGCAAACGGTAATAGCCCAGCAACCCTATCACCCGTGCTGAAAAGCAATATCTATAAATGGGGGCCTGGCTCGAGGCCCCACACAGCAAGAAAGTACAAGCGGTTGCCTCTTGTCAGCCAGAAAATAACAAGCAGGCAGCAAAAGCGCATCTAAGCCGTGCGGATCTACCAGGCAGCCCTGCCCGAGGCCTGGCCACAGACGGACATAAAATAACTACCGGAGTTTATGGTCCTTTGCCCTCTGGGACAGCAGGATGGTCTTGGGAAGGAGCAGTTTGATTTCCCAAGGATCCACTGTGCACCAGGAATTCCAGATGAAGATTTCAAAGGAGAAATGACGACAACGGCGTACAGCTCGCCTCCGGGGGCCTAGGCCTTGTGTGCGACTCCTATGTAGGATGATTCTTCTGTTAGGATTATTCTAATTTAGCTTTCCAACCCCTCTCTGATCGTTCAAATGTTGCTTTCGGCCAATCCCAGATCTCGGGGTCTTGTGTCTTCTCCTGGGCCACGGGAACGTAGAACCTTGGACCAACCATTCCGTTTCTCCAGGTTGCAAGCCCGGGCCATAACCCTTCTATTCTCTACCACGAGGGATTCAGATCCCAACCCCGAGCCTGCGCAGCTGAGCGAGCCCAGCAGCCCTGCGCCCCCTAGGCTCATCTCACAGACGCTGACGGAGCCCCAGCCTGTGGCAATGAGACTCACCTCAGCACTTGGGGCTAATCTGGTTTTTATTTTTGTTTTTTTCCCCATATATGGACATGCATTTTGAAAATCAGGCAATAGAGTGGCCTCTGACTCCACTTTTTCCTCAGAGGGCTTTTCTGTGATGTGGGTCAGGGTTTAGGAATGCGTCTGAGGTACTGTGGCTGTCAAGGTGAGCCACCGTCAATGCCTAAAAGAATGAAAGCCATTTGCCACTGCGGCTGTGTGCCCAGGCAGATGTGGCAGTGGTCACAAGGGTCTGGGAGTCTGAAGAAGTCAAAACAAGATGCAAACATGAATATGTTCCAATAGCTCAAACCAAATAAACCTGCCCATGGCGCGGTCTCTAGGTGAGGTGGAAATAAGTCTTAAAATCAAACTATTACCAATAAGTTCAAAGACCAAGGGATCCCGAGACTAAATTAAATGAGAGGCAGCTAAAAGCCTGAGGTAAGGATGAAACAAATTTCAAATAAGTGTAATAAAAGCATGGGCGCTGGAGAGATGGCTCAGTGGTTAGAGCACTGGCTGCTCTTCCAGAGGTCCTGAGTTCAATTCCCAGCAACCACATGGTGGCTCACAACCATCCATAATGGGGTCTGATTCCCTCTTCTAGTGTGTCTAAAGACAGTGACAGTATACACATATACATAACATAAATGAAATCTAAAAACAGAACAGAACAAAACCTTGGAGAAGAGTTTGTTTTAATGTATACTAGACTTTCACTAATGATATAATCGACCCTGACAATGATGCCTGCTGCTGGGAACGGCTGTAGATTCTGGTCCCATGTCAGCACTGGTTTTCTTCCGAAGCCTGGCCTCATCCTGAGGGACCAGAACCAGGGGCCGGATCCTGACGGAGGAGGGCAGAAACGTAGGACCAGAGAATCTCGATCCGAGGAGGCTGGTGGAGTGTCTGCGATCGTGGACAGACAGGGAAGGTGTCACTGTAGGTTCTGCACCCTCAGAACACACTCCCCTCCCCCAATCAAGTGTCAGAAAAATGCCAGTGCGTGTCGCACACAAAGTCTCCGTGCAATAGGGCAGGAGTGAGCACTGTGCCCAAGGTCCCAGTTCTCATCGGACATGTTTCCCAGGAGGTGGACACTTTCAAAAAATGAGAAGAGAATGATGGCAAGGAGGAGAGGCCCTGGCTAGGCAGGGTGACGGGAACTCGGGGGCGGGCAGGCTGAGGTCGGGAGAGATTAGTAAAGATGAAAGAGCACTTCAGCACTGAGTCCTGGTGTGGAAGGCAGAAGACGTGGGAGATGCTCGGGGAGGAGGAGAGAGGAGAGGGCGGGGCTCTGTGCAAGTCAAGGGAGGGAGACACCGTGGGGAGATTTGAGGAAAGCGCCCCCAGCTGAGGGAACCCCGGAGATCTGATGGAGAGAGAGTACTAGCAGGAAAACCCAAAGCGACGGGCAGGAAGGAACCATGAAGGCCTGTCCCTCATCGCCTTCCCGCCAAGGAGAGGACACTGGGCCCTGCTGCCTGGAGGTGCTGCCCACAGCGCATTCTTGGGAAATCCTGGGCTCCAGCGCAGAGGAATAAGCCGGGCTTCCATGATAACAGAACAGAGGAGAGAGCGGAAGCAGAGCCTTCCCAAGTGGAACCGGAGCAGCGCACGTGCACTGGCAGGCCTCAGGGCGGGGCACAGGGAGTGTGGACTCCATCCCAGCATGGAGGTGTGAAGGGCCGACAGACATCCGAGTGGTCACAGATGGCCTTGGGTCATACTGCTGCCCTGAGGCCTTCCAGAGGGAGGGACAAACTGACTTCAGTCACCAAAGCCCCTAGGGCAACCGTGACACAGACACAGGTGACAAGTGTCCACTGGGCCATTGTGTCCGCTAGAGAGACCTGCGTGGGGCCTGGCTGGAGGGGGTGATGGCAGGTAACTGAGGGCAGTCTCGTGATTCACGAAGTTCCGCCTCTGAGTAAAGGTGTCCTCCGATGTGCTTACGCTACAAGACTTTGCTAGAAGCCGGTGGTAAGCGGCTGTATTTAATATTAACTGTGCATGAGAGATCAAATGTACTGGCATGAAATATATACATTAAAATAGAAAGGCCTAATACTAACATACATACCACACATAGACACACACCACACACAGGCACACACACATACACACACACACCACACAGGCACATACCACACACACACACACCACTCACAGGCACACCACACACACCACCCACCACACACACACACACACACACACACACACACCACCACACTACACACACCACACACACACCACCACCACACACACATACCATACACACTGACACACACAGCCAAACACACACACCACATACACACACCACACGCACACCATACTACACACACCACACACACATACACAGACACACACAGACACACACATAGCCACACACACACACCATACACACACACCATGACGTACCATGACACATGCCACAAAATTAAGTGGAAACCCAGCTGCAGAGGGCCTCGGGGTGGATCCATCTGTGCTGCAGCCCACCAGTCTTACGTGGCGGCTGTTATACATCCTTCCTGTGTGGGTGTGCGATTCCAGGTCACCGTGTGTCCTTTGCGGCGTCTGACTGCCACGCCCACACCCTGCCTCCTCCTCTGGGACCACAGGAGCTGAAGATGCAGAGCCGTGAGCTTAGCCAAGTCTTTTCAAATGCCTGTGTGGCACGTGGCTTCTCGCAACGGCTGTCAAGAACTTCCCGGCCCGCTAAGGTGCACTTTGCCCTCCTTTAAGCTGAGACAGGAGATGCAGAGCCCCAGAAAGTGACTTGGGAGATTGGAAAGTCACTTTGGGAAAGCACCGGCTCTGGAGACAGCCACGAGGGTCAGCGTGTAAAGGGTTCCAGGAGAGTGGACGTCTTAGCCCTGAAATATTTCTAATCCAGTGTCGTAAACACAGTCCCACCCGCACTGAAATGTTTATTTAATGTCTAGTGCTAATGTTTATTTAATGTCTAGTGTCTGTTTCCCTAAAATAAATTTTAAAATGTTCACTTCTTTGAGAATTTCATGTATTTTATTTACACCATTTCCACCTCTCCTCCCTTCTCTGCCATATTCGCTCCTCTCCTCAAATCCACGGCCTCTTTTTAAAAAAAATAAATTGTTGCACACAGACACAACCTTCTGAGTCCATTCAGGATTGCTCCCATGCACACGTGTTTAGAGCTAGTTACAAAGACACACTGCCACGCCCAGCTGTTCCACGAGCTCTGGAGAGCCGAACTCACAGGCGCTTGACCAGCTGATGACCAGCTGAGTCACCCCCCCCCCCCATCCCAGCCTTAAACATCCTCCACAGCACTGGGACAGCCACTTCCCCTTCTGACCACTAGATGTCACTCTGTACTCGGCCATAGCACCACGCTTTCCCTTCCGACCACTAGATGTCACTATGTACCCGGCCATGACTGCGCTTCCCGGTTCCTCGAAGCCTGGGGTGGGAAGGATGGGCAGGTTCTGGTAAGTGCCCCTTCCCAGAGGCTGGACTAGAGAAGGACTGTTGTCTGGGTTCTCACATCGCGGTGGCACAGGAACTCGCAGTCAGCTGTCAGGATGCTCACGGCTTTTTTCACTGATTGGCTCCCACAGCTCAACTTCCCACCACGTACGTAAAATCAAAGTGTGAGGTTCCCTGTTAAAACCTGCAGGAACCCCCAGAAAAGCAAGTGCGTATATTCTAAGCGTGCGTAATCCCAGCGCTCAGACTCCTCCTCGGAAACTTGATAGCCAGCTAGCCTGGCCTACGAGGTCGCAAACTAGACACTGGGGCCTCAAAAGAGGGCAGCGCTGACTGACACCCGAGACTGTCCTCTGACCTCCACACATGTGCACGCCAGGTCTCATGCAACATCACGCACTTATATCAAGTGCACACAGTGCTCTCGCGCTCGCTCTCTCCCCCCCACACACAAGGGCACACACAAACACGCACACACATGAACATGTACAATTGTGTGCGCGTGCACATGCACACATGCAAACACACGCAAACACGTTTTTTTTTTTTTTTCAGAAAACATGGAAATCATGACCCACGGCATACATGTAGGCAGGGGGTGATCGATCAGACACAAGGTTTTACGAGACTCCCAAAGCCTGTGATGCCCAATTATCCTGCGGCCTAGAGATGCGGCTGTTTACCAGCTGCCCGTGACATACTGGGCATGCAACAGACAAGGCCCGGAGAACACAAAGGCTTATGAAGCACATGAGGTAGAATTTTCCCGTAGGCCGCCGTCCCTGAGACCGCTTGACCTGGGAAGGCCGACAATAGTCCAGTTATGTTGGAGGGATTTTTTTTTCCAGTAACAAAGCACTGAGTCAGGCCTCAACACACTCCTGCTGACCCAACCCTGGCGAGTCTGAAGGGGAATGGGAAGGCCACAGCCAGCCTGACTGATGACAGGTCCCTTCCTCAATAAAATGCAAGACACACACCGTGCACACACACAAGGTGCATTACACATCCTGTGTTGGGGGCACCAGGGGGGGGATCCTGTGACGGCATTAAGTGGGGAGGGGGTGTGGCCAGCTGGGCTTCAGAAGTACCCCAGCTCAGTCAACTGCTCTGGAAAATACACACCACCCAAAAAATATAACGTTCAAGTTGAAAGTGAGTTTCGAGAATTCGAGAAGGGATCATAGCAACGGCCGGTTTAAGGAGCCTGAAGAACAGCACACCAAACCTTAGAAGATTTTTTTTTGTCAACCGGTGGTAACTCAACTCAGACACCAGCCAACCAGTGACCCCCACCAGAGTCCAGCTTGGTGACTCCAAAGGCAGGTACGTCACCTGTGTCCCACCCTAACAAGTGACAATCTCTCAGACACATGAGCGGAGGCCCATCCTTCAGTCAATCTGTGTCCTAGGCTCTGTCAGGACCACATGCAGCTGGGGACAGTGGGGACTGGAGAGCTGGGATCTCACTCGAGGTCTCCTCTCTTCTGCGGGGGCGCTCACCTCCCACCATCATGGCTGCGGGGCCAGTGGGTCACACAGCAAGCTCTGCTAAGTGGTAGGTGGCGGTCACTGGCCAGCAGGAGCGAGGCCACTAGAGGGGACTGCGGACGGCTCCAAACTTGGGCGGGCCTTTGGGAAGACTCCTACGCAGGAACTGTCTGATAACTCTGCTCTTCAACTGTGTGTGTGTGTGTCTGTGTGTGTGCATTGTGATATGTGTGTGTGTGTGTCTGTGCATTGTGGTATGTGTGTCTCTGTGTGTGTGAGTGTGTCCATTGTGGTGTGTGTGTTTGTATGAGTGTGTGTATGTGTGTTGAGTGAACCCAAGTCCCAAGTATGGGTGGAAGTAAAAACTCACCCGTCGCCCCATCACGGGTACAAATCTGTCGAGTTTCCTGGCACCCTCATTTCCTGCCAAGTCAGTCAGAACCCTGTGGTACTGTGCACCGTGCGAATGAGGTCCATCTCTCTTCATCAACCAGATTTCCCAAGAGCTTAATCTTTGGCTCCGTTTGAATCTCATCTTTTCCTCTTCACGGATCCCTGCCTTCAGCAAGAGGCGAGACTGTTATAATTCTGCGTTTGGGGGCGTTGATAGTCACACACGCTGTATGCTCAAGTGTCCCAGCAGTGTGTGTGTGTGTGTGTGTGTGTGTGTGTGTGTGTTACAGCTTCAGAAGCATGGTCTGCTATGGCCATGGCAGAGACCATGGTGGCACACAGGCAGGCAATGGAGCAGTGGCCAGGAGCTGCGTCCTGATCTGCAGTCAGAAAGAGACACTCTGGGATTGGTATACGCTTTGTGAAACCTCAAGGCCCAACCGCAGTGACACAGTCCCTCCGACAAGCCCATGCCCCTCAATCCTTCTAATCCTTTCCCACAGTCCCTCTCCGAGCTACCAAGCATACACGAGCCCGTGGGTGCCGTTCTTGTTGAGGTCAGCACGATACCTCACACCCAGGTGACCGCGAGCCACCACACGGGTGCTGGGAACCGCACCCAGGTAAGCACTCCTAACCACTGGGCCACCCAGCCCCGCGCTGGCATTTAAACGCCAGCAGTGGAGGGCGGGTTTAAGGTCTGTATTCCGGGGTGGCTGCATGACCTTGGCTGTTTCCTTTCCTTCCTGAGGAACAGGTAGAAATGCACCGAGGCCACTTCTGTTAGCTGAGCAAGAAGCTCTGAGGCTTGACCGGGCCCCATAACAGGTCTCAGCTGTTTAACTGGTCCCTTCCTCGCAGGCCCCGAGCGGTGCTGCCAATGGCTTTCCTGGGACGATAATTAGATTTAAGCCCCCGGTCCAGTCAATAGATCCTCATCTCGGGGTTACCAAGCCGATCGCGGCCAGTAATTTACAGCTTGAGTTGTTCTGAAATCAATACGGATTTTGCTCTTCAACAAGAGGGCCGTAAAACACTGCGACGGGCGGGCGGGCCCCCGGAGCCAGCTCGGGGAGCAGAGCACTTACGGAGCCTGCAGAGGGGCCTGGCAATTAGAGCAGAGGAAGATGGCTGGCCTTGGTCCAGCGGGCTGTGGCCGGAGCCAGCGGGAGCCCCCCCCACCTCCCACCCCCCCCACCCCCGCCCCAGGGCCTGCCTGCTCTCAGCTCTTCTTGTTTGACAGGTGCGGTGGGGAGGGAACAGGTTCCCAGTCAGGATATGAATGGCATTTGGGTGTGACTGTGCAGCTTTTCTACACTTGGGGGTTGTCCTGAGTTCCCCGATGTTTGGGCCTCTCATCTGTAAAATGGGTGGATGGTGGAGACAGTAGCCCAGATGGAGAGAGGCAGCCATATTAGACAGCACTTGGGTTAGCACAGTGGGGGAAGCTGACCCAGCTGCAGAGGGCATGGGTGTGGCTATGTCCAGTATGGGTGTGGGTGCCGAGGGGGGTTCCTGCTATGCCTCCTTCTACTGAAGGAATGATGGAGCACCCATCCAGGGCCACGGTGAGATAATTCATCAGGGCTGAGTGTGGCGGACTCTGCAGAGCCCAGTCCACCGTCCAAGTAAACAGCCAGGGGAGAGTGGACTTTAAAAACCCATCTCCGGGGCTTCTGGATGTGTTGACTCGCGACTGTAACTCCAGCACTGGGAAGACAGAGGCAGGAGTCTGAGGCCAGCCTGGGTCACACAGTGAGCTGCAGGCCGGCAAGCGTTCCAAGCCTGGCGCAGTCTGCTCGTGTGTGAGTGTTGGCCCCATTTTCACGATGGGAAAATCGAGTCAGAGACGTGGAGTTTTTTTATTTTTTTTTGTTTTGTTTTGTTTTTTTTCCCCAAGCACAGCCAGCCATCAGAATAGTGCTGTGGCCTGGATGTGAAATCCCCCCCCCCCCCAGGCGTTGGAAGTGTGCAGAAGAAGCCTGGGCTCCCGGCCAGCTGTGCGGTTTGGGAAGGCTTTGGAAACATCCGGTGGCACCTGGCACACTCAGAATCGGTCAGTAAGCTTTGGCTTCATATTTTCATTCATTCATTCATTCATTCATTCATCCATTCATTCAATGTATTGAGAACCTACCAGGACAAACACAGTACGGCAGAGAGCAAGGGTGGGTCCCCAAGGAGCACCCAAGTGAGAAAGCCTGACAGAGCCAGGAGATGGGGCGGGACGGGGCTGTGTTCCTTCCAGGACTCTTAGCCAGTCATAAGACTTTGATCATCCTACTCAAATTCTGTACAACAACGTGTATGAGAGCGCAGGTCAGTGAAGCTGTCATACAGAGAAGTTTCCTAGAGGGGGCAGCGTACCAGGTAAAGACTAGAGTCAGAAAATCACTCAAAACGAGTCCATCTGAGTTCACCTCCGAGGATACTATTTCCAGTGTGCACACGCAGCCACGGAGCTTGCCCAGGTCACACACAGCCTGTTATCCCCAGGGGAGAGGACCAGGGCTCTATCTCAGGAGGACACCTACCCCAGCACTGAGGTTCAAAAGTGGCCTTGGCCACTCAAGCCACCAAGGTGACATCTTTCTATAAAAGATCTCACAGGCAGCCCAGATCCTTTCCGAGGGCTCCTCAAAATCCAACAGAATATATCTGAATTTTTATTGCCCACCCCGTAATAGGACCATAACTTATGGCTGCTGGCAGGCCAGGCTTCGGCAGCCTCCATAAATCTGGCCCTCTGATGGAATCCACATGCGCCCCAGCAGAGCGGGCAGGGAAGGAACTGGAGCGAGAGCCGAGGCCTTTTTTGGGTTAATCACAGCCGGAATATTAACCACGCGTCCTGCTGATTTCCTCGTGAACAGATTCAGACGCCCCAGCACGCAGGCCTGACTCTGCTCACACAGTCAGAACGGCGAGTGTCCGGTGCTCGGGGCTCACAAAGCGTCCTGAATGTGGGGCAGACCAAGATTCATTTTCTCTGAGAAAAACAATGTTTCAAACACTCCCAGGGGGTGGGGGTTGGGGGGGTGGGGGAGGGGCCTGAACCACCCGGGATGGATGGTGGTGTTGTTTGGTTTCTCACTTCCAAAACAGGCTCACGACTTTCGATGAATGCTTGAAGGATTTTTCTGCCTTCACCTTCATTTCTTCCTTCCTTCTTCTCTTCCTTCCTTCCTTCCTTCCTTCCTTCCTTCCTTCCTTCCTTCCTTTCTTTTTTTTTAAAAAGCAACATGGCAGTCTGTGATGGGCTTTATCGCGTAAAGGAGGTCAGACACTAGTGGAACCGAAGGTTAAGATTTAGAGAGGAAAGTCTCAAGTGATTCCCGGGCATCCCAAGGTCATTCTCCATGAGCACGGACACCATCTTGCCCCAGGGCTGCTGCTGTCCTTTCCAGAGCCGAGCCTGCCCCGTGGGGCCTCCTGTAACATGACAGCTGGGTGGGGGGTGCACCAAGGGTCCCCAGTTCCCAGGTGGGGAGACAGAGCCTAACCCTTTCCTTTCCTTTCTCTTTTTAACGCACAGTCTTTCCTCTTTAGTCCCTAAGTAGCGGGGACTATAGGTATGCCCTCTCCACAGAGGTATTTCCTCCGGGGCTGAGGTGCCCAGAGGGCCAGCTCACCTTTAAATTATTGTTTTTGCATCTCCTGCCTCGCAAGGAGCGTTGTGGATACTAAGTTTCCAACCAAAGGCTAAGCAAACACAACAGGCACAGATCTGCCGCTTGGGCCTCAGAGTTCCCCAGTGAACTGGGTCTTTGAGCTCTGATCTCTTTGCAAGGGGGAGGTGACATGGCTTGGTCCATGGACTGGGTGAACTTCCGCTTATTTCCACATGGTTCCCCTGTCAGGGAACAGAACGGAATACCCACGGTTCGGTTCACACAAGATGGCCCCGGGGAATGCTGCCTCTCCCTTCCCCCAGCCCCTCACAGCCGCTGAAGGGATCTCTTCCTCCCAAATCTCTCTCTTCCCAATGGATCTGTAAGGTCCCCCACGGGCTCGATTGTAATGCAACCAGTGGCCAGCAGGTGGGGCTGTTTGGAGGAAGTAGTGGAGACCCGGTCCCTTCCTGTCTGCGATGGTCACATTCCTCCAGCCACGGTGTTTTGTCCCAGCACATGGTGCCAGGCGGCAGTGGACCCACTGAAGCTGTGGGCCCAGAAGTCTCTCTGCCCACCCTACATTGTTTGCGTTGGATATCTTGACCGTACTGCGTACCGCTGCCTGCGTTCTTCTTTGAGACAAAGTTTCTCTTTGGTCTGGGCTTGCGGGGTTCACTAGGCTGACTGGCTGGCAGGCAAGCTGCAGAGACTGCCCTCCTCTCTGCCTCCCCAGCGCTACAAATGACAAGAACACACCACAGTGTGAGCCAGCTTTATTCCTGTGTGCCAGAAGCTCAGAGCTCCCAGCCAAAGAGAGGCTCCTCATCGGGTCCAGCCAGAGCACTCTTCTCACAACGGGAGGGACCCGGGAATCTCAGTCCTGGGCCAGTGTAGGCATGGGCCCTGGGTGGAGGCTGGGAGCCCCAGGCAGTGGCTGCACCATCACAGCCTTCATGAGGTACTGTGGGAGAACCAGACCTGGAGCTGGGAGCTGCGGTTGCTAAGTGGTCAGAAAGGGACACACTTTCTACAGGGCGCTGGGCCCCATTATTATCTCAGAGGAGGAAACGGAGGCTCAGGAAAAGTAAGAAGTTCACCCAAGGTTGCACGGTTTGGAGGGATGTGAGGGTAAAAGCTCACTTTGGTTTGGCCTCCTTGGGAGGACAGGGGAACTGGAACCTTTATTCTAGTCCCAAACCATGGGCTGGAACCCAAGTGTCCCCATGACCCAGGCAGAGCAAGGCTGCACCTTGAACCTGGAGAAGCTGCACTCTGGGCAGGACACGGACAGGGAAGATACCTGGGTGGGGGGAGGCAGTTGTGTGTTCCAGGAACCACCCCACTATCCATGAGTGTGAACGAACGCTTCAGCCGAGGGGAGCTGCTGCCCGCTGGCTTTGGAAGGTCCGGTGATTTTGACTTTTCCTGATCTCTTATGCCATGCACTTAAGAAACCCACAGACCCTACCAAGGCCAGAGGGAGGAGCAAGGGGGGAATGCCAGCAAAGGAAGGCACCCCTGAGCCTGGTGCAGGGAGACCTGCATGCAGCCCACCTCTGCCAGGGGGTACATGGAAAAAGAGGGTGTCCCGGCTAGTTTTATGCCAAGTTGGCACAAGCTAGAGTTATCTGAAAGGAGGGAAGCTGAACTGAGAAAATGTCTCCATAAGATCCAACTGTAAGGCATTTCCTTAGTGATTGATGTGGAAAGGGCCCCGCCCACTGTGGGCGGGGCCATCCCTGGGCGGTGCTCCTGGGTTCTATAAGAAAGCAGGCTGAACAAGCCATGGGGAGCAAGCCAGTCAGCAGCACCCTCCATGGCCTCTGCATCAGCTCGTGCCTCCAGGGCCCTGCAACGCTGTTGGTCTCGTGTCTTCACTGATCTTCACGTCCCTGAGAGAGGCACAGCTGAGACTTTTTCCAGGCGTTCCTGAGAGCCCTGGTCCCTCCTGCTGACTCTTACCGAGGCTGAGGCCTGGCTTTCTCCACTAGGTAGTACCAGCACTGCTGATTCGTGTTTGCAACCCAGACTCTACCAAACTGGACTGCTGGTTGCATTCGTGAAGTGTTTGCGAGTGGACTCAGCTGCCTCTGCTGCCCTGTGAGCTGAACTGCTGATTTCCAGACAACACAGACGGGATGTGCTCTAAAGAACCATTTCTAAACACTCCATTTCCCCCGAATCCTTTCCTTTCCATGACCTGGTAGTGGGTGGTGGGCTAGAAGGGAGGTTAAAGCATTTAAGAACCATCACTAAAAGTAAGGTCTGAAAAATATTTAAGTTATACATGTGTGAGTGTATGGATATGTGGACGTGTGCGGGGCATGAGTGTGTGGATGTATGTGGGGTGTCAGTGTGGACATGTGTATGGGGTGTGAATGTGTGGACATGTGTGTGAGGTGTGAGTGTGGGGACATGTGTGTGGGGTGTCAGTCTCTGAACATGTGTGTGGGGTGTGAGTGTGTGGACATGTGTGGGGAGTGTCAGTGTCTGAACATGTGTGTGGAGTGTGAATGTGTGGATATACATATGTGTGGAGTGTGAATGTGTGGATATACATATGTGTGGAGTGTGAGTGTGTGGATATGTGTGTGGAGTGTGAATGTGTGGATATACATATGTGTGGAGTGTGAATGTGTGGATATACATATGTGTGGAGTGTGAGTGTGTGGATATGTGTGTGGAGTGTGAATGTGTGGATATACATATGTGTGGAGTGTGAATGTGTGGATATACATATGTGTGGAGTGTGAATGTGTGGATATGTGTGTGGAGTGTGTGTGTTAGTATGTAGACATGTATATATAATGTGAGTATGTGGACATGTGCATGGACATGTGTGTGGAATTGAGTGTGTGGACATGTGTATGGAGTGTGAATGTGTGGAGATGTGTGTGGGATGTGTGTGGAGTGTGAATGTGTGGATATGTGTGTGGAGTGTGAACGTGTTAGTATGTAGACATGTATATATAATGTGAGTATGTGGACATGTGTATGGACATGTGTGTGGAATATGAGTGTGTGGACATGTGTATGGAGTGTGAATGTGTGGAGATGTGTGTGGGATGTGTGCAGAGTGTGAGTGTGTGAGTGTGTAAACATGTGTACCCCAAGCCCAGAGGAGGACATCAGGAGTCCTGATCCATCCTTGTCTGGCTTCGAGTCAGAGTCTCTCACACCTCCTCCCCCACAGCTCTGGGGCTGTAGATGAGCGCCCAGTCTTGTCCCCCCACCCCCACCCCCAGCTTCTTACAAGGATGCTGAGGATTTGAACTCAGATCCTCAGGCTTGTGCACTAACGCTCTTGCCTGCTGAGTCGTCCTCCCAGCACTGACATGTTTTTAAGACACTCTCTAAGAGCTCCTCTTATTTCAGACCGGTCTTCTTTGATTTCGCAAACACCCATCTCCACCGGCGGCTGTTTTCCTGTTCTCTCCACGGTGTCTTTTGATCATTATTAACAGCGATGGCTCTTTTCCAAGTCTCCAACATTCTCCTTTAGTTAACACTTCGGTGTGGTGTTTAACGTTCTTCGCTGACTGCAGGAGCTCAGCGCAGACCTCCGCTGTGTTTGCCTTAACGCTTCCCTTTGTGTTTCATGTGTAGACATGTAATCACTAGGAATTGACTTTTGCGGCTGGTGTGAGGCCGAGCTCAGAATATTCCAGCCGCAGCCCCACCCCATGCCAATGTACACTCAAGCCAGCACCAGCCTTTTGTACAACCTCCTTTCTCCCTGCTTGCCTGATACCTTTATGACGCATCTGACCTCTTTGCTCTTGCTCCTCCGCTTGGTCGTGTGAGGCTGTCTTTAGGAAGGGCCATTTTTCGGAAGGGCGAAGAAACACCACTGTGTCATGGACACAGCCCTGGTCAGAGGAGGGCCATGAAAGCCACCCAGCATCCAGAGACAGCTGTGTAGTGGCCTACAGCCTTCCCAGTTCCAGCTTCAGGGTCTAGAACACCTCTGGCGTTGACCGTGGGGCCGCGCAGGGGCAGTCCGGTATACAGTGGGCACTGCGCATGCTTGGCGGGCAGGCTTAAAAGTTCATCCTCTGCACCTTCCACGGGGCTGAGTGCAAAGCCCTCGACTCCGCGTCTGTCGCCCCTGCAGCTAGCTTCTCCCCCGTGAGCGGTGAAATACAAGGTCTCACTGTAGCGATCTCCTCCCTGCTCACTGCCGTTTAAAATATGAGACACTGCATCATCGTGTGGAGGTTCAAAATTACCTCGAAGTAATCATTTCCTAGAGGGCTGGTAGTAAACATTCTGTCACACGACTATAGATTTTCTCCCGTCTCCATCCATCACCCCCCTGGGAGATATTAGGGGGAATGAACAGAGCCTGGGAGTATCCTCACAAATGTTCATGACTGCCAGGTCCCTGCCGAGGGAGGTATGCTTGGTGGCCTGTGGCTTGGTGGCCCATGACTTGGTGGCCTGTGGCTTGGTGGCCCGTGGCTTGGTGGCCTGTGGCAAACTGGCTCATGGTAGGTGGGGTTCTTCTGTCAAGGGGCAAGAGATGCGAATTTTAGTGCTGGGTGGTCTGTTGGGCTAACCTTGGACACCCAAGATCCAACCAGCCCCCTTGGGAGCTGCTGCTGGACGCTGCTTGCCCATTTATCTATCTCGTGAGCTGATTTAATCTTTAGTCTCCGCAGGACTGAGTTGCTGTATTAGCTAACACTGTTTCCGCAGTGGAGGAAATGGAGGCTTGGAGATGTTGGGTGTCTTGTGTTGGCAGAGCAGGCTTTTTGGATCTGGCATGTCCTATTTCTAGGGGTCGAGAGCTATCTCACAGCATACAGCTGTAGGCTTAGATCTTTTTCAGAACCTACTTTTAATAAGGGTTTTCAACCCCCCCCCCACACACACCAGCCCACTCTCCAAAGGTTGGGGAGAAAAAGATAGTAAATAGAACAAGGGGGCATGGACCTGCTTAGAAAGTAGTTCTCTCAAATCTCTGTCATCAGGATACCAACAATCCAGTTTAGTGGTGTCAGGATACCAAGAGTCCAGTTCATGATTCAAACATGAGTCAGTAATGGCAGCACAATCCAGCAGAAACCGCTAAGCCTCTGCCAGATGGGCTTGTGTCAGCAGGACGACCAGGACCAGCCAGGATGCCAGCTCTCTGTCATGCCTCTGCCAATAAAGTGAGGATCAGCGAGGAAGACGTGAGACCAACGAAGCATTGCACAGTTAGCTGCGTAAGCTCCCCGTCACACTCGGTGTCTCCAAACATCATGTGTCCTCTCCCGGGTCCAGGCGTCTGCATCCCATGACGCCACCGGAAACTTTCACTTCACACAGCTTCTCTCAAAGCACACAGCTCTGTGCAGGCCGCCGGCTCCTTTCCTCACTGAACACCGTACAGTCAAAGATGGAGGCTCCGGGTGGTGCAGCTGCCCAGTCAGGTTCAGCAAGAAGACACCCGGCTGTCTACTTTCTGTTGTATGGTAAGCGCTCTACCAAAGCAACCTGAGGGGAAAGAGGCTCTTCGGCTTATGCTTCCAGGTCAAAGTCCATCGTTAGGGGAAATCAGGGCAGGAACTCAGGCAGGAGCTTGAAGCAGAAACCGTGGAGGGGGATGCTTGCTGGCTTGCTCACTGGTTCACAGACGCGGCGAGAGCGCGGAGGCAGGGATGGGATGCCAGGTGGCTCTTGAGGCTCAGCTGGAGGAATCTTCCTGTGCTTCCTCCCACAGTCACTGTCTGAGGGGAGCCGTGTGTGGAAGCTCAACCGAGAGCGAGGAATTTAGGCTCCTCCCACAGCAAGCACCGTCAGGCCATACAGGCAAGAGCTGGTGCCTAGTGTGCTGCAGAGGACAGGGAAGACGGGTGGACGACCTAAACTCTGAGGTTGTTAGGCATGAGTGTGTGTGTGTGCACATGTGTGTCTGTATGCTTGTATATGTGTGTCTGTGTTTCTGTCTGTATATGTGAATGTGAGTATCTGTGTATGTGTTTGTGTATGTATGTGTGTAAATGTGTGTGGATATGTTTGTGTGTCTATGTGTGTGAGTGTCTGTTGTGTGGGTGTATGTCTGTGAGTATATGCCTGGTATGTTTCTGTGCATGTGTCTTTATGTATGTGTGTGAGAGTGGGTTTCTTTGTGTGTGCATGTGTGTCTATGAGTATTTGCCTGTGTGTGTTTCTGTGCATGTGTCTCTATGTATGAGTGTGTGAGTGGGTTTCTGTGCGTGAGTATGTGTGTGTCTGTGTGAGTGTATATGTGAGTATATGCCTCTGCGTGTGTCTGTACACATGTCTCTATGTATGAGTGTCTGAGTGGGTTTCTGTGTGAGTGTGTATGCATGCATGAGTGTGTGTGTATGTATGGTAGTGTGGGGGTATGTTAGTGTGTGTGTCTGTGTGTGTATCTGTGAGTATATGCCTGTGTGTTTCTGTGCACGAGTCTCTATGAGTGTGTGAGTGGGTTTCTGTGTATGAGCGTGTGAGAGTATGTGTGAGTGTGTGTGTTTGTGTGTGTGTGTGTGCACTCGCACACGCGTGCACGCACGCTTGCCTGTGTAAATAGCTCTAGCTAGACACTGGGCTGTGGAGCACAGAACAGCACAGCTTCACGGAGGGCACAGGGCCACTCCTTTCAAGAAGGTTGCAGGAAGTCTCCCCCAGCCCCACCCCCACCCTGTGTCCTGGAGCATCAGCCTCCAGGGAGAGAGGAGCTTTGCCACAGTGCACCAAAGCTTTGAGTTCCTAGGAAGAAAGGTTCCCAGCTGGAGGCCTGAGGACTATTCAGCTGCCTAAATACCCATTTGCCCACCACACCCTCAAGGAGCTCCCTTCAACCTAAGGAGTGCTCTTCACAGGCTCTGCGGGATGGTGGGGAGGGAGACTTCATTAATGCAAATTGTGTGGGTGGCTTTAAGGAAGAACCTTCCTCTCCCTTTTGCGCGGTGTGGCTCTCCCTGTTTAATGAGCACTCTTCGAGTCCATTTTCCTTAAGGGCTTAATGAAAGTATAATCTTAAAAATTAAGACAGAAGGAGAAAGCACTGAGAGAAAAGCCATTTATCCAGGAACGAGCCATCGAGACATTCTCCACGCTGCTAGGGTGGTGGGGAGCACCCTCCGGGAGCACAGAGGAATTTTTTTTTAAAGGTTCCATAAAACTCCAGCCCTTGTTGCTATGGCCTGGGGATTCTTGCCCAGCAGATAGGAATTGGATTTATGGGTAGAGTAATGTGGCGGTTACTCTGTGGCAGTTTAATTAATGCTGATATAGGATCTTGCTTCCTCTCGGACTCAAACTATGAAGCCCAGGCGGGAGAGAGGGCTCTGTTTTTAAAGCTGTCTGACAACTCTGGTTGCTTTGCTGGGGAGAGGAGGATGGGCTCTTGGAAGAGGTTGCTCTTGGAGGGCATTTGGTAAAAGCAAGGCGTGCTCTCTGCTACTGTGTGTGGTGTGTGTGTGGGTGTGCATGTGTGTGATGTGTGTATGTATATGTGTATTCATGTGTATGTGGGTGGGTGGTATGTGTATATATGTATGTGTGCATGTCTGTGGTGTGTGTATTGTGTAGTGTGTGTGTATTGTACAGTGTATGTGGATGTGGATGGGTGGTGGGTGTGTGTGCATGTGTGTGGTATGTGCGTGATGTGTGTGGTATGTGTGTTGGGTGTGGGTATGTGCATGAGTATGTGTGTGTGCATGTGTGTGGTGTGCGTGTATTTTATGGTGTGTGTGGATGTGGATGGGTGGTAGGTATGTGTGCATGTGTGTGGTGTGTGTTGAGTGTGGGTATGCGCATGAGTGTGTGCATGTGTGATGATCAGTGCTGAGCATCTCCCCATGAGCTTCTTGGACACTTGTGTATCTTTTTAAGAGAAGCATCTATTCAGATTCTTTGCTCATTTAATTGACAATCACTTCATTGTTGAATTGCAAAACTCTTTGCATATTCTGGCTCTGAGTCCACCTTCACAGCTCTCAATGTTCTCCCTCTATTCTGTGGCTTGTCTTCTCGCGGTCTTGATGTCATCTTTTCAGGAAAAAAATATTTTTAATTTGATGAGGAGTCAGTTTCCTTTTTCTTCCCTCACTTCTGTCATGGGTTTCCTATTTAAGTCATTAAGCCCAAGGCCGGTACAGTCTTCGTTCCCTTTACGGGAGAGCTGGGGAGACATTGACTGCCATAATCCCTCTCACCACCAGAGAGCAGCGAGCCATTTGGAGGGGACAGTGGTGGGGAGAAGGAGGAGCTCTCGATACAGTGGGAAGCCCCTTCCTTCCAGGGTGGCCAGCCACAATGACGAGGACAGGATGAGAGAATACTGGGGGGGGGGGCATCCCTGACCACACGAATCACTCAGATTCATATAAAAGGCCATTGTTCATGATCATAAGCACTTTATGAAAGCATTCAGGGGCATCTGGATGGATGGGGCCCAGTAACAGCGGTATAGGTATATGCTGTGTGTGTGCTACACGCACTACGTGTATACAAGCCTGCATGCCTGCACATTATATATGCATATGTGTGCACATTGTGTGTGGCTGTGTACTGTGTGTACATGTGTGTGATGTGTGCATGTTTGCTATGATTGTACATGAGTACAACGTGTGTATGCTGTTGTCTATGCTGTGTTCATATGTGAATATACTGTGCATTGTGTGCGTGGATGTGTAGACTGCATATATGTGTTGTGTGTGCATGTGCTGTACCACATGTGTATGAATGCACTTCATGGTTGCATGTGCTGCAGATGTACTTTGTATGATGTGCTATGTGTGTGCATGTGTTCTACATGTGTAGTGTGTGTGTGTGTGTGTGTGCGCGTGCGTGTATTCCCTGTGCCATAGCCTCCTATGGAAATCATCTTTTTGAGCCCATGGACCTCAGTAGCAGTGAGACTGGGTGAGACTGAGTCTTCAAAGCAGTCTGCCCCCTGCTTCTTGGGTGTGGCAATGCCCTTGCTGTCCCTCTCTGCAGCTGGAGATCTGGGAAGCAGAGATCTGGGGAGGGGAAAGCCAGGTGGAGCCTGGAGACGGGAAGCCGTGGCTGTGTGTCATTAAGGGTGACAAGAACTATGTGTTTCTAGGTGGAACAGGACAAGGGACCCATGGGCTTCTGCACCTGTGCTCTAGACTTCTGTTCAGACCTGTGTGGCTCTTGTGATTGGTCTGTCCAGTTTGTCCCTTCTAAAACTCATGTTGAAGCTCCCCAAATCCACAGTGTTGAGATGGAATGGAACCGTGCCATTTCTCACGGGCTGCGTCAGGTCAGGTCTCTCAGTAGCGAGTGCTTCCGGGCTCCGCAGGGATGGCGCTTGACTGCTGGTGCAGTGTCACGCCCGAAGTCAGCCTGCGTCTGCCAATCACCTTCCTGCTTTCTGCCGTGGGCTGAAGCAGCAGAAGACTCTCGAATGCAGCTGACTGGACGTAAAGTTCACAGCGAGAGCTGAGCAGATCTCTTTCTTTTATAATGTAACCAGTCTCAGGTACTCTGGTACAAAAACAAGAAATAGACTACCACCAGGTGTAGTTGCCAGTGCCTGTTTGTTGACCATTGTGGGAGGACCAAGGAGCTGTTTCCTTAGACATGGCTTTCAGAAACAGCTTCTTCAGAGCAAAGCAGAGCAAAGCTACCCCCCCCCCCAGCGTACAGCCTGAGCCACAGCATCATTTGCATACATGGTGATTAGCTCAGTTATTTTGCATCAAAGTTGCATCAATTTAGTTACATAATGATCAAGTTAGACAGTGAGCCAGCCGATCTGAGGGTGTTTTTAAATTTCTCTCTCTCTCTCTCTCTCTCTCTCTCTCTCTCTCTCTCTCTAAGATTTATTTATTTATTATATGTAAGTACACTGTAGTTGTCTTCAGACACCCCAGAAGAGGGCATCAGATCCCATTACGGATGGTTGTGAGCCACCATGTAGTCGCTGGGATTTGAACTCAAGACTTTCGGGAAAGCAGTCAGTGCTCTTAACCATTGAGCCATCTCTCCAGGCCCTAAATTTCTTTTCTCTTAACCAAATCGGTTTATGGTTTAATCTGGTTTCGTGGACACTGAAAAGGGTGATATCTCCACGAGAAGTGGCTTTGAAACTCTCCCAGGTTAAACCCACGATCCGGGCCCCACCACAAGCCTCAGCCAAAGCTCACAGCTCACAGCCGCTAGGGCCTGCATTGAGCCTCCATGAAGCCAAGACTGCGGGAGAAACAAGGAGACCTGGGAGACCCACCGCCCTGGGCTCCACCTTGGGGTGGAGTAGTCTGCTGCTCCAATGAGGCTTAGAATTGCAACTTGTTGAAAGGTCCTCAGAAATCACCTGCTCTAGCTACAGGGAGCATCACCTATGGGCATGACAGCGCCTTCACACATGGCTTCAAGGACCTGCTTGCTCTTGGCTGTCCCGTGGTCAAGAATGAACTCATGTCTAATCCGAGAGCCAGTCGGTAGGCACCCACAAACAAATATCAGTGCGCAAGCCAACAGTGCTGGGAGTGTGTGGGTGTCCTGCCATTTGCCTGTTCTGGAAGCAAGGCTTTGAGAGAGCGCCTGGCTTTGTTTCAGTGACGCAGGCTTAGAGAGTCGGACTACAGAAACTAGTGAAATACCATTCTCGAAAACCTTCGCAGGGGCTGCATACAACTCAGTCCTCAGTCAGGGATGGCCGTCCTGACATGTTGTCACCACTATCACCATTAAGAGGGAGGGGGTTGGGGGCTGGAGCGATGGCTCAGTGGCTAAGATCACTGACTGCTCTTACGGAGGACCTGGGTTCAATATCCCGCAACCACATGGTGGCTCACAACCATCTGTAATGGGATCTGATGCCCTCCTCCACTGTGTCTGAAGACAGTGACAGTGTTCTCATGCACATTAAATAAATCTTCAGGGGAGTGGATGGACCGAATGCATGGGAACCTTCCAGCCTCAAGGATGCTTGGGGGAGTTGGACTCTGACAGCGACAGAAATCATCCGTTACATCCAAGTACTTCAGGCAGGGCTTGCAGAGTGCAGCGTTGGCCAGTGACACAGTGGCGTCTGGGCACACAGTGTTAACTGGGGCTCGTTTCGCTTTGATCACAGATAATCGCTCCATCTCTAATTGATGGTGCGGAGGCTCTGCTAATGAACAGGGGTTTCAAACTGAGAGACTCAGGACTACAGCCTCCCTGGGCGGATGTGACCCATGGCCACCTCTGCTGTCGTCCTTCACAACCCAAACAGTGACTGGGAGGTTGGATGTCAGGTCAGGGTGTCTCAGGCTGGATGCACAATGCTCTGTTCCTTCCTCTGCCTTCCATCTTGAAAAGAAGCTCATGCCTGATGAGCCTCTATCCATTGAGATGCAGTGATCACCAAGCCTGGAAACAGTCCAGGGGTCTTAAAAGCATTGTGAGGGTTGGATGTAAATGCTTGGGCTGATGAATATTCATATGTACTAATTCATTTATGTTAATTATATAACACATTAATATATTAATTATATAATATGACTTATTAATAACAATAACTTGAAGCAACTTACAGGATCTCACCCCTCAGTTTTCGCTTCTGTTGAATGGGGATTAAAAACCACACACTCATAGGATAGTGGGTATTAAATAGGGTACATGATGGCCGATCTCCATTGTCAACTTGACTGGACTCAGAACCATGTCACTCAGAAGGGTATCATGAAGGACGATGTCTTCTCAGGCCCCAAAAGATGATATCAAATACCAGTGAGATCCCCCTGGGGGTAGCCAAGAATTTTCCAGACTTCTCTTCCAACCACCCCCCTGTCTGAAAGCAAACCCTCCATTAGCACTTGGCCGTGTGCCCAACATTTGCTGCCCTCTGGAGTCAGCCTAGGGGTATGTGGCAGGATGTGGTTCGGGAGACCTTGGAAAAGTCCAGGTCGTTCTCTGCTCTGTGGTGACGCGCTGTGAGTGGCTGCCTCGTGGCATGGCTGGGATAGAAGACACGTGTTAGTTAGGACAGCTAACCTGGGAGCGATGTGATGTCAGCTTTGGGTTAGATGTTACCCTGCAGGCAGCGGGGAGCCGTGGAAGGCTTCGCAGTGATAGACTGTTGTGAGCTATGAGCGAGCCCCTGCTGGATCCTTACCAGTGACTGGACAATGAAAGCAGCTTCCGCATGCATCCAGGATTCTGCCTCGTGCTTCCCTTGGTCGCACGCTTAGCCCTGCGCTTAGACAGCTGGGAAACCACCCGTGCTCTGGAAGTCCTGAAGGGGACAATGGCCGCCGAGTCCCCTAAGACTCCGTACAGACCTCAATTAAGAAACAACAGAGCAAATGGACTTGATGAGGCTCCAAACTCCGCAGCTCACGTCTGTCCGTTGTATTCTCCAGCCAAATCCCTCCTCAGCTTAGCGGATCGCTCGGGTAAATCCGTTAATCCCTTGAGTCTGGGTGGCCGATGCAGGGACAACTTGTTCAGAAAGGGCATTATTAGCTCAGTGTGGCCCTTTTGTAGCTGGGTCGCAATGTCTCCAAGCGATGGAGGCAGCGCCCGTGGCATGGCGTTCGCCTTGAGACGTGCAGAGACTGCTATTCGTGGCTTCTCTCTTCTAGCTGGAAGCCGTGCTGTCCAGCCCAGGGACCTCCAAGGTCCTCCGGTGACGGTGTCACACCTCTGGGACTGTTAGGGAACCTCAAGGGCATCGTGGCAGATTGTGTCATGGTGGTTGTGCGTACAGGGGCATGCGTCATGCATCTCAAGACAGGAAGCCAGGGAGACCAAGCCCACACAAGTCCTTTCCTTCTGACCTTCCACTAAGTCGCATCTCTTAATATCACCATCTAGGAGATCAAGCTGCAAATACTCGAGCCCTTGGGGAAAGCCCAGGCCACGTCCAGACCGTGGCAGCTGTCAATCACAGAGCTTGCCTTGAACTCCCCTGTTCCATCCCTACACTCCAGCCCTACAGCCACCATCTAGGCGATACTTTCGTCAACAAGGGTTGGCGTATTTGCCCAGCTCTCTTTTCTCTTCCCCAGCCTGGCTCTCTCCTGAGGCTGGACCGGTTATTTCCAGGGCTGGAATGTGACATGCCCTTGGTTCAGCCCTGAGACCCATGCCCTGGCTTCAAGGCTTCTCACAGACTAAACATTGACAGTTGCCTGTTCTGGAAATGTCCTCCCGCCTGCACTCCTGACAGGTCCTCAGAAAATCAGGATCTGCTCCTCATCGGGGCTCCAGCACACACACACACACACACACACACACACACACACACACACACACCGTCTCTGCTGCCCCTGTTCATTTTCCTGCCCCTGTCACACAGGGGACTGGTAAGTAAGTAAGGGTCATGTTTCCCGGGGAGGCTCCTCCAGGCTATAGACCCGAGAGACTGATGAACTTGCAGATGATGAGGCTTCCGGGGGCATTATTGACATATAAATCAAAATCCAATTTCCGCGAGGGGAGATCCCGGTAGGGTTATGAAGTAGTCTCTCGCAGTTCCTCTCGTGATACAAAATGATTTTGTCTTCCACGCAGAAGGCCTGGCTCTTGCACTTCGTCAGGCATTGTCCTGGGGTACACCTGGCCCTCTGTTCACTCTGAGTACCTCCCACGGGCGTCCACTCAGGGGGTGAGACGTGGAATGCGTGGGGTGCTCCCTCTGTGTCAGGGACATTTTTACAGTGGTCTGTACACCTCAGGGCAGTGACCCTGTGAAAGAGATGCAGTTTAATGGCATTTAAAAAAAATTTTGTTTGAGGGGGAGAGGGAGGGAGGGAGGGAAGGAGGGAAGGGGAGAGAGGGAGAAGGAGAGAGTGATAGTGAGAGAGAGAGAGAGAGAGAGAGAGAGAGAGAGAAGAGTGAGCCAGAGAGAGAGTGAGCCAGAGAGAGAGAGAGAGAGAGAGAGAGAGAGAGATCAGAGGTTGGCACTGAGCATTTTTCTCACCTGTTCTCCACCTTGTTCTCCGAGACAGCGTCTCTCACCAAACATGCAGCTTCCAACTTGCAACCAGCAGGCTCCACAGGCCCGCGTGTCTCTGCACCCCCAAGTGCTAGTGTTACAGATGTGCACTACTGTGTCCGGCTTGTTTGCGGGTGCTGGCGACCCAACCTCAGACCTTTACACCTCAGCAGCAAGCATGCCACTGAGCCGGCTCCCCAGCCTGATGACAGTCTATCAAAGACCCCAGTCTCAGCCACGTGACTGCCTTCCCACCCACTCCCCTCTCTGGCACGGCAAGTGGACCCACCCGGCCGCTTACAGCAGGCTCGGCAATTAACTCGCCGTTTCCATGGCCCCGGGTGTGGACAGTTAATTAGGGGCTTTGCTCAGGGTCACCTAAGGTTGGTGTCTCTGTGTTGGCTGTGCTCTCGTTTGAAACTTGACTAGAATGGACCTGCTTCAAGCTCCTCTCTATTCCTACAGGAGTGGGCGAGGGAGGGTCTTTGGCTTTCTGACCTTTGTTCCTATTGGCCAGAGACCCTCGATATCTTGATGCAGGGATGGTCCAACACAGCCACCGAGTTCTCCAAAGTCGAGGGGAGAGGCTTTAAGCAAGACAGACATTCCAGCCTCTGCACGTTTGACCGAAGTCAAACGTCAGTGCTGTGGTTTCCCGTTGGCTGACTCCACAGCCTGTGACACCCAGCACTTAATGTTAATTTAATGCCAGTCTGGGTTCTTCGCACCCCATTATTAAGACAGGGAGGAGAAGGGAAGCGACTGTCCCCAAACCCAGAGGTTGTGACCCTGAGTGGGGAGCAGACTCTGGTGTGTGTAGAATGCTCCCCCTGGGGACAGGCCCTTAACAACTGGCATTCTCTGGTGGAATCCCTAGTAGCCTCTGGGAGAAATGTCACACAGACCATTGGTCACTCTCCTTGAGGTCACCCTTTATGAGGTAGGACCCCTCATGTGGTTTTTTAAGTCTCACTGTTCTGTCTGTTCCTCAGCCACCAACCAGACCCTGGGGACTCCTCCGGATGTTGAATTCTGAACAAAGCGTATTAACTCCCACGTGGCTGTCATGTGAGGTCGTGTGGGCTGCACACTGCATAATGGATGCCTCTCCTTGGTGAACATTGTTCTCTTCCAGGAGACCATCCCCAATTCGTTTCCTTCCCACACACAAACTTGGGGGGAAGGGGTGCTGTTTTGGGCTGTAGACAAGTCCATGTCACACACACACACACACACACACACACACACACACACACACGCCACCTCCGCTTGCAGCAGTCCTGGTGACTGTTTTCAAGAGGCAGCCTTGTTTCTGTTGCACTGGGGCATTGACACACCCACCCAAGCTGACACTGAAAGTGAGAGACTCACAGTTACCCGAACCTATCCAAGCACTGCGGGGGCCCTGCTTCCCACAAGCTGCATGGACACCCCCCCCCCCGTCCTTAGCTTTAGAGCCAGCCACTCCAACTGTCGTGTGCCTTTAAATAAACCTGCAAACCGTCAGCCAGGATTGGATTTGATGCTGATTTTCAAACATAAAGGCTTTACTGGGGGGAGGTAGGGTGAACTGAACAGGAACATTAAAAATACACAGTCAACATCATCTGTGGCCAAATTAAACCCAACCGACTGCAGGTGTTTATAGAGAGGTGTGTGTTCCTCCAAATTATTCAGTTTGTTAAACAACAGAAGTGCTTAGGGTAATATCTCTATACTGCTCACCCTGGAACAAAAAGATAGATTTTGGGTCCTACCCCATACTGGCAAATCCAAGTATTTGTACTGAGCTCCTGGAGTATCTTTATCACCTGAGGCCATGACAGCCCACTTTTGTGTGAAACCAAACTATTTTAAAGCATCCTTTGGCTCCATTGCCTCTGTCTCTCAGCCAACAGTAAGTCATTTAGCCACGCCTTTTAAGGTTTTAAACTTTAAGAAACTTCAGGAAACATGACCAGCAGAGCAGATCTCTTCATCGCTATGGTCTGTAGAAAGAGTAAGAATGTTAGCTCGCTCAATTTCCTGACAGATTCAAATGGCTTCACTATAAACCCTGAAATATATTTCTATCAAAGTCTGGGGGCAACGGGGCAATGGGTACAGGATTTTAAGTAAACCACCTGGGCTCCAGATTTAACTGTGAGTGAATCAGTTTGACTGTATTTGGTCATCATTAAAGAAAACTGAATACCGGTCAAGTTGTGCTCACAGCTTCTCATATTAAGAAGTCTTGGGTGTCCCAAGATTCACACAGGGATCCACTACTGAATAGTTCTTTGAGTCCCTTCATCCTCAGCATCTTGCCACATGGTCATGAAGTGGCTGCTGTGTACACCACCACTGCTTTCAAAAGACACAAAACCACAAAAATTTAGGAAGCCACAGGGAGAGCAGGAGCTCTACTGAGACTCACTCTCTTTGTGCTAGGAAGGGAAATGTCATCTAGGGGTCATCCTTCATTATATGACTCAGAAGTAGAAGTGTGTCACATGATCTTCTAACAATAGAGGGTCAAGCTAGAGTCTAGCTGCAAGGGAGTCTGGGAGTGTGAAGATCTATTAGAGAGACCTTTGATTTAAACCAAGCTACTGCATGATGCCCTGGAACACATTTAAATATATGTGGGTTCTCTAGTAACACAAAAATGGAGAAGTATGTCACATGACCCTCTAGCAGTAGAGTCAAGCTAGAGTCTAGCTGCAAGGGCGTCTGGGGGCATGCAAATCTATTAGAGAGAGAGAGAACTTTGGTTTAAACCAAACTCCTACATGCCCTGGAACACATCTAAACATATGTAGGTTTCTCTAGTAACACAAAAATGGGTATGTCCAGTGAAGATGGAGTAGATCAGGTTGATAAAGGACCCAAGGAGACATGGACTTAAATGTTAAGGTCCAGTCAGAATGCCACCTCTTCCATAAAGCCTTTATCAGACTTCTCACCTTAGAAGGGATCTTTCTCTTTGCTCATATCCACCACAGCTCACAATCCTGGCTCCCTATTAGATTCACTCTTTAATACATGCCAGAGGTAGCTGGAGAGAGGTGGGCCAGCATTTAAGTGCACTGGCTGCTCTTGCACAGAACTCAGACTCAATTCCCAGCACCCACATGGCAGCTCACAACAGTCTGTAACTCCAGCTCCAGGGAATCCAATACCCTCTTCTGAGCTCTGAAGGCACCAGGCATGTGTATGGTATGCAGATGTGCATGTTGGCAAGATATCTATACACATAATTTACAACTTTATAAATTAAAAACTTTATACATTAAAAACAAATTATGTGCACATCAATATAAATTCTACATTTTGGGGGCTGGGATAGTTTATTCTTAAAACTTTCACCAAGGAATTTTTATTGATAGCTAGGATTGAAGCCATTTTTCTAAGTTGTATTTTCTCAACATTTAAAAGAAAAGTCATTTTAGCTAGAAAGATGACTCGGTGTTTAGAAGAGCTTGCTGCTCTTCCAAAAAATACAAGTTAAGTTCCCAGCACCCATGCTGGAACCCATGGAGTTTACAACCAGCTCCAACTCTAGTCCTGGGGTTCTTATGCCCTCTTCTGGACCCTGAAGGCACTACATACTCTCAGCATTTTCTCATATTCTCTCTCTCTCTCTCTCTCTCTCTCTCTCTCTCTCTCTCTCACACACACACACACACACACACACACACACTGTACACTGTATGTTATTAAATTGGGGTATAATAACGTGTTTTACAACCATACACAAACTCAGTGGAATCCCACTCAAATATTTCTTTCTTTTAAAAAAGGTTTGTTTGTTTGTTTGTTTATTATGTATGCATGTATGTATGCATGTGTTTGTGCATATGTGTGCCTGAGTGCATGCCTTCACACCACATGCATGTAGGTGCCTCTGGAGGCCAGAAGACAGCATTGAGTCCCCTAGAACTGGAATGACAGATGTTTATGAGCCACTCAATGTGGGTGCTGGGAACTGAACCTGGGTCTTCTGCAAGAGCAGGAAGCGGGAAGCCAAGGAAGGGAGGGAGGGAGGGAGGAGGGCATGGAAGGGAAGTGTGTTAGTAATGTTGTATTCCTGCAATATTTTATGTAAGGCAATTAACTTAAAAAGGTAAGGAGTTATTTTGTCTCGTAGTCTTAGTGGCCCCAGTCCATAGTCACTTAACTACATTGCTCTTGGGTCTCTGGGGAGTTAGAAACATCAAGTTGAAGGAGTGTGGCTGAGGGAAGCTACCCACCTTATGGTAGACAGGGAACAGAGAGACAGAGGATTGGACAAGATTATCCCTTCAGAGACACCTCCTGGGAACCTGCTTCCTCCAGCTCACATCCCATGGGGTCCACCAGCTTTCAACCATCCATTCATTAGGAATTCACCAATAGAGTAATCCGTTAAGTAAGTCCGTGTACTGGGGACCACAGCTCTCATAATGGAGCCCTTCCTGGAGGATACTTACTATCAAAATCATGGTGGAAATGGAGGGGTGAGGAGGGATGTGGAGGGGTGGGGGAGAAGAGATGCTCATTCCAGACATCAGGGTAAACATGACCATGCAGTAATGTGAGCTATAGGATTGCAAGTAGAAATATGTGGCAGCCTCAGGGCGGGAAGCAGCTTCCAGGCAGGGGGAAACTAAAAATGGGTCAATGGCCAGGAGAAGCGTCTGCGAGGCTCCCAGAGTGGCTTGTTTACAGGGGAGCTTGTTAACCCCTGGAAAATATGCAGACAGAGCTAATCTTTGTACAGACAATGAGAAGAGGGTTATGCTAATTCAGTGCAGATGGACAGTCAGCTTCGTTCTTCTTAGTTTGCAGTGGAGAAGCAGCAGAAACAGAAGATTGAGGCTCTGTCTAAAAGTGTGCATGGCAGACCACAAAGAAGGATCTAGAAAGGTCTGCTTACTGGTGGAGACCCAGCTCCATCACTGAGGAAGCTAGGCTTGGATGTTCCGTGGTATGTCTTGGTATTTCCCTAAGTCAGCTATGTCTCAGGCTCTCTGCATCTGTGAGTTCTCATCGGCGAAGTGGGGGACATAGAACATGATTTATTAGGCGGCCAAGATCAAGAGTGAGACTCCCCTCCGTAGTGCTGGTGTGGACCTCAGCAGTGACAGATGGGGCTACTGTGGCCACCAGTTCAAGGACTTTCCCAGATTTATGCCCTGTTAGTAACTGCCCATTTCACTTCTGACTACTTTCCGGAAAAATCTTTGGTCAGAAATAACTTTCTTCCCATGCCCTGGAAATTGGAACAGGTCCTCCAGCTCTTACCACAGATCCCAAGTCTCAGAATATAGACAATTCTGGTCAGAGCCTCTGCTTTATCCCACGTCATCTGTTGGTTCATCCTGATGTCCACCCACCCATCCACCCACCCACCCATCCATCCATCCATCTATCCATCCATCCATCCACCTATGTTTTCACATACCTTCCCACAAATTCATCCACTCTATCCACCCACCACCCATCCATTCACGTATCCACCACTCACCCACACATCTATCCATATATCCATCCATCCATCTACGCATCCACCCACCCACATATCTATCCATCTATCCATCTACCCACCCACCCATCTACCTATCCACCCACTCATCCATCCATTTATCCACCCATACATCTATCCATCCACCACCTGCCCATCCATCCATTCATCCATCCACTCACCCATCCATCCATCCATCCATCCACCCACCTACCCACCTATCCACCCATCCACTTACCCATCCATCCACCCACCTATCCACCCATCCATCCATCCATCCACCCACCCATCCATCCACCCACGTTTCACATATTCATCCACCCACCCACCCACACATCCATCCATCCACTTGCCACCTTCAGACTGTGCAAGTCACAGAGGTGAGAAGCAGCCCCTGCTTGCAGCCATCTTGTCTAACATTGGAGAGGAGAAGACAGGAGTAAGGGGTCGTATCAAAGAAGCTGCCGGACACTTTCAGATCCAAGGTGCAACTTCCCACCCGGCCTGGGAGTCAGGGGAAGAAACTGGCACCCTAGATAAGTAAAAACCTAAAATTAAATTAAATTAAATGGCATGTCCAAACAAAAGCTGGACAGTCGGACGATTCTAGTTCAAGAGTACCTGGACTGGGCACTCACAGGGAACTGTAGGAAAGACAGGGCACAGTCTACAGGGGCATGCACAGACCATGGAACTGTCTGAGGAAGCCCTTCCAAAGGCAATGGGGAGCCGTTGGGAGCTAGCTGGGGAAGGTGGCCAGTCCCGTAGTTTGGAGAGATCATACTGAATGCCTTGAGGAACCCGGTTAGAGCTTATGAGACTGACTGAGCTGATATGGTTTTTTCAGGGCATTGGGACCCAAGTCTTGAACGGTTTGTGAAAGTTTTCCAGGAGGATCAATGGAGAGCAAGGTCCTAGACAGAAAACATGGTATAACCACACACATGCGTGAAAACGCACAGGATGTTGGTGGAAGGCAGACGCTCCTGAAATGAGCCCTGTAGATCATCTTTTCCATCCAGGATACCAGAATAAGACCCTGCACAGTGCTGGGCAGCAGGGATTCAGGCGTACCCAGTCCAGACCCAGCCTAGACCATCACACAATACTCGCGGTGTCCTCAGAGCCCCTTGCTCTTCTGTGTAGAGAACCACTATCTGCCATCTTCTGACTCTCCCACTTCCGTCCAGACTGTGAGCCCCTAAGAGCCCAGCTCTACGCTGTTTCCTTTTCTGCAGCCCCAGGACATCAACCCTGGTTTCTTGCCTTGGGGTCAGAGGGAGGCCATGACTGTGTCTAAGAGCAAGATGATGCAGATAGTCTCAGGGATCCTTGACCAAAAGATACTAGAGTCTAGCCCTCAGCCACGCACATCTGACCGGAACAACCCTATAACTGAGCTCTCTGCTTCAGTCCATGCTTCTGCATCCAGCTCGTCCCTTCCGGAGGACTCTAAAACCAGCAGCTAGAATGATCTTGTGAAAATCTTGCCAGTCTTATACAACCCAGCCTGTGCTGTCCGTGGTGCTGAAAGACACCATGTGTCCTTATCACAACTCCCGGGCCTTTCTGTCTTTCACCCTGGTCAGCTCCACTCTTTTCTCTTTTTGCCCTTCACAGACCTTATGGTGTTCTTCCGTTATGCCAATCATACTCCTGCCCTGGGGGCCCTTGTGCCTGCTACACTTGCGCAACAGGTAACCTCCCTGACCCCAGCTAGATGTCCACAAGGCTCTTTCCCTCATCACCTCTTAGGTCTTTGCTCAAATGTTATCCTATCAAAGAGGCATCCCACAAGCATCCTATGTAAACTAGCATGCGTCACAACCCCAGGACCTTTCTGACATCTTATTCTGCCCGGTTCTCTCGTAACACTTTATCACCAGTGACATGTTTATTTATAAATATGTTTTGTCCATCTTTCCCTGCCAGGTTGAAAACAGCAGCAGCTGGGCCCTGTCTGCCCACTGATTTACCTTACATGCCTGAAACAGCTGCTGGCTCTCCATGTTTGATGTATGAAGAAACTCATGCAAGAGGGAATGTGATTCTTGAGACACCAAACATCCCTATGAGGAAGATATAGCATGATTGTGCTGCTCAGGGTGAGGCCTCGCATGCTTGGGGTGGGTGGGGCTTGATAAAACTGTTCTCCTACTGAAGAGCAAGTTGGGTGGCTAGGACTGTAGAGATTGAATCTTTCAGACAGGCTGAGATAGCAGAAACTCAAAAGGAGTGTCCACATTTTATAGAGGCCAAGAAGGTCAGGAGGCAGTAAATGAGGTTAGTAGAAGATGTCTAGCAAGTTGTGACTGGTGGTGTGTTTACAACTAGTATTCTGTCTGTGGGAACTGTATAAGCCAGCTTACACAGTAGGACTTGTTCTGTGGACCAACTGCATCCAGTGTGGCTAAGGAAGTATGGGGCTAGCTAAAGGGAAACACCAGATCACTGAGACCTGGAAAGCAGGACAGACATTGTCTTTGGGACATCTGGTAGACCTCGTACACACACATAGTGCTGTGGAAGGGTTGCACAGAACCCTGCTGGGGAAACAGACTGGAGTTATCGTGGGTTCAGGTCTAGGAGGAGGGATCTTACCTGGATGGGTCTGCAAACCCCAGAAAAATTAAGGTCTTGAGAGGGAAGTTGCCAGAAAGGCAGAATATGGTATAAGACTGGGACAGAGCCCAAGGTCAGTCAGTTTGTCTGTCTGTCTGTCTCTCCCTCTCTCTCTTCTCCCTCTCCTTCTGTCTCTCTGTTTCTTTCTCTGTGTGTGTCTTTGTCTCTCTGTGTGTCTCTGCCTATCTCTGTATGTCTCTGTCTGTCTGTCTCTGCCCCTCTCCCTCTGACTCACTGTTTCTTTTTCTGTGTGTCTTTGTCTCTCTTTGTGTCTCTGTCTGTCTCTCTTTCCTTCCCCTCCCCCTCTCTCCCTCTCTTCTTTCTCTCTCATCTAGCTGACTTAAGGAAGACACTCTGTAGCAGCTTAGCTGCTTGGCTCCATCTCCATCATCAACCCGTAGCATCTGTCAGTCTCAACTATACCATTCCTGAAAAGGCAATCTGATTGGTCCATCAGTGCTCAGCTGCAGTGGCCTGGCCCAATCAATCAGCAGTGCACGGGGAGGGGAAGGGTATAAGACAGTGTGAAGTGGCTCCCGTGCAATGGACATCCCCAGCGTTTAGTGTGGTGCTAGCTGATGCAGGAGAGGTCTTTCACCGTGGGCACCTCAGCATCTGGGTCTGTATCCAGCGAGGGCATGTACACATGAGCTCTGCTCTCCTCAGACCCTACTGGGAGCAGGACCACAGGCTACTGATAGTGCCTTGGGGCCTTGAAAGGCATGTCAGTCACTGGCTGTCAAATCTTGCTTTCTTCTTGATGGTTGACAGGTCTCCAGGAAGTGGAGAGGAGCAGGCTGCTTGCTGATGTTGAAGCATGTGGTGTTCATTTAAAAACTGAAAAACCTGGGTCTGCAGGATGATCATGTGGATAAAGAACCCTGCTGCAAAAGCTGATGACCTGAGCTAGAGATCAAAGACTCTCACAGTAAAAGAGTCAACGTCCTGAAATTATTATCTGGAGTCCACACACATTCATCATAGTGTGTGAATACTCCCTCCATAAATGAACGTGTAAGTGTAAAACCATTTCAACTGGGAAAATACATATGAAGGAATTGGGATCATTGGAATACTAGACCCCTGGGCCTACAGGACACTTTCTTGCAGACTTAATCATGGCTTGGGACCTCCTAGAACTGAGCACACAGGTGCTGTCATTAATCAGCCCAGAATTCTGCTTTGACAGGTCTGCTACCATCTTGGGCCACCTGTTGTATGAAGGCCTGGAGTTGTGCAGAATGAGTACAGAGCTGGCTGGGGGAGCAGTTGAGGACCTGGGAGTGGAGTGGCCAGAGGGCAGTGAAAGTGAACTTTCCCTGACTGGAGAGCTGACACAGAACAATCAAGAGAGGAGGGTGGTGGCCACAAGAAAGCAGATGGAATTTGGTGTGAGAGGTGTTTCCCCAAACATGAGTTCTTGTGCACCCAGGACTGGGTGATGATGCTCTTTCTAGTTCTCAGAATGATGCAGAATTTTTAGTGCATTTCCTGTGAATGCAAAAAACAAACTGGTGACTGGCCAAGGACATTCGACCATGAGTGGTTGGGTGTAGCTTGTAAAAACAGTGGGCACTAGAGTCCTGCAGGGCTGCTGACCACCTTTGCAGACAGCGATCCTGCATGCGCACCTCTGACCTGTATTTTCCTCCCCTCTTTTCTTTTTCCTTTTTTATTCACCCCTACACCCCCTTTCCTTGTCTGTTTTGCATGCCTCTGGGCCAGTTTGAGTATATGGGCAGGGTATCAGGCCACGACGACAGTTCAGCACCACGGACAGTGACTCGCATTCCCCCCCCCCCACCCCCCTGGTCTTTGTCTGCTCTTGCCCAGTGGTGAGGTCAGGGTCTGTGCTTCAGCATATATGGTGGGGCTTCTGGCCACCGCTGGGGTATTTTAGCTCCTGTTATCCACTTCTGCCACTCCATGGGTTCCTTCTGTCACCATTTCAGACAGAGAAGGAATATGTTGTGGTGACCTTTAGCTTACAAATTCCAGTGGCTTTCACCAACATCAGGGCACACAAAATCTTCCCCCAACAATCCCTATCCTTAGGGCTTTTTAGCTGGAGACGGTTTAAGAATGCTTCTGGTTCTTGAGAGCGTCCTTGGGAGTTGGGGCGATGGCTCAGAAAGGTAAGAGAATTTGTTGTTCAGCTATGAGAACCTGAATTCAAATCCCCAAGACCCCCACAAAAAGCCAGGCACTGTTAACACACCTGCAACCCCAGCAAAGACAGGCAGGTCAGAATGGTTTGGTGACGCCAGTCTAGCTCCAGGTTCTGTGAGAGATGCTGTCCCATACCGTAGAGAGTGGTCGAGCAGAACATCTGAAATCCTCCTCTGGCCTGCACACACATATGCACCTCTTACATACACACACCGTACACACACACACACACACACACACACACACACATGCATAGACATGCATGCATGCTCTCACACATACACATGCATACATACATGCACACATGCATGCACACACATACACGTGTGTGCTCATGCACACATATATTCACACACATGCGCACGCACACATGAATACACAATGGAACAGTTAAAAAAGAACACCTTTATATTAAGAGCCCTCACCCGGAAATATCCAGTGTGGTCTGTCTTCCTTAAGGACTTGGATGTGATGAGCTTTGGTGTCCAAATTCTCACTGCATAGATGGGACAGAGCTTGGGGCAGCCTTCATAGACCAGTGCCCTCTCCATGGGCAGGAATGAGCATCTCCCCCTCGCCCCCTGACCTTGAAATGGAGGCAACCCGGGCACTTCTGGGAGGCAGATGCTGAGAAGTGTGAATAGATCAGACCCAGAGCCTCGTTACTCAAGCGCCCTGTCTAATGAGTCTCTCTTCACGATTCTGCTTACATTGCCAGCAAATGGGACCTGTTTGCTGTGAATAATTCAGTGTTCTATAGCATTCTGCCTTCTACTGTGAGCACAACACTGCCAGAGACTGTTAACTACTCCCAGGGAGCAGAACTCTCTCCGCATTGCCTCTCAGCCAGAAAGCACTTGGGAAAACTGAAGAGAGAATAGAAAAGGAAAATTGCTCCCCCCCCACCCCACTGGCAGAAAGCGCCCCCACCTTCCCAGCATGCAGCAGTGCACAGCCTTTCTCTCCTCAAAGCTTCAGACTTAGTGGAGACTTCCTCCAGGGAGATTTTGGCTTTTTTTGGTCTGTTGTTTTTTTAATCTAAAAATGCAGTTCTGTGCAAACAATGGATTTTCAATGGAAACACCCCCTGCCCCCCACCATCCCTGCTCTAGGCAGATGCTCTACTGTCTGTCTCCAGAGCGGCCTGGCCACTTACAGTCCAAGGAAAGTGATCTTTTCTGTGTGACCTTGACCACGTTGCTTCCTTTTTCTGGGAACATTTGCAAACTGTTTAGAGATTCCTTTTCTTTCTTTTATTTTTAGTGGTGAGTGAGAGAAAGCTTGTCTACGTGTGTGTGTGTGTGGGTGGGGGGGGCACTGTGTGGTGTGCATGTTAGCATGTGTGTATGTGTTTACATGTATGTGACTGTGCATGGTGTGTATGTCATGTGTGATGTGTGTTAGTGTATGAGTGTGCATGTATGTGTGTCACGTGTAGTATGCAATATGTTTGCTTGTGTGTGCTCATGTGTGTCGTGTGTGATGTATGTGTGTGTGTGAGTGTACATGTGTGTGTTTCTGGGTCATGGGTTGTGTGTATGGTATGCTTGCATGTGTGTACATGTGTGTATGTGTGGTGTATGTGACTGTGTATACATATGTGTTCATGATGACCAGAGAGGAAAGGTCGGCTGTCTTCCTGCATCATACTCCACCTTGTTTTCTGAGATAGTTTCTCACTGACCCAGGAGCTCCCATGGCTTCTCCTGTGCATTCCTCTGCAGCACTGGGTTGACAGTAACCCTCTGTCCTCTAGAGACCCGAACACAGGTTCCCATTCTTACACAGCAGGCTTTGCTGGCAGAGCCCTATTCCCAGCCCCAAACTTCTTCTTCATTTTAACTGTACAACCTCCTGGGTTGTGGTGTCTAAATCTGTGGACACATTCAGCATGTAATGTCCGTGTCAGGATAGTACATTTCTGTCTCCTGAAACAGGATTTTGATTATCACGTGCTATCATACATGAACATGAGCCATGATGAGGCAGGTCAGTACAGCTGTGTCATGCATTCTGATAAGATCAGGGCTTGAGTCTTCTAGGGGTGTGTGCGTGTGAGACTGCATGCGTGCATGCATGCATGTGTGTGCCTGCGTGTCTACATGCATGTGTATGCACATGTGCATACATGTGTGCATGTGTACTAACAGCTTACTATGAAGGCAGTCAGGCCCATGTACATAGAACCCTCCATGTTTTGCAGCCTTTGGGGGTCCTTGCTACATGCCCTGACCCATTTTCTGAAAACACATCTCAGAGGGGTCATGCGGCGTTTCCCCTGTTGTTTGACTTGCTTCGCTCCACACAGTGACCTCCAGTTTCATCCACTTTGTTGTGAATAAAGATGATCTGAATATTTGGAGCTGAACGCCATCAGGTAAAGCAAATACACATTCTTAAACATGTTCACCTGATGATGGCACTGGGTAGATCCTAGCTGCCAGGAATGCTGTGGACACACTGCAGATAGGAATGCTGTGGACACGCTCAGATGCGGCCTTTCTGACATGCTCTTCCAGGAATGCTGTGGACACACTGCAGATGCAGCCTTTCTGACATGCTCTTCCAGGAATGCTGTGGACACGCTCAGATGCGGCCTTTCTGACATGCTCTTCCAGGAATGCTGTGGACACGCTCAGATGCGGCCTTTCTGACATGCTCTTCCAGGAATGCTGTGGACACACTGCAGATAGGAATGCTGTGGACACACTCAGATGCAGCCTTTCTGACAGCCTCTTCCAGTTGTCTCAGATGCAGTCGCCCAGGAGGGGAGCTGCTGAGTCTATTGATGGAGGAGCCTCTATCCTCTCCACCATACTGGCTTCATCAACTGTCCCTACCAGTGGTGGGTGAGGCCCCTTCCACAGGGACACTGTCTGTGGTAACCCTAATCCCTCTGGAATAAGGGGATATTTCGCAGAGGTTTCTAGAAGTTAGACTCCTCCCCCCATCATAAATTTGTTGGCTGTTTGAATTTCTTCTTCTTTTTTTAAAAAACATGCCTATTTATATATTGTCTTTCCGTTTTTAACTGGGTTTATTATTGATTTCTCAAGTCCCCCATACAGTCTGGATAGCAACCCTTTCTCAGACTAGGAGCCTGCGACTTGTTTAAAATCCTGTAGGCGTCGATCCGCGTGTAGTCAGTCGAGTCTCTGGGTGGATATGACCGTCATACATTACAGGCGTGTATGAATTTCACAGGGATAAGGAAACATAGATAAACTGACAATTAAAACTCAAAAACCAAGCAAGCTTTAGCAGAGTCCCTCGAGGGCAGGACGCAAGGAGGGATGTCTCAGACCACAGCAGGTGCTCAAGGCAGAGCCGCACAGGGGGTGTGTATCCTCTCAAGGGGCAATGCTCACTTGAATGTATAAGCCAGCACTGGAGGGGAGCTCCAGAGCACAGCAGATACGGCACGGAACAAAATGTACTGGGGCTTCATCGTGAGACTTCTTAGTCTCAGCCCACGGCAGGATCCAACACTCTAAATAAAGCACACAGGCAACTCCAAGGCACAACTGAGTAAGCCGGAGGTAACCACACCCATTTGCTCTCTCCTTTACAGGGGTGGGGGTGGGGATGTGGCTTTAAATAGCATCTCGGGGGTCTTTACAGACCTGCAACTGTGGGCCTGAGAGGCCGACAGCACAAAGCCTGAAGCATAAGCCTTGGGATTTGCAGCCACTGGATGGCTTGGGGGTGTTGTGGCCTGATTAAAAGCTGTAGACGGAGGAATAGACCCCTGCTCTGGAGAGAAGTGGGGGTCTCCGCTCTTATCTGAGGCACTGTACGCTGTCTTGTGTGTAATAAACAACATCACCATTCTCTGACGTCAGCGCCAGCGTCCATCTGAGGTCCCGATGCAGTTGGCACAAACCCTTCAGGCCACCACCTGCAGGACTCACTCAGCGGCTACCTACCCCCGGCTGGCCACAAGCCACACACAGCTCCGCCCAGACAATTACTAATTTGAGGCTTCCCACACTCCCCGTTGACCCGGTCACCCTTGGGAGAGCACTGACAGCGTCGTGGGTAATGCTAACGGTTCTGTTATGAAGAGCACAGCTCTGTAGTAACCACAGCAGGCAACACATAGATAGTCTGGTGGGGAGGAAGGGGAAGGGCAGGACTCCATTCGATGCCCCGTGGAATCTCCACACCCCACCCTTCCACCACTGAAGCCTCCACAGAAGCGAGCCGTGTATCTGGGCTTGTGCTGCCCTCCGCACCCCCACCGCTGCCTCAGGTGTGAGGATAAGACAGCCCTGCTCACCCAGATTTCCAGGTCCAGGGGACATCATCTTATGACAGTGGGGACAGCCCACTCCAAAAGGAAAAGCTCCCACAGCCACCTGTGACTCATTCCCAAAGCTGCTGTAGTCGGCACCTAGGGGAATCACGGGCGGAGTCCTTCCTCAGGAAGGCTTGGGAATTTTCGGATTTCGAACACACATCGTGGGATGCCCTGACCCAGATAGGGACATAAAACTCATGTCTGTGGTATAAGCAAATTATGCACGGGGCCTGGAGTGAGCTTTATGCTTTACGCAATATTGAAATGATTTTTGTGCATGAAACTGAATTTCACGGTGAGGGTTTGCATTGTGTTTGGATCCCAGAAATCCGAGACTCTGATATGCTGTTGTTTTCTTATTGTTCACCCTGTTTTTGGAAGATATAAACAAGCTTTAGAAAAAAAAATTACATACATGCACTCTCTCACACACACACTCTCAAACACACAATATATACATACCACACAAAAATATATACAGACATACACACACCACACACTCACACACACACACATACCACACACACACACATACACATACCACACATATACACTCACACACCACACAATACACACACTCACACATACCACACAATACACTCACACACACCACACAATACACACACTCACACACATTCATACACACCACACAATACACACACAGAGATGTACACACACTCACATGCATACCACATACACTCACACAGATGCACACTCACACACACTCACACTGTTGTATCCCGTGCTGCTCTGCAAGGTGAGTTGGTGTAATGTAAACACCACCTCCTGATTGTGACAGGTCTCAGGGAGGTTCTGGGCTTTACATATTGGTTACCAAGGTCACGAGGACAGTGAGCCAGTGTCTCCGGAAGAGACCCCAAGGAACTGCATTCCATGTGCTGATGTCACTTCCTGCTGATGTCACTGCCTCCTGTGCCTCACAGTTCACAATTACTGTAGTCAGACTTCTGTTTCCACACAAAGCACTCCTGTGCCTCTTCATTTCCCCTGGATACTGCACACTGTTGGACCTGTTGTTTATTTACTTTTCTTTAAAAACATTTTTAATATTAATACAGGGTCTCACTGTGTTACCCTGGCTGCCCTGGAACTCACTACATAGGTCAAGCCAGCCTTGAACTCACAGAGATCCACCTGCCTCTGCCTCCAAAGCTCATGGGCTAAAAGTGTGCACCACTTGATCACATTTTTTCTTATTATTTGTTTATTGTATGTGTGTACATGTGTGTGGCACAGTGCTTGTGTGGAAGTTAGAGGAAAGCCTTCGGGAATTGGTTCTCTCCTTCCATCATGTGGGTTTCGGGAATCGAACTCAGGTCTCCAGGCTTGGTGGCAAGGCCCTCTGCCTTCTGAGCCATCTTGCCAGCCCGTACTTTTATACGAATCACCCCAATGGCATCTTAAAAATAGACATTTAAAAATTGATGACGCATCTGTAACTTTGAGCCGTTCCTCAATTTCGGCTTTAGACTCTTGAGGAGCCTTGCTGTCTCTGTCATTTTGAACTGAGGAGTGTTGGGGGGGGGTGACCCTGACCTTTCTCCCAGGAGATATTTTACCAGTAGTAATATGAAGTGGTCAACCTGTTGCTGTGGGCTGGTGGGCCTGCAAGGGAAACCTTGCTGGTCTTCTGCTTTGTCTTCACAGATTTCCCCTTGTGGTGATTTGAATAAACTTGGCCCAGAGAGTGGTACTATTAGCAGGTGTGTCCTTGTTGGAGTAGGTGTGTCCTTGTTGGAGTAGGTGTGACCTTGTTGGAGTAGGTGTGGCCTTATTAGAGTGGGTGTGGCCTTGTTGGAGTGGGTGTGACCTTGTTGAAGTGGGTGTGGTCATATTGGAGTGGGCGTGGCCTTGTTGGAGGAAGTGTGTCACTGTGGGGGTGGGCTTGCATACCTTCCTCCTAGCCATGTGGGTGTTTGCTTTCAAAACAAGATGTAGAACTCTCAGCTCTTTCACTGCCATGCTTGCTTAGATGCTGCCATGTTCTCTGCTTTGGTGATAACAGTCTGAGCCTCTGAAACTGTAAGACAGCCCCAATTAAATGTTGTTTTTATAAGAGTTGCTTTGGTCATGGCGTCTGTTCACAGCAGGGAAACCTGACTATGACACCCTTCAAGAGGATGTAATTCTGTTCTCCTGGCATTACCTCTACGGCGACTCTCTTGGTGTGTAAAGCTCCCATGTCTCTCAGACCATTTGGCTCATTGAATTTCTCTCCCTTTCTGCAATCTGGGATTCTCTTTGTCTTAGATTTTTGAGTCAAGTTCTGTATCTGAAGCTTTGGGGTTTGCATGTCTATGTGTTCAGAGTCGGGGATGGTCGGGATGGCAGCACAGTCTCTGCATTTTCTGGGTGCTTCTGCGCTCTTGCCATACCCTGTCACTCGTGGGGGGACAGCCAGAGGTGGAAGAGCAGTCCAAGGGACGGTCACAGCAGCAGCTCCAAGGTGGCACAGGACACACATGAGCATGTGGATTGGTGGACATGCAGTTTATTTGCAAAAATCATAGCTGTGTGTTGGGAGATGAAAACCAGCCCCACAGCTCCATGCTGACAAGCAACAGTGTAGCCACCCTGCGCTAAGTGCCATGAGCTGTGGCAAATGCCTGACAGACTAACCACTTGCTCATCACAAAGTGTACCTGAGACAGAAGTTGCCTTAGGGTTTTACTGCTGTGAACAGACACCGTGACCAAGACTACTCTTATAAGGACAGCATTTCATTGGGGCTGGCTTACAGAGGTTCAGTCCATTATCATCAAGGTGGGAGCATGGCAGTATCCAGGCAGGCATGGTGCAGGAGGAGCTCAGAGTTCTACATCTTCATCTGAAGGCTGCTAGTGAAAGACTGACTTCCAGGCCGCTAGGATGAGGGTCTTAAAGCCCACACCCACAAGGCCACACCTCCTCCAACAAGGCCACACCTCCTCCAACAAGGTCACACCTCCTCCAAGAAGGCCACACCTCTTCCAAGGCCACACCCACTCCCACAAGGCCACACCCACTCCCACAAGGCCACATCCACTCCCACAAGGTCACACCTACTCCCACAAGGTCACACCTACTCCCACAAGGCCACTCTTTCTAATAGTGCCACTCCCTGGGCCTAGCATATACAAACTATAACAGGAGTCATTTTACAAATAAGGAATACTGTTACCAGAGCTATCGAGTAACAGCGTCCTGTGTGATGTGACAGAGATGGGTTCGAGGTGTGGAATTTCTGCCCCAGGCCTCAGCATTCTACACCAAAGATTCATCTTTACAGAACGTCACCAAGGAGGGATCCTTGGTGAATGGTCACGCTCCATCAGGAGCCGCATCATGCTTACCTTCCTGCTGCAGAACAGTGGAGCCCAGGAGACCTAATTACCAGGTAAACCTTCCAGCTCAGCAGAAACCTGGCTCTCCTGGCCTGTCCACGGTCTCAAATCATACATCACAGACACCACGGTTCTTACCTGTGTCCCTACACTGCAACAGCATAGGCAAGCTTTAAACCACACGGGCTCCCCAGTCCCATCCCCAGAGACATCAGTTGAACAATTCCACCCAGGGGTTTGGAGAGCTTTTTGTAACTCTAGCCTGTGGCCAAGGGTTACAGAGTAACGGGGGGTGGGGGGTGGGGGGGGATGGAAGGGTGGGGGGTTGGGGGGAGGGGGGAGGAGCTAGCCAGCTTTCCAGGGTGCTGCTGTGGCTGGCACAGAAGGCGTGGGGTGGTTTGAATAAGAATGCCCATCCCCCCAGATATACATATTTGAACTCTTAGGGGATGGCACTATCAGGAGGAAGTATGTCACTGATGGGGGAGGGGCTCTGGGGGATTCAAATGCCCAAACCAGACCCAGTGGTTTTCCTTCCTGCTGCCTGAGGATATAGAACTCTCAGCTGTCTCTCCAGCACCAGGTCTTTCTGCAAGCCACCATGTTTTCCACCATGACCATAATGGACTGAATCTATAAGCCAGCCCCATTTAAATGTTATCCTCTATAAGAGTTGCCTTGCTCATGGTGTCTGTTCACAGCAATGGGACACTGAGTAAGACAAAGCCCTTCTTACTGAACCCTGAAAACACTCAGGAATCTAATTCCCTCCGCCTTACCATGAATCACATCTTGGGCACAGTCCGTCGGAGCCTGAGCTCTGGGCTCCATCTCCAGAGCTTTGGGGTGGGGAGGTCGTGGCTGAGGCCTGAGACTTTGTGTCCCGGGCACCACTGTTGCTTCTGCACCTGGCTGGTCCTTCGAGGCTGCCATCTGGGACCACTGCTCTTCTCTGCCCCGGTGAGCACCCTGCACCCACAGTACTGGCTCCACGCCTCCGTTTCCCGTCGACACTTCTCGTTCTTCGGGGGTATGGCAGCCTTTCCTCTGGGCCTTCCAGGTCTAGCCTTGCTGGGTGGCATCTTGGCTCTTTTCTATCCAAGCTCCTGGGGCTGCCTCTGCCCTGGGCCACTCAGGTGGCAACAGATCATAGACTTTAAAGCCACAAAGATGTTCAGAGACCAGCAATTTCAAAAGCTGTCTTTGAGATAAAAAGAATCCTCTTTATTTCAAAGGAAATCATAGTCCAAGTGGTGATACCTCAAACAAGGGTGGGGGTGGGGTGCAGAATAGCTCCATTAGTAAAGTGCTTGGTGTGCAAGCTTGGGGACCAGAGTCCAACCCTGGAGCCCATGTTAGAGGAACCAGCTCTGGTGACGCCTGTGACTCACCTCTGGAGTGTTGGCCAGCGGATGTCTGAGGATCATTGGTCAGATTGTCTAGCCAGCTGTGATCCGCAGGTTCAGTGTGAGACTCTGCTACAAAATATCCAGTCCAGGGGCTGTAGCCCAGCAGGAGGGCGTGCACCTAGCATGCGGGAGCCCTTGGTTTGATCCCCAGGACCGCAAACCCAACAAAACAAAATGCCCAAAAGAAACTAAATAACTCTCCAAGTCTTTGGGGCTGGAGAAGTAACTCAGGTTAGAGCTCAGGCTGCACTTCCTGAGGATCTGGGGTTGGTTCCCAGCGCCCATGCCAGGCAGCTCACGCAGTTGCCTGAATTCTAGGACGGAAGATGCCCCTCTGGCTTTTGAGGACAACTGATAAATATTCTCTCTCTCTCTCTCTCTCTCTCTCTCTCTCTCTCTCTCACACACACACACACACACACACACGCACACACACACACACGCACACATATACTTTCTCAATACACATATACATATACACACACATTGTCACTCTCACGCACTCACACACATACACATAGATATACTCTCGCTCACATACACATACACACAGATATACTCTCACACACATAAACATACACACACACATATATAAACACACATTGTTTCTCTCATACACATACATATAGACACATACACACCCTCACACACATACACTCACACACATACAACACACATGCACTAACAAAATCTTAAGCATAAATAAGGTAGAAAGTGATTAAAGAAGATGCTGACCTCTGCCCTTCATATGTACATGCACACATGAACAAACATGCATGTACCACACATGGAGAAAATGGGAAAAAGAAAGAAAGGGAGGGAGGGAGGGAGGGAGAAAGGGAGGGAGGGAGGGAGGGAGAAAGGGAGGGAGGGAGGGACAGAAAGAGAGAGAGAGAGAAGAGAGCGCTCAGACATGGTTTTAAGTACAATTACATTACAGCGTACTCCAGTCTGGGATTCGCCTGGCCCGTGTGCAGTGTTGCATGCTGGGAACCATCTCTGCCACAGGCAATCAGATACTCATAAGATCCCACGCCCCTTGCACCGCTCCACCAGCCTCCTGGACCCATAAACATCATGGAGAATCAGACTGATCCAGTATTACAGAGAACAGCCCCCCCTCTGGAGACCCCCCCCCCCCAGCACGGAGACGCCTCAGCCAGAAGAGTGCAGAGCCCAGCGAAATGAGGCCTATGCATAATGCAGGAGCCGGCTTGCCCCTGACTTAATTCTATTTTGTTAAGTAATGATGGGATATAAATCCGGGACAGGAGAGGGAGATGGGCTCTGCGGCTGCATTTGATCAAATGCCTATTGCGTTGCTTCCAGCAGCTAAGCAGTTGGCTTCATAAACAGACACATAAATCAAATGTCCAAACGGCAAAGGAGAAGTCAGAGCCGAGGGTGAAAGAAGACAGACGGATCTCTGCTGGGACGTTCGCTGGAGGCACCTCTGGTGGGGAGCCATGCCCCCATGCAGCCAGGGTCTGAAGGAGGGTGCTGAAGGGGGTCCAGCCCTGGAGGGAGCCCCCCGTGGGAACCACCACCTGCCTGCAAGAGCTTGGAGCGAATCATTGAAGGCTGCCAAGGAGGCTCTCGGTGTGGATTAACCGGGCCGTGGGGGAAGAATTTATAGAGAACCATTAACCTAATGATATTGGCTCTCTGTAAACCCTTTAGTGCATCCGAGAGAAATTGATTTCATAAATCTCGGTAGGGAGTTCTGGTTGACCCACAGGAGGCCTGTCAGCCAGGCCGGGCTGTGTTGCCAGCCAACAGAACTCTGTCTCTAGTTGGGTGAAGGGTCTTGTGTGTCATCCCTTTGTAGTCTTCTGTCTGTCAGACTAGAGTCACACAGATCAAATCGGGAAGGCCCCAGGGCTTTGAAAGGACAGGTTTCCCTGGTATCCATGAGGACAGGTTCCAGGATCCCTTGCTGAGAAGCCAACCCCTCACACACAGCTGTGGGGGTTGCCGAGGGCAGCCCTGCCTCCTACTACAGCCTCCAGCCATCTCCTGCCAGCTTCTCTTTACAACAGAAATACCAGATGGATGACCCCTGTGTGTACGGTGTCGGGGGTGATGTCCAAGGTGCTGTGTGGGTTCAACACGGACACCTTTTTTCTGGAATAGTTCCCATCTTCCATCAGCAGACTTTGTGACTACAGAGCTGGTAGACACCAGAGGCTGACACCAGAGAGCGGGAAAGGCTGTGGACCTGGATGTGGCGTGTCCTGCCTGGGTTTCAGAGAGCAGAGTCTGGAAAAGAATCAACTGAAGGCTTTAGGCAAGTCACCTACCATGCGGAGGGCTGGGGACAGCACCCTTTGAGAGATGGGGTGGCAGGGGATGGAAGGGGAGGGGGGTCTCTCTCTGCCCTGGTGACATAAAACACTAATGGGAGGAGCCAGTTGGCGAGCCCTGGAGGGAAAGGCTCTTCCCGGCTGGAGAAGACCAAGTTCATACCCCTAGGGTAGCTGAAGAGATTCCTGACAGATAAGAAAGAAAGAACACTTGTTGCATAAGCAAAAAGACCTGGGTTCAAATCCCCAGGTCCCACATGAAAACCCAGGCACGCTGTAACGCTGGTGCTGGGAGGAAGATGGTCATACACAAGGGGATTCATAGGTTTTGCTGGTCACCAGTCCAGCTCCAGGTCCAATGAGAGACAAGGTCTCAAGGGATAAATCAGTATACCCACAATCTTCTTCTGACCCCTGCACATACATGTGCACACATATCCACACACATGCATATATACACATCACACACATACCCCGTGTAGTGGCTACTTCTGGTTGTCAACTTGACTATATCTGGAATGAGATCCAATCCGGAATTGGAAGGCTCACCTGTGATCCTAACCTGGAGGCTCAGAGATACAAGTTTCTGACCTGGATCTTGGCTTGGAGATATTGAATAGTGGCTGTGAATCCCAGAAGATTAAGACAGGGAGATCTCTGAGTTCAAGGTCATCTGGGACAAAGCAAATCCCAGATCCAGGTGTGATGGTACACACTTTTAATCTGGGCCACACCTTCTGCTGGAGACCTACATATGGACATTGAAAGAAGGAAGATTCACTCTTTCTTCTTTGCCTGCTTGCCTTGTGGGACTGAGAAACCACTAGATCCTTGGATTTCCATCCACAGCTGCTGCTGACCATTGCTGGGAGTTGGACTATGGACTATAAGTCACCAACAAATTCCCCTACTATATAAAGACTACCCATAAGTTCTGTGACTCTAGAGAACGCTGACTAATACACCCTGCATATACTCACATGCCCTCTCTGGTACAGTATGTACAAACAACTTAATGGAAAGAGACTCACTACTGTGAGGAGGAGGGGCTAACGCTTGTACCCCTATCTAAGAGACAGGGATCAGGTAGGTAACTCCCATGCTGCCCCTGGAGAAGGGCATGCTGGGATTGGCAGGATGGGCTACAAGTTACCAGTCTGTGCACAGAGCCACTGGACTAGAGATCAGCAGAGCCTGGCTTACAGGTTAAACCACTAACATCTTTAAAAGTCTTGCTATGTTGGTCAAAAGATCTTTCAGAAAATCTCTGGTTGCCGGGCAGTGGTGGCACACGCCTTTAATCCCAGCACTTGGTAGGCAGAGGTAGGCAGATTTCTGAGTTCAAGTCTAGCCTGGTCTACAGACCAGGTCTACAGCCAGGGCTACACAGAGAAACCCTGTCTCAGAAACAAACAAACAAACAAACAAACAAACAGCTCTTCCAGAAAATCTCTGGTCACTGGAGGTATAGGAAACTTGTTGCAGGAATGGAGAAGCAGGCTCATTGCTGCGTGGGGGTGGGGGACTCTTTCTGAATGTGAAGTCCCACACTCTGGCTTTTCTGAACTAGGAAAGACTTCTTGAACAACTCAAGGTCAGCTGCCTCTCCATGGCCTCCGGCTTTCCCAGAGCCGTGCTAGAGACATCTGCTCCCCTCTCTGAGGAGTGAGACCACACACAATTTCCTGGCTCTAGCCTGCAGTTTGGGTGGAAATCAATCACACCCCTCTGGCACCAGCCTCCGGAGGGAGACGCTCCACCATTTTGTCTCTATTCAGAATCAATTTATCAAGGTATCGACGTTCTTGGATGGAGGGACATGAACAAGACAGATGGACCCCGCCGGCTCCAGGGAGGGTGGGATCTGCTTCAAGCAGCTGCTGGAAGGTGTCACTGGATCCTTGCTCTCTGTCTGGATAAGGGCTGGGTGGCTGGCTCTGGTAGGCACTCCCAGGCTATATCCCTGGATTCTACATCCTCTTTCCTACGTTCAGCACACCCCATGCTAGCCACAGCTGGACACAGCTGGCCTCGTGGAGCTAATCATACTGTCTCCTGACCACAGGTCTGGACCAAAGCAGGCTTCCTGAGCCAAGAAGACAACGAAAGCCTTCCGTGAGCTAGCTCTCTCTCTCTCTCTCTCTCTCTCTCTCTCTCTCTCTCTCTCTTTCTCTCTCTCTCTCTGTGTGTGTGTGTCTCTATCTCTGTCTCTCCCTGTGTCTGTCTGTTTCTCTCTGTGTGTGTCTCTCTATCTCTCTCTGTATCTTTCTGTCTCTGTCTCTCTGTGTGTGTCTCTCTGTCTCTATGTCTCTCTGTCTCTCTATTTCTCTCTGTGTCTCTCTATCTCTGTCTCTGTGTATCTCTGTCTCTCTCTGTATCTCTGTCTCTGTCTCTACCTCCCTGTGTCTCTGTTTCCCTCTGTGTTTCTCTGTCTCTGTTTCTCTCTATCTCTCTCTCTGTCTCTGTCTGTCTCTCTGTCTCTGTCTCTTTCTCTCTTTCTCCTTGAGCCCAGGGGAAGGAAGGATGATTTTGCTGTTGAGGCCTCACAGTGCTCGGTCTCGACCATCAACATGAGGGGAATCACTGTGAAAATAAACCTCCGGGCAGTCCTTGAGAGATTTTATAAACTATAACCTAGTTGTAGTTAGTTGGTTAGTAAGACAGGAGCATTGGATATAGCAGATCACCCTAAAGGCCGGAGTCCTGACGTAGAGTAAGAAGGACAGAGCCGAGCCCAGCACCCGTCTCTCCCTGCTTTCTGACTGCAGATGCAGGGTAACTAGCCGTTCTCTTCTCCTGCCGGCCGCCATGGCTTTCCACCTCAGTGGACAGTATCCTCACTCTGTGAGCTATGCTTTCTGTCAGCTAACATCACCACAATGACTCAAGTGGCTAGACAGAAGGCTTCGGAGGAGCCTGTGGGTCCTGATGGCAGTGAGGGCCGAAAGGAGGAGATGGAGAGGGAAATCCCTGGCAGCATCCAGCCAGAACCGAATCCTGCTAGACCCAGGCGATCGGGAGAAGCAGAGCAGGCCGCAGACTACAGAAGCCCTGCTTGTCTAAACCGAGACATCCTCCCCGCCTCACACTGGCACCAGTGAGAGACCTGGGCTCAGATCGGCCTGGATGTGCAATAGCAGAAGCCAGAAACAGAAGCTGTGGATAAAACGTGTGTTAGAATGTGTGTTAGAACCCGCCCATGGTTCTAGATTGACACCTGGGAGTTGGAGGGACTCTGTCATTCATTACTGGATGGAGCTGCAGGGGGGGTGGATTGACCCCAGGATGGGCTGGAGAAGGGAACTGACCCCAGGCCTGGGCAGGAGAGAAGGGTGGGTGCCAGCTGCTGCGTTGTGAAGTCGAGGCCTTCACCCCTGGTGCAGTTCCTCCCCATCTCTGCCCGCCCCTTCGCCCTGTCCGGCTCCTGGATCCTGAAGGCCGAAGATTTGGAATTTACTTTGAAATGCTAATCACGGGAAGCAGTGATCCTGATGTTGAGTCCAATTAAGGGCCGGCCTGGTTTAAACTTGGGAGGGCTCCTGCTTGTCTAGGGCCTGCGCACGGCAGGAGCCAGGGAGGATGTAAGTTTTATTAAATGGATGAGATGAATCGAACAGGCAAAGTGGCAGGGGAGGGTGGGGGCTGGGGGCTGGGACCAGGGAGTCGAGCTCATTGATAGAGCCTGCGGCAGCGAGTGTCAAAAATTGAGAGCCAGCGACATCCTCTGCCCAGGGTCGCTGGTTATGACTAGAGGGCGGTGTCATGGGTCTGGTGACGGGGGGGGGGGGGGGGGCTGGCTTTATTAGAACTGACGGCGGCACACAGACTGATTAGAGTGGTCAGCCGTGATTGACGGGGGCACACGCCTCTGCAGAGTCTCTCTGCCAGGCCTGAGCTATACCTGGAGGCCACCCAAAATTAGTAACAGCCTGTAGCACACCTGGCATTGCCTGCCGCTGAAGGCCATTGCCCTGGTGGGCAGGGAACCAGGGGCACCAGGCATCTTCCTGCTGCTCGCTGCTGCACTTGCCCGGCGTCTGCATCCTCACGGACAGGATGCAGCGCTCTCTTCTCCCGCATGCACGCGGACACTGAGCCTTCAAGCAGCAACAGCAGCAGGCTTCAGACTCATGTCGCCTGACTCTGGAGTTCAAGGGTCAGATGCTACCAATCTTCACTTTACCCGCACCTGATACCTGTCCTGGCTGGTTTATGACAACTTGACACAGGCTGGAGTTTTCACAGAGAAAGGAGCTTCAGGAGAGGAAATGCCTCCAGGAGATCCAGCTGTGGGGCATTTTCTCAATTAGTGATCAAGGCGGGAGGGCCCCTTGTGGGCGGGGTCAGCCCACTGGGTGTGGTGCCATCCCTGGACTGGTGGTCTTGGGTTCTATAAGAAAGCAAGCTGAGCAAGCCAGGGGAAGCAAGCGGAGTTTGCGGAATCAGAGGTAGCAGAGTCTCCAACCATCATGGCAGGGAGCAAGGCGGCAGGCAGGCAGGCAGGCAGGCAGGCAGGCAGGCAGGCAGGCGGGCGGGCAGGCAGGCAGGCAGGCAGGCAGGCAGGCAGGCGGGCAGGCAGGCAGGCAGGCAGGCAGGCAGGCATGGTGCTGGAGCAGTAGCTGAGAGCTCACACAGTGAGACGACAACCAAGAGGCAGAGAGAAGGAAAGAGGGGGTGAGAGAAGGGAGGGAAAGACAAGGAGAGATGGACAGAGAGAGAGACAGAGAAAGAGAAAGAGACTAAAAAAGAGAAAGAATTAGAGAGACAGAAAAAGACAGAGAAATCAGAGAGAGATAGACACACACAGAGAGACAGAGACAAAGAGACAGAGATAAAATTAAAGAGACAGAGAAAGAAAGTGAATCAGAGACAGAGACAGAGAGAAACAGAAAGAGACAGAGAGAAAGAGAAAGAATTAGAGAAAGACAGAGACAGGGAGAAATCAGAGAAAGACACACAGAGATAAAATTAGAGAGAGAATCAGAGAAACAGAGAGTGGGAATCATGGAGAAAGAGAGACAGACAGACAGACAGACACACACAGAGAGACTGAGACAGAGAGAGAGAGACAGAGAGAGAGATTAGACCTGGTAGGAGCTTCTCAAACCTCAAACCCCACCCATATCAACACACTTTCTCCAACAAGACTATGCTTTCTGATCCTTCCCAAACAGTTCCACCAACTCTGTGTGTGTGTGTGTGTGTGTGTGTGTGTGTGTGTGTGTGTGTTGGGGGGGGGGGGGGGGGTGGAGGGGGGGGGGGCAACAACCAAACATTTGATCCTATGGGGACCATTCCATTTAAATCATCAAACATTACAGGCATGCACCACCAAGGGACTGCTTGCCAGTATTTTTGTTTATAGTGATTCCCCCTTTGAAGTCTTGAAGGTTACCTCATCAGCTCTGGTATTTGACAGGACTAGTTTCAAGGGCTCTATGATTTGGGGACTTCAGGAAGCTTCAATCCCTTGTATAAAATTACCTGGCGAGAGTGGAGTATAATGGCACATGCCTATAAATCCCAGCAACTCAGGAGGCTGAGCTGGATCAGAAGTTCAAGGCTACCTTTCAACCCTGAAATCACATACAGACATGTGACACTAAACCAACTAAACAAGGTGTATGTATATATTTAGATGTATACACACACACACACACATGGAAAGACAACATGGTTTCAAGAGAGTGGGGTGGGGTACCGGGAGGAGATAGGAAGGGGAAATAGTTTAATTATGTATCCTTTAAATGAATAATAATTTTAAAAGTTCAAGGTCAGCCTGTCACACATAGAAAAACCCTGTCTCAAAACAAACCAACAAACAAAAACTCAAAAACTACCACAGTAGCTCAGTGACAGAGTGCTGGCCCAGCGTGTGCCAAGTGCGGGACTGGGGTTCACTGAGGTGAGGAGGAAATTAAAGAGACCAACACCTTCAGAATCGGATTGGTTTTTGATCATAACAGTGAGGGGCACAGGCCTTGCCTCAGGAGTAGAGACTGTGTGCACACGGTCTGGGGGACTGGGGCCGTTTAGAGGCCGTTGGTTGTAGCTTGCATCTTTGGGTCTGTTCCCCTTCAGTCTCCAGGGGGTAGGGGTGTCGGTGGTATCGGAAGTATCTGTTTGAGATTGGTTCTAATGCTTTGATTCGGGAATCTGCATGTCCAAACACTAAAAGTCTTTGTCCCCGGTTGGTTTTGATCATTGATAAAGCCAGGAGTCAGGCAGGGGGCGGGGCCCTTAGAGTTGCACAGGCCAGGAAGAAGAGAGGGACAGGCAGAACCGCTGGGACTTGGGGAAGGAGAATGGGCCACAGGGGCTGCGAGGAGATAAAGCCAACCAGCCGTGTGAGATTTTGGGTAAGCGGCCATTGGTCACTTCCACGACTGGGCCTGGGGTGGCAGGGGAGGGTTTAGGAGTGCCCAGCCTTTGAGGTAGCCAAAGCATTTAAAACTTAAGCAAATGTGCATGTCTTTCATTTGAGAATCCAAAGATAGCTTCTGGGCAGGGTGTGTGGTGTGTGTGTGTGTGTGTGTGTGTGTGTGTGTGTGTGTGTGCTCCACTGGGAGCACAAAGCAATGTAGGAAAATCTCACTGCTACAAGTATCCTGGTTTCTAACAACCAGTAGAAGTTACCAGTCACATCAGTGTTCCTGTCACTTTCTCAGCCCATCCTGAGCGCTTCTCTCTGCCCTGGCTGCCATGTGTGTGCATCGTCCATCCGCAGGGAAGAGAGTGCAAAGCCTGTGCAGGTCCTCCTCACACTCCCCCATCCCTCCTCACCCTCCTCCATCCCTCCTCACACTCCCCCATCCCTCCTCACACTCCCCCATCCCTCCTCACACTCCCCCATCCCTCCTCACACTGCTCCATCCTCCTCACACTCCCCCATCCCTCCTCACACTCCCCCATCCCTCCTCACACTCCCCCATCCCTCCTCACACTCCTCCATCCCTCCTCACACTCCTCCATCCCTCCTCACACTCCTCCATCCCTCCTCACACTGCTCCATCCCTCCTCACACTGCTCCATCCCTCTTCACACTCCCCCATCCCCCCTCACACTCCCCCATCCCCCCTCACACTCCCCCATCCCTCCTCACACTCCCCCATCCCTCCTCACACTCCCCCATCCCTCCTCACACTCCCCCATCCCCCCTCACACTCCCCCATCCCTCCTCACACTCCCCCATCCCTCCTCACACTCCCCCATCCCTCCTCACACTCCCCCATCCCTCCTCACACTCCCCCATCCCCCTCACACTCCCCCATCCCTCCTCACACTCCCCCATCCCTCCTCACACTCCCCCATCCCTCCTCACACTCCCCCATCCCTCCTCACACTCCCCCATCCCTCCTCACACTCCCCCATCCCTCCTCACACTCCCCCATCCCTCCTCACACTCCTCCATCCCTCCTCACACTCCCCCATCCCTCCTCACACTCCTCCATCCCTCCTCACACTCCTCCATCCCTCCTCACACTCCTCCATCCCTCCTCACACTCCCCCATCCCTCCTCACACTCCCCCATCCCTCCTCACACTCCCCCATCCCTCCTCACACTCCCCCATCCCTCCTCACACTCCCCCATCCCTCCTCACACTCCTCCATCCCTCCTCACACTCCCCCATCCCTCCTCACACTCCCCCATCCCTCCTCACACTCCTCCATCCCTCCTCACACTCCCCCATCCCTCCTCACACTGCTCCATCCCTCCTCACACTCCTCCATCCCTCCTCACACTCCTCCATCCCTCCTCACACTCCTCCATCCTCCTCACACTCCCCCATCCCTCCTCACACTGCTCCATCCCTCCTCACACTCCCCCATCCCTCCTCACACTCCCCCATCCCTCCTCACACTCCCCCATCCCTCCTCACACTCCTCCATCCCTCCTCACACTCCTTCATCCCTCCTCACACTCCCCCATCCCTCCTCACACTCCCCCATCCCTCCTCACACTCCTCCATCCCTCCTCACACTCCTCCATCCCTCCTCACACTCCCCCATCCCTCCTCACACTCCCCCATCCCTCCTCACACTCCCCCATCCCTCCTCACACTGCTCCATCCCTCCTCACACTCCTCCATCCCTCCTCACACTCCCCCATCCCTCCTCACACTCCTCCATCCCTCCTCACACTCCCCCATCCCTCCTCACACTCCTCCATCCCTCCTCACACTCCTCCATCCCTCCTCACACTCCTCCATCCCTCCTCACACTCCCCCATCCCTCCTCACACTCCCCCATCCCTCCTCACACTGCTCCATCCCTCCTCACACTCCTCCATCCCTCCTCACATTCCCCCATCCCTCCTCACACTCCCCCATCCCTCCTCACACTCCCCCATCCCTCCTCACACTCCTCCATCCCTCCTCACACTCCCCCATCCCTCCTCACACTCCCCCATCCCTCCTCACACTGCTCCATCCCTCCTCACACTCCTCCATCCCTTCTCACACTGCTCCATCCCTCCTCACACTCCCCCATCCCTCCTCACACTCCCCCATCCCTCCTCACACTGCTCCATCCCTCCTCACACTGCTCCATCCCTCCTCACACTCCTCCATCCCTCCTCACACTCCCCCATCCCTCCTCACACTCCTCCATCCCTCCTCACACTCCCCCATCCCTCCTCACACTCCCCCATCCCTCCTCACACTGCTCCATCCCTCCTCACACTCCTCCACCCCTCCTCACATTCCCCCATCCCTCCTCACACTCCCCCATCCCTCCTGTGCACTCCTCCATGAGTGGCCCTTCTTTATTGTTATTTTACAGAGAAAGGAAGTGCTGTAGAGATGACACACCATTGTTGCACAGATCCTGGGTGCATGATGTTCAGAGGCCCAGGTCAGACTCCAAAGCTGTCACACCCTGCCACTCCCTTCCCTTCCCGGGGATCTGTCCTTCCTGCTGAGACAAGGTCTGCTAGCATGATGTTTCAAAGATATCCGCTCAATCCCACACCTCATGCCTCGGGGTTGTGCCAGAGTTAACAGTCCCTCAGAGGGCTGTTTGAACACACTCCAGGCAGGAGGGAGAGAGAGAGAGAGAGAGAGAGAGAGAGAGAGAGAGAGAGAGAGAGAGAGAGGGAGGGAGGGGGAGAGTGAGAGAGAGAGAGAGAGAGAGAGAGAGAGAGAGAGAGAGAGAGAGTTAGTTCTGTGCTGCAGACCCTGATATTCTCTTCCATCTGAACGATGAGGACCCTGCAGTCAGGGCCTGGATGTGAACTACGGAGCACCTTAGTCGTGTGTGTGTGTGTGTGTGTGTGTGTGTGTGTGCGCTTTCTTGTCCCTGAAGAGAGGGTCCCAGACTCAGCTTCCTCGTTGTTCTCATGACTGATCCACTAGCCTGTAGTCTGCTCTCTCTGACATCCAGTTTGTCAATGAGTTAAATCAGTTTACACCAAAGATTCCTTTACCCACCCATCCGTCCACCCACCCACCCACCCACCCATCTACCTACCCACCCACCCACCCATCCATCCACCCACTCACTCATCCATTCACCAACCCACCCACATATCCATCCGTCTGTCTGTCTGTCTGTCTGTCTGTCTGTCTGTCTGTCGGTCGGTCGGTCGGTCGTAAGACACTCTGTTGCTACCATAAATGCCATGACCAAAAAGCAAGCTGGGGAGAAAAGTATTTGGCTTACACTTCCACATCGGTGTTCACCATCGAAGGAAGTCAGGACAGGAACTCACACAAGGTATGATCCCTGAGGCAGGAGCTGATGCAGAGGCCATAGACGGATGTTGCTTATTGACTTGTTTATCATGACTTGCCAAGTCTGCTTTTGTATGGAACCCAGGACCGTTACCCAGAGATGGCACCACCCACCATGGCCTGCCTCACTCCCCCACATATCACTAATTGAGAAAATACCTTACAGCTGGATCTCATGGAGGCATTTTCTCAACTGAAACTGCTTCCTCTCTGATGACTCTAGATGGTTCAAATTGACCCACAGAACCATCCTGTATACTGTCTGTTGTTACAATGTCTTTTGTTACAGTGTCTGTCTGTTGTTACAGTGTCTGTCTGTTGTTAGAATATCTGCCTGTTGTTACTCTGTTGTTACAATGTCTGTCTGGTTAACACTGACTGTCCACTCAACAGGCTCTAGGTTCTACTAGGAGGCAAGCTTTAGAGCCTGCCAGTGAGGCAGTTATCTAGATTAGGCTAATTGAGTGGGAAGACACACCTGAATGCAGGTGTCACCATCCCGTGGGCTTCCCAGGCTAAATAGAAAGGAGTGAACTGGAGCCCGGCCTTCATTCCTCCCTGTGTTCTTACTGCGCTCACCATGTGACCAGCCCCCTCCTCAAGTTTCTGCCACCATTACACCCCCCACTGTGGTGGACTGTAGCCTCAAGCATGAACTCATACATACCCTTTCTCTTTTCAGTGGCTTTTATCCGGGTGTGGTGTCACAGCGCAATGAAAAGCAGCGACCCAGCTGCCTGCATTTCTATCAGCTATCAGCAATCTCTCACCTCTCTGCTCACCCTACATCCCTGCCCCTTCCTGCCCCTCCTCCAACCTTCCTCTCCCCTCCCATACTAGTGACAATCCCAGGGTGCCTGCCCCCCCAAACCTTCTCCCAGTCTACTACACTACCAAGGAATTAGCTTCACTTTCCAAGTCAAAACACTTTGCAGGGATATCTACTTCTATCAAGGCTCTGGAAAAATGATTCTGCAGATGAGAGACATTGGGGTAGGTAAGCATCGGCCTTCCACGGCCACCCACCAGAAACACCAGCACGATCAGACACCAGCCTTCCCTCATTGTAGACATCAGTGCAACAACCGTATGCCCAGTGCGTACCTTGTTAGACATCAAGTCACACAGATATGACTTAGAGCATACAGGGTGTGTGACGTCTATGAAAACATGACATCATCTCATAAAGGGACTTGGCCTCCCATCCTTAGCAGGCCGAGGTCTAGTCCCCGGGGACACTGAGAGCTGACCTCACTGGGCTTCCAGTCTCAGGTACTGTCACATATTTGCTTTTGTAGCCAATTAAAACCTGGCCCTAGACGCACATGGCAGACCGAGGGGCCGAAATACAGAAGACCATGGGTCTACATGAGTGGAGAGAGCATGGAGGACGTTCCTGCCCCTCACATCAGCGTGGACCCCTCCCTGACCACCCTGTCTGTAAACCCCTCCTTCTGTGAGGAGGAGAAGCAGGTCTCCCTTCCCAGGTTGTATGGATTTATATTTCCTCTGAGGCATCTGCTCCATTATTGGTCTGTAAAAGTCACATCAGGCCCAGGAGGGTTAAAAACCTGTGGCCCCAATTGTGTCAGGGGCAGCAACTGCATTTGTTGACCTGAGAGCACAGGCTAGCCCAAGCTCCTGCTGATCTTCTGGAGACCCTTTTGATAAAGTGAATGCTCTCTCTCTCTCTCTCTCTCTCTCTCTCTCTCTCTCTCTCTCTCTCTCTCTTCCTCTCTGTCTCCCTCCTTTCTCCCTCCTTCTATCTCCTTCTCCTCTGCCTCCTCCTCTTTCTCTCTGTCTCTGTGTCTCTCTGTCTCTCTCCCTGCATCTGTGTCTCTGACTCTGTCTCTCTCTGTCACTCTGACTCTGTCTCCCTCCCTCCCTTTCTCCCACCTTCTATCTCCTCCTCCTCCTCTTCTTCCTCTCTGTCTCTGTGTCTGTGTCTCTGACTCTGTCTCTCTCCCTCCCTCCCTTTCTCTCTCCTCCTCCTCTCTCATCACTCTCCCCCCACACTCTCCCCCCCTCATCTTGCTATGTATTCCAGGCTGGCCTCAGATTCTCGATCCCCCTTCCTCCGTCTCCGGCATCCTGGAACTACGAGCACACACCACCGCTCTCAGCTTCCACATGTGCTTTGATCCAGGCATCCTCCATCCCTCCTCACAGTCCTAGAGGCTGAGTCCGAGGCAGCCAGGTCCCACGCGGGCTCATTCATCTCATTTCCAATTGTCGGCTCTTCAGATGTGAAGCGGGTCCCCCGTGTCCTGGTTACCGTTCCAGTTCACTGCATTTCAGGTGGCAGTTTCCATCGTTTGTGTGAGTCTGCTGAGATAAAACACTCATACATCAGTTGCATAAAGGAGCTTATTACCTGCAGACAGGCAGCAAGACACAGCTGAAGCCTGGGGTCAATGGCGGGCATGCCCTCGGTTTCAGGGAAGCTGCCTCAGATGTGTGGGATCGTGTTCGTGTGTGCCTCGGCACGCAGCGGCTCTGGGGGCTATGCTCCGTGTGTAATGTGACTTTCTGGGCTAAGGTGCTGCCCTGTGTCATCCCATCAGAGGGACGATGCAGAGCCCAAGCTGTCCCAACCCGTTTCTGTCTCAGGGTAGCGCCTCCCAGCACATTCTACAGGAGCCGTCACAAACCACACAAATAAATGGAAAAGAGTTGTTACTACTCGATGCTAGCAGGAAGGCCACCTTACAAATATAGTCTGTGTTTCTTCTCACATTTTTAGTCCCCAAAGAATTGGTAACATTGGATTCATTCATTCATTCATTCATTCATCAAGCAATCCATACATCACTGTATCCATAGAAGACATCCATCTGTCCATTCATCCATCCATCCATTTGTCCATCCATCCATTTATCCATCCATTCATTCATCCATCCATCTGTCCATCCATTCAACCATCCATTCGTTCATCCATCCATCTGTTGATCCATCCATTTGTCCATCCATTCATCCAACCATCCATCCATTCATCCATCCATCCATCCATCCACCCACCTATCTACCCATCCATTCACCCATCCATCCATCTATCCACCCCTCCATCTGTCCGTCCATCCATCCATCCATCCATCCACCCATCCATCTGTCCATTCATCCATCCATCCATCCATCCATCCATCCACCCCTCCATCTGTCTGTCCATCTCTACACAAGCACTCACTGGCCCACCCATAGAGCACTCACCTATAAATCCACTCAAACATGTAGACACGCTTACGGTTGGTTGTTCTTTAAGAAATTCAAGGTGTGGTGGGAAAGAGGATAATGGGCTGATTGTCACTAAGCAGGCACACCCAGAAATTGCAATAGGACTTAAGGGACTACTGCCCCAGGCAGGGTAGCTAGATGCATTCTAGGACACGTCCCTTGGGTTCCACAGCTAGAGGACAGTCAACCTCCAATGCACTCTGCGTGGGCAGAGGGACTCCTACACCAGCTCACTCATTCCAGTGCGGATTTAAACAGCAGAAACCCGAGACTCAGCACCATCAGGGGACTGTCAGGCAGAGAGCAGACACTCTCTAAGAACTTCTCATTTCCCCTCACACAGACAAAGGAAGATGACTGAGTCACTGCTCATTCACAGAAAGATCTGTAATGTCTGTCTTTTCACTCATTCTCAGGAGAAAAAAAAAATCTGTATGTAGGCGGGCGATCTTCCTGGTCAGGGCCAGCTGATGCTCCTTCAAGCTCCCTAAGGATTCTCTGCATATTTCCTTTGTACACAGGAGAAAACTCCAGCGACCTTGGCCCCTCAGCCGGGGAGTGGACGGGAGGGGACTGAAAGACTTGGCCTGTGAAGGACTATGACCACCCAAAAGAATCGTGAGACTGGCTCGTGTGGCACTTAATCGCCATGGTCAGTTCAGCTGGACTAGGAATTATGGGTTGGTCCCAGAAGGCATTTCCGGGGAAGTTTAACACAGGGGTGGCATGGGGGAGGGGCCTGCCTTGAACACGGAAGTCACCATCCCAAAGGCTGTCTGCCAAGCCGAACAGCAAGGAGAAAGCAAGCTGAGCAACAGTCCAGCCCTCTCGGCTTCCTGACTGTGGGTGCAGATGCCTCACCCTCCTGCCCCACGACTCCTCACCGCGATGGACAGGATCCCTTCCACCTGGGAGGCAAGGAACCCTCAGAAAGGTAGTCCACACTGCTCATGCCGCTCCCCATGGCAGCGTCCCGGCTCACAGGCTTGTGGGTGCCCTACTTCTCCTGTCTCCTTCCCTCCCTTTCTAGAGCATTCCCCCCCTAAATCAGTGGCTCTCAACCTCCCTAAGACTGCCACCCTTCAACACGGTTCCTCACATTGTGGTGACCTCCGCCCCCCCCCCCCACCGTAGAATTACTTTGTTGCTGCGTCAGAACTGTAATGTTGCTACTGTTACGAATTGTAACATAAACATCTCATTTGAGACCACAAAGGAGCCGTGACCCACACGTTGAGAACCACTCTCCTAAATTAACTGCTTGACACCAATTTGCCTCAGGGTATTGCATTAGAAGAACTCGGAACAGGGTGATGCCACCCACACGCTGCTTGAAAACGGAACAGTGCGGGGTGGGGCTGGTGAATAGCAGCAGAGGTGGGAAGGGGACTTCAGTCTCAGAGCCTTTGGTGTTTTAAACCAAGTACTCTGGCAATCGATGCTTGTTGAAAACTAATCTCATGATAGGGTCAGCTGATCAAAGATATGACTGAGGAGCCAGATGCTATAGCCCTGGCTGGCACTCCCGCAGCAGATCGGTTAAGGAAAACAATTCAAGACTCCCAGGCCAGTCTGGGCTGTGTAGCCCTGGCTATCCTGGAACTTCATCTGTAGACTAGGCTAGCCTCAAACTCAGATCAGCCTGCCTCAGATTCTCATATGCTGGGCTTAAAGACATGGGCCATCACTCCCCAGATAAATGTGCCTGTTTTGTTAAAACCTGCTGAGGTGTGGGAGCCTGACGGCTCGGTGGGGGTGGGGAAAGCCCTGCAGAGCAAGCCTGACAATGGGTGTTCCACCTGAATTCAGACCCCCAACACTTATATAAAGGTCCAGGAGCTCTCATATCTGCAATCCCAGCATGCCTGAAGGGAGAGGAAAGGTAGAGACAGGAGAAATCCCAAGCTTAGAGAGCCATTCCCCCCCCCGCCCCCTCCCCCCAGCTCAAACAAACTGAAGGCAGGACCACACCCAAGGTAACTCTGACCTCCACACTTGTGATGTGGCACATCCACACTTGTGATGTGGCACATGCATGTATGCCTGCACTTACACACACAGACCGCACATGCACAGACACAAATAATTTTTAAAAAACCAACTCAAGAGCAGGGTTTGGTGGTGTACAGCCATAATCTCAGAAATGGACAGAAGGAGGGGGTTCATAAGTTTGAGGCCCATCTCGCTACAGAGTATCTCAACTCTGTTTCAAAACACAGCAGAACACCAGTTGGGAAGTTTAGGGCAGCTAGGACCATGGGAAGCATCTGGAAAATCCCAGACCAACACCTACAGGGATTGTGGTTTCTCCCTAGGTTCAAATCCTAGGTGGGCTCCTGCAGGTTGTCTGGAAGGAGAAGCTGCTTGCCTCAGTTTCCCTAGCTCACAAACGGCTCTGATAATAGGAAGCACTCCCCCATGCTGGGCGGTGGTGGCGCATGCCTGTAATCCCAGCACTTGGGAGGCAGAGGCAGGCAGATTTCTGAGTTCAAGGCCAGCCTGGGTACACAGAGAAACCCTGTCTCAAAAAAAAAAAAAAAAAAAATTTAAAGGATGCACTCCCCCATGGTACAGTGGATCTGACGATGCAGAAAAGGCGAGAGCACAGCTCCTCAGCATGCTGCCTCTTACTGCATCCTGGGATCCAGCTCAGTCCGCTTCAGGAAAAACTCTCACAGCAGACGCTCCTCCCAGAAACCTCCCAGGTGGCTTCCTTTTGTACATTTGCTGCCTCTGAGAGTAGAGAACAGACCGCTCTTTGGAACACTTTGTCCGATCTGCACCACCCTCAGGTCTGAGGGATGCCGAAGTGGAGGCTCTCAGAGCCTCTGAGGACAGGAAGCAAGCAACCCATGAGATGAAGTCAGGTGTCCACAGTTAGACTGTACCGGGTAGCTGACACAGGGTGTACAGTGGTGGGGAAGGGGGAGGGTGGAGGGAGAGAGCATGGTCAGGTTTTTTTTAGAATTTCATGATTCTTACTTCTGCCGTGACTTCTATCTGGGTTTCTTGAAAAGACTCAAAGTTTAACAATGGAACCAAATTTGTCTTATATAATACATTCATATCTCGTCTCTGTCATTTAAAAAATATACAATTATTTATTTAAATAATAATGCATATCTTTGTTCTCTGGTGTCTCCTAGACCCCAAAGCAGGAAAAAAAAAAGGCTTAATACAATTTTGTATATTGCTTCCTTGAAGCTGAGAGGCAGCAATATTAGGACTGGGAGAAAGATGGCGGTCTGCGACATTTTAATGAGTCGTCGCCTGATATTTCTTTTCTTGTGACACATATATGATTACCGAACATCGTCTGCTCGCTAATTAACTTTGTTTATTTCCTAATTAGGTTTAGGATCAGCTGTCTTGTGGTTATAGAAATAATTGTTTGATTAATGTGTAGGGATTTACGTTTTCATTAAGCTTCTGCAGAACTTCTATCTCAATTAGCCGAAATGCCCTGCGCCGAGCTGGGGCACAGCAATTCCGATTGTCACCCGCGACGTGATAAATCTTATATCGATTGGTGATAACAGGGTGAGGATAGGACATACCCATTAGTGGATGTTAAGCCATGTAACAACTGGCTTTTCTGGTTGTCTTCATGAAAAGAAATGTTCTAGAGAAGGCCACCGGGACTTGGGCAGAGCCAGATCCCAGGTCTAGCCTGGGCTCCCTGGCCTAGCCTGGGATTCCTTTGATCAGTATCCTCATTAGGGCTTTGAGAAGAGTTTCAGAAGTCAAAGGAGTAGTTGGAACTGACATTGGCTGTGAGTGAGTGCATCCTTTGTGATCATGAGAGAGAGAGAGAGAGAGAGAGAGAGTGATTCCTGGACTGACAGACACTCCTGGCCTTGGCAATCAGGGCCTTGTAGAGGGAGCAGCATCTGAAAGCCTTTCTGTCTCTCTAGAGACGATGGTGGTCCCAGCATGCTGCCAGAAAGCCCTTAAATGACAGAGTGAGATGTTCACGACCAAAGCACCCAAGACTGTGTCCCTCGGCACAAACACCACTTGTTGCTCTGAAGGAACCACACTGAGGAAAGTGAGGATGCGGATGCCAAGAGAGGAAGGAAGCCAAAGCCAAGCACTAGGGACGGATCATCGAGAGACTAGGCTGTCCTCTACCGCGTGTCTGAGTCCAACTGAAAGAAGGCTTTTCGAGGAACACACAATCCTCAACGTGATGGCCCATGCCTCTAATCCCAGCACTCTGGAGACAGAGGCAGGCAGATCTCTCTGAATTGGAGGCCAGCCTGGTCTACAGAGTGAGTTTCAGGACAGCCAGGGTGTACTGGCTTTTGTGTGTCAACTTGACCCAGGCTGGAGTTGTCGCAGAGAAAGGAGCTTCAGGTGAGGAAATGCCTCCATGAGATCCAGCTGTGGGGCATTTTCTCAATTAGTGATCAAGGGGGGAGGGCCCCTTGTGGGTGGTGCTATCCCTGGGCTGGTGGTCTTAGGTTCTATAAGAGAATGCCTGAGGAAGCAAGCCAGTAAGGAACATCCCTCCATGGCCTCTGCATCAGCTCCTGCTTCCTGACCTGCTTGAGGTCCAGTCCTGACTTCCTTTGGTGATGAACAGCAGTGTAGAAGTGTAAACTGAATAAACCCTTTCCTCCCCAACTTGCTTCTTGGTCATGATGTTTGTGCAGGAATAGAAACCCTAAGACTTAGGGCTACAGAGAGAAGCCCTGTTTCAGAAAACCAACCAATCAAACAAACAAAAGGAGGATAACACATGAACGATCAGATCGGAAAGGAAGTCAGTCCCTGAAGAGGCCGCTCAGTGGGTGAGTGGCTTGTGGTTGGTTGAATTAGTAAGGGGCCCATAAACTATGCCTGAATACTTGGTTCCCAGTGGGCGGGACTGTTTGGAAAGAATTAGGAGGTGCGGCTTTGTTGGAGGAGGTCTATCAGTGGGAGCAGACTGAGATTCCCAAAGGCAGGTGCCATTTCAAATGAACGCCTCTCCCTCCTGCTTTTGATTAAGGTGAGAGCTCTCAGCTGTCCCTGCCACCGCCTGGCCTTTGATCTGTCATCAAGGCCTCTAACCCTTTGGAGCTTTAAACCCTACTAAGCACTTTCTTTTATAAGTTGCCTTGGCTGTGGTGTCTTATCACAGCAACAGAAACGTAATGGAGATGCAGGCACAAGAGCCCGAGTTCAAATCCCAGAATCCACTTAAAGTCAGATGTGGTGCATTCCATGGGTAATTCCTGCACTCCTGTGATGAGATGGCATGCCTGGAAGCTCCTGGGTGAGCTAGCCTGGGGTACACAGTGGTGAACAAGAGAGACCCTGCCTGAGGTGCAAGTCGAGAGGATGACCTCCGTATAATCAATCACTGTGGCACATGTGTGCCAGCATTCACACACGAGTAGACCCATGTCTACACACACACACACACACACACACACACACACACGCACACACGCACACACGCACACACACACACACACACACACACACACGCACACATGCACACATGCACACACGTACACGTGCACGCACACATGCACACACACATCATTAATTTGTTATAAATATTGCTATTATATATATCATAAATAGAGCTTTTCCATCAGCACCATAAGCAGGAAAGCAGCATTTTTCTGATATACATTAAGATAAAACTATAGCAACATAAAGCCTGTGTGCACCATCTAAGACCATCCCCACGCAGTAGGAAACGATTGGCCCTCCCGGAAGCCCTGTCTTGACCCTTCTTTGGAATCCAGCAATCTCGGGGATTGTTCACCATGAGTTCACATGTCCTTCCGTGTCCAGCCACCCGTGACTGGGGTTGTAGGAGATGGCGAGAGGAAGACCTCCCGAGACACAGCCCAAGGCCACATGGGTGTGAGCATCTGGACTGGTCAAGCAGCGAAGGGTGCCCTGCAGAAGGCCAGGTGCTAAGGCACAGACTTTCATAAGGGGTCAGCCCCACGAGGAAAGCATGTCTACCCCTGAAACCTAACAGAGCTGGCCTTGGAAGTCCACGTCTGTGACCCCAGTGTTCTGGAGATTGGAACAGGGGAATGGACAACAGGTCAACGCCGGGCTGGGCTTGGCAGTGAGACCCCATCTAAAGAAAAGCCTAATAGAGCAAATTAACTTCCTACAGGTCTCAGGGTATCTTAATTTGAGGACCCCAGAAGATGCTTCCTTGGGGACCTCCAGCTGCTGTCCTCACCCTGAGTCCAAAGTCCACCCCAGTGGCCTCTGACAGAAAACTTCAGTGAGCAGAGGCCAACAGCAGCCTGCCAGGAAGCCCTTTGCCCAGACAAAGAAGGTACTTGGTGGGGAGGGGCAAATGCTGGGTAATCAGGACCCTCTGCTCCCTTCTGATCTTCAGACTACCATCCAGCAGGAGGGCAGCCCACCGGGGCTGTTGAAACCATGCCCAGGGGTGGCAGAAAGGTGACCCGGACTGCAGGGCTCCAGGGTTTCCCACATCCATGGCCAGCTGGGCGCCGGGCAGTCCTGCCCTGCGTTTATTACCCTTGAGGTGGCTATACTGAGGGTGCCGCCTAACAAGTCCTCCCTCCCTCCCTCCCTCCCTCTCTCTCTCTCCCTCTCTTCTTCTCTCCTCTCCCATCCCTTACCCCTCTTCTATTCTCTCCCTCTCTCCTAGGGTCTGGTGTGTGCTAGAAAAGCATTCAGTCTACACCAAATTACAATCCTAGCCCGCCGACCCAATCTCCTCTCCGCATCTCTATTAGTACTATGTATGTATATGTATATGTATATGTATATGTATATGTATATATGTATATATATATATATATATATATATATATATATATATATATATATATATATAGCATAGACTGGAGTGTATTAATAGCTCAGGAATTTCCCTAGGCCTTGATCCCCACAAAGAAAGGGCATAAGGCAGGGAGGGGGTGGGGAAGATATGGGAGGAAGAGCGAGGGAAGGAGAGGAAGAGAGAGAGACAGAGACAGAAAAAGGAAGAGGAGGGGCTGAAGAGGCGGCTCCATGGCTAAGAGCACTTCTTGCACCTTCAGACGATCAGAGGCTGGTTCCCAGCACCCAGGTTGGGCGGCTCACAGTCTTCTAGTTATGATGGTCTCTTTTAGTGCACACACACACACACACACACACACACACACATGCACATACACACATGCACACACACACATGCACATAAATGCATAAGTAAATAAAAGAGAGAGAAAAGGATAGGGGTGAAGGAGGAGAGATCGATGGAGAGACTGCAGAGAGAAAGGCTCGTGACCTGGAGACACTGCAAGTCAGATGGGTAACAGCCCAATCTAGACTTATAGCTTGTATTGATACTGATTGGGTTGCGATTTCTTTCTTTCTTTCTTCCTTTCTTCCTTCCTTCCTTCCTTTCTTTCTTTCTTTCTTTTTTTGTTTTTTTGTTTGTTTGTTTTTTCGAGACAGGGTTTCTCTGTATAGTCTTGGCTGTCCTGGAACTCACTCTGTAGACCAGGCTGGCCTCAAACTCAGAAATCCACCTGCCTCTGCCTCCCAAGTGCTGGGATTAAAGGCCTGTGCCACCACCGCCCAGCTGAGATTTCTTTTACCCAGGAATTAGGTTGGAAACAAAGTAGCAACAAAACCACCTCATGCTCTGCCCACGGCTTCTCTGACAGGGTCCGGTGTAACCTGTGGCGACACCTCCTTTGCTAGGATTTCTGAATGGCGGGCTGAGGCCTCGTTAGTAAAGATGTGACAGAGAGCCACCCGAGTCTCTTTCCTGATGGCAACAGAAACATCAGCTTTCCCCGAAGAAACCAGATTCATTTTCAGTTCAAGCAGAAATTCTGCCGGGAAGGCTCAGCCAAGAAGCGGCATGGGGCACATAATTTTCCAAGAGGATCTCCCGCTCACTCTCCCCAGTGTCTCTCTCCAGGCAGAGTCCCTGTGTGGAGCTCAGGTGGGAATGGAGAATGGCTGTCATTCATTGGATGCATGGCTCAGACTCTGGGATGTACCCTTTTATGTGCCTCGCTTTTCCAGCTTTAAAATGGGGCCATAGTTACAGCCATCTTGAGGAATATTAGTAGGAATAAAAGAATTTGTGGGGCACGTTTGATTTGTATTCCAGTTTGTTCTCTGTTGCTGTGACAAATGCCCTGACCCCAAAGCAACTTATAGGAGAAAAGAGTTTGTTTGGCTTAAATTCCAGGTCACAATTCATCGTTTTGGGGCAGTTAAGGCAGGAATTCAGATATTCCGTGACATCCCGTGCGTGCACAGTCAAGAGCACAGGAAAAGACGGCTGCCTTCTGTTGGAACCATTCATGCCAGGTCCCACTTTCCTTCTGGAGTCTGCATGGATTTGTGGGTTTGAGGTACTTCTCTTCAGGCCGGCTCACCTCCCTGTACTCCAGAGTACACATAAGGAACAGTAGGGGTGAGAGGCAGCCACTGCCCGAGGCCCTGGTGCAGTCAGAAGACAATCACGTGTGGGATGAATGAGGCTCTGCTGGGCTGACCTGTTTCTATAGATGGGAGAACACACAAAGATAATAGTAAGAGGTGTAGCACAGGATACACACACATGGACACACATTGATGTAGCATGGGGCACACATGGATGTAGCACATGGAATACATGGATGTAGCATAGAACACACATAGATGTAGCACAGGACACATGGATATAGCACAGGACACACATGGATGTAGCACAGGACGCATAGGGATGTAGCACAGGACACACATGGATGTAGCACAGGACACATGGATATAGCACAGGACACACATGGATATAGCACAGGACACACATGCATGTAGCATAGGGCACACATGGATATAACACAGGGCACACAGGACACACATGGATATAGCACAGGACACACAGGACACACATGGATATAGCACAGGACACACATGGACGTAGCACAGGGCACACATATGAGGCTGGGTGTGGGATACGCTCCGCAGATCTGTGGGGCTCCAGTGTTCTGTCTACACTGATGACACCGTGGACTGGAGGGTCACCATTGGCACGTGGTATTTATTGCAGGATCAGTGGTTCCAGTGGGGGAGGGTGCCAAGCCACAGCGTGCTGCTGCCAAAGATACAAGATGGCAGCTTCGGGCGTCTCCCCTGTGTAACCCCGGAGCGCTGGGAGGAGCGCGGTGCCTCCACCCACCTCCTCCAGCATTAAACAGTCTTGGCTGACGGTCGGGTAGAAGGGATCCTCACAAAGGGCCAGGACTGTCACATCGCTTCATGGATGTGGAACTGAGTTGTTTCCTGGACACAGAACCTTCCCCGGCAGGTCATAGCTGGCTAAGGGTACCGAGTCTCTCTGTTTGATCTCCTTTCCCATGCAGCATTAAATGTTGTGGTAGCATGGAATCCTATGACTTAAAGGCAGGCAAGTCAAGATGCAGGGCTGGGGAAGGGGCTGAGGATGAGGACTGGGAACTTGTGCTGTTCCCCTGAGAGAGTCTCGCAGGTGGCCGGCGAGCAGCAGGAGGCTTGGGCTGTGTTTGTCAGGAACTGTGGATGTCCGTTCCCGATGGGAAGCCAACCCCAGCCTGGGACTCCTGAGCCTCCCAGCTGACTGCCCCTTGTGTGGGATTCCGCAAACCTTGAATAAGATACAACCTCTATACTGCGTCTCAGAAGGCCTGTCTGGGTCTTCTCGGCCTCTTGCGTCTCACCTTGACCTGTAGGCCCCACTCTCCACTCTACTTCAGCTTCGATGGCCACAAAGTCCTCAGCAGCTCCTCCCTGGGGCCCTTCCAAAGCCATCCTTGTCTGAGGTGCATTCCTTCCTTTCGTTGGCTCCTTGTGTCCAGCCTCCTGTCTCATGTTAGTTCTTAAAGCCCTTCTCCCTGGGTGGTATGTGGTTTTAGCTCTAGCAGTTTTGATTTATCGCTTCAGCACCTGTCCCCTCTTCAGAATATAAGCACCAGGAGCAGGAGCACAGGGACTTTTGTTGTTGATGGTGGTTTCTCCCACAGCCTGCTGTGATTTATCCTTCCATCTCCTACTGACTTTTCTAGACTGACCCCTGCCCTTCACAGTTCTGAAGACACAATGTGTGGGTGTCCTTGAGCGTGGTTCTTGAGAGAGCATATTAAAGCGTGGGTTATCATCAGAATGGTGCCAGGCTTTTACTGAGAACATTATAAATAGATCCATGACCCTGAGCTGGCTTTCCTGTCTGTGGACCGCACACTCCCGACTCGCTCAGAGGAGCATCTCAAGCTGCTGCTTACAGCCCAGATGGCTTTGTCACCCACCCTGGGAGGCCTGGGGCAAGTCACTGCAGCAATCTGAGCTTCAGTCCCATCATCTGTAAGATGAGGTTAATAATGGTTCTTTGTAAGAATGGATTAAGGACGGACAGACCAGAGTGCAGTGCTCAGCATATGCAGAGTTCCATATAATTTCCAGCTGCCATGTACCTATCTACCCATCCATCCACCCACCCAACCATCAGTCCATCCTCCATCCATCCATCCACCCATCCATCCACCCACCCAACCATCAGTCCATCCTCCATCCATCCATCCACCCATCCATCCACCCACCCAACCATCAGTCCATCCTCCATCCATCCATCCACCCATCCATCCACCCACCCAACCATCAGTCCATCCTCCATCCATCCATCCACCCATCCATCCACCCACCCAACCATCAGTCCATCCTCCATCCATCCATCCACCCACCCACCCATCAGTCCATCCACCCATCAGTCTATCCATCCATCCATCCATCCACCCACCCAACCATCAGTCCATCCTCCATCCATCCATCCACCCATCCATCCACCCACCCAACCATCAGTCCATCCTCCACCCATCCATCCATCCACCCATCCATCCACCCACCCAACCATCAGTCCATCCTCCACCCATCCATCCACCCATCCATCCACCCACCCAACCATCAGTCCATCCTCCACCCATCCATCCACCCATCCATCCATCCATCTACCCACCCATCAGTCTATCCATCCATCCATCCACCCACCCAACCATACATCCATACATCCATCTACCACCCACCCATCAGTCTATCCATTCATACATCCATTCACCTACCCACCTATCCATCCATCCACACACCCATCCATCCATTTATCCATCCACCCACCCACCTACCTACCATCCACCCATCAGTCCATCCATCTACCCACCCACCCATCCGTCCACCCACCCTCCCACCCACCCACCCATCCATCCATGGGGTGCAGCAGCAAGGGACAGTGTTCTTATTCAGAGTGGAGAGGCCCCAGTCATCCCTCTTTGGTCTCTTTGCTACCTGAGATATTTTTTCTTTCTTTTTCCCTTCAAAAGCACCTAACCCTAGGAGAGAATTGCGGCGAGGAGGGGTGAGAAAGATCCCGTGTTCTCTCCACAGGAACGCACTTGTGGAGGAACTGACTCCCCGTCTCACTGTGCTCACTCACAGCGCGATGGCCTCACGAGTTAGGGAGCTCAGAGGCAGCCACTTGAGACGGCAAGATGCTGAGTGGCAGGAGAGCTGCCTCGTACGCACACGGGGGGGGGGGGCGGGGGGGCAGGGGCTTCAGACACGGACATTAACAGGCTTCTCGGGTTGGAGGCTTTAATTAAAAAATCCTAGAGAACCATTTCCTTAATTCCAACACTTCCCAGTAATCACTTTCCTCTGTGCTGGTAGAGATTCTCTCTCCAGCTCTCTCAAGAGCCCGAAGCACCCAGGACCAGGGGTGGGCGTTCTCTGGGCTCTACCCGTGGGCCCTACACCACTCGGACTCAGTACCTCTGTGGGTTTGTGTGTCCTGGAATCTATTAGAGTCTATTAGGTAACAGCTATTGGCTCCCCAATTAGCCTGGAGCTCTAGGGTTCCCAGTCCACACCCTATCTGACCCCTGGGAACACCATTGATAGCAGTGAGTCTAAGAATATCCTCTCCTCTTCCAACTGACCCCATACATGCAGGGCTAGACCTGGATCCTGAAGCAGCGTGCTGGACAGCCCATATTCCTGGTCCACATGCTGTGTCCTGAACTCGTCTGTCAGCTATACCACCTCACGGCATGGCAGCCACACCTTCATGAGCGAGCTCGTGTTTTGTGGCTTCAAGGTCTCTCTTGCTCACTTGAGCAACTCTGTGGATGCCCAAAGAGTTAATAACTGTCCCTCAGGAGAAGGACTAGGCAAATCCCAGCAGGAGCTGGGGGTCCTTGGCTGCTCTGTAGAGGTTACCTGGTGGTTATGTCTCATGCTGTCCCTGGGTGATGGAGTTCTTGTCATGATGGTGACTCCCCAGGTCAGGTCATATGTCACCGAGGACAGTTTTCTCTTCCCCCTGACTTCCTTACTCTGCCATCTCTGCCTCCCAGACTTAAAAAAAAAAATGTCCTGACCCCAACGTCTATGGCTGGGGACTGAATTGAGTGAGGGCTCTCCTTTTCTCCTCAAGCCCCCATGGTTTATGATTGCTGGACAGGGCCTCCGTTGGACCCTCCATTTCCTTCCCGTTTGTCCTGCCTTGGCACAGGCCACCAGCTGCCATGTTTTGTACCACAGCCCCAAATCTCAACACGCCCACCAGCCCCCCCCATCCTCCCATGGATGTAAGAAACATCGGTGGTTCCTGTGGTCCCCCGTGACTCCTGGGCAGCTAACTTCTGACATCAGTAGGGTCCTCCTCTCCACCCCACACATTTCCCATGATGCTTCCTCAGGCCCAGAATCCCCAGTTTCCCCTGGCCAGCCTCAATGGCCACCCCTTGGTTTACCTTTACAGTCTGTTTAACAGGATTGAGAGGCGCCTGGAAAGCTGGTGCAGCCACTTCTGAGTGTGTCTGTGGGCATTTCCAGAGGTGAGCAGCATGGGGAGAAGACCCAACCATGGCCCACCATCTGCCCATGGGCCAGGGGACCGGGTCAGGGGTGGGAAGGAGAAAGTGTGTGCCCACATCCCCTCGGCCTTTCTTGAGCAGGTGTTTGGGCTGCTGTTATCCTCGGAAGCTGCCTGGTCTTTGGCCTCAGGCTGGGGCTGAGTCATTGTCCCGTCTTGCTCCGATGTCTTTTGGTGTCTGACTCTCTAGTGTGCAGGTGGTCAGTGCAAGACTGCGCAGTCTCCAGAGAAGATAGTATATTACCCCACATACAAAATTAGGGTCTACTGTCCCAGAGAACTCCAGCAAATATTGATATCTTCTCTGGTTTGCCTTCTACCCACAAAGAACAAGGTGATCAATTTTAACTAAGAGCCCAGACAACAAGAAAGCGTTTTCTGAAGCTCTGGAGTCCTGATCCCACAGAGAGGGTGGTGGCAGGTTTGTTTTTCTCGGAGACTCTTTCCTTGACTTTGCAGATGGCACCTGGGATGGTTGATGTCAGTTGTCAACTTAGCAGAATCGGGAATCCTCTGGAAATGGAGTCTTGACAGATTGTCCAGGTCATGCTGGCCTGTGGGCACGGCTGTGAGGAATTGTCTTAATTGGGTTAGTTACGTGAGGTGATGTTTCAGTGTCTGGGTGCTGGACAGAGGAGATAGTGAGCTCAGCGTGGATAGACAGATGTGTATGCCTGGGCCCTGACTGTGGATGCCATGATGGACTCCAACCCGAGCTGGAATTGAAATAAACCCTCTCCCTAATCTGCTCTTGTCACAGGTGTGTCTGTCAAGTCATATGTTGTCAGTCATATGTGTTATCAGTCAATTGTCAGTGACGTGTTGTCAGTCAAGTGTGTTGCCACATATGTTGTCAGTCACATGTGTTGTCAGCCATGTATGTTGTCAGTCATGTGTGTTATCAGTCACTTAAGTTGTCAGTCATGTGTATTGTCAGTCATGTGTGTTGTCAGTCATGTATGTTGCCAGGGCAACAGGACAGAAACGAAGGCAGCATTGTCACAGCGGTCACTCCTTGGTTCGTGCAGTGTCTTTGTTGCCTCTTCTTATGAGGACTTGGGTGTTTTGCGCTTTGGACAACCCATGTGACCTCATCTTACCTTGATTATGTCTCTGGCATTGAGGTAGACTTAACACAGGGAACAGGCACGGAGGGTAAACACATCCCCCAAGCGCCACAACCTTCCTGTCCCCACAGTCACCTTCCTCGACTTCACTCTATGAGAATATTCTGGATGTCCCTCCTCCCCCTGCTAGACTCTGTCAGCGAGAGAGACGAGTGCACACCTGTACCCACTCCCAGTGCCAAGAACACTGCCTGGTACACGGTGTGTACCCAGAGTATTCGCAAAGTCCGCTCCTCTCCTTAGCCACCCTTAAAATCAACCAGGGACAGGGAACGGGACCCCAAGGCTCACCCTGAAGCTGACCAGAGGCTGAGATTTGGGTAGAATGGTGGCACAGGACATCCCCACCATGCCCGCTTTCTTTTCCTTTGGGGCATCAACCCACGGAGCTCCCCATGTAGTCAGCCCTCACCCAGTGGGAGCAATGCAGACCCCCACCAGCCGCCAGGCCCACGCTTTCTCACCAGCAAGGGAGGGCTCCTCTTGTGGAGGGTGGGTCAGCTGCCTCAAAGGTCCGAGGGGCAGGAAGTAACCCCACCGAGCCACCAAGCGATATTTCTTAATCACTTGTTGTGAGAGCCTCATTTTCCCCTCATTGATCTTCTTGCCAGCTGTTGTTGCCCCTAATTACGAGTCTCTGACTGCCCCAGCCTCTCTGTCAGGTAGATAACTGTGAACAAGCATGTGGGGCTCCGTGGCGCCTCTTGGTGTGATGTCAGCAGAGCAGGAGGTAGCGGCCAGCCAGGACTGGATCTCCGCAGGCTTCGGCGTGCACCTCTCGGTCTCCAGGACTATCCCTTACAACCGTTTCCATACACAGCCATCGGGGTCTGTGCTGCCCAGTGTGACAGCCAGCAGCCAGCCCTGGCTACCCATAGCATGAGAGATGGCTAGTGTGACCAGGAAGCTTTTTTTAAAATTATTTTTATTTTAATTAATGTAAATTGAAATGGTTATAGGCGAATCATCTCTCTGAACCTGTGTTTCCTCCCCTTTAAGACGGAGATAAGGTTACAGTGAGACTACACCAATTGTGCGTGTCTGAGTGGGGTGAAAGGTATGTGTGTGTATCTATGTGGGGGTGGAATGTGCATGTGTGCTATGTCTATGTTCATGTGTACATGTGTGTGTGTGTGCACGTGTGTGTATGTATCTGTGTGTGTGTGTGGGGGGGATTACAGATGTATGTTTGTGTGCATGTGTGTGCACAGTTGTAGAGATATTTAATCCCAATCCAGGGTTTCCACCCCACTTTGACCGTTTAGTTCCCAGATAAAAGACACACATACACACACACACACACACACACACACACACACACACACGGCCTTTATATTTATAATAAGCCTTAATCAGCACAAGAGTTGGGCAGATTCTACCCTCTATCCTGTTAGAATCCGCTTTCCTATTGATAACCCCCCAGTTATCACCTGCAATGCTTCATCTGGGCTTCTCTCAATTCCAGCTGGCCAGCCCTCAGGACCATATTGTCTTGACTCCTGACCCATGGTGTCTTTCTCCTCTCTCCACCTTCTTCTCCTCTCCCTGTCCTGACTCTCCACCAACCCCAAGCCCGGGAACCCTAAACCCCGCCTATGTCTCTCCTGCCCAGCTATTGGCTGTCGGTATGTTTATTCACCAATCAGAAACAATTTGGGGCAAGGTCACACAGCATCGCTTGGGTCTACATGTGGACTCTCTCATCTCTGAGGCAACCAGGTCTTGGGGGGCCTCACTCAGCATTATGATGCATAGCAACAGACCAAACCTCAACAGTGCACATATATGTATACGTGCACACATGCGTGTATGCATGGGTGGTGTATTAGTTAGGGTTTTACTGCTGTAAACAGATACCATGACCAATGCAAGTTTTGTAAAAGTCAACATTTAATTGGGGTTGGCTTACAGGCTCAGAGGTTCAGTCCATTGTCATCAAGACGGGAACATGGCAGCATCCAGGAAGGCATGGTGCAGGAGGAGCTGAAGGTTCTATATCTTTATCCAAAGGAAGCCAGGAACAGACTGGGCATCCTCAGGCATCTAGGAAGAAGATCTCCAAGCCCATCCCACAGTGACACACTTCCTCCCACAAGGCCACACCTTCTAATAGTGCCGCTCCCCAGGATGAGCATATGCAAACCAACCATCACAGGTGGTTAAACACATGTGCATGTGGAGACCAGAAGTCAACATCTGGTGTCTCCTTCGGTCCCTCTCTGCCATACTTTTGACACAGGGTCTCCCACTGAGCCTGGAGCAGAATGATTATGCTAGAACTTGTTGACCAGGGAGATTTGGGGGTCCTCTTGTCCCTGCCTCCCTGGCAACAATATCGCAGGCACATGCTGCCATGTCCTGCTCTTACATGGGTACCAGGATCTGAGTCCAGTTCTCCATTTATGGTACCATTGCTTTACCAACCCAACAGCTCCCCATCCATGCCCACCAGTGTGACACACGGCTCCTAGTCCCCCACAGGTGTAATACACAGTCCCCAGTCACCCGCTGCCATGACACATGGCTCCCAGTCAGAAGCAATCTGGGTCACGTCCCCTCCAAGGCATTGGGACTGAGGAACTTTGCTGATGCTGGCCGTTGCCCCTGTGGTGTCCCCGGTGAGTCAGAAGGAAAGAGGGACAGCGGGATTCAAGGAGGGGACTTTTCCCTTAAGCAATTAAGGTAGAAATTGTAAGGGCATTTCCATTTCCTCCGTCTTTGCAAGAAACGGCTCATGTTATCACACATAATCTCCCCTGGCAGCGGGGGTTTTTGCTTTTGCTGTGGGTCAAGGTAAGACCGTGTTCTAGGGCGGGGGGTGGGTAGCTGGTTCTGTCATCCTTAGTTTGGAGGGCTGTGCTGATGGATGGGTGATATGATGTGTGTACACAGTGACCATGCACCGGTCAGCTCCCGGTGTGGAAGAAGTGACCCACCACCCACCTTCTGAGGACAGTGTCATGACAGCTGTTACCTTAGCATTGTTGGGTCCACCAGTGACCAACCGGCCTGGGATGGCCCTGGCTGGGTCCTCCTGTTTCTGCTCCCCACCCCATAATTTCTTTCTTTCCAGTTGGTTAGTGACAGGGTCCTAAGATGGTGAGGGAGCCTGAGGCCATTGGATCTAGGAGGATGTGCAGTGTCTTGCCCAGGCCCGTTGTTAAGGTCCGGTGTTGCTGCAAGAGGGTAGAACCCTTAAGAGATACGGCGGTGGCAGCGGCGGAGGCGGTGGCAGGGCTGGAGAGATGGCTCAGCAGTTGTGTGCACGCAGGCCCTGTAGATGACCCAGGTTCGGTTCTCAACACCCACATGTCGCAGGCATCCCATACCCCCTGTAACGTTAGCTCCGGGGCTTCGCTGGCCTTCAAGTGATCCTGTATTCACACGCACAGACACAGACACACGGGTACATGCAATTATCTTAAGACAGACAGAACCTAGTGGAAGGAAGCTAGGCCACTGGTTGTACACTATGAAAGGAGATGTTGGGGCTCTCTCTCTCTCTCTCTCTCTCTCTCTCTCTCTCTCTCTCTCTCTCTCTCTCTCCCTTTACTTCCTGGCTGCTGAGAGGTGAGCCACTTCCCCCGCCACATGCTCCACCTTCATGCTGCTTCCTCAACCCCCTCGCCATGGCAACGCACCATCTGACCTCGGACTGAAGTCTCCCAAGCCATGTTCCCAAATGAGTCTTCCTTCCTTATACATTGATCTACCTCGGGCGTTTTATTACAGTACTGGAAAGCGGACTGATGTGGAAATAAACTGGCACCAACCACACATGTTGTGACATCCTGATCAGAAGTCATGATGTCAGGATTCTGGGACAGGAAGCTAGACCCTACCTCCTCAAAGAAGCGGATAAAAGAGTCCGATTAGCAACATGGTCTTCTGGGGGAGGGGCCACTGCAGCTCTCTCTGTAAACAGTCTACTATAGTTTGGCATCATTTACTCAATAAATAATGCCCAGTCTGTTTTCAGTCCATGAAGACAGATTCGTTTTTAAATTGTCCATTTGTTTATGCAAAAACCTTCCAGCATTTGCTGAGCCGGGCTTTGTGGCAAAAGCAGCAGGCGGCCCTTTGAGTGTTAGGCATTGGATTCTACAATAAAACAGCACAATGCTTTCTATCGGGATGAGGGAACTCACGAGCCTCAGCCTGAGAACTTGCTTTGCACTGCTCAGCCCTGGACAGACAGACAGCTGGCACTCTCTTGTTATTTCCTGCAGGCCTTGTTAGCAGGCCCTGCATTTTAAACTATGGTGTGGCTTCCTCCCTGGGCCTGGGAGGAGTCAGTGGTGAGGTTTGTCTCTTGCTTATAGTCTTTCCTGCTGGAGAGAGGTGGGAATGAACCTGGGCACATCCAGAATGAGCCGGCAGAGCCCGAGTGGAGAAAGGGGCTATACCCAGAGCTTCTACCAAGCAGCAGCAGCAAACTACCTGCCAGAGGGGTCAACACAGGAGGAATGTGAACAGTTGCAAAGCCCAGGAGATCTGACGTCATGAGGTGTGCTTTCTGCCCTCCGCCATCCATCTCTGTGCTTCCTCCCGCACGGCCCTCAGTCCCTCTCACGCCCTCATAGGCACCATGTTCAGCTGACAGCCCTGTAGGGGGCAGGCTCTCCAGAGTTTCTAAATGAAAGGAATGCAGAAACAGAAAAAGCAGAAGTGCCCATGATAGGGAAGGATGGGCTTCTAGACCCTGCCCACTCCTGCACGACTTATTTTATTTTATTTTTTTGCTGTGGAATTACTGATCATATACTTTAGAGAGGAATCTGAGGACCACAGGGTGTGGCTCAGTTGGGAAGCCCTCAGTGCCCAGCATGGAGATCCACATTAGTCCCATTTTTCCATGTGAGAGACTGAGCCTCGGAGAAAAGACATAGCACAAAGTTGGGGATGGAACCTGGAGCTGTTGGTTCTCTGTGCTCTGTTTAATCTGCTGCCCAGGCCTGGGGACTTCATGTGAGACACAAGCTGATGACGGCGCCATGGCCGTGAGACTCCGATTAATAAGACGTCTCCTGGTATGTAGCCTGCACGGTGTGGTTGACACTGTGCTGGAAGCTTCCACCGTTCGGGAGTCTTAAGAGACAGACTCCAGGACCCACCTAGCACCTCGAATGAACTGCTGCAGGCCACGGTGGCACAAGTGTCCCAGAAGGTTTGGGGTTCACGTTCCAGGTTAGATACACCCTTTGCTGGGCACGAGGAACCCCGAGGACTTGCCACTAAGTCCTCACAGAGAGCATCTTGGAAAGGGCTGCTTCCAGGTCTGTTGCCCTCAGCTCTCCTTGCGTACCTGGGGATTCTGCATGCAGGGGACTCATGCGTGCTACCCCCACATTGCCCGGGATCAGAGTGGACCCATGGAGCTCCCCCCCCAAGCCCCCAGTGAGAACTATTGGCACACCTGAGTCTCCTCTTCCTTTCCGGAAACAGAAAATCTCATTCACAGTAAATATCCTTCTGAGACGCTTAATCAGCAGCTCCAAGGTCTTTGAGGGTCACAGGACAGCGGCTCAGAGGTCAGACCTCCAGACACCCCTGCTCAGGGCAGGGTAGGCCCCTGGGATTTCTAAGAACTGCTGTGGTCAGCTGCGTGTCCCCAGTCTGCCCTTCAGGGTGTCCTTGGGAAGGTCTGTCTATGCTCAGAGCCTCAGTTTCCCCTTCTGTGAAACAGAAACAGCAGCAACACAGACCTACAGCCAGCACATGGGAACGGAATGGATGAAGTTAATGTCAGCTGCTCCTCGGCTGTCCCCGGATCATCACACTGAGCGTGACGACGTGGAGGTCCGTGAGCGCAGCAGCCATGACAGGGGTTGGCGGTAAGACGAGACTGGAGCTGAAAAGACCCTGTCGGTGACGTCACCGACGTCCCATCATCCTAAGAGACTTTCTCTAGCGCTGCCACGCACGCACCTGCAAATGTCTGTGCTGCACAGCTGTAACTGAGGGCTTAGCGGGAATCTAGGATGAATCAGGCCGTATGTCAAAACAGTTTATAAACCGTCTCCGTGGGACGCTGCAGGCGTCTCCCATACCTCATGGTTGTTAGTCCTTAATTACATCAGGACACCAAGCCAAACGACTAATCCGCCTACACGTCTAGGTGCATGCATGATCAGGCCAGGATGTTCACAGACAGGACAGCCCGGCCACATGTGTCAAATGGGGTTATTGGCATTGTCTTTAATACTCCTGTACAGAGTACTCAGCTGGAGCACAGCCTGTACAGAGTACTGAGTACTCAGCAGGAGCACAGTCTGTCCAGAGTACTGAGTACTCAGCTGGAGCACGGTCTGTACAGAGTACTGAGTACTCAGCTGGAGCACGGTCTGTACAGAGTACTGAGTACTCAGCTGGAGCATGGTCTGTACAGAGTACTGAGTACTCAGCTGGAGCATGGTCTGTACAGAGTACTGAGTACTCAGCTGGAGCACGGTCTGTACAGAGTACTGAGTACTCAGCTGGAGCACAGTCTGTCCAGAGTACTGAGTACTCAGCTGGAGCACAGTCTGTCCAGAGTACTGAGTACTCAGCTGGAGCACGGTCTGTACAGAGTACTGAGTACTCAGCTGGAGCACGGTCTGTACAGAGTACTGAGTACTCAGCTGGAGCACGGTCTGTACAGAGTACTGAGTACTCAGCTGGAGCACGGTCTGTCCAGAGTACTGAGTACTCAGCTGGAGCACGGTCTGTACAGAGTACTGAGTACTCAGCTGGAGCACGGTCTGTACAGAGTACTGAGTACTCAGCTGGAGCACGGTCTGTACAGAGTACTGAGTACTCAGCTGGAGCACAATAAATACTGGTTTCCAGGTCAGGCGACCGATCGCACTTCAGTCTCAGATCCCCCGTAGGGGACGACTGGCAGGCTTCCACACCTACCTCAGCAGATGCAGCCTCCACTCTGGCTGGAACAAGACTCCAGGGAACCAGTGCTGAAAAGTGAGACCCAATAAAATCACGGGGCGGACGGCTTCGAGCAAGCCTGATTAAGCGAATCTAACCACTGCTGTAGGTCTCTTGGACTCGTGGGCCAGCAGAGGTATCAAGCAATCGATCGGGTTGTCTGAGCCAGAAGTGGGGCAGGGAGGGGGGTGTCTGCAAGCCTCCACCAGCAGAAACAAATTCATTCTGTCTGCAGAGGTGCCTGGCAGGCTGGCCATAAGTCAGGAGAGTAATCAATGGCTGGGGGAGGGGGAAGGCCCTGGATCCCAGTGAAGTCACAGCAAATGGGGTCAGACAGCCCCAACCAGATGGGTTCTTTCTAGCCCAGTGACCCTGGGTCACTGGCTCTGTGGGGACCACTTCATCCTCTGCAGAATGGGCTTGCTGGAGTCAGAGTTTAATTACCATGAGATTGTGTCCCTCTGCCCTGTCCCCATGATGGCAGCTGTGGGGCTGTTGGCCACTCAGGACACAGCAGATTAAATTAAGATGTGTTCCAAGTGTGACACTTCCTACCAGATCGCCTAGACACTGCACGGCCGGAGGAAGAGTCCATAAGTTTTTAATCTTGATTTTATTATTAAATAACACCTACGGTCTACTGTGTTTAAAAAATGTATTATTGAGCCAGCTACAGCTGTGTCTATTTAAAAAAATAAAGAGTAGTTGTAAGAATATCTAAAATAATCTCTTATCATTTTCTTTCTATTTCTACTGAACGACACTGGCCCCTTCGCATCCTTTCCGATATCTTTTGGACACATAGATGTGTGTTTGTGTGTATGTGCACATGAATGTATAGGTCGGAGGTCAATGCCAGGCATCGTCTTTTGTTGCCTTCCACATTGTCTTTTGAAACAAGGTCCCTCTCGCTGAACCTGGAGCTCACTGATCGGACCAGACGGGCTTCCAGTGGTTCCCAGCATCTGCCCTTGTCCCCACAACTGTTCTATTGCTATGCTAAGTCAGTGACCAAGGCAGCTTCTAAAAAAGAGTTTACTGGGGCTTACAGTTTCAGAGGATGAGTCCTGTGGCCATCTTGGCAGCAGGCAGGCAGGCAGGCAGGCAGGGCACTGGAGCAGTAGCTGAGAGCTCACATCTGATCCACGAGCAGGAGGAAGAGAGAGCTAACTAGGAATGGCTTGGACTTTTGAAACCTCAAAGCCCACCTGCAGAGACACACCTCCCCAACAAGACCATGCCTCCTCCAACACAGCCACACCTCCCCAAACAATGCCATACCTCCTCCAACAAGGCCACACCTCCCCAACAAGGCCACACCTCCTCCAACAAGACCACACCTCCCCAACAATGCCACACCTCCCCAACAAGGCCACACCTCCTCCAACACAGCCACACCTCCCCAAACAATGCCACACCTCCCCAAACAATGCCACACCTCCCCAAACAATGCCACACCTCCTCCAACAAGGCCACACCTCCTCCAACAAGGCCACACCTCCTCCAACAAGGCCACACCTCCTCCAACAAGGCCACACCTCCTCCAACACAGCCACACCTCCCCAAACAAGGCCACACCTCCCCAACAAGGCCATACCTCCTGATCCTTCCCAAGCAGGTTCACCAACTGAGGACCAAGCAGTCAAACACATGATCCTATAGGAACCACTTAAGAGTGGCTCAAACCACCACACTCCCTCCCTGGCCCGGCAGGCTTGCGGCCGCATCACAATGCCAAATGCGTTCGGTCCAGCTTCAGAAGTCCCCACAGCCTTTCACAGTCTCACATCTGCTTAAAATTCCAAAGTCCAAAGTCTCTCCTGAGACTCGAGGCAATCTCTTAATAGCAACTCCCTGTAAAATCGAAATGCAAATTACATACTCCCAACCTACAATGGTACAGAATATACATTACCATATCAAAAGGTAGAAAAGTAGGCCCGGTGCGGGGGGATACTGGGCCAAAGCCAGACCAGAACACAGCGGAGCAGACTCCAAGTCCTGCGTCTCCCCGTCTGACGTCAAAGCGCCCTTCAGATCTCCTGCTCCTTTCCAGCTTTGTTGACTACAACACATTTCTCCCCCTTGCGCTGGTTCCAAACATGCTCTGCAGCTCTTCTTGGCAGGTCTAGATGGCTTCGGGGAAGGCAATCTAGGTTTCGCCGTCGTGGCTTCATGCAATGGCCTCTCTGGGCCACCGTGCTTGGCTAAACATGGGTTTTTGGGGGGACAGAATTCAGGTCACCATGAGCCATCCCCCAGCTTCCTATCTGGTGCTGTACCCACTGAGCTCCCCAGCCTCCTCTCCTCTTTCACTTCCCCCATTCCCCTGCCTCCTCCCCTCTCTCCACTTTCATCAATGCCCAACCAACCCTTTCCCTAGGAAGATGCTGGGATTTTTTTTTTTTTCTGACACAGACTCTGGTTAAAGCCCCCAGGAACTACAGAGTCCCAGCCTGGGCCTCTGTCTCCTGCTTCCGCCAGCAAGGCGGATGGCGGACTGGCGCAGTGTGGCTTTGGCCGTCCAGTTGCAATGGCTCTTCAGAGGCCTGAGGGTCAGCACTGCGGCCCTTCCCAAGCCTTCCTAGGCAGCTGCGAATACATTGTTGTCACTGTGGCGATGACCTAGGAGGAGCAAGGTTGGAAAGAAGGGCTCCCATTTGCCTGAGAGCTGGCTTTCATGGTGCCCAGCTCTGTGGCATCCACTGCCTCGGTCTGGCCTAAGGAGGACCCGGGAGCTGCGCACCCAAGAGCCTCTTTCCTGGATGTGGAAGTCCTACCCCAGCCCAGCTTCAGATGGAAGCTGATTCTTTCTGTCCCTTCAATTCTGAGCCCCCGCACAGACTGTCCAGCATTTGTTAAACTCGAGTTGGGGTCAGTTTTTACTCTAAAATGCTTTAGGAACAGGGTGGGTCTGGCATCCTGCTCTCTACCCTACAGACTGAGTCACACCCACCGGTTCATTGTTCCCAGGGCTGTGCTGGCTTTAATTAGGATATTTTTATTTTCCCTAGCAGAGAGACAAAGAGGGTCGTGAGCTCAGGGCCCAGGGACATCGGATGCAACAGCCAGCGGGAGAGGAGGGAGTCCTGTCTGCCCAGCCTCTCTGCTTCTCCTACCCTCAGTCTGTCTGGATGTTAGAGCTGGTGGGAGCCCAGCGGGAGCCTCCTTTGAAGAGGACAGACCAATGCGGCCTCATGCGCTGCAGCTCAAGTGACTCCGTGAACTCACAGACAAGTGGACTGAAGTTCAAACGCAGTGATGCAAAGGGCTTCCGTGGAGAGGCCAGGGGGCAAGAGCCCCATTTCATCCCGAGCCAGGAGCCCAGGAGCACAGTGGTTAGCGATGCACGTCAGAGGTGAAGTCCAGGGCAGGGGAGGAAGATCGGCTGGTGACGTGCTCGCTGCGCTGCGGGATATGAGAAGCCAAGTCCAGCCTGGCTCCCATGCGCCCACGCAGAAAGCCAGGTGTGAGGTGGGCGCACATCTGGCACATCTGTAACCGCAGCTCACCCTCCAGCTGATCTTGCTCCACATCAGTTGAAAGACCCTGGCTCAAAAAAAAAAAAAAAACAAAATACAATGTTACTCTCTGGTCCTCACATTCAAGCTCCCCTATGTGCACAAGAGCACACATGTAAACAAACACACTGCACGCTAAGAACAAAGAAACACTGTTTGCTGTTTAGTGTGGGTTGTTTTCTCTCTCCAGCTGCAACAAGCCACAGGGGCTTCTCTGGAGTGCTGCCTTGGACCCCACATCCGCCACTCCGGCTGCTGTGGAAGGCTAGTGGAAGCTCTCGGAAAATGCCTTCAAGTCAGGTTTCTGTCTTGCCCACAACTCCGCTTTCTGGGGATCAATGACAGCAGAGCGGCTGGGCCAGGAGGGTTGTGTGTGCCGTGGGACCTAGAACCAGGTGGGTTAAGGCATCCTTTAAGGTGAGTGCCAGCCCCCTTCAATGGTGGGACGTGATGATTACAGGCCTCACTTCCAGGCTGCTGCAAATGTTAGTGGAGGTGATTCTATATCCCGAAACGCCCTCCCAGAGGGCCTGCGTGGAGGAGGTGTCAGAACTGGATGGATCTGCAAAAGCTGAGTTTTCTTACAGGGCAGGGTGACCTTAGCTGGGTCTTTGGTGAAAGCCTTAGCCCATCACCCACTGCAAGCCTCAGGGAGACTTAACCACAGGTGCTGTTCACACGTGTATTTTACAGGTTAGTATCTGTTACCCACACAGATGCTGTGTCCCACTGTCCATCCACAGGACAAAACACCAGCTGCATGGGATCCTCTCTGCCTCATTAGCCACACTGCTGTGCAAGCACGCATTCAAGGGCCAGCTGACCTGGTTCAAATCTTGGCTCATCCACTTACCTGCTGGGTGATTACAGGTGGGTGTCTTCCCCTCTCTGAGCTTTAGTTTCATTGTCTGTAAGATGAGGATAAAGTGTTGGGCAGGTTCCTTGTCAAATTTAGTGAGTTTATATAGGCAGTGCATATGTGTGTTATGTGTGTGCATGTGGGATGTGTGTGTGTGTGTATATATACACCTGTGCATGTATGTGAGGTCCACCAGTGCTCATGTCTTCACATGTGTGCTGCAGTCAGCTGCAGATAACCAGTAGTCACTTTATTACTTTTATTAATGACATAGTTAGTACTTCCTCCCTCCCCAACTTTTATTAATGACATAGTTAGTACTTCCTCCCCCCCCAACTCTATTAAGTCTGACAAATGCCGCACCCTTGGGGGAACCACAGAGCAGCTGTCCTTGTCCTCCCCATCCGTGCTCTTCCTCCCGAGGGGCGCATAGGTCTGCCCTGCCACATTGAGCTTCTCTGACTGTCTGTGAACCTCAGTTCCCTGCAATCCGGCTCAGCATAGTGATAGTTTGCTCTTTTTCACTGCTGAATAGTATTCCTTTATAGGTCTCTACAAATCTTTTTGTCTGCTTATATTTTCGTTTATCTTCATGGACTTACTGGGCAGACAGAAGCTGGTAAACAGATTTCTTAAACACCTGTGCCATTGGGCTCGTACCTTCAAGCCTCTCTAGATCAGAGGTCCCTGAGCACTGCGTGGACGTGCTGCCTGTGAGCACTGCGTGGACGTGCTGCCCGTGAGAGGTGACTCTGCTGTCTGTTGTCATCTTTCTCGGCCCTTGGTCTCTGGCAGGGGATTGGCTCCAGGTGACTACACTCGCAAACCCAAGTCTCTGTGAAGCAGCATGGAGGCCACACACAGCCGTGTGTCCTGCCTTCCTCGGGGGAGCTTCTGCAGGGTCTTTAAGGCCCAGCTCGCAGGAGCAGCTGCATAAAGAACGTGTAGACCTGGCTTTTTGATTGTTTCCTTCCCTAAAGATTTTGCATTTCTGGTGGGATGGATCTGAGATTGCAGAACCCGTGGGTAAGGAAGCCAATCTTGCTTCTGCTCCCAGGAGATTCCAACCAGAGAGGTTGATGGGGCCAGTGAGGTGGAGGGTTCGGTCTCAAGGGCACCCACGTGGTACTCTCACAGTCTCATGAGCCAAACGCATGGACCCTGATCGCCCACATGGAGCTGTGAGGAGCCACAGACTCCCGGGGTCTATTCCCCTCCACTCTGAGAGTCCAGTCAAGTAACTGTCACCCTCGCTCACCCCAAGACCAGAGAGGGCCGAAGAACAAGGGCCCCATAAAACACCCCACGCAGCCATCCCAGGCTGGCTCATCCTCCTGCCCGGCCCGACTTGGCAGGGATGGGAGTTCTAAATGGATTCCGGGCCCGTTCCTGCTGATGCTGCAGTCTTTAGGATGCTGTAATTAAGGCTCGGTCCACAGCCCAGATGGAAGCAACCGATTCCCAGGGAGTGGACTGGCGCTGTGGCTCAGTTCAGCTTTGAAGCCTACATGTGAGTCCTCAGTCCTAAAGTCCGTGAGCTCGGTTGGGGGTAATGCCAGCTGGGATTCACAGGCTGTCAGAACTGTCACAGAAGACCTGGCTTGACACTCAGACCCTCGTTGGACTTCCAGCTCCATCTGAGTGACCTTTGACATGCCGCCATCCCCCTGAACCTCAGTATTCCTGTCTGAAAGGTGGGGTGATTATGCATATTTGGGGCATGGTGACTGAATCCGAAGTTGAACTCCCTCCTGATTCTTAGACCCCCATTTCCCATCCTAACCTTGAACTAGGCCATGGCCACGTGTAGTAAAGATGCTTCCCAGTTCTCCCCAATGCTGAAGATGGGTATGAGGTGACATCAGGCCATGTGGGTAAGACGTGTGTCCCCATCAAATGCCTGGAAGGACAGCTTGGCTTTGTGTTCCCATTACCTGCCTGCCCAGGTTTCCAAAGTAGTAGCCATCCAGGTGTGGTGCTCCTTTAAGAGGCGGAGCCTCAGGGGAGGTCCTTAGGTCAGGCTTGGACAAAGAAGGGATGCCAATCCAGTCTCTCTGGGCTTCCTGTGTGGTGATGCCTGTCTTCTCTCTCGGGCTCGGACTGCCGTGTGGCACCATCTACCCTCGGTCACACCACTCGCATGGACAAACCCGTGTGCGACCCTTTGTCTGACCTCAGACTTTGAACTTACAGAACAGTGAGCTAAATAAACCTCTTTCTAATACAAGTTAAGCTGCCTCCGGTATTTTGTTAGAGTGGTGAAAACCCTACAGCCCTTGAAGAAAAGGTCAAGTCTCTCTGTCTCTTCTTCCCTCCCGCTGCCTGGAATGTAGCTGTGATGCAGGAACTCCAGCAGCTCTATGGGGCTCTGAGGAGAAAGAAAGCCACTGCTGTAGTGGATGGGTGCCTCCGGGAGGGAGTCTCTGGCACCTCGCTGTGGACCACCTGTTCCTGAGCTCTGCTCCCTTGTTTCTGAAGCTCTAGATACATTCTTGATACATTGTCCTTGTTCCAGTGTTCCCTGCTACCTGCTGTTGCCAGGATTGAGTTCATTCCAGTAATGACTACAGCGGGCTGCCCAGCACGTCTGTCCCGGTAGGTATTGACATTATGTTACACGTAAGAGTGAAGGCATTGCTGGGCTGGGGCCCTGCGATCTCCAACTCGCCATGATCTCCAAGATGGTAGACTAGACGGGGATTCTGAAAGGGCTGGCATAGCTATGTAGTGTCTCCCAGAGACTCTGGGTTTGAGGGTCTGTCCCCCAAGAAGCTAACCCCACATCCTCTCTGTTGAGACCCTGAGGACTACCCCTCCCTTCGCCTCTATTCCCCCCTCCCCCCAAGTTTGGAGCCACAGCCTGGAGACCATGAGTTTTGCTTTTGCCACCTGCACAGATAGCCCGCACTGATGAACTAGCCAGATGGCCCTTTCTGCCTTCTTTTTATCTAGGAATTAAGGGGCAGCTGGCCCCGTGCCAGCCCCGGGGCAGCTGGAGGACAAGGAGCCTGCTGGCCAGCTCTGTCTCCTTCAGAGAAGAGAATTGCTTTCTGTGCCCGAGGTGCCACCAGCACAGCTGAGGACAGCGGTGTCAGTTCGGCCTGGCTCTGCCTGGTCTTTCTAGGCAACCCTTCTTGGATCCTGCTGCGACCGCTCCATTTCAAGGTGTGCAAACAGTCGGTGCAAAGGTCATAACTTGCTCAGGGTCACAGGCTCCTCAGGCTCTGCCCCGCCCCCCACGTGTGTGTGTGTGTGTGTGTGTGTCCTCTCCTGTCCCCTCTGGAGCCCTCTGCCGAAAGCAGCGGGCTTGGAGTGGGCGCTAACGCCGCACCATCACTGTTCCAGGAGGCTAGCTCCTCAGCCGCTGGCCTCGGAAGCCCCGACTTGTTCTTCCACAAACATTTTCCTCCTGAAAAGAAAGGGCCCACTGTAGGCATAAAGTTTTTGCAACCTACTTTTAATAAGGGTTCAACCTCTCCTCTAGCCCACCACCCAGCAGAGGTAGTAGTGGAAGAGAAAAGTTATCAGGATATGGGGGAAGTGGACCTGTTCGTTAATATTGGGGGAGTGGGGAGGGTCGAGCTCAATCTTCTTTCTCAGCAATTCAGTCCTGTAGCAAACACCAAATACAACTCAGCAGCGGCAGACCGGTCCTTTAGGCAGGCAGACACCAGGCACGAACCAGCAGCTACAGTCCAGTCCTCCCTGGGGGCAGACCCCAGGCAGCTGTAGTTCAACCCTGAAGAGACTGCCAGGTTTGCCAGCTGGCCTGAGGTGAAGCCACAGAGGCGGCGAGCGTCTGCAGGGACCTCATGGACAGTTCTTGGGTGAGTTTCTCTCTGGCAGAGTTACCATAAGTTGAGCTCAATAATGCTGTGTAAAGTGAACCAATACATTCATGTCTAGCAAAGGCGGAGCAAACCAAAGCAATGCTCAGTGCTCGTTTCCCGCTGTCTGTGGGGTCATAGTTACACTCCCTCATCACAGGTCCGTGTATGTGTCTGCAATATCCAAACATCCTTTCACCCGTGTCTCAGTCAGGGTTTCCATTCCTGCACAAACATCATGACCAAGAAGCAAGTTGGGGAGGAAAGGGTTTATTCAGTTTATACTGCCACATTGCTGTTCATCACCAAAGGAAGTCAGGAAGGACAGGAACTCACACGGGGCAGGAACCTAGAAGCAGGAGCTGATGCAGAGGCCATGGAGGGGTGCTGCTTACTGGCTTGCTTCCCCTGGCTTGCTCAGCCTGCTTTCTTATAGAACCCAAGACCACCAGCCCAGGGATGGCATCACCCACAAGGGGCCCTCCTCCCCCTCCTTGATCACTAATTGAGAAAATGCCCCACAGCTGGATCTCATGGAGGCGCTTCCCCCCAACGGAAGCTCCTTTCTCTGTGAAAACTCCAGCCTGTGTCAAGTTGACACACAAAACCAGCCAGCACAACCTGTGTCTGCTTCAGGAAACACCCTTTCACATGTCTGCTTTGTCAAGACGTCCTTTCTCCTATGTGCCCCAGCAAATCACCATTTGGCATAACTGACTTTCCAAAGAAACCAGACGTTTTCACCTCTGCCTGCTATTCCCCTTAAGTGTCAGAGTGGTCCACACTCTTCCACCCGAGCAGGCATCATACAAATACTTGGAAGGCAAGCCCCCACCTTGCCACAGGAGGCTCATTTCTGACTTTGCAGAGCCACCCCGTGGGCCAGCCGGGCTGAGGGTCTGCAGACAGCACAGCCAACGGAGTGCCCTGATAACCCAGTCTCTGCAGCGCCCAGTGAGCTCCCTGCTCACACCTGCCCGGATCCTCCCCTTCTGCCTTCTGTGTGCAAAGTGACATACTGCTGCCCTTCCCAGAAGCAGTCTGCAGGGTTTGACACACCCGGAAGTAAACCGTTCAGGGTTGGGACAACCCCAGTTAGGTGACTGTAGCTGTCCAGCAGCCTCGGAGAACTGGATGCACCTGAAAGGGAGGCTGGGGATGAAAGAGGACGGGCTGGCGAGACAAGAATGAAGCCAAGACAGAGGTTTCTGATCAAGGCTCAAAGTTGAATATTGATGGAAGTTACCATGGCAACAGCCAACACTAAGTGTTTCCATGCCTGGTAATCACAGAGCCCACTGTCCTGGTGGCGCGGTTGATTGATTGGCTACGTGTTTGATTGATTGATTGCTGTTATTTTTGCCCCTGCATTTTAGAGTCCCACCGTTAGCAGAGCTGACCGTTATTTTAAAAGGGGGGTGTGGCAAGATCTCTGTCTTCCTTTTAAGGGCATGGGCCTGATGACCTCACTGCCCTCTACTGGTCCCTGCCTCCCAGTGAGCAAACATCTCCCAGTTGCAACATCATCTGGGTACCAAACCTTTGGACACACCAGCCTTCAGAAGCCTTTTACATTCTAAAGCACCACAGGAAGACACAAGCTATTACATCCTCGTTCTAACCTGAGCAGCCACATCTGGGAGGGGGACCCAGGGCAAACCACTGCAAGCCAGATATTCAAGCTCCAGTAAAGAGGGGACTTTATGGTCCTGCGCATTACATTAAAGCAAATGAAGCGCTGTTCTATCAAGTTCTACCCAGTACATTTACATTGCTTGCATCTGACAAGTCTAAGTGCTGGCTTCAGGTATGGGTGGATCCAGGCGTTCAGATACTGACTGCAGCTCTCCTTTAGTCTATGGGTGTGTCTGCCTCAGATACTGTCTTTCCACAGGCTTAGGGCAGAAAGCAAGACATTTTCCCAACCATCCCAGTGGGAGAACTGAGCAGGGCTATCCAACCATCCATCCCTCCCTCCCTCCCTCCCTCCCTCTCTCCCTCCCTCCCTCCCTTCACTCATCTATCCATCTATTCACTCATTTTGAGACAGGGTCTTACCATGAGACCAAGCTAACCTGGAGTTTTTCTGTGTAGCCTAGGCTAACCACCCCCCCACACACACACACCCCCACCTGACTGGCCCTGCACTAGAAATGGGTGTGTCCTGTTTTTACTGCCTAAGATTGGTTGTTCACTGTTCTGTGGAACAATGGTGGCTACAATGCTCTGACTGGCAATTTTCACATTGCATGCCACACTCCCTGATCTCAGCAGAGGGGACAAAGCAATGCCCTCCCCAGGGGGTTGGGTAGAGACTGAGGGATCCCCAGATCCCTGAAGCAAAACTGCCAGGCAGCCTTCCCTTGCTGCGGAGAACAGGAAGGAAGAATGCCTGTGGGATTTCAGGATGCTGTCACCGTTTCTTTCATATATATATGAATTCCACATTTTATAGATTTCTAGAATGAACATGAATTGCTGGCACTATTTTTTTTAATTATTAAAAGGAAACCCAAGGGTACAGGGGATAGAATTTGGACACAGATGTGTCCTGGCTTTAACCCAAACTGCTAATGGCTTTCTGTGTCATCCCTTCCAGGTACAGTTTGCATTTTAACCACAGTAAAAATGCTGTGAACCCGAGGCGTATGTGATGCTGTGACCCAGGGCTCTGAGCAATCCCTCGAGGTCCCAGCCTGCTGTTTGCCTTCTCGGGGCACTTCCTGTGAAATCGGACTCCCGTGAGCCTCTCTCTGGGAGTAGCAATGTTCGTCTGTCTCCATCCGTGCGGTGAGGTTCGAGAGACACTGCAGACCCAAGTCCGCGCCACACCTTTCCCACAAGGCCTCTGCCTCCGTCCCCTTTCCAGTGCTGTGAGGGAACGCCACAACCATCCCACAGCACTGTCCACAGAGGATCAGGCCTCTCAGAGCCACAGCAGGAGGCTAACTAGGCAGCCTTGGACTCGGCTGCTGCTCTCAAGCTTAGTGCAAGCCCTGGTCACACCGAGGAGGGGGGTGGGGCGGGGTGGGGGCGGGCAGCGCTGTGCCGGGGGGGGGGGGGGCTTCACACGTTAAAACCTTTGCAGTGCACTGCACACGCTCTGGTCAATTTCCCTTCCGGGAATTTATTCTGAGATAAAAGTTAATCAGATATTACACACACATAATACTCATCCCCAAGGTCACTTAGAAAGGTGAAAACTTGAAAATAACCCAAATGCGTAACCAAGGAGACGATGTCACAAACCACACAGCAACCCGCAGAGAGTTGTGCGCCTATTTAAATGAGCAGAAAATGCCTTTGTCGTCAGAAAGATGCCGGGGTGGGGGTGGAGGTGTTCTGATTTGAAAACTGAAGCCCAGGCTTGAAGGGATGATTCTTGGTTTATTCCCACCCCAGGCCTTTGCCTGCAGGGTATTTCTTCCAACGCAGGTTCCCAGGATTCCTTGTGGGCTTTGAGCTCTGCTAGAAGCCAGTGCTCCGAGCTCCAAACTCCTGTCGCCTGTGGCTGGCAGCTCTCCTGGGCTGAGGGCTTGATCTGTCTGTCTGACCTGCCTGAGAGAGCAGGTGGGTGGTGAGAGCCTACCAGCTTCTCTGAGAGACGGGTTTCCTCTGGGTACCACAGCCCATATCTATACCAAGGTGGTCATTCTTCAACCCACATCTTTGGCTGGAGGCAGTGGTCACACTGGAGTGGCCTCATGTCCTGGGAGCTGGGACAGAGGTGTCAGGTGCTCGGCTCCTCCATCCATCAGCTGCGCTGAAATTCCTACCTCCAGGTTGAGGCATCTCCTCCCAGGCCACACATTGGCGCTCAACCTACCACCATGCTCCAGAAGATCTCAGAGACCCATATGTGACACCTTAGTGTTGCTGGGGGTCCTGTCTAGACTGCGTGCCCCGCCCCCGGGGTTCTTAGTGTTTTAAATCAAAGAATTGGAAAAGAAACGGCAAAGACCCTCCATCGTTTTATTTAAGAAGGCAGTAAAGGGGCTGCAGGGGTTGCTGTACTATTCAGAGCACAGACATAGTTCCCAGATATGTTCCAGGATGTGTTCGGCCACAAAAGGGGCGTTACCAAGGGTTGCTAAGGGAGGAGTGACTTATGGCATTGTTTGAAGTAGGCTGGGCACTACTGGATTGGAGGCAGGTGGGCTCCCTGATTGATAAACTACCCTCCCCTTGCCTGCCTCCCTGGGACAGGAGAGTCCGCCTATGGGCCAACATCTTGTGTACCTTCTGACTTCCTCAGCAATCTCCGTGGCCATGTGACCTCATTACCTTCATTTTGTGGGTGGCCCAGCAGGCCCAGAGAGATGCCGCTGTTTGAGTTTACCCAGCATGCAAAGATGAAGTCTGAATTTAGAGCTGGTCAGTCACTAACCCCATTCTAAATATGCAAGAAGAAAGGAGTGTCCAGGCATCTGGGAAGGAAACTGGGCAGGCGGCAGGCGAAGGTCCCCGCTGGGCGGCCTGGCTGGGGCTGGCCATGCAGGCTGGGAGCACGGGAATCAGACAGACATTTGACAAATGGAGCATGTGTCTGAAGAGTCGGAAAACCATCTGACCAGCCCGTAGCCTCGGGAATCTAGTCCTTTGGAGAGACGGGTCCTGATCTACAGTATTTATAAAATGTATAGACTGTAGTGCACCATTTTTTAAAAACTCCTTTTCTGGTTTTTGGTTGGTGGGGGGTTGAATTTCAGCCTGTGACTAAGGTCCAGGAGTGACATGTTTATAGAGGTGGAAACAAGGAGGATTTTGAAAGTAAAACAGCACAAATCACTCCCAGCTACAAGGGCTGTAAGAAAATTTAACTTGTTCTAAGTTTCTGTATCAAGAGGCCTTGGAGAGGAGCCGTGCATGAGGGCTGGAGGGAGAGCGGTCCAGGACTGGAGCAGGCTGGCAGAGAGGGGACAGAGACAGCAACCTAGGAACTGTTGGGACCGTGGGACACCAGAAACCACTGGGACGCCTGGCAACCACTAAGCCCTCAGTAAAACCACACGTTTTTGCCTTGTGGTAAGAACATGTAAAGTCCTCTCTTTTGGACTGAGAATGTGGCTTGGGGGATGGAATGCTCTCCCAGCATGCACCAGGCTGTGGGTTCTATCACCAACACTGCAAAAGAGGGGAGGGGCTCACTTCCTCTTGCTATACCAGAATAGACAACACATTTTATGTTAGAGCCACCCGGCTGAACAGTAGGTGACGGGCAACCAGGTTACCGAGCCCACCCTTGCTGTACCGTGTGTGTATGTGTGCATAATATGTACATGGGTGCTTATGTATATGTGTATATGTATGTATATGTGTGTATATGTATGTGTATATATATGTATGTGTGCATGTGTTTATAAGCATCTATGTGTACATGTGTGTATGTACATATGAATATGTGCATATATGCATGTGTATATGTGTGCATATATGTATATGAGTATAAGCATGTATGGTTGTGTATGTGTACTGAGCATATATATGTGTATAAGTATATATGTGCATAACCATCTGTGTGCATATGTATGTATATATGTATATGTGTATAAATATGTGTATACATATGTGTATATGTGCATATAAGCATATATGTGTATAAGTGTGTAGTATATCTATATATCTGCATATGTGTATATGTGTATGTGCATAACCATCTGTGTATATCTATGTGTAAATATGACTGTGCATCTGTGTGTACATGTGTGTATGTGTATATACTCACATATATGCACACACACACACACACACACACACACACATATATATATATATATATATATATATGTAGCTTTTTGCAGTAACAAGAAACCCCCCTGTGTTGTGACTACCCTTTTTTTTTTTTTTTTTTTTTTTTTTTGGTTTTTTGAGACAGGGTTTCTCCATGTAGTCCTGGCTGTCCTGGAACTCACTCTGTAGACCAGGCTGGCCTCGAACTCAGAAATCCGCCTGCCTCTGCCTCCCAAGTGCTGGGATTACAGGCGTGCGCCACCACCGCCCGGCGTGACTACCCTTTTATCCTGGGTGGAAATCTACAGAAGATCCAGGTTCGGTGTAGGATACAACAACCTTACACAACGTTACAGACTGGTGGCCAGACCAGCACCAACCAGCTCCAGACTCGTCTCGCCCCTAGTCTGCTGGCCTGAGGCCAAGGCCGTGCCAGGCGATTCTAAGACTGGAGGCTCTCACATCAGGGCCACCGAAGACAATGTTTTACAAGAATACCAGATAAAGTCCGGGGTTCTAGCTGGAGACCGGCATGGATACATGCCTAGGATCTAAGCCAAGGCAGAGCCACCGTTTCCCTCCTCCCAGGGCCCTCTACCCTCTTCCCTGCCTCCCTCATCCAGCCCCTCTCCATCTGGCAGTACTGTTCTCTCAGGCACTGTGTGTCCTGTGCTTGCCTGGGTCACCGGTTCTTCCCCTGAGTGTCTCATGCTCCCTCCAGCAGACGACATCGCTGGGAGCTGAGCGCCAGGCACAGCTCACACACCCTGTGCCTGGCAACTCAGCTCGCCCAGACCATAGTTAGCCTTTAGTGATTTCCTCCTTTGTGTTTGGTGACATTCTACGATGGCCGCTGCTCAGTCTCCGTCCTGCTTCTCTCCTGGGTGCAGAATGTGGCACCAGGAGCTCACTTGCGAAATGGCCCCTGTTCCTGGACATTAAGTAGTTGTTGGAATCTTGGCCTTGTACGAAAAGGTATCAATTAGCTTTCCAATCCATCCTTTCTAGGTCAGATGGGAGGCGTGCAGCAGGGGTGTGGCGGTGGCATAAATGTCTCTCCCAAGTGTCGCCCTGTCCCCTTTCCTCCACAGTACAGCTGTTGACAGTCAAACTTGCCTCTCGTGAAGGTAGCCTGAGCATAGCAGCCCTGAGTATGCCTGCCCCAATTCACTGGCTAGTTTCATGTCACCTTGACACAGGCTAGAGTCATCCAAGAGGAGGAAGCCTCAATTGAGAAAAATGTCTCTGTAAGATCAAGCTGTACATAAACCTGTAGAGTCTTTTCTTTTTGCAAAGATTTATTTGTTTACTTACTTATTTATTTTATTTCTGTAAGTACACTGTCACTGTCTTCAGACACACCAGAAGAGGGCATCGGATCCCAATATAGATGATTTGTGAGCCACCATGTGGGTGCTGGGAATTGAACTCAGGGCCTCTGGAAGAGCAGCCAGTGCTCTTAACTGGTGAGCCATCTCTCCAGCTCTAGAGTATTTTCTTAATTAGTGATTGATGGGGAGGGCCCCGCCTATTGTGGGTGTGGCCAGCCCACTGTGGGCGGGGTCAGCCCACTGTGGGTGGAGCCATCCCTGGGCTGGTGGTCCTGGGTTCTATAAGAAAGCAGGTTGAGCAAGCAGTGGGGAGCAAGCCAGTAAGCAGCACCCACTATGACCTCTACATCAGCTCCTGCCTCCAGGTTCCTGCCCTGCTTGAATTCCTGCCCTGCCTTCCTTCAGTGATGGACTATGATGCAGCAGGGTAAGAGGAACAAATCCTTTCTTCCTCAAGTTGCTCTGGCCACAGCGTTTCATCGCAGCAATAGTGACCTCGACCAGGACGCACACCTTTCTTCCATGCTCTCACTAACTCGCCATCTTGCCCACCCGCCTGTGCCTTCTATTGGCTCATTTGCCTCTGGGTCCTCAGTGTCCGGCTCGGCAGAGTCCCAGAGATGTTCAGAGGAGGGGAGAGGAGGGGCTACGGCTGAGGGTTTGTCTCTTACACTGGCCACCCAGGTTAACAAGGCCCGGGGTGGCTTCAGGTCACTGGACTGGACACATTGACGCTATTAATTACCCTGAACTCTACAACTTAAAACACACACACACACACACACACACACACACAGAGAGAGAGAGAGAGAGAGAGAGAGAGAGAGAGAGACACACAGACAGACAGACAGACAGACAGACAGAGAGAGGATTTGGCCCCAAGAAGCAACTCTTCCTGAAACTCCTGGTCCCAAATAAATACAAAGAAGGAACAAAAAGCCTCATTAATCTTTTAAAGAGATCATCCAAGTCTGGGAAAATCCTGATTCTCAGAGAGGCTCCTGGCAGATCAGTGGCCGTCAGCCTTCTCTGTCTGAAATCTGTTAATCCATTTACTGCCCAGGGTGAACCCAAGCCCACCGCCCCCCCCACACACACACAGCCCCTGCTTAATCTCTCCCCGCCCAGGATTATCATAACCACACCCACCATGGAGATTTCCCCCAGCTGCTCCCACCACAGGAGAGGGAGAGAAACAGCCAGTCCCGGCCCCAGCTGAAGCTCTGGGCACTGTCCTCTGACCGCACATACTCATGGTGATATGGGAGACTCTGAGGTCATAACTCAGAGCGACTCATTTGCCCCCTGGATGAAAACCTCCACTGCGATCGACCCCTGAACTCATCCCAGCCTCATCCGCAGGTTAGACACCTCACAGAGAAACTCCTCACGTGACAGGCTAATAGATGGCCAGGGATTTTCATTTTCCTTCCCGCTACGAGGCACCCTGCAGAGCTGCAAGCGTGCCAACGCTGGTTTAGCACTCGATGCTGCTTTATTTCCCCCGGGAACCTGTAAAACGCAGCTGCTGTCACAGCCCGTGGCACCAGAGGCTGAAGCTTCAACGGGGGTGGGGGAGGGAAGGTACTCTGCTCAAAGTCACATGGCAATGCTGAATATGAGTTCTGTGTTCCTGTCACACACACGCACACACACACCAGGCTTCGGTGGGCATGTGTCCAAGCCCCTCACACACCTGCTCCAGACCCTTCTGAGCAAAGATTCCCAGAATTCACAAACTCCGTTAAAGTAGCACAACCCTGGATAGGACTACCGGCCCAGCCCTTCCGTCTCTGATTTCCTCCACAAAGGGGTCAGCAAGCCATGACCCAGACCCACCAGGCTGTAAATAAGGCTTTATTTAAACAGGGTTAGCCACAGACACTACTTACGCATCATATGTGCTGCCTTCATAATAAGAGCCCTCTGGCGGCTCAGAGTCCCGAAAGAGAGGCAATGTATTATCCCAAGACCTTTCAAAGCCGGGAGTCAGCCTAGAACGACAGGCGTGCTGACTAAGCAGTTAAAGCGTTTTAAGGTGGGCACCTCCTCCATGCCCCTGTCTGAGCCAGTCAAGAGCCGGGTTCTCACACAGATCATCTGCCCCGTGTCCAGCCTGCTGCCCGCTGGTCCAGAAGTAATGTGAAATGGACGAGGCCTAGTCTCCAGGATTGGGAGTTTAAGGGCGTAGGGAAAGTTAGGAAGGCAGGCCACCTGTTAGGTGAAACAGAGCTCTGCCTACCCGGGCAATCCCAGTTTGGGAGGCTCAGCAGGAGGGTTACCTTGAGTTGGAAGCTAACCAGGGCTGCACAGCAAGACCTCATCTCAGAAAGCCAAGGAAGGAAAAGCTGAGGAGGAATGGAGAGGAACGGGAAACAGAAAAGCAGACAGAAAGGGCAGAAAAGGAAAGGAGGGGGACACGGGGGGGGGATGGGAGGGGCAGGGGGCGGGGCAATGAGCTCAGGGGATGACTCCAGCTCCGGAATGTTGAAGAGTTTTAAGAATCAAGTGGCTCAAAAAAAAAAAAAAAAAAAAAAAAAAAAAAATCAAATGGCTCAGCCAGGCGGTGGTGGCATACATCTTTAATCCCAGCACTTGGGAGGCAGAGGCAGGCGGATTTCTGGTCTACAGAGTGAGTTCCAGGACAACCAGGGCTACACAGAGAAACCCTGTGTTGGAAAAAAAAAAAAAAAAAGGCGGGGGGAGCCTCTGATGAGGGCCATTCTGGAAGTAGCATTGAACTTCCGGCCTCATGGCAGAGCACCAGCCTCAAGAACACTGGTCCCTTGCTCCCCTCCCCCCACCCCGCCCCCACGTGGGACTGGGCATGTTGGGGGGAAAGCTTTGGAGATCATTTGCACCCCAGCTCTGCAGCTGGTCGGCTATGGAGGACCCGCCCTAAGCTGCTGCCTTCGTGGGTCATACAAGACCCTGCCTTACGGATGGAAAAACTGAGGCTTCGATACCCCGACATATCTCCACAGAGGGTCTCGGTGGTGGGGAAGTTGCCATGGCGATGCTGCCTCTTACTGAGAGTCTGGACTCACAGCTCCAAGCTCTGAGGTTCATGGAGGCTGAGCTAGCCCCTTCCTTACCGCAGCTCTGAGAAAGAAATTAACCAAACATCCTCCATGCTGGAAGTAATGAGAAGTCATAGTGAACGGTAGTCAGTGCTGGTGGCTCCTCCAGCCAAATACATTTTCTTATGAGCATCTGTGATTGTTATTAATGAGTACGAGTTCAAGAGTTCATCTCTAAACCTAGAACCATTCCTTTATCACTAAGTTCAGGCACTATGAACAAAATCGCCGCCCTTACTGGAAGGAGCCCAGCCCACTTGAACCCAGGCCAAAATCTTCCGTTAATTCTCCCAGTTCCATCATGGTTTGTGGCTGCATTTGATACTGGAGTTGCTGGGGACGAGCCCTGGGGAAGGAATGGAGGGAGAGCCCCCCCCCCCAGCATCTGAGTGCCTTTGATGAGTGCAGGGGGGGGGACGGGGGGACCCCAGTGTCCTAGATTTAAGACAGAACAGCAGAGGTCCCTCTGGGCAGGACATTCCACCTAACTCCTTCAAAGCATCTTTCCTAAGCCCACATGCCTCCCATCAGCCACTGCGCCCTGTACCGCACAGGCGCAGAAATGCTGTTTCCCTTGCCATGGATTGGATGAGAATGAGCATGTGACCCATAGTAGGGAAGTCACCTATAGGCTCTTTTAAACGACTAGGTCCATTATCAAGGCCACCCAAAAGCCCACACACCAGGCTCGAGAGAAGGCCGGGTGGTTAATAGCACATTGTGCTCTGGCAGAAGGCAGTTCACGTCTCAGAATTCACATCGGGAGGCCCAAGGTTGCCTGTGACTCCAGCTTCAGTCTGTGACACACACACACACACACACACACACACACACACCACACTTGAAAACCTCTTAAGAAGGAAGGACACCTCTCCCCCACCCCACCCCCGCAGCCACATTCCGAGAGCTTGGAGTGGATAGAACCCCACCGAGGAGAGTCGTGCTGCCAGAAGATTCCAGTGGCTAGGCAGGCGGAGGGCAGTGGGCGGGGATAGAGCCCGTTTGTACCGTCCAGTCTCCACCCACAGGCTGCTCTGGCACAGACTTCCGGCCTGGGTCTCTCGGCTTCCTCTGCTTGACCCCACGGCATCACAATCAAGTCACCTTGGTTACTGTAGAACAGTAGAGGGCACACAGCAGTGGGCACGCTGCCCGGGGTGACACAATGGGGTCTTCTACCATAGCCCCAGGATCCGCTGCCTCCACCTGCCTCCCCCAAACGGACACATAGCTGAGTCCTAAGAACGGACGCCCTGACAGTCACAGTCCTTGGGTAGCCATGGTGCAGGGTGCTGAATGCTGAGGGAACGGAGACCCAGTCCCTGAAGAAGGAAGGGGGGGGGCGGTGATGACGGCGTATGCTTCACAGCTAGCAGGGATCACAGGGGCTGCGGGAGGCTTTGCCCGCGACCGTGCCTGGGGCAGTGGAACTGTAAAAAGCAGCTCGTTTACACTGAGACAGCGTCCAGTCTGGTCCCTTTTACTTCCTGCTGTGGGTGGGCCATATCCGGTCACCTGTCGGTCCTTTTGCTTGGGAACACGAGCAGTTGGCAAGCACGCAGTGTGTCCTTGTAAGGTGCTCCAGGGAGGACTCTGGGTGGTCCTAATGACGATTACAGATCAGCATGGATTCACACTGCACAGTGCTGACCCCAGTCACCCCCAGCTGTGTGGCCTCTGCCATTCCCTGCCCTCTGAAGGCCGTTCGCATGTCCCTTCTGTGGAATCATGGGAAATTCCTTGACTCTGTGATGAAGATGACAGGAAATAAGATGGAACCCTCTGCGCCCAGCTACAACCGTGACTGCGCTTTTTCATTCCATGGCACTGGGGTGGGGGGGGGTGTCCCTAAAATCTCCTTTGAAGAGGTTCCTGATACTAAATAGGGGGACATGGAGGAGAGGGGAGAGGGCAAAAGGGAGGAGGAGGAAGAGGAGGAGGAAGAGGAGGAGGGTGAGAAAGAAGACGAAATAGGAAGAAGAGATGTGGGGGAGAAGGGAGTGGGAGGCAAAAGAAGAGGAGGAGGAAGGGAGAGGGAGGAATGTGGGAATGGGAAGGGCAGCCACCGCCCACGGGGCGGGAGGGAGCAAGAGAAGCAGAAGGGGAGGAAAGGGATGGGGGGGAGAGACAACTCGAGAGGAGGGGGGGAAGGGAAAAGTTAGAAGAGGCAGAGGCGGAGTAGACAGCGCCAGCTCAGAAACACATCCCCCACCCCATCCCAACCCCGTAGAAGGCTTCCTGTTACTGGGTGGCTAAGGGCACCATCTTGGGAGCCTCCCGTGGCCCAGAACTCTGAAGCAGGCAGGCAACTTCCTCTGCTGCCAGACCAGAGTGTAGCCTTTGCTCTGACCCTGGCCGGCAGGGGGCGCTGGAACCCCTTTCATCCTGACAGTCGGGGAGGGTAGAATTTGCACCTTCCTAATGCTGGGGAATGTGAGCATCTTTTCCCTAGTTTGTTTCTGGGTCACATGGATTTTGTCCATAAATTCCTAACTTTCCCTCTTCTCTTTCCTTCTCTTTTCTTTTTCGGCCATTTGTCACTTTCGTGTGTGTGTGTGTGTGTGTGTGTGTGTGTGTAAAACACTGTGGATATAATCATAATATAGTCATGCAGTATGGATTATTTTTTAGATATTTATCTTACTAGTAGCCCAGGTTGGCCTTGAACTTACAAAAATTCCTCCCTCCTCAACATTTGAGAGTGCTGGGATTTCAGGTATGAGCTACCATGCCCTACATATAATGTGGATTTAAAAAAAGAAGTCTCTTACTGGCTTTTGCTCTGTTTTTAATCTCATCATAAGGGCACAGACTGTACTGTCCTGGGAGGATTAAACAGCTTAATCCGGGATTCCTAGTATGTCACCAAATAGTTTATTCTGTTACTGATGAGCTTTGAGGCCAGGGATGTGGGTCTGTGGGTATTTGAATGTGCGAGCATCTTTGGAGTTAGTGCCAATCCTAAGGCCAGGCAAAGTGATCTGTAAGAATTCCCCGTGAAGACACACTCAGCGCCTACAGCTGGCTGTCCTGTGTCTGCTTGGTTGAGAAGTGGGCGGAGAGTCTGATCAAGGGGCTCTAAGCTCCGCAGAAGCGAAGGTGCACTCATCCTTGGGAGGTCCAGACCAGCGGGAATTCTAGGTAAATAAGAGAAGTTCCTGCCAGGAACACACACTTTGTGGCAGAACCAGACTCCACCAAACATGAACCAGCATCAGGGCCTCTGGTTGCTAGATTACACCAGCAGGGGGCGCTGGGTCACGCCAGCATGAGCTTGTACTGATTTGTATCTATTTCTCATTCCTATGAGGCTACTGTGTAACAAATAGCCCGAGAAAGGTTAAAGATAAACAGCAACAGCGTGGCTGCGTGGCCAGCCACTCTCTGCTGGTCCTAGATGAGCTTTCTTAACCCTCTGAGCTCAGCCAACCCACAGTGGACACTCTTCCACCCATCCTCTGTGGTCCTCGGACAAACAGCCTGGGCGTGGTCTCCTGGGGTGGACAAGTGCACTAGCGTAATTGAGCCTCTTCTTGCTAAACCCTCATCAGCCCTGGTGTGAGCAGTTCACCTTCACTGTGACGCCACTGGGTTTGTGGTTGCCTGGGAGACCTGAATGTGTCTGTGAGGATGTTTCTAGAGCACCACTCGCATCTCTTAGGTACTGCGCTAAATAAAAAACAGTCGCGTTTCCTGCCTGCAGATGCTAAGTGACCCTCCGCTACCTCGACTTCCCACCATCATCACAACCTCCCCGCCATGATGGCCTGACTGTGCACCCTCAGACTGGGAGCTGCGATCAACCCTCCCTTCCTGAAGCTGGGTGTTCATAATAGCACCAGGGAAATTGATCCAGGGCGGGGGGGGGGGGAGGGTGGCATATGGGGGAGGGGCAGTTTAATCCCAAAGCCAAGGACAAGGGCCATGGACAGAGAAGGTACTGAGGTCTTGGCTGCTGTGATCCAGTGCTCAGTAGTGCAGCAGGGGGGCTACAGAAACAGGCCTGGATGGGCCCCACCTTTTGCTGCTGAGTTTTTGCATGGGACCCCATCCCAGGACTTCCCCTCAGCACCAAGTCATACCACAGCCTTCTTGCTTTCTCTCAGCTCCTGGCCAAGGGCCAGATATCTCTACAGTGTGGCCCTCCAGCTGCTAGTGGCTTCTCTGTCTCTCTCAAGGATTGTGCACCAGGAGGCAACTTTAGTTCCTTCCAATGATGGTCTCAGGGCCCCCAGTCCTAGCCAGGCAGATGATGGTGACAGCTCCACAGCCCCTTTCACAGGGACTCCACGGCCACTCTGCTCTGCCATGTCTTTTCCTGATCATGGTAAAGCACCAGGTAAGCTTTATCTGGTTCGCCTTTCTCACTGCACGTACCAGGAAGGTGTGAGGTGTTTCCATGTCCAGACAGACAGTGGCTGGTCCGTCGGGGTTTGGCAGAAAATAGAGAAACGTCTGTCCCTGGATTCTTTCTAAAGGTCTGAGGGCTCAGGATCCTGCATGTGACCCACGCTGTGTGTACTTGGGTGGAGTTTCCTTGACTGTTGCTAACGCAAGTGACAATGGAGGGTTGGAGATGTCCAAAGGAGGGAGTGGTTGACTTGGAGGTCCCAGGGCTTGTGGATGCAGTAGGGGACTCTGTGGAGTCTTGTCGCCTGTGCAGGACAGCCCTGCTCAGAGATGACAGGACACAGGAGCATTGATCATCAGCCTCTTTTGAATCTGCCCTTAAGAAAGGAAGGAGCTCCCCAGCTCCGTGCCGTTTACAAGTGACTGAGCCTTGGTCAACTAATCTGTAATGTAGATTCAATGGTCAACATTGTTCATCAACTTGACCGGATTGGAAAATGCCCAGAGGTTTGGAAACCCGCCTCTGAGTGTGTCTGTGAGCTGTTTCTGGAGACCTTACATTGATGGTCTGACCCAATCTATGGACTCTGCAAAATCGTAGGCTGCTACGTCAGGAAGTGGACTGCAGGTGTGTTCTTGGGATCCTGGTCCTCTTTTTACACACCCCTTTTGCTCACCAAGAATTAGGACACAACCCCTACCAGGCTCTCCCAGCTCCCGCTGCCATGCTCTGCCCAAGTGCCCAAGCCAAGCGACTAGGGACTGAACCCTCTAAAACCAGAAGGCATGAGCTAAAGCCAATCCTTTCCCCTTTAAGTTCTTTGTGTGAGGCATCTGTCACAGCCACAATGAGAAATTAACAAACGCAATGGCTCAGCGGCCCAGCTGTGGGGAAGAGCTATGAGCTCACACACAGGAAGTTGGGCTCGGAATGTGCTCTCCCGCAAACACTATCACCCAGCCCTTTAGATACACAGAGTGGGGCTCTCGGGACAGTCTGCAGGAGAAAGCTGTAGCCTCAGTGGGTGTCTTGTCAAGTTAACTAAGGATGGTCAGAGCAAGCCAGGACTCTCAGACTAAGATGGAACCACAGTTCTGAAATCTGCACTGCTGTCCTAAGAGTGAGGAGAAAGGATTTCTCTGATGAGAGCTTTTCAGAGCAGGCTTCTACAGGGAGAAGCTGGGAGAGCACTTCTGAGCTGCCTACCATGGGAACATTCCCTCTCACCCCCAGCGTCTCCTGACTCCAGAGCCATTGCGGGAATGCAAAAATGGCCGGAGTCTTCTGCATATACCCTCAGCATATACCCTCTCCCATCCGGCTCCATCTCGTCCCATTGACACATGGAGTCCATTCTCTAAAATCTTTGACCCTGAGCTAGCACTGTCACTTGAGTTTGGCCGATTGAATATGGCAGAAACAACTCTGACAGTCCCTAGCTCCGAAGGCAATGGGATGGTGTTCTGTCCTTTGTCACATTGGCCAGCCACAGGGAACAAGCCCAGGCTAGCCTGCTAAGGAGTCCAACCAAGACTGTCCTAGACCAGCTGGTAGACGTCCAAAAACCAAGAGGAAAGAGGCACCTCGCGCAACACCCAGACCCAGCAGCAGGTTCACATGGACCAGAAGAGTGACCAGTCGGCCCACAGACAGTGACTGAAAGGATTGAGGCTGTAAGTTTAGGGGTGGTTGTTATGCAGCAGTAGCTAGCTGATACACTGTGTATAACAATGAGCTCAGCCATCTCCCTCAGTCCAGAGAAGGACTTCAGCCCATTACACCCCTACTCAGTCCTCACCAAGACCCGCAGAGGACAGAGGCTCGGGCAAGCTTGTGCCAACTGTGACTCGCAAATGGCACTCAACAAAGAAGCCAGGATTGGAACTCAAGCCCACCTGATACCAGAGTCGCTTCTTGAATCCGAGAACCATTCTCAGAGTGGAGCCACCCTGCCAACCTGACCCCTGATTTCCAGGGGTCCTTCTCTAAACATCTGTGAACTTTTGTCCCAGGCCATTCTTCTTAGTTGACTTTAATTTCCTTCATCTGGAGCTCCACACGAGGAAACAACCCAGGGGACCCTCATAAGATTTAGAGGTGGGCAGTGTTTGTTACACAGCTCTACCGCAGCCACTGTGAACTGAGACACACACCCTCCTGGACTGCGCAGTGCTCTCCTGAATGTCCATCTCTGCAGTAATCTAGAATGTGGTCATACAAAGCCCTCTGCTCAGATGAGTTCTTTGGCCCATTGTTCTGTCAGCCAAACCTGGCACATTAGTGAAGGCGGAAACCAGGAGTGACTTTCCCACCGGGGGACCAGCGCCTGAATGATGTTAACAGTAATGAGTTTCTAGGTGTGTAAGCACTTTTTTTTCCCCTTGTTCATTTTCAGTGTATAAAGCAATAGCTGCATCGTGACACCCGCATGCACAGAGGTCATTTTGCTTGGTTCCTATTCACGCTCCGGCATTACGGTATGTTAGTGCTCACTTCATAAGGACGTCGTTGAAGGTCGTTCCATTATTATTTATGTGTATGTGTGCGCACCCCTGCCACAGTTTGCATGGGGAGGTCAGAGGACACCTTCACGGAGCTGGCTGTCTCCTTCCATGTTTGTGCACAATCCCAGGACTTCAGTTGGTCGTCGGCCTTGGCAGCAAGCCCCTTTACCCTTTGAGCCATCTTGCCATCCTGAGACTGTGCTCGAGCAGGCACTTCCTTCCAAGCATCGTCTCATGTGCTGAGAACAAAGCTCAAACAGAAGCCGGGGTCTTGGGGGCTGATGTCTACGGGGTGGGGTCACCAACAGGTAAAACGTGTAAGCATGTAGCAAAGTATTGTAAACATGTAGCAAAGTATTGTAAGCATGTAGTAAAGTATTGTAAGCATGTAGCAAAGTATTGTAAGCACATAGTAAAGTATTGTAAGCATTTGGCAAAGCATTGTAAGCATGTAGCAAAGAATACCAGCCAAAAGTTTAAAAACAACAGAATGAGTCCCTAACTGGGAGGGGCCGTGTCTGCTCCTGGGCAGTGAGGGAGGCCCTGTGGAGGGGCAGCTTTGGAACCCAGCAAGGAGCCCAGAGCACAAGGCTCCCTGTCTAGTCTCTCCTACTAAGGGGGGTTTGCAGGGAGAGTTCAGAGTAGCTGTAACCTCGGTGGGTGGGGAGGCAGCTTGGTTATTCTTAGCAGTGTGTTATAGGAAGAAAAGGTCCTTTGGGCGGCCAGGGCTCCTGACAGCTCCTACAGACAGGGTCCAGACCACAGGGTCCCCTGCTGCCAAGTCTGGTTGGAAATTCTTTCCGCCTGAGGTGGTAGGGAATGTGGGGAATGTGGGGTGCATCCTAGGGACCCCTTTGTTGGAATTCCTGGGCACTCTTGCCAGGGTGGTGGTCAGGAGTTCTGGGGGGCTCTCAACCCATGAGGCCTGCAGCAGACCCCCCAGGACCCCCCAGGCTGGTGCCTGTGGTTTGCTCACATCTCTTTCGACTGCAGGAATGCTCGACTCCCTGACGCTCTGGCCACAGGGTGGAAGAGAGTTGCTGAAAAGGTCCTCCAGACCTAACTTTGCTGAAGTGTTAGAAGATTCTAGAACTAGCCACAATTAAGACTCAGCCTTTATATCCCAGACTCGGGGAGGCAAACAGAGCAGAACTGTTAACAGTTTAGGGTCTGGGGTTAGAGTCCTGGTCTCAAATCCTGGATCTGCCTCTAACAAGCTGGATTGGTTAACTCAGTTTCCCCAACTGACCACAATCCCTACACAATGAGATCTCTGTGGGATTGGTTGAATAAATCTGTTTCTTGGGATGGATGGATCATACTCCATAAACTGTAACCATGAGCCTTGTGCGGTGTGAGCCGAGGGACCAGGGGACATCTTTCTGTGGTTCAGGCTGCTTAGAGCATTAGGGTGAGGTCAGGTGGACCCTGCCCCAGATCTTCAATCTACTCCTTATTATCCATGTGGCCAAGGACTCTGGCTTCTCATCTGTGGGGTGGGGGCCACATGGCTGCGACCCTACCGTGCTCTATCTTTAAACAAGCGTGAATGGCTGGGCCTGGTGTCTGGCACGAGACACACAGCCTTAGTGTTGTCTTACACCAACCACCATTGACCTCTCGCTGTAACCCAGGCCCGGGCTCTCAGAAACCAAACAAGCTGTTTACCCTCAAAGGAGTCCCTTCTGCAGACGAGCTTCTGTTCCCAGATGGGAAGAAGAACACTGAAATGACGAGGGTCACTGCAGCTCAGACGCCATGCAGAAGAGAGGACCTAGTATCTAAGATATGTCCACCTCTCCTCCTGTCGGGAGGCTGGAATGCAATGGTAGGGACAGGCATTGCCCACTGCGCACCCGGCTGTGGCAGCGAGTGGTTCCAGCCACACCATGCAGACAGGGCATTGATATCCGTGAGCAACAGAGACTGGCAGAAGTGGTCAGGTGTGGGCAGGTGTGATCAGGTGTGGGCAGGTGTGGGCAGGTGTGGGCAGGTGTGATCAGGTGTGGGCAGGTATGGGCAGGTGTGGGCAGGTGTGGGCAGGTGTGGGGTGCCCTCACTTGTGAGCTCTACCCTTGGGAGCCTGGGGTAGGAAGATCCCTGCAGATAAGATGCCAGCCTAGGCTATGTAGTGATTTTTGAGCTAGCCTGAGCTATAGAGTAAGACCCTGCCTCAAAAACAACACGACACAAAACAAAAACCCCAAAACACAACAACAACAACAACCCCTTTTAAAATAGGGCTGGAGAGATGACTCCGTGGTCCAGTTTGGTTCCTGTTCGACTCACACCACCTTTAATCCCATCTGTGTCTGTCCTGGTCACTCATGCTCATAAGGCTTTGGGATGTGACATGTCCATACACTGGGAACACATAGGCCTGAGGAGCTTTCCAGTCTTGAGCAAAGGCCCCTCCCTTTCTGTGTGCTGTGTCATGTGACACATACACATTTAAGCCCATAAAGACACTCACACAGGCACACACACAGACACACATGCACACACACTCACACAGACACACATGTGCACACACATATACACACTTCACACAGATACACATGTACACACACATATATACATGCACACATGTGCACACACACAGAGGACCAGCCTCCGTACCTGCGTCAGCTGAGCGGAGAAGCACATACTCTTTTGTATGCACCTTCCACGTGCAGCTGGGGATTGTGGAACGAGATACTTAACAGTCATGGGAGGAAAAAAAATAAGGAAAATAATTTGAAGGATTATTGAGTGCCAGAACCCAGAGTGATTGAACAGGATGTCTGAGAGGATTTCAAGCAGAAAGGTCAAAATCTGCAATTTAAATGTAGAGACGGGCGCCTTTTCCTGGTTATGGTTGAGCCTCCAATTAGTTGACACATGGTGTGAGACGGCGTTTGTGCACGTGTGTGTATATGTGTGTGTGTGTTGTGTTTGTGTGTGTTTGTGTATGTGTATCTGTCACTCTGTATGTGTGTCTATGTATTTGTGTGTTTCTGTGTGTCTATATGTGTATGTATATGTGTGTCTGTGTGCATCTCTGTGTCTGTGTGTGTCTATGTTACTCTGTGTGTGTATGTGTCTGTGTGTAACTGTGTGTCTGTGTGTATTAACTGTGTGTGTCTGTGTGTCTGTGTCTGTATGTATTTCTCTGTGTGTCTGTGTGTTTCTGTGTATGTATGGAGGTCAGAAGTCAAGCTCCATGCTGGCCCTCGGACTCTATCACCATTTTTGTTTCTGGGAAAGGACTTTCACTGAGACCTGGGCTACATGTTCAGCCAGCCTGGCTGCCACTGAGCCCCAGGGATCCCGTTTCCTCCTCCCCAGTCCTGGAACTCACCCCACCACAATCAACATCTTCATGTGGTTCTGAGGGCTCTCGTGCAAGCTGCCTCCTCAGCCTGTTCTTTCTTTCTTTCTTTCTTTCTTTCTTTCTTTCTCTCTCTCTCTCTCTCTCTCTCTCTCTCTCTCTCTCTTTCTTTCTTCCCTCCCTCCCTCCCTTATTTACTTTTATTGTTTGAGACAGGGTCTCACCACGTACTGCACTTGCTTTAATCTCACAGCATGAACCAGACTGACTCCAAGTCCATCAAGGGTCCAACCTACCTCGGTCTCCCAAGTTCTGGGACTAAGGGGTGCACTACCACACCCGGCTTCCGACTCTATTTTCCTTTTACAAGATGCAGGAAGACAATCTTCTTGTAGAAAAATCTCAAATGTGTCATATCTTGATAATGATGCTTTATTTTGTGAGGCTCAACTCAGAAGTTGCCACCAGGAGTCCTGCCAAGCTTCTGAAATAAACAAGGAACAGGAATGTGCACATAATGTGCTATGCATATTTATATCTTTACATATACATGCATGCAGATCACATGCATATAGGATCTGGGTTTGATGTGGGCTTCAACTGACTTTAAAGTGATATCCAGCCAGGGGCTGAGTTTCCCCTGGAAAAAGCGAGAAGCGGTAAAGAACAGATATCCTGACGTTTTAAAGCAATGTGCTCATCTTCCTTCCAGTGTTTTGAGGTGTTGTTGGCTATCCAAATGGTATGCATTTAAAGCGTGCACATTGGGACTGGAGAGATGGTTCAGCAGCTGCATGTGCTGACAACTCCCTCAGAACACTGGAGTTCAGACCCCAGCGACCACACCGGTGGCCTGGAACTGCAGCTCCATATCAGTGTCCTCAGTCTCTGTGGTGTGGGCTGGGGCGAGGCTCAGCTTGCTCAGTGTGCACAAGGCCCAGGATTCCACAGCTAGCTACAACGGTGGCACGAGACAATCACAGCACCAAGCCTAGCTGGAACAGTGAGCAGGTGACTCAGTGACAGCCAGGCTGGCCTAACATGGGGGCTTGGGAGACGGCTCGGGGTAAAGGGTCACAAAACGCAGTGAGGACCAGAATGCATATCCCCAGCTATGTACGTATACATGTATGTATGTATGTATGTATGTATGTATAAATAAAGCCAGTCATGGTGGTGCACACCTATAATCACAACCGTGGAAAAGGCAGAAAGGAGAGAATCCTTGGTGCTCTCTGGCCTATCAGCCAAGCGGAATCCTGAGCCCCAGGTACTGTGAGAAGCTCTGTCTCAAAAAGATAATGTGGAGGATGAGTAAGGAAGGCCTGATGCCAACCTCTGCGCTCTCTCTCTCTCTCTCTCTCTCTCTCTCTCTCTCTCACACACACACACACACACACACACACACACACACACGCACACGCACACACATACATGCATACACACATATAAGCATCCAAGGGTAGACATTTGCCTAACACATACAAAGAAGGAGGAGGAGGAAGAGGAAGAGAGGAAGAGAGGGGGAGGGAGAGAGAGAGAGAGCGCTAGCCCTTCCAGCAAACCTTAAGCTCTGAGCGCACAGTGATGTGTCATCATTAACCACAAGCCCCGCATGCAGGTTGACTTATACACGCCCCATAATGGAGACTCTCTTCCCCTCGGCCACGCCCACGCCCCACTCCCCAGCCTGGCCTGTCAGCTGTCTGTCTGCATCCACTGTGGTTATCCTCCGCCATTACTGTGCTGATTCTATTCCTTCATGAGCGCATGCGGCTTAGACCTTCTGTGCCGGGCTCACCTCATGGATGTCCTCCAGGGTCCTCCACCTCAGTGCAGACCACAGGATTCCCCGCCTTTTCACAGCTGAATAATATTCCACTGCATATGCCTGCCCTGTATTCTGTACGCACTCCCCCGCTGATGGACACCTAGGTTGGGTCCACACCCTGACTCTCCTCACCAATGCTGTGACGACTGTGGGAGTCCAACATTCCTACAAGAGACTGATTTAATTTCCTGGAATATATATATCCTCAGAGGTGTGGTTGCTGGGTGCAGCTCTCTGTTCCACAGTGGTTGCGTCATTTCGCATTAGCTCTGAAGATCCCTTTGCCTTCCAGTGCTCACCTTTTGATTTTGATGACTCCATCCTGATGGTGTGTGTGTACACGTGTATGTGTACACTTGTGTGTATATGTGTGGGTATATGTGTGTATGTGTGTATGTGGGTGTGTCTGTGTGCACATGTGTGTGAGCATGTGTGTACACGTGTGTGTGAGCATGTGTATGTGTGTGCACACTTGTGTGTATATGTGTGTGAGCATGCATATGTATATGTTTATATACCTTTGTGTGTGACCGTGTGTGTATGGGTGTGTGTGTGTATGCACACGCTTGTGTGTGTATATGTGTGTATGTGTGTGCACATGCTCATGTGGGCATATGTGTATGCATTGTGTGAGCATGTATCTATGTGGATGTGTCTGTGTGTGCACACTTGTGTGTGTATATGTGTGTGAACATGCGTATGTATGTGTGTGTTTGTACACCTTTATGTATGTGAGCATGTGTGTATGCACACACTTGTGTGTGTATATGTATGTGTGCATGCATATGCTCGTGTGGGTGTATGTGTGTGAGCATGTGAGTGTATCTATGTGTGTGCGCGTGCTTGTGTGTATGTGCATGTGAGCATGTGTGTATGCCTATGCATGCATGAGGGGGGGCAGCACCCTGGTATTTACTTTCACCCTACACTGACTAATCCTGCCTGAACAAACCTTCCCATACAAATTGGTTGTGTGCATATCTTTTTCAAGAACCCTTGCCTACTTCTAATTGAATGATGTGTTTTCTTGCTCCAAGTTTTAAATGTCGCTTAATTTTATTTTAAATAGCCATGTGTACCTAGTGGCTACTGTACCTGACAGCCCAGCTCCAGTCTGAGGGCTCCATGCTGGCAAAGGGCCATAAGTGTAGCTCCCAACGATGACCTTGTCACTCAGCAGAGAGTCTGAACTGGGGTCTTGGCAAACATTTGTAAATGACACTGTGATGTGTGATAATTGGAGAAGGGCTTGAGCCACCAGAGAACTCTGTGGCTGTAAGTCACTGAAATCTACCCTAAACTTGAGCCTACCTGCTAATTGTCACCTCTGATCCAACCACAGAAGGTGGGGGACATCACAGGTCTCTTGGGACCTCCAAAGTCCAGGATCACTGGAAATATACTTGCTTCTCATCATGGGAGCTCCCCAACTGGCTAAACCCGTCCTGGACTAATCGGTGAGACCAGGGCTAAGGATTCTAGAGCTGGTGCAACAGGGCTCACAGGCATGGCTGTGCACTTGGGGCTGGGGCCCTGGGGTTCACTCTGACCCGGTGGTAACTTTGTGTTGAGCTGACAGGATGGCTGTTGAGTTCTGTGGCATGGAAAGCTGCACCGGACACAGTTTTCCTCTGATCCCCCATGTTAGCAGGAAGATGGGATTGCAAACCCCGAAACAGCATCTGAAAGGGCAGGCAAGCAGGTGCATGCTGGGTAGGAAGATGGGAAAAAGGCAAGGGAGACCCCAGAATATGCAAAGGTCAGGTGGTGACTGTGGAGGTGTGGATGGAGTCTTCAAGAAAGGGACCTGGGAGAAACAGCGTGGGAAGGGGACTTCAGGTGGGACACAGAGGTCTCTGGATACCAGGGAAGCTTCTGGGCTCTCAGCTGTGGGTACCAATAGGTCTCTGGGAGAGCTTCTGCAGGGACAAGATGTGACCCCATTTTCTCCAAGGATGAGAGACATTTCTAGCTCTGGTAGAGCAGTCTCTCTCTCTCTCTCTCTCTCCCTCTCCCTCTCCCTCTCCCTCTCCCTCTCCCTCTCCCTCTCCCTCTCCCTCTCCCTCTCTCCCTCTCTCTTTCCTACCTGATGCTGGGCCCCGGCTGGCTTCAAGTTCCAGCTATGTGACTGACATCAGACAGGCAACCCAACTTTTCCTGAGCCTCTGTTTTCCCATCTGGAAAGTGGAGCAGTAGTAACGTTGCAAGGCAAATCAGACATAATAACTCCTGGTGGGTAGACAGCAGACTTCCATGGGACCAGACCTGAGAAAGTCTCGTGTTCATTCACCAGCAATGGTTTGAGGTGGGAACTTCTAGTGTCTTTGGAAAGTTAGCTATGGCAGAGGATGGTTTGCTGGGGCACACAGGTGAAAGGATGGCTTGCTAAAGCAGACACGTGTAAGACTGTTTTCCTGACGCAGACACAGGTGAGAGGAGGTTTGGATATAGCAGACATGTGAATGGGCGCTTGATGAGGAGTGTAACTATGACCCCACAGACTCGGGAAGATGAGAGCATTGAACTCTGGTCTGGTTGGCTGTGCGTCAATATTCTTTGATAAGGACACACATTTATTGGTTCATCTTGAATATCGCGATTGAGTTCATCTTGTGGTGATGCTGCCGTTAAGAGGGACTCGCCCACGGACTGCTCGTGAGGTGCCTGCCGCAGCTTGCTGCCTCCGTGGCCTTGCCTCAGGCTGCTTGGCAAGCCTGGTGGATTCTTCAGGATTGAACTACAGCCGCCTGGTGTCTGCTTGCTAAAAGGATTGGACTGGAGCTGCCATGTCTAACGCGCATGGTGTCTGCCTGCCTAGAGGACCGGTCTGCGGCTGCTGAATTACAGTTGGTGTTTGCTACAGGACTGAACAGCTGACAACGAAGATCGAGCTCTCCCCCAAAGAATATTGCTGAACAGGTCCACTTCCCCCATATCTCTCCCACTACCTCTGCTGGGTGGTGGGCTAGAGGAGAGGTTGAACCCTTCTTAAAAGTAGGTTGCAAACTATTTATGCCTACAGTGGTTCCCAAGTGTATTTGCACAGAGAAGGGTGACCAGTGAGGACAGGAGGGACAGCAGCAGCCCTGTAACAAGCCACACTGGGTCCCACGTAAAAATCCTGCATCCTAGGGCCACAGTTCCCTTTCCTCCTGAGAGATGGGTGCGTCTAAACCGGAAGATGCCGAAAAGCCAGCCCGGTGTCTCTCTGGAGAGAACGGTGTCCCTGGGTTGACCCATTAGCCTGGCCCACCAGCCACAAGCCCCTGTGGAAAATCTCCATGAATAATCAGGACATCCCAGGCCTGACACCTTCACGCTCTACGGTTTTGAAGAAGTCACTTTACCCTCAGAGCCTCCAGTATCTCTATTTACAAGGTGCAATTAAATCAACAGATCTGAAGGCCACACGGCCACACAGCTCTTACTGCAGCTAGGGTCCCTGACAATGTGGAAATTCCCTGGAGGACACTATCCGTGAAGAACAGGAAAGGAGGCCTCCTCCTAGGGCAGTCTGCAGCAGGGTCTAGTCTCCGAGGCGGTCTCTCTCTTAAAGGGTGTGTGGATGCTTCTCAGACTGGTTACTGCCGACCTCATTTAAAGCAGATGCGACTGTTGCCTTTCTTCATGGGTAAACTGAGCCCCGAATACATGATGGCTTTCCCGAGGCCATATGGTGAGTCTGAGATCTGAGCCTGAGTCCTCATTTGTATCATTTAAATACTCCATCTAGGATGGACGGGTGCCGACAGGAAATGCTTGTCGGCCAGCAGACGCAGGTTGGCCACGGCATCTACCTAGCAACTACCACATGCTAGGCTTGATTTAGGGACCAGATACCCCTCCCTGATGCAATTTAGGGACCAGTGAAGAAAACAACCACAAGGAATAAATACATGTGGCCAAGAGGTGCGCCCCACACCTCCTCCACGTGGCCAAGAGGTGCTCCCCACACCTCCTCCACGTGGCCAGGAGGTGCTCCCCACACCTCCTCCTATCCTCTGGACACTGGTGACACAGGGGAATGCAAGCGAGGACCAATGCCCTTGACCACAGGCTCTGCCCACTGGGCCGTCTAACCCGTGGCTCCTTTGGCATAGGGGTCCTCCTCAAAGCCCCCCACTATCTCCCTCTTTCATTTTCCTGTCCTCTCTCTCTCTCCCCCTCCGTCCCTCCCTCTCTCCTTTATTCCTTCTTTCCTTCCTGCATCCTTCCTCTTCCCTCCCAGACAGACAGTCTGAAGCCCCTCCCTGCTCCCTCTTCAGCCTCCAGAGAGTTCCCATGCAGGTGGACAGAAGGCTGCTGGAGACAGACTCACAGTGGGGCCTGACGACAGAGGTAGGAAATGGGAAAAGTCCCTTCTTGGGACAGAGGGCACAGCTGTGTGAAAACTGGCTCAAAGCCAACAACCTCCTGAGGACAAGTCCTTTGAGCATTCTGGACCTCAGTTTGCCCTTCCTGGGCTGTGGAGTTAGATTGGATTGAACGAGGTGAGGTAAACTCATGGTTCTGAGCGGTGAGCTGGCCGTGCCCCTTGCCAGGGCATAAAGCTGCAGTGAGAGGCAGGCAGGTTGGGGTTGGCAGAGCTCTGAGCCAAGCCCACCTGGCTGCTCTGTGCTCTCACAGACTCCCATGATCCTCCTGCAGAAATCAGACCCGAGGACCTTGCTTGGCCCAATTCTTTCGACCTACAGGGTGGCCCCAGCCAAAAGGCCTCCCTTACAGATATTCTGGCTACAGTGTGCGGTGTCACGGTGACCGGTGCCATTATCTGGGTCATTTGATCCCGGGAATCTGCCAAATCAGATAATTTGGGCGGCCAACCTGTCTCTCCGGATCACATGTCCCAGTCCTGGTCGTCCCTCGTCCCCACCTGCCCTGGCTCCCCGAACACTATCCCACTCTTGGGTAGCTCGAAACAAGCCTGCCTGATGTGGGAGAGGGAGGTCATGTAGCCCTCCACACACCCTCTGTATTAATTGGTCCATCCAGGGTGGTAATAAAGCCAGTGTAACCAAGAAAGATTACACTGGAACCTCCGAATGCTTTACATGTTTTAAAAAAAAAAGTTTTTAATGATGTCATTAGAAATATGGGTCTGTGTCAAAGAACACAGCTACAAACCCAGACGGTACTCAGGCCACAGCCACAAAGTCCCCTGCTCTATCTCCCAGCATCTTGCTTGCAGCCTCCTACTCAAAGCGGGACCCCTGCCTCAGGTCTAGAGCTTCTGAACACCATATAGAAATGGCAGTGGATGCGGGAATGGTGGTGGGTCTGCCTCCTTTTGTTTAAGATTATATCCGTGACTCTCACCTGTGTGCTCCTGACAGCCACGGTTCATCCCTTATCTCTGCTGTATACTATTCCGCCACAGGAAGACAGTGCTGTGCAGCTAGAGTATGTCCCACAGCCTGTGTATTAAATTTATTAATATTTTTCTCATCACTGTGTCTGAATACCCAAGGAGCAGCTTGGGGGAAGGAAGGCTACATTTTGACTCTCAGGTTAGAGGGATAGAATAGCCCATCACTGTGGGAAAGGCTTGTAAGCTAGAGCAGGTTGTATCCAGAGTCAGGAAGCAAGGAGACCACACAGGAAGTCCACACGGCCCAAGACTCACAGGGATCCCTTTCCTGTAGCAGCGCTTTACCTGGAGGCCAGCTGCTGATCAAACAGAGTGAAGAGAGACATGTCACATCTAATTCGCAACATTAGTATCAGAGGTGACGCTATTCAGAAAAATACAGCAGAAAGGATGGCTTTGGGGGTAGGCTGTGGTTCAATGGGCACAGTGCTTGCCCGGGATTGATCCATCTGGATTGATCACCAGTACCACATAAACTGGGGCATTTCTGTAATTTAGAACTCAAGAGGTGGAGGCAGGGGGATCAGAACTTCAAAGTCACCCTCAACCAACCAACCAACCAAATCAATAATAAAAATGATGATGATGATGATGATGATGATGATGATGATGATGATGTTCCAGGGGCTCTTTCATGATAAATGAGCCTTAGGCACATTAAAATGCCTAAAAGCAAGGCTGAGTGTAGTGAATCCTAGCACTGGGGAAACTGAGGCAGGAGGATCATAAGTTCAGGGTTAGCCTGGGCTACAAGTGAGACCTTGTAACAACAACAACAAAAAATCAAATAGGGTATAGGAGATGGGAGCTCCAGGGACCCAAGTTCTAATCCGTGGAACACACATAAACCCCAGCTCTGTAAACACCCCTCACTGATGTGTCCCCTCAGCCTCCAGGATGAACTTCCCTGTTTGAATTTAGTATGTTGCCCAGGCTAGCCTTCAACTCTGGCTCCTCCTGCCTCAGCCTCTGGGATGGCAGTTCTCTCACCCGCCTGGGCTGTCAACTGCCACCACCATCACTCCAATCTCGGGTCCCAGCCTAATGCTCGCACAGTCAGCAGTGTGGCCAGCTGCTCACAGAGGCCACACGGCGGGCCTGCAACCCTCATATGCTGGGAACCATTACCACGATTTCTAGAACATGGAAGCCCAGAGAGGTTAATTCATTTCCCCAAGGCTGCTTGGCTGTCAGGTGGCAGGGCCAGGGCTAGAGCTTCATCCTGGGTGTCCTTGGTCACCAGGATCGTCTGGAGGCCAGTCCCCTCCCTCCAGAGAACAGAGCCATCAAAGGGAGTTACTCACTGCTGGACACGAACCTCTCCAGACTTGCGCATTCTTCCCTTAGCTACTCCCAAAATTAGAGCAAATTCTATTTTTAGAGGCCGTGCCTCGAATGACAGAGACGCATGGGCTGTGTCTTGGTCTGTGGACGTAGCCCGGAGGAGGTGGTGTCTGATCGTCCACTGAGACACTCTCTGGAGTCACCATTTGATCTCTCTGATCCCTTTCAAAGGCGAGGAGTCGCTTGGGTCTCTACTCTAGCTGCTGTCTTTGGTCGGAAGCCCCGTGCCCAGGTCACAATGGGGACCAGGACCACAGCACAGCCACCCCTCAGCGGTGGGGTTCAGAGAACCGGGCTCTGTTCCTTCTTTCCCACGCTGATGGGTCTGTGGTCTGCAGACCCCACAGGCCCTGCCTGCTCGCTTTGCACACTGCCAGTTGTCTCTTGCAAAGACCAGCATCATGGGAGTACTGGCTGCTCAGAGACCCACGCACGCACGCACGCACGCACGCGCACATGCACAGGGAAGCCAGGAATGGACTGAGGAGCCTCATCAGCCTTAAGCAGTTCCGCCGCCTTGCCCTGCTAGCTGCTGATGGAGCAGCTGGGACCAGAGAGGTTAAGCCACTTAGTCCAAGGTGCTCAGCTAAGCTCTGGGGTTAGGGCTCGGCCGTGGCTCATCTTCACTGTCGGCGTAGCTAGATTAGGAGTCACCTAGGATGCACACCTAGCTGTCTGTGAGGGAACTGGGAGAGCGTTTTAACTGAGTGTCTTAGGGTTAAAATCGCTATGATCAAACACTATGACAAAAAGCAAGTTGGGGAGGAAAGGGCTTATTGGGCTTACACTTCCACATCTCCCGAGCATTGGAGGAAGTCAGGACAGGAACCTACACAGGGCAGGAACCTGAAGGCAGGGCTGACGCAGAGGCCATGGAGGGGTGCTGCTTACTGGCTTGCTCCCCATGGCTTGCTTGGCCTGCTTTCTTATAGAACCTGAGACCGCAAGCCCAGGGCTGGCCCCGCCCACAATGGGCTGGCCCCACCCACAACTTTCTGGCCCCACCCATAATGGGCGGGGCTCTCCCGCATGAATCACTAATTAAGAAAATGCTCTAAGACAGCAGGGAGGTCTTATAGAGGCATTTCCTCAACTGAGGCTCCTCCTCCTCTGATGACTCTTTCTTGTGTTAAGTTGACAGAAAACTAGCCAGCACACTGAGAGAAGGGAAATGTACCCTGAACATGGGTGGTATCCTCCCGGATGGAAATAAGAAAGCAAGCGGAGCCCCTCATTCGCCTCTGCTTCCCCACTGTGGCTCCCACAAGAGCTTCCCCTCCCTGACGGCTCAGCAGCCAAAAGAGCCGCTTCCTCGGCTGCTTTTGCTGGCTGTTTTGTTGAAGCAACTAGACGGTAAGAATTAGCAAACAACCGTTGCAAAATGGGCAGGGGAATTTGTATTCCAGGCAATACTGATAATCGAGTTGGGAGAGGCTGTGAGATTTCACACTCGTGGTACAAACCTAAGTCTGCATCTGGACACACAGCTCCCTGCCAGGCTCAAACTCGCCCTCCCGGCCAGGCCTGAGGTGGCCACTGATACCATGCCACAGTCCGCAACCCTCATATGGCTGGCCTCGGAGGTCTGTTCAGTTGGGGAAACCAAGGCAGCCTGGTCAGAGCCAAACAGCCAGAAAACAGCTTATCGGGGGCACCTGAACACAGTTCTGTTTAGCTCAACAGTTGGCATTCAAAAACCACAAAAAACCAGCCGGGCAGTGGTGACGCATGCTTTTAATCCCAGCACTTGGGAGGCAGAGGCAGGCAAATTTCTGAGTTTGAGGCCAGCCTGGTCTACAGAATGAGCTCCAGGACAGCCAGGGTTATACAGAGAAACCCTGTCTCAAAAAACCACATACACACACAGTGACACACACACATACACACACACACACACACACACACACACAAAGATTGGGCTAGGGGAGGTGGCTCAGCAGATACACTTGCTCTACAAGCTTCAGAGCCTGAGTTCAAATCCCCTGTAAGCCACAGAAACAATAGCTCGCCCTGTAACCCCAGTGGCCCTGCGACGAGATGGGAGGGGGAGGGCGGGAGAACCCAGGACCCTCAAAGGGCCATCTGCAAACACAGAAGCAGAGGAGAGACCATCTCAGGCAAAGCAGAGGCTAAGGACTGACACCCGAAGTTGTTCTCTGACCTCACACAAAGCCTGGAGTCACACAACAAGTTCATACATGTAGGCTCACTCCCACCCACCCACACATAAAAATCATTTACACCTAAGCCAGATGTAATGGCTCAAACCTTTAATACCAGCACCTGAGAGGCAGAGGCAGGTAGCCTGCTCTAGGACATCATGAGTTCTAGGACAGCCAGACCTACATAGAGAAACCCTATCTTGGAGGGGGTGGGGAAAGTAAGTAAATACAATAAAATGAAAATATTTACGCCTGGATTTTTCCAGTCGCCTTTGGACCTAACCTGGAGACAAGCTAGATCGGCAAATCAGGATACCCAGTGTTCCACTCTTGTCTGATGCTTCTGAGCCCCCTCCGGGAACCTCGGTGGAAGTCATCCTGGAGCAGTCACACAGGCAGAAGAAACCCAACCAGCTCAGAGAGGGAGTCTGACAGCCCAGAAGCCACACAGGCAAAACTCAGGGCCTGTTAAAACAACACGCTGAACACCCATCAACAAAACTGTCCTTTGTTGGATTTCTTTGAGCTGCCTGCCGGGTGGGCTCCGGGCCAAGACTCCAAGCCGCGGCGGCCAGCGCGCACCACGCTCGCGCCAGGCGCCGGCCCCTCGCCCCGTCTCGGTGCATTTCGCCGCAGCCCAGAAGCGGGGCTCAGCGCACGGCACAGCCCGGATCCCAGGCCTGCGGCGAGCGCGGCGGGAGGCCGGGACGCAAGGAGTTAAGCGCGGGCGGCCGGGCCGGGCTGCGGGGAGGCGGCAGGCGCGGGAGCTCGGGCTGCAGACTGCTCCAGCAGGGCCGGGAGTGCGGGCGCCCGCGCAGCCCCAACCTCATCCCCCGGCCTCAGCCTCGCTCAGCTCCAGCCCTGGCTCAGCGCTCCGGGCTTCCTGCTCCGCGCTGCGCCCTACCGGACGCAGAGAGCTCGGCGCATCCCCAGGTAAGCAGCGGCCGCGGGTCCCCAGCGAGCCCCAAGCTGCAGAGAGGTGACAGGCGGCTCCGGGGAGATGACAAACTTTCCTCCGGCCGCGGACGCGCGTGGGGACATCCCTGGGGCTGCCGGAGCAGCGGGGAGGAGGGGGGGCTTGGATCACACTCGGCTGCGCACTCCGCTGCCGGGCCAGCTTCCAGCCTGGGGAGAAGGGGCGAGCAGTGCCTGAGAGCCGGCCTTGGGGTGGTGCCCGCACTGGGGAACCAAGCGTCAGCCAGAGCCCCGCAGCGTGGGCTCTGAGAAGCCCACTTTGCAGACTGGTGTCTGTGAGTCCTGAGGGGCGTGTGGTAGGAGAGAGCCACTTGTCCGCTGTCCAAACGCCAGCAGGCCCAAGTGCCCTTCCAGGAGACCCTCCACTCCTTTCCAGGCCCCCAAGGGGGCACACCCCACTCCTTGAGGTTGCAGAGGGACTGCTCCTTTAGGGAGAGAAAGAAAGCTTTAAAAAAAAAAAAATCAGCTGCCTGCACTCCTCAGCGAGAGGAGCTAGCCACAGGGAAGGGGGCTGAGGGGCCCGGGCTGCTGGTGACCTCCTGCCCAGCCCGTGGCTGCCCACTCCGAGTCCCTGAGGCTGTCTCAACCTAGAGCACTGCTGGCCATGATACCTTTCTCCCTAGTGAATGCACACTTCTAAGAGGCCATCCCTGTTTCTACACAGAGGACATCACCGTCTTCCATTCCTGCCCCGGGGTCTGGGGTCTTTGGTAGGTTTCATGCCCCCTAGAGATACAGTGGATGTTCTCTCTTCTGGCCTGGCCAAGAGCAGTGTTTGGAAGTGACCCCTTGGCCGTGGACCAGCCTCCTGCTGGAGCTGGGGGGTGGGGGTCTCCTTTGGGGATCAGCCTTGCTGGGGGTTCTTGAGTTCTTGTGCGGTTAGGTGAGATTTTAGAGACTTCCTGCCTTGGCTTAGGATTCTGATCTGAGGCCGGAAGCCACTTTCCCAGGCTGCCCAAATCGATGTACTCCTTCGGGCTGTCAAAGGTTCGTGGTGGATATTTTGGGGGGAACGCAGCTCTGATTCAGGAAGTGGCTTCAGACTTGCCTTTGACTTGCTGTGCAACCTATGTCCAACCACTCACCCTCTCTGGGCCACAGCGGCCACTTATCTAAGATTGAAGAGGTGTCCTCAGAGATCCTCATTCAGGCCACTGTGTGGCCCCAAGCAATGTGACAGATGGAATTTTTAAAATCTCAGGATGTGTGTGTGTGTGTGTGTGTGTGTGTGTGTGTGTTGCACATTAGTGTTTAGGAACTCAGGTCTCAAAGTAGATCTGAGTGGCCCCTGGCCACTCCTCCACTGTAAAGAGTTCATAGTTCCTACTTTGGAAAGGTGCTGTGAGCACTCACAGAGATGATGTGGGAGCACTCCTGGGATGATGTGGGGGCACTCCTGAGATGATGTGGGAGCACTCCTGCGATGATGTGGGAGCACTCCTGAGATGATGTGGGAGCACTCCTGGGATGATGTGGGGGCACTCCTGAGATGATGTGGGAGCACTCCTGAGATGATGTGGGAGCACGCATCACAGTCTGGCAGAGTACAGGAGCAATGGGGATGCCCATGTGGAGGGCTTGTGTGTGGATCCTGAGAACCGTTTCCCAAGGGAGGCTGTCCCTGAACCTGAAGAGCCTCAGCTGAGGCCAGGGTCTCAGGTCTCTCCAATTGTAGGATACCTGCAATCCCGCCCCCTCTCTGCTTCCTTTTAAAACCGCTGCTGGACCAGCTGCTCCCAGTGGGGAGCCCAGGGCAGTCTGGGAGGGCTGGATGCACCCAGCTGCCGCGTCGTCATGACAACGGGAGATGGAGGTAAGCTGTCTCCATGGCTTCAACTTTGCAGCTATCTGGGGACCCAGAGCGGGGACATTCTGTCTGCTCCAGGTCAGGCATCCAGTGTGCCTCAGGGCTGGGCATGCCAGGCTGCTGTTCTGGCTGCGGCGGCAAGAACAACCAATGCTGTAGAGAAGAGCGTTTTTTTTCTGGGTCTGTGGTAGGGGCGGGGCGTAGTCAGAGACTGCGGGGAGCGGGCAGTGGACAGCTCCCCTCTGACTGGTTGTGAAGCTTGCCCTGGGTTCTTGCACCGGTGGGGAGCAGAGTTTATGCCAGCCACTGTGGACTGAGGCGAAGCTCAGGGTTGGAGACATGATGCGCTGGCAGAGACTTTCAGAACACTGAAAAAATGAACAGTGTGCTCTCCTGGTGGACTAGGGTGCAGAGGGTATGTGCGACTGAAGCCATGTGCAGTCCTGAGTGAACCCAGCGTGTATGTATGCACGTGTCTGAATAGCCAGGGTGGACTTGACATCGAGCGGGTGTGTGCCCATGGGTTTATGAGTGTGCAAGCTGTGTACGTGCCTCTGCGAAAAACAACCACCCGTGAACACGCATGTGTGTGAGCGCCCACGCATGTGGGGATGTGAGGCGAGTGTGCTGTGCAGTTAGGGACACTCGTGTCTGTGTGGCTTTTAGCACATTCCAGGTCTGACTACGCATGTTTAGACGTACAGCCTGACACACTGACTCATCCCTCTCTGGGCATGTGTACATATCTGCATTCAAGTGTGTGCACACAATTCCTGACACTTATGACTGTTGTGACTCTGCCTCTGTCTTGCCACACACACACTGTGTGTGCACAGACATACGTGTGAGTGTGTGTATGCAGGGGACATTGCATGCTTAGTTGTGTGTGTGTGTGTGTGTGTGTGTGTGTGTGGTTTCCTAGCGTGGGCATCTTTGGTGTTCATTTGAGTGTGCCCGTGTTCTCTGGAGTGTCTAACTTTCACATACATCTCCTGTGGGGGAGTGAGCTGCTGGATGGCTATACGGGGGCTATCGGCTTACATCATCTTGTATGTGCCTGTGTGTGGCCACGTGACTTCTGCATGAGTGTGTGTGTGTGTGCGCGCGCGCGCGCGCGTGTGCATGTGTATGACTGTGAGGTGCATACTTGTGTAGACTAGGATGAATGTGACCAGCGCTCCCAAGCCTACCTGAGCTGTGGCACCTCTACTGTGTGCTTCGTGCTGGGCACCCTGTGAGAACCAGTTTACCTGTACCAGGCCTGAGCTTGCTGGGATGGTGTGTCTGTCCCAGGCACTCCCTCGTCACCCGTGTGCCCAAGTCTGTCTTGCCAGGAACCTCTACCTCGGACTGTTGCTGCACACGCCCGCAGATGCTGGGAGCACAGGTATGCATCCCGGCAGCGTGCAAGCAGGCAGCTCCACGGAGCTTCTAATTAGGAGCGACTTGTTTTCCTTAAATAAACAAATCAAGTGAGGGAAGAAATTGCCAGAGATTAATGGCTCCCCGGAGCAGGTCCAGATGTTTGGAAGGTGAAAATCGGGGTGATGCAGGAGTTGGGTCTTTGGTCCGGGGAACAGGAAGGAAGCCTGCTCAGGGTCCTCCTGGCATGGGGAGGGGCGGGGTTGGCAAGTGCGAAGGTGAGAAGCTGATGAGGGAACAGGTCCTTCCCCAGCCTGGCTGCTAAGAGGCTGTGTTTCTGCCCCTCCTCCCATCTTGGTAGCCTGGGCCCCGAGACCTCATTTTGCTTTTACTCAAAGGACAGGCAGTCTTCACACTCTCAGCCCGATGGTTGGGCTCAACCCCTATCACTGCCTATGAGGAGGTAGGTGTAACAATTCATGTGGCCTTGCTTAGGCCTCATAGAGCCCGTGTGTGTGTGTGTGTGTGTGTGTGTGTGTGCGCGCGCGTGCACGCGTGCGCGCGTGCTGTGTGTGTTATGTGTGTGTATGTATATGTTTGTATGTGTGTGGTATGTGTGTGTATGTGTATGTGCGTGTGTGTATGTGTGTGTGGGGTGTGTATGTGTGTATTATCTGTATATGTATGTGTGAGTTATGTGTGTATGTGTATGTGTGTGGGGTGTGTGTGTATGTGTGTGTATGTGTGTGGGGGTATGTGTGTTATGTGTGTGTATGTATGTGTGTGTTATGTGTGTGTATGTGTGTATGTGTGTGTGTTATGTGTGTGTGTGTGTGTGTGTGTGTGTGAGTGAACCTGGCTGACAGGGTTCCTGTGAGGCCACTGCTGCCTCCCAAGTCTGGTGCTAGCCTCAGGGAGCATCAGAGTTCAGCCTGGTCAGAAACAGGGGCTGGAGAAGCCACAAGATCTTGTTTGGTGTGCGCCATTGTTGTTGATGTGCGCCATTGTTGTTGATGTGCGCCATTGCTGTGGTCCTGGCAGGGTGACACGGTGGGCACTAAGTAGCTTTGAGTCCTGACCCTGTCTGATCCTGGTGTTCTGTGTGGAGTCACACAGTATGCTGTTTCCTGTGGCCACCCCAGCCCCACCTGCTCTCTGCTCAGCCCAATGCGATGACACCGAGAGAGCATTTTCTCAGCTCACACCACAGACCTTACACGGCACCCGTCACTCATGGAAGCCCCGTGAGACAATTTCTGATATGATCTCTTGTAGGGTTCAGAGACGTGTGTTAATTATCTGGGTCCCATGGCCCAGAAAAGGCCTTCCTGGGGACTCACAGAGGCCACCTGATGTCAGAGTACATTTTAAATATGATGTCACATTGCTTCCCCAGTGCCAGAAGGCAAGTCTGACATAATGGATGTCAGGGCCGGGAGACCTTCCAATTAGCTCACCTGAGGGGTAGGTTGGTGGGGAAGAGTCATGGCACAGAACAAGCCTGTGCTTGTGTGAATGTGGGGGAGGTTTCTCATCCATCCACCAGCCCATCCCCCCACACCCACCAACCCATCTTTCCATCCTCCTATCCATCTGTAGATGCAGTTGTCCATCTGTCCATCCATCTACCCACCCATCCATCTGTAGAGATAGCTCTCTATCCATCCATCCATCCATCCGTCTGTCCATCTATCCATTCGTCTACCCATCTATTATCTATAGATATCTGTCTATCCATTTATCTATCATCCCTCCACCCATCTGCCCACCTGTCTGTCTTTTCACCTCTCTGTCCATCCACAGACAGGTGTTCATCCAGGCATCATCAATCTGTCCATCTATCCATCTATCTGTCCATCTGTCCATCTACCAATCCATCCACCCATCCATCTGTACATACAGCTGTCCATCCATTCACCTGTCCATCCGTCCATCCATCCATCTGTCCATCCATCCACCCGTCAATCATTCACATGGCCATCCCTCCACCTGGTGTCAGTATTTCTTAGTCCCATTGCTTGCTCAGGTTCCTCTGCGTGACATGTTCTGTGACGGTTGCAGAAGTTACAGGGTTGAGAGTGCCAGCTCTGTAAGGGTGTAGGCTCTGGAGAGATCAGAGGTAGGACCGTCCAGTTTCCACCCCCACCCCCACCCCAACCCCCGGGAAGAGCTCTGGTCCCACAGCATAGGGCCGTTGTAATGAAGAAAATGTTCGCCAAGCCCTTTGCTGTAAATGGCCGTCCTCCCCTCCCCTTTACAAAGGGGACGGCCAATGGCACAGCACAAAGCTGTCCTGGGAAGAGCCAGGGGTCCAGGACCCCAGACCGGGTAACCCTGTTGCCTGCCTGGATTAGGACTTTCATGCTGAAGCTGGAAAAGGCCCTTTGCCACATGACAGTCATCTCAGCCCAGCCCCAGAGGAGGTACCAGACTCTGCTCTACAAGACCCAAGAGAACAGGAAACTGGTGAATCAGGCTTAGGATCTGGTTTTTGTAAATAACATTTTATCGGCACACAGCTATGTCCACTCTTTTGCATGCCCTCTGAGCTGTGCCTGGCAGGGCTGGTAGTTGGGGCAGAGAGTATATGAGCTTCACAGCCCATTGTATTACTGCTTGGACCCTGCCAGAAAATATAATCAATCACTGCTCCCCAGACTCCCCCAGGTCCCCAGGCTGTGGCCGGGGAGAGGAGATGAAGCCGTCATTAATGAACTTGGCTTGATCTCTGGGGATCAGCCTGCGTGGGCAGGATCTGTGCTGTGCTGGTGAGGTACCCAGAGGCCAGGAAAGGCTGGCCACCCCTGAGACTGTGAGCCAACCAGCTTCTTAGTTAGAGAGACGAAGAACAGAAACGGGATGGGGCTTCTGGGCCACGTGGACAGTGGGGAGGCCGTGGCTGTGAGGCGGGTGTCTGGGACGACATCTCTGTCCCCTCTAGTCCTGACTCCAGCACGCATGGAGAGCCATGGGCAATGGAGCACCCCAGCCAGAAGCTCCCAGGTCTAACTGTCCACAGTGGGAGCTCGGCTGCTAGATGCTGCGTCCTGCACTGATTCCTTTCTGTGTGCCGTGTGGTCCTGCGGGTGTGAACTCCTAGGGGAGTTCCTGAGTGTGGGGTGAAGGTAAGCAGCTCCATCCAGCTTTGTCCGGCAGACGTGACAATTCTGCACAGACTTCCTTCCTGTGTAGGAGCCTCGGTTCTCCCATTTGTGGAATGGGAGAGAGAGAGAGATGGGTACCCAGGAAAGGCTCCTACAGCCTGGCCTTGAAGGTCCCCAGCTCCCTTTCTGCTCAGAAGAGCTCCGAAGCCTTGCAGAACATCCTGATGCTTGTATAAGGGGATGGGGATGCCCTCTGGTCACCACTGCCTCTGAAGAAGGGGTTGACAGTGGTGCCTGGTGCGGAGACCAAGGCTTCTTTTCCACTCACACTAGATCTCCATCTCCACTTTACAAATAGGACAGCGAGGCTCAGGGAACCTCGCCACCCTGCTCGGGGTCACACAACCAGCAAAAGGCAGATCTGAGGCCCAGATGTGTGTGACCCCAAAGCCTACGTCTCAGCCACTCTCCTTTACCATGAGGCCCTGTTCACAGTGGAAGCTCAAGGTGGAGGGGGTGAGCCTTGAAGGAACCTTTAAGAAGTGTATCTCAATGGCAGGTGGTGGGGCACGCCTTTAATCCCAGCACTCGGAAAACAGAGGCAGGCAGATCTCTGTGAGTTTGAGGCCAGCCTGGTCTACAGGGAGAGTTCCAGGATAGCCAGGGCTACACAGAGAAGCTCTGTCTTGAAAAATCAAAAAGGAGGAGGAGGAGGAAAAGAAAAAGTGTATTTCCCTCCTGTTGTGTGTGTATGAGTGTGTGTGTGTGTGTATGTGTTTGCACATGCGTGTGTGTAGTTTAGTGATGTAGAAATGGCCTGGCCTGACTTGGTTTCCTGTAGCTGTCACCAACGTTGACAGCTGGGGAAGCATGGGTGGCCACGAAGTACAGAAGGGCCCCAAAGACGGAAAACAGCCGCAAGAAAGGCAGGGCTGGGCCGGGTGAGCGCCCCAGGCTCTGGCCTTGTGGCTTCACAGCACAAAGCCTCAGCTGTGGGAGCTGCTGCACACGGCGGTGGTCAGAGCCACTGGGGCTCCCCTGTGGCCTCCCTGCGGCCTCCCCTTGGCTAAAGAGGCCTCAGTGCTCCGTCCGGTGTGGCTTTTTACAAAACAGCAACCTGGGCTCCGTATTGTTAATGCTCGCCTTGAAGAGCAAGTTAAACATAGCAGTAATAAAACACACAGTCACACTCACACAGTCACACACATACACACACCATCATACTCACAGACTCACATACACAGTCTCACACTCACATTTGCACACTCATACACTTATCCTTGCACATACTTGTACTTATACACTCACATACCCACACACACTATCACTCATACATATACACACTCACACATACATTTGCACACACTCACACTCATAGTCACATACACTCACATACACACACTCAGTTACATGCTCACTCACATACTCATATTCACACTCACAATCACACACTCACAAATATTCACACACATACACTCATGCTTACACACTCACATGCACACTCACATATACTCACACTCACACCTACGCACTCTAGAACTCCTCCTTTCCACTCTTGCACGTGTCACCATTCACCCCGAACACTCACCCACACCTGAAGCACAACAGGACCCACGTCCCCCGTGAGTACCAACGCCCGGGAGGAACAGACCCGCCGTGGGATACTCAGCGTCTGCTTGTGTCCTTTTTACCATCTCTCGTAAGCTTGCTGACCTGGTTCTCAAGATGACCATGTCTAGGAGTAAATGAGGATCTTGTGGGATGGAGAAAGGGACACAGCTGGGCGTGACAGCCAGCAGCCCTGAGACACGGGTGGGTGAAGACTTAGAAAAAATAAGACGCAGGGAAGTGGGGCTCGGTGCCAGGGAGAGCCTCCGTGTGAAGCGGAGGACCCACTGCAGCAGCAGATTTACAAGACAGACCGGTGGCCCTGGTGACAGCCCAGGACACTGTCAGCAAGGGCGAAGGGCGGGGAATCTGCGTGAAAGGGTCAAGCTAGTGTGGGCGGGGCGTGTGGCATGGGGAAGACTCATCAACTGGCGATGCTGGGCTTTGGGGACATCCGCCTGGCTGTGCTGAGAAGAGAAGGGGACTCACAGCCCAGCCCCAGGATCCCGGCATCCTGTGGCATCAGACATAGCCAGACTCCGATCTTGCTCCATCACAGCAGTGACCGGGTGGCTGTCCAGCCCTCACGCCCTTCTCTGGACACTGAGTGCAGCTTCAGAGCTGGGGCTCGGTGGCGGAGCACTTGACTGATATTTGCAAAGGCCCTGGGTTCCATTCCAGTTATGCAAAGAAGATGGCTCAGCGGTTAAGAGCACACTGACTGCTTCTTCCGAAGGTCCTGAGTTCAAATCCCAGCAACCACATGGTGGCTCACAGCGGTCCATAACGAGATCCAACGCCCTCTTCTGGGGTGTCTGAAGACGGCAACAGTGTACTTACATATAATAAATAAATAAATCTTTAAAAAAAAATGAAGGAAAGCAGAAGGGGAAAGGGATGAGAGAGAGAAGAGGAAGGGAGAGTCGGGGAAAGGATCTTGGTGCGTAGAATCTTAGATGGCCAGGTCAAAGCTGTGGAGAACCGCTCAGGTATGAGAAGGAGGATGGACCTCCAGCTGACGGTGACTTTGGACCTGGCTCAGCCTGTTGCCGTGTTTCGGAGAGGACAATGACAAGACACACTTATCCAGGTGCTCATCACCTCCAGCTGGTATCACACACAGCAGAGAGGCAAGGACAGATGGGAAGGAGGGTCACATGCCCTGGGCCTGGGCTCAAACCTCATCTCTCAGGGGTATGACCTTGGGTCACTGAGGCAACCCCACTGAGGTTCAGCTTCCTCATTCACGAAGTGAAAGGGAAATGCCAATGCTGGGTCTCTATGGACACTGTGACCGCTATTCCATGCCTCAGTTTTCCCATGTGTAAAATGGGTTTGGTGAGCTTGTGTTGCTAGGTAGTGTCCCCTCATCGTAGCTGGAGGGTCTCCAGTTCAGAGAGTGAGGGGGAGAAGGTAGCCTCCCGGAACTCAGCCCTGGCTCTCTGTTGTTGTGGTGAGGTTTTACTTTGTGCTCCCGGCAAATCACACATGCACCCACCCAGGAGCTAAACCTGCTACCCCAGGCCCAGTCAGGGAAATGACCAGTGGCCATTTACCTGAAGTTTAACACGGCTGGTTGGCTTTATCTCCTGCCGCTCCTGAGTCCCATTTTTCTTCCCGGAGTCCTGACGAGTCTGCCCGTTCCTCTCTGGGTCCTACCCGGGCTGCTCTAAGGGTCCTGCCCGGCCATTGGCATCTTTATTGATCGATCAAAACCCAATTGGGGACAATTCCTGACTGAACCAAAGCATTAGAACAATCTCCAACACTCTGTTACCTGTTAGTGACCGTGACAAAGCTACTCTGTGCCTCAATTTCCTCTTTTGTAAAACAGAGGTGATGAGCATCAAACCTACACCGAAAGGCCGGGCGAGCGCTTAGCATTGAGAGCTATCCATGGAGCTCAGGAAGTGTGCCCGGTCACTAAGTCCCAGCACAGACAGTAGAGGGTACAGGGGGCAGGGGAGGGAGGAACTGGAGACCCCCCTGGTTTGGGGTCATCCACCCACCGAGGCTGTGAGGGGCTGGCTTTTATCCTCCTCCGTCTCTGTCATGTCAGCGCTGTCTATTCCCTACTTTGGGGACTTAACTGGAGGCTAATCTCCCAGAATGCCCTGGGAGTGTTCAACTGTTCCCCCACACCTCACACCCCACACCCCACAGGCGAGAACCTGGGCTTTCCAAGCTGTGACCCGCAGTGTTTCCTCCTACTTCAGAGCATCGTGTTTTTCCTGCAACTTTGTAACAAGCGACCGCAGGTGCACAAGCTTCTGCGGTACTGACTGCGTCTCCTGCTCCACAGCCCAAAGACGTCAGCAAGCCAGGAGGCTGCCGTCCTCCTAGAACCCCCGAAGCAGGGCTCCCTTCCCCTTCCTTTCTAGCATGTGGAAACCACCCACATCCCGAGGCTCACAGCCCCATGCAGTCCTGTGTCTGTGTTCGGTCTCCATCTGAATTTCATGCCTCCTCCGCATGAGGACACTGTCTCCCCCCGCCATGTGACCTAGGCTAAGCCCCCATCAAGGGCTTCAACCGCAGCTCCAGAACCCCTGATGCTGTGGACAGTGCATACACCAGTTCCACGTGGTGTCCCTGGGGACTCCCTGTCTGCCATCTGATAAGGTGACCTTCAGGCGGCCTCTTTGGGCACTCACTCGTTTACTGTGCACACGGCATTCTGTATGTTGGAAGCTGTCTGTGGCTGGTGGTGGAATAGGAACTCGTGTGTCCAGGGAGGATTCTGAGCTCAGGGCTGACCCAGGAGCACCCACTAGGACTGTGACGACCAGCAGCTGCCAGCTGGGTCCTCTCCTTCGGGGACCTTTCTGGATCTGAAGAACTCCACGGTCCTGTCCTGTCCCGCCTAGGTGAGGTTGACACGTTCCCACGGAAGGTGGTCTAGCCAGTGAGAGCCACTGTGCTCACAGCACCCATAGGTGACTGCAAGGCTAAACAAAGTGGGATTGTAAGCAAAGTGTCACACACATACAAATACACACATGCACGCACAAATATGTAGACACACAAACATGCACATGCACACATATAAACACACACAAACACATGTACACATACACAAATACACAAACACACACATGTACACAAACACATGCACAGACACACATGCACACACGTATACAAACACAGACATATACACAAACACGCACATGCACACACAGATATATACACAAACACGCACATGCACACACAGATATATACACAAACACGCACATGCACACACAGACATATACACAAACATGCACATGCACACAAACACACACATGCACACACTCACTCACTTTCCTGTGTATACCCAGGATGAAATTTTGATACAGACAGCAACAGACTGTGGGTGTGCATTTAACATCCCCGAAACACACACTTAGGCCCCACTGTGATGATGATACTTGGTTTTGTTGGCTGTTGCTACCGGATTTTCTCTCTGTTCTGAGATGATGAGGAGAACCCAAGGCCTCAAAGCATGCTGGGAAGATTCTCTGTGTCCCAGCCATGCCCCAGCCTCCTGGGGACTCTTCATAAACTGAGGCTCGAGACCCCAGAGGCAGAGCTGGTATTTCAACTTCGACCCACTCCTGCCCCATGAGCTAATGCCATGAGCTCTTGCACACACTTGTAGGAGAGAACATTTCCAGAAGTCTGGAGTCGGGGGCCAGGTGTTTGGGCTGCGCCTAGGGAGAGCCTGCAGATTTGTGTCGCAGTGTGCCAGTCTCTGTAGGGACCTGAAAAGGGAAACAAGAGAGTCCTTCGTATTATTATAGCTTGAAAGGAGCCCGGAAACGTAGACTCCAAGACGGAAAGCGAGCTCGTCCAGGAATATGCGCCGTGGGGTAGTGCGCAGGCAGCTGTCCAGAGGGGGGAAAAACCCAAACGAGGCGGGTGGCTGGACGGGGGTGGGGTGCTGAGGCGGATGGGCAGTTCGTGGAAACAGCAGGGGCAAAGCCAGAGGCCCCGTGACTGAACCCAGGGGCACAGACCGGTGGGCTTTGTGAGTGGGGAGCAGGCGATGCCCAGCAGAACACGCGGGGGCCCTCAGGGGGCTCCGCTTTGTCTTCTGGCTCCTAAAGGGTTTAAAGGCTGAGATGATTTTGTGACACTGGCCACAGCGGCAGGCAGCAAGCTGTCCTGTGTGAAGGGAGCCCACAGAAACCCGCCAGGGAGCCGCGGTACAGCGGTGGCCTCTGTCCATGAAATAGCCTTGGTGTTCAGGTCGGGGTAGCAGGAGGGAGAGGCTGAGGAGTTGCCTAAGCTGTTGTTAGTCCCGCGAACCCCCTTGTCAGCGGGTGGCCCGTGGGCTGTTTGAGCAACTATTCATGAGAGTTTCTTTTTTATTAAAGAGGACTCCCACCCTTCTGGAAAAGCAACCCCCAGCTGTGTTTTGATGAAATTAAAAACTGCACTGGGGGAAATGCTACTGAGAGCTTCAGTTCTCTCCTTATGGCACAGGAACAGATTCCAATGATAATAATGTACCCCATTTCCGCACAGCCCCCTTTTCCACCCACCTTAGCGCAGCACAAGGCCCAGTGAAGTCGGGACACGCCCAGCTTCTAAGGGCCCGTGCCTCTGCTCCTGAGGCAGGGGACAGCCCCCCAGTAGCTAAGATTTCTAACCAAGCTGCCTCTGGGAGAAAGGGAATGGGGGGAGGGGGCGCAGTGCAGGTCGAGCTCTCTGCAGACACAGCTCACGGCTGGGTGGCGGGTGACCTTAGCCCAGTCCTGGGCAATGCAGAAATAATGGTGGCGTCCGCCCGTGATGCATTCTTTGTGTTGTCCTGAGAGATATAAATCGAAACTTAAATGTTATTGCATTCTTTTGCTCTCGGTCAGAAAGGGGAATGTATCGACTTACAGAAGCATAGGGCTAGCTTCAGGCTTGGCTGGATCCAGGAGCATGAGTGTGCCCCTCCCCCTCCCCCTCCCTCCCCTCCTTCCTCCCCCTTTTTCCTCCCCCTACTCCTCTCCCTGTTCCCTCTTCCTCCTCCCCTCTCTCTCCTCCTCTCCCCTCCCCCTCTCCCCTCCCCCTCTCCCCTCCCCCTCCTCTCCCTTCTACAATTTATTTGTCCTTAAGTTCATGTTTCCTTTTATGAACTTCCTTCTCCGCCCCGCTCTTTCCTTTTAGAGCAGAATCCCATCAAGCGTCCCCATAACCACCTAATTGACCACTTGGAGTGATTCTCAGATTACAGGCAAATTCCCAATCAGGGTTGCTGGTGACCAACCAGAGCCTCGGGGACTGACCGGGCAGTTGGGGGATGGGGTTGTGGATTGCCCTCTGTGGTTTCCCAGGCCACAGACACTGGCAGATGGTCAGGGAGGGGTGAGCCTCAGGGGAGAGCCGAGGCCTCTCCAGTACCAGTCCTATCCAAGTGACTGGCAGGCGAGTTGAGCGCTTCATGGCTGAAAGGAGCCGCGTGGCTTCCCCTGCCTCCAGCACAAGGCAGCGCCGAGCTCACAAGCTGCCGCTGACACGGTGTCAGTGTCCACAGGCCAGGCAGGCTCTCAGCTAGGACGCAGGGCAGTGAGCAGAGAGCCCTTCATCTGGGAGCTCACAGCTGGACTTCACACCCATGGACTCCTGGCCACGCCCCCTCTGTGTGCACACTCATATGCTCATGTGTGTACATGTGCGTGTTCGTGTGCGTGTATATACACGTGTGTGTGCATGGGTGCTGATCACGACCTCCATTCTCTGGGAGGTCAGCTGTGCCTCCTCCTGCTAAGAAGGGTCTTGCAAGTGTGGGTACCAGGAGACCCCCGGTGCTGGGAAGGACCCCAGAAGCCCCCTCGTTGATCTGAATCAGATGGTGGCTTCGGGCACCTTTGGAAGTAGCCGGCCTTGGGTGGAGCCCCCCCCCCCCCCGCTGTGTGCCCAACTGGGGGAGGGGCATGCAGCCTTTGGAAGTAGCCGGCCTTGGGTGGAGCCCCGGCTGAGTAGAGGCAGTTGGTTTGGCTGCTATCTGAGATTATTAATGCTGTCCCTGGTTTCCCAGGATAAAACTGCAGAGGCAGAGGAGAAGCATGGGCTGCCATGCCTCCAGGAAAGGGAGGACTCCCTCCTGGCTGCCCCACCTTGAGCTGTGTGCCCAACTGGGGGGGGGCATGCAGCGCGGGCGTGCTAGCCCATAGTAGACATTCAATAAAACAGGTCCTTGTGTACTGCAACCCCGGCGGCCCGAGAAGAGCAAGGCAGGTCCTTCCCGGTCTTGCTCTCTCCCTTTCTTCATCTCCCTCTCTGTCTGTCTGTCTCCCTCTGTCTGTCTTCCCTCCCTCACTTCCTCCTTCCCTCTCCCTCTCCCTCTCTCCCCCTCTCCTTTCAGCTCCAGCTTTTGTTCCCCCTCTGCACCCCCAGGATCTGCAGTCGCAGTCAGCACTTGCAGAACTGGGGTTTTAACCGCAGCCCCCCTCTTCTTGTGAGGAGAGCCACAGGCCTCTGCTCAACCTTCTGCCCGCCCGAGGTGTTGTGTCAGAAACAGACACAGCCGTGTTTCCATGGTGTCAGAATTTATCGGCTAACATACCTGTAAGGTTTAGTGTCTCGGTGACCACAGTTTGTCATGTAATTTGCCTGCCTTGGTGGCCGGGCCCAAGAGAATGCAGGATCTTATATTACTGTCTTAATTACTAATACTAGCTCTCACAGAACACGGTAAATGTGCATGTGTGAATGTGTGTACCTACATGCATGCATGTGTGTCTGCGAACACTCACATAGTGTGTTTATATATGCATCTGTGTATGTATGTGTGTACAATCGTGTATGTGAACATATGTGGTGTATACGTGTGTGTTCATATGTGTGGATGTATGTGTGTATGAACATGTGTTGTATATGTAAGTGGGTACATGTGTGTAAGAACGTGTATGGAGCCGGGCGGTGGTGGCACACGCCTTTAATCCCAGCACTTGGGAGGTAGAGGCAGGTGGATTTCTGAGTTCGAGGCCAGCCTGGTCTACAGAGCTAGTTCCAGGACAGCCAGGGCTACACAGAGAAACCCTGTCTCGAAAAACCAAAAAAAAAAAAAAAAAAAAAAAAAAAAGAACATGTAGGGTATGTATGTGTGTGCATATATGTGTATGAATTGTGCACACATTTGAGAACATGTGGGTGGGTGTGCACATGTATGAATGTATACATGTGTGAGAGAACACATGTGCATGTGTGTGCACATATATGTATGAATGTGTGCATATGCGTGAGAACACACACTTGTGTATGTGCACATATGTGTATGAATGTGTGCCTTGTGTGAGAACATGTATGGTATGTGTGCACATATACATGAATATGTGCATGTGTGTGCCTGGGGGTGTTGTTTCAGAATGGCTACAAGTAGGGGCGGTAGTGGCACACGCCTGTAATCCCAGCACTTGGGAGGCAGAGGCAGGCAGATTTCTGAGTTCGAGGCCAGCCTGGTCTACAGAGTGAGTTCCAGGACAGCCGGGGCTACACAGAGAAACCCTGTCTCAAAAAACAGAATAGCTACAAGTCCCGGCCGCTGCGGCAGAGGTTGTGAGGCCTCAGAAGGCTGAGGGAGTCTGTGGATGAGACAGTGGCACACAAGGGAGCTGGGACAGTTGGGTTGGAAGGAAAACCTGCAGAGTTCAGCCAGAAAGTGAGAGGTCAAACCTGACACCAAAAGCAGGAAATGCTCCTCGGCAGGAAACAGTAGGGCGGGCCCAGGTCCTGATGGGCAGGCAGGTGGATGGGCCAGCAGACAGCAGCCTGCATCAGCACTGAGGGTCCAGGCTGGGGAGTCCCGGGTCCTTGACTCAGCCGGTATCAGGTGTCGGGTGACAGGTTAGTGTGGGGCATGCCGGCACAGGGGTAGGTGTCCATCACTTTATGGGGCCCAGGTGAGGGAGTTCCACCCTTTACTTGGTGTCCCATAAGTTCTAGGCCCCATTTCCCTATATGATTTTATCACACCCTTGTGTCCCCAGAGTCTCAACTTTCCCTATTAAATTTAGAGGCAGCTGCCTGCTCAACCCTGGGGAATATGTCATTTATTCCCTTGCTGGCTGGGTGGAATCTGACAGATGGTGTCATTTCTGGCTCCACCCAGGGGCCCAGAGTCCTCCTTCTCCCTCAGAATGGAGTCAAACCTGCTTATAAAATGGAGTCTCCTTGGCAGCGTGCATCCTGGAAGACTGTTAGACAATATGGACACCCTGATGTCAGCTCTGCCATCTCCACACTCTTGACCTCTCCGGGCCTGCTTTCTGAGCTTCTTAAACTCATGTTGCCTGCCCCAGGACCTTTGCACATGCTGTGACGTCCTTTTGCCCAGTTGGCTGCACTCCCTTTCAGGATGAAGCGTTCCTTCTCAGCAGTCCTGGGTCCCTCCCTGGATCCAGCCACATCTGCAGACTTGTCAGTCCCTTAGAGATCCATGACCGACTTGTGACCTCTATCACCTCTTCCACATTGTCTGCCCAGGGACGAGGACCTGGCTGCCACTGGGTCTAATCCTTTTCCAGACTCACACTGGTGCAGCACAGAGCTCAGCAGATTGGAAGTTCACAGATGGAGACCTCAGGACACCCACATACATGGTAGGGCATGTGACATACATGGTAGGTCGTGTGGATCTGCATGCCTATTTGAGCAGATGGCAGACTGACTAATGTGGCCCAGCCATCTCCACACCATATGAAGATACACGCTGCACAGAGTGTGTCCCCATAACAACACTGATGGAAAAGAAGCCATTTAAACACCTGTGGTCCCAGAATGCACAGGGAGCATAAGACTTGGACTAATCAAGGAATAGTATACAGCCACAACAATGGACGCACTCTGGCTGTACGCCCACCATCGAAGCCCGTGCTAAAATAATACCAACAGGAAAAGGCCCAATTTGCAAAAGACACATGCTGCAAAACTGAGTGTAAGAAGTCCAAAATGGAAGTTCAATAACAGCTCCGGAGATTCGTGTGTGCTCGGGCGGAGAGGGTGCCAATCACAGGGTGGGGGATGGGCAGTGCAGAAGGGCGTTTCCTGGAAACACTATGCACTGTGGGGCCAGCAGCTGCACGGGCGTGTCCACGGCACTTGTCTGGTTCTCCATGCTGGTTTTTCGTTTGTATACATGGGTCTTGGTTTTCACAGAGATGACTCCCGTTTTCCCAGCTAACTCTGTCTGGGGCCAGCTGGCCAGGAAGCGCTTAGGCCCCAGGCACAGACAGTGGCTGTTTGCTGCACTGCTGTAGGGGGTTACTGGGTAAGTGGGGGATCTTTTGCCACAAGGTCCCAATGTGTAGTCTAGATTGACCCTAACCTGGCTATTCTCCTGCCTCAGCCTCCCCAGAGTCGGAAAGAGAGGTGTACAGACAGATGCCACACCCAGCTCTGCATCCTGTTTGCTGTAGAAAATCCCCAAGGGTTCCACCTGCGTGAACAAATGCTCTTTGAGCAGCCCCTGCCCTGGCTGAAAGGCCCCCAGGCAACTGTCCCTCCCGTCCAGCCCCTTTCCCAAAGCGTGATAAGGTGGGGGTTGGGCAGGGAGGGGCTACCCCAGAAAAAAATTACAAAAGAGGAAAGGAAAATAAAACTCAGGCTGCACTGTGACATCCCCAGCTTTAGAGGACACTGCCGCGGGCAAGGAAGTAGCCATCCTGGGCGGTTCTGGTGACAGCGTGACAGCCCCTGCAGGGTTGGGAAGGGACAAGCTTCTCCAAGGGGAGGTGGCAGAGGCCAGCGCATGGTGGCAGGGCCCAGACGAGGAGCTGGCATCCAGCCTTCTGGGGATCAGGTCTCTGCGATCACTATCCACCTGGGGATCTCCTCCTTCCTGCCTGGGCAGGAGGGTGTGGCTGGAGACCTTCCTCTCCTGGAAGTCAGAGAGTGGAGATGGCCTCTTCCCGTGAGCCTGGGTCTCGGCTGGAAAGCAGCGCCCTTGAGGGTCTCACAGACCCTGGACGCTCAGGCAGGGCAGGATGGAGCTGGGTTCTTCCGGAGTGGCTCTGCAGTCTGGTCCTCCATCCCAACTCCTCTACTAGGTGTGATAGAGCCCCGCAAAGCTCAGAGAGAGTCATTGTAACCAGCTTGGGGGTTCCCTGGCATCTCCCCAACCTCAGCACCGAACCCCAGCCCTCCGGATGCCCTGGCCCCAGGCAGCCCTGGGGATGATAAGGAGTGCTCTGCTGTCCATCCCTGCAGGACAGACGCACAGCCTGGATCCATCCCTGCAGGACAGACGCACAGCCTGGAAGCATACCCAGGCACTGACTAGAGGAAGTCGGGAAGCCCCTTCTCCATGGTTAGGGGTCCGGCACGGCTTCCTTGAGGAGGCGGCATCCCAAGTGGAGCTTTTGGAAAGAGGGGTAGAGCAACATTATAGTGTGGACCGGCGAGTGTCACGGCAGGTCTTTAGCTCCCCGCACCCAGCACCCGACTTTGTGGAGAGGTTGAGAAAAGACAGGAGAGTGTTACTTAAAGACAGCACTGCGGTACCGTGTGGTGCCAAGCACCTGCCATCGCTGCACTGAGCACAGAAAGCTGAGGCAGGACGTTCCACATTTGGGTGAGTTCCAGGCCGGCCTGGCCTACACTGATCCCTTGACAGTGACCCTGGAGCAGGGGTCATGAGGGCTACCATGTCTGTGACTCCATTATAGTGGCAATGTGGCTCCGTTAAACCTGGTGGCAATGGTGTGTGCCAAATGTTTGCTGAGAGACTGAGTGACCGAGACACGTGGAGGTGGGGTCTTCGCGGGAGTCATGGCGGCAGCTGGCACTGGAGGAAAGGTTGGGGCAGAACCCTGGTGACAGATCCAGTTAGGTGGAGCATGTTTCTGCGGTAGCAAAACGCACACCCACTCCCTCATCCTTTCCAGGACTCTAGTTCTGGGCAGAGGGTCACTGAGGTCACAGTGACCAGAGGAGAACTAACAAGGATCACAGGTGGACACAAGCAGGATCCACGGCTTTGAGAATGGAGCCTCGGGTTTACTGACCCTTCTCTGGCTAGTGTGGACGGTCTTGAGCTGAGTGTCCCCAGGTAAGCCAGGCCATGGGAAGCCATTGGCAAAGGTTAGTTCAACATCACTGCTGGAAAGGTTCAGAGTGACCAGACCCTCCCCCTGCTTTCCCCCTCTCAGACCCCGGCCGCTGCTGCTGCTGCCACCCACCACACGTCCACTGCACCCAGATCCCACCTGCCGGGCTCCTCACCGCTACCTGCTTAGGAGCTGCTGGGCTCACTCTCACCTTCTGTCACCACCGCCCTGGGATGCGGCACCAGAGCCAGGCCCTCGGGTTGCCCGGAAAGAACGAGAGCAGCAGCGGAAGGACCAGCTCTGTGTTTCTTCTCATCCCTGTGGTGGGTGAGCTGACAACATCTGGAACCCCGTGTCATTTTACACTAGGGGAAACTGAGGCCAGGAGAAAAGGTGATTCATCCATCGTAGGTGCAAAGCTACTTGGGATCAAAGTCTGGATGCAGCCTGCCCCTGTACCTCCCCGCCCCGCCCCCGTCCCAGCCTTCCCCCCCCCCCAGCCTTCCCAAGACACCTTGTACACTGTAGAGCTACCAAAACATTTCTGAAGCATGAGGCTTGGTGGGTCAGCTCCCTGGAAGCTCCTGATCTCTCTCTGAGAGCTTTTAGACATGAAAAGCTCCTCCACAGGGGAATGGCTAATTAATTGTTCTCTTTGGCGAGATAACACTTTTTTTTTTTTTCTGAGACTGTGTTTGCCTCCCCTGGGGTTCAACTGGTTCTTTCCAGCAAGTCTCTGCCCCCCCCCACACCCTCCCTTGCCTGGGCCAGAAGGAGAACTGAGCTTGATAAGAGGGCCACAGATCCCAGCCCCGACGTCACCGCCCTCCTGGGTCTTGTCTCAAGGCGGCTGGGATGCTTTGCTTCTCCACAATGAGGGCATTTAGCAGAACCCTCATCCCCTGGGACCTTGGAGAAAACTGAGGAAGAGGAGAAAGAAGAAAGACAGAAATCAGACCCAGAAACCTCCCCATGGAGCGAGACAGGCTGGCAGCCTAGAGCCAGCCGGCTCCAGTTTCCGAGAAGTTCAGCAAATGCCCTCCCTGACTCGGTTTCCCCACGGGCAGCTGATAGGGACGTGGCCAAGGGATGACAAAGTCGGGGCCCTGTTGAGCTCCAGGCAAGGCTCCAACCTGAGCAGGGCAGGGTGGAGAGGCCGGAGAACAAGGGCCCAGTGTGCACCGGGCTCAGAGACAGGAACCGCAGAGTGCGAGCTCCCAAACCTCCTGCCGGGCTCCCAGGGTGATCGGAAAGCCACCACATGGCCAGAGTGGAAGCCTGGCAGCCACCAGTGCTGCAGAGTGAGCCCGGGCAGAGCGTGTGCAGGTCAGGCAAACGAGGGAGAGGGAGGTGCCCTGCCTGTGGCTGATGGAGTCAGGGCAAAGAGGACACCAAGGAGTTAGCATCCAGGTATCCATGGAAACCCAAAGGCGGGGACTCCAGCTTCCTTTCCCTGGCAGGGAAGGGCTGTGACAGTGAGTGGCCCTGGAAAATAGCTGGGGTGTAAGGCACAGGTGGCTGGAAGTATAACACGGGAGCGTCTAGCCGTGCGAGGTGAGGGGTGCCGCATCGTGACGTGGGTTCCGGACAGACCTTGGCAGTGTCATAGCCTGTGTTTGCTAGCTGGGTGCCTCTGACAGGTGACTTAGTTCCCGTGCCTCGGTTTCCCCATTTTGTAATGGGAATCTGTGCAAGTGTTCGCCCCACAGGGCAGGCCTAGGGTAGAGCCGACTCTGCTATGGCTTTGTTTTGAGAAGCTCCATCTTGGTGTGTGTCAGCGAGCAACTCAAGCTGAGGACCTGGGTTGTGCCCTGTGGGACCGCAGCCCGAGTCCCTGGGCGTCTGCATCACAGAACGGCCCGGGGGGGACTGAGGTAGCAACGCCTCTGCCCTTCCTGTGCTTGGCCCCTCCCCCCCCCCCAAGGGACTGAGAGTTCCGGGGTATGTTTGGAGGATCTGTTTCTGGGGGATGCCACAACAGCTGAAGGCTTGCTCAGAGGGTGGAGAGATTGCAAGGACTGGCCCAGGACCCCAGAGTTGGCCACGGTGGGGTGGGGGTGGGGGGACTGCTTTTTTCATTCCAGGCTTGCCAAGTCAAAAGGCAGGCATGTGAGGGGACCTGGGCCTCGGTAGAAGGGCTTGGTTGAGCCTGGTGACCCTGCAGAGCATAGAGCTGAGGATGAAATGCAAGTCCTGAGTAAGCTTCCTCTTGCCACCCTGGGAAACACCAGAGATGTGGGGAGCACTAGAGATGTGGGGAGCACCAGAGATGTGGGGAGCACTAGAGATGTGGGGAACACCAGGGCCGTGGAGAGTAGGAAACACACGCTGCTATGGTCCCCATAGGCCACCCCAGGCGGTCAGCAGGACAGAGGACAAGAGGGATTCCAGGGAGACTGGCAGGAGTTACAGGTCTGAGAGAGGATGTGAGGGCTCCCGTCTCTGCACCCTGCCAGAGGCTTTCCTCATCCAGGTATAGCCAGGACATGGATGGCAGGTGGGCCAGAGGTCTAGACATACCGAGTGTCCCCCAAGAGTGCTGGTGTTGTGTTCCTCTCAGTAGTGATCCCCCATCCGAAGGCAGAATGGAAGACACAGGGACAAATGCGCCCCAAGGCCAAGATGGATCCTGCTCAGCTAATGTCAAGATCTGGGTCACGCCCACACACCGGAGACGCCCAACGCAGCGGGTGATCTCCAGCCTCACAAAGCCACCCACATCCCTGGGCCTGCTGCCCCTTCCTTGTCCAGAGCTGGCACCCGCCACACTCAGGTCTCAGCTCGTCCTTGTGGTGCCACCGTGTCCCCCACGTGACCCAGACCAGCCTCTCTCTCATCCCAAAGCCCACTAATCACATCACAGTTCTGAGAGCGAGGGTGCAGGGGTCTTTGGGGGCAGAAGAGGCTCCGGGATGCTCCCCGAGGGAGGCTCTTCCAGTGCGGCCCCAGCCCTCTCCTCCTGAGTGAGGAATCATGGGAAATACGGGTCTTGGGATGTTTCTAAGGATCCCCATCCCTCACGCGACAACCACACAGCTGCTAGCATAAGTAAAGTGTGTTTGACATTCGCCGCTGGGCCTGCTGGGAATGCTGCTGCAGAGAAATGTACCCCTGCCACAGGGGGAGGGGGGCCCTGCAGGGGTCCTAAAGGTGGAGTGACCTGTTTGACGCCCCGCCCCCTGCCTCATCTGCTCTCAGTGGCCTCAGCCAAGAGGCGTCTCTTTCCAGCCCTCAGTTTCCCCGTTTGTATAAGGACAGCTCTAGCATTCTCTCTGGTTCAGATGCGACGTGACTTGGCTGGTGGCTTGTTAGGAGCCGGCTCGGCTCGGGTGGTGCTGACAGCCTTGGAAGAGAGCCAACGTGCATGGGCATGGCGGCGCGCCTTACCCCCGACCAGAGCTCCTCTGGTACTTCACACACAGAGAGCGTTGTTCTTCCCACACACAGGGCGTGGCTCTCAGGAGGGAGCTGGGTTTTATTCACTCAGTAGCCACTCTCACGACAAGGACTTAGTTATGATCTGGCTGTTGAATGACTGCTAGACCAGGCAAAGAAAGGGCGGTATGACTCCCATGATAATCCAGGAGGCTGATGCCCAGCAAAAGGCCGGCTGCCGTCCCCCGGGGACATCTCAGCGAACTTATGAGCCAGATAGAGCTGGATTCAAATCTCAGCCCTGCCGTTTATGAGCTGTGTGGCCTTGAGCTGGTTAATACTGGGCTTTAGGTGTCTTATGTGTACACTTGGAGATGACAAAAATACTGACTTTAGGAGTGTCTGGTTACGTTTTAATGAGATGATACATGGGAAGTGTTTGGGTTTAAATGAGATGATGCATGGGAATTGTTTAGGCTTAAATGAGATGAAACATGGGAAGTGTTTGGTCAGGCTTAAGTGAGGTAATACATTCAAAGGCAAGCACCTGTCACAGAGCCGCACAAATATTCAGTTAGAAGTGCTTTTATTGTTAATATTGGCCCATCACCCCCACTGGCCGAGGAGGCCCTTCTGGAGGTGTGGGGGGAACTGTCAGGGGCAGGACGTTTGTATGAAGTGGTTTCCACACACAGGACCCATTCTGTCCCAGCCGAATTTCCGTAGCAGCTCAGCTGCTCAGACGCCGTGTGTTGAAAGTGTTTTCCCGAAGACTGGCCAAAACTAAAAATTCCACGCGAGCAGAAAATAGTCTTTTTTAATTTGGTTTTGCGCCGTGTGGTAGTCAGATGGGGAGAAAATGAAAATGGAGCCAGACGCGTCAGTTTGTCACAGAGAGGTGGGGGCTGGGCTGGGAAGCCTCGGGGAGGGGCACCTCCTCTTTCATGAACCTCTTGACCATGGACGGGTCAACACATTGAGAGGTTCTCCAGGTGACAGAAAGTCCCAGCTTAGCCAATGGCGTTAGGGCAGCCGCAGTGTTTCTAAAGAGGCCGGGGAACGCAGACCGCGGGCACAGGCCGTCTCCTGTCTGCTCACTTCCCTGTGAGCTGGACCCCACACTTTCAGGAATGGCGAGTGGCGGCTGGGTTTCTGAGGAGCCTTTTGAAGAATGGGTTGGACTCTGGCCCGGTCTCTGTAGGAAGGAGCCGGCGCTCTGCAGAATGGGGTTAGACTGGCTGCGGGACTGCACGAGGCAGCCGGGCGTGGGTGTGTAAGGTGTGTGGGATCCACCCCAAACCCCAAATGCAGCGGTCCCGGAGACTCCGGGTTTTCTTTTCTTTTTTCTTTCTGTTTTGTTTTTTGTTTGTTTTGGTTTTTGATTTTTGTTGTTTGTTTGTTTTTTGTTTTTCGAGACAGCGTTTCTCCGTGTAGCCCTGGCTGTCCTGGAACTCACTCTGTAGACCAGGCTGGCCTCGAACTCAGAAATCCGCCTGCCTCTGCCTCCCAACTGCTGGGATTAAAGGCGTGTGCCACCACTGCCCGGCAACCCAGGGTTTTCTGAACCCCCTTCAACTCAAGCCCAACATGAAATCCCCCCCCCCATGACGCTTAATTCTCCCTCCTGTGGGTGTGGTGAGGTGTCCCTAGGGTGCTCAACACCCACATCTCCATCTTCGTGTGTGTGGGCAGAGGGCCTTCTGTGTAGCTGGTGTTGGGGGCACCAAGCATCTGATGTCCCTCCAGGCACTGTGGGGTTTGAACAATCATGGCTTCCCCTTGCCTCTCCCACCTGAGACCCTCCTCCCAGAGAGTGGGTTAGCGAACGGAGAAGAGACTGGTGTCCTGGCTGGGTTTTGTCAACTTGACACAAACTAGGGTCATCCAGGGAGAGGAACCTCAATAGGGGACATATCAGATTGGCCTGTGCAGAAGTCTGTAGGTTAGTCCTTTGATGGATGATTGACAGTTGGTGTGGGAGGGCCCGCCCCTTGTGGGCGGGGCCATCCCTGGGCTGTGGTCCTGGATTCTTTAAGAAAGCAGGTTGAGCAAGCCATGGGGAGCAAGCCAGTAAGCAGTGCCCACCATGTCCTCTGCATCAGCTCCTGCCTCCAGGTTCCTGCCCTGACTTCCCTCAGAGACTGGGATGCCTAAGCCACACAAACCCTCTCCTCCCTGTTTGCTTTTGGTTGTGGTATTTATCACAGCAATGGACAGAGTACCGCCTCGGCCTCGCCGCGGAGGCGGCTCCTTCCCGTTCACTCGGGGTGTTTATTTGCTTTCTGCACAAGGCTAGACTTGACTCTGGGGAAAGCTTTCTGTCTAGAAAAAAAATTCGCAGAAAGTAGAGCGCTCCTGCTGGCCTCCAGGTCCCTATCAGAACAGTGCGGGGACTTGTGTATACGTTCCGGAGGCCCATGGCTGGCTGAGCGCTCCCTCTTCTACAGTCTTTGATGGTGACAAGTGCCAGGCACAATGAAGAAGTCACTCCATTCCTCAGACTCTGTCCCATTGTTCTTTCCCTTGCCGCGTGAGCAAGGGAACCACAGAGATTTCTCCCATCCACGTAGTGTACCTTTTCTCGATTTTTTAGAACAATTAATTAGCTGGGCATGTGCCTGTAATGTCTTCACTCCAGAAACTAGATGCAGGAGGATCACCAGTTTGAGGCCAGCCTGGGCTACCTAGCAACATATACCTCAAAAAAGATTAAAAAAAAAAACAAAAAACAAAAAACAACAACAAAAAAAAAACCTTTGTAGTTAATTTTGTTTCTAAGTTTTGTTTTTGGTTTTTTTGTTTTGTTTTTTGTTTTTTGTTTTTTGTTTTTGGATTTGGTTTTTTGAGACAGGGTTTCTCTGTATAGCCCTGGCTGTCCTGGAACTCACTCTGTAGACCAGGCTGGTCTCGAACTCAGAAATCCGCCTGCCTCTGCCTCCCAGAGTGCTGGGATTGCAGGCGTGTGCCACCACCGCCCGGCTCATTTCTAAGATTTAAAAATGGAACCGCGTCATAAACAAACTCCGAGATGCGGGATTTCTGAGCACATGCTGACGGATGGAGAGGACCCTAGGGTGAGGCCAGAACCCCAGCTGGGCGGTGGCTCTCTCCCCTCTTTCTGTCCATCCATTTACTGTTGACCCTCTCCCTCCCCTGAAGGAATTTGAGTCTGAGACTCTGGCCTTAGCCCCCCACCCCACCCCACCCCGCACCCCCACCCCCACCCCCGCACCCACCCCCCACCCCCACCCCCCGTGACCACAGCAGTCCGTGTTTGAAGGTCATTCTTGGGTCTGCCCAAATGTCATAGTCTGGCCACCTGCTTGAAATTATAAAGAGCAACAGATATGGGGACGTCACAGGAACAAATCCTCTGGAATTCAAGGGCAGCTCATATGAGGTCACTCAACCACCCAGCCATGATACTCTCCTGGCCTCCCCGGTGCTCCCTGATCAGCCGTGCTCCGGCTTCTAAGGCTGCCCGCCCCACAAACCCCCTCCCGCGGCTGCCGTGCTCTGGGTCAATAATTTATGCTAACACTGCACCTCACCCCACTGACCCCCTTCCTGGAGCAAGGCAGAGAACTGGACACCCAGAGATTAAATTGCACACCTTAGGGGACTGCTGCTCCGGGGGGTGGAGTGGGGGAGGGAGCAGGGTGCTCCAGGCGTAGCCCTTCTCCGAGCTGCTCAGTCTCTGGCCTCGGGTCCTTCCTCTGCCTTAACTGACACAGATGGTTAACCCACATAGCTGATGAATCTCTGTGAACCAAGAACTGGAGTCACGCCAAGGAAGAGACGGCACCCATCCTGCCTGTGGGGACACCAGGCAGCGGCTTTCCTTTCTCGCATTTTTGTGTCTTAGATGCCTGGCCCCTCGCCTGCATGCTGCCCTGCCCTGCAGCCCCTGTTGTAGCGTTCTCTCCACTGTAGCCAGCCTTCCTGAGCCTCCTGAGGCTGCCAGGCATGAACCCACGCCTCGCCAGGCTGCGCGTGGGACAGGCAAAGTCCTCTTGTCTGAATGTTGTCCGCAGCCTCACACCATTCAGGGAGGTTTGCCCACTCGGCTCTCTTCTCTAGACTCCTCCAGTCAGCCCCTCTGTGTTTCCGGCTCTCCCTGCACCTGGCTCCGTGCTGATCCCGGGTCATGTCACACCTTCGGTCCTCACACCCTGTTGGGAAGGAACCCTGCTTGTCTCGGAGAAGCCACGTACAGATGGGCGTGGCTACACACAAGCTCGCCACAGGCGAAGCTGCCTCTGCCCGGCGCAGCCCCAAGCATGGAACAGGTTTCTGTTGTGCAGTCTCTGTTCCCCGCCTCCACCAGCCCACAAGACAGTAAGCAGTCAGCAAACCCTGTGCCACAATGCTCCCACTACTCGGGTCACGTGAACGGGAGGGCTCGGTCTCCAGGCCCGGAGGGTCCCTGAAGCATCCCTCTCGGGGATAGGCAGCTGTGGAGGTGGGCTGTTGACAATGCATGCCTTTCTCCCTGGTGACATTTTTTTTCCAGCATAAAACTGCCCTGGGCTAGAAACACAGTCCATGGGCTTGGCATCACCGGGCCTGTTATTGACAGCACAGGCCTCTGGGGTTCCTCATGTGCTCAGATAAAGACATTTGCCCAGCCAGACCCGGCCTGCTGTGTGAGAGCTGGAAAGCCTGCTCCTTAAAGCTTCAGATTTAATGTAGTGGCTTGGCTGGGCTGGATGAAGACTTGCGATTGGGGGACCTGTGAACGCGAGCTTCTTCTGGGACCCGAAATGCCAGTGAGTCGTGGTGGTGTGTCTTGGGGGATGGGAGTCGTGTGGCTGGGCTGGGCTGGGCTGGGCTGGGCTGGGCTGGGCTGGGCTGGGCTGGGCTCTGCAGAACCCAGCAGCTAGACAGAGCTAATTCTGGATCCCAGCCCTCTGGGGTTATGTGTGACATGACATAAGACATACATGGTGTGGTGTGACCATTGAGAATGTGGTCTGATCTGTGTGAGGTCTGATATGTATGATGTGATTTGATTGGTGTCCCATGATCATGTGGTGTGACATGCATGTGGCATACAGTTTGACCCACGAGGCTTCTGATGGGACCACATCCCAGCCAACCCCAGCATGAGCCCAAAGCAGGACTGTGGCCATGCTCTGAACGCCTGATTTTACAGGACACCCCAGCTCAGGTGCACGCCTCCGTGCAGCCTGTAGATCCCCCTCTGACACCATGGGGAAGGCTGGACTTAGAGCTCGCTACCTCTGCCCAGTAACAGGAGAGAGACCTGAACTACATAGCCACAGCCTGGGGAAAATCCCCACGGAGGACTTGTAGTTTCTACGAGCCCTACATACACACTTTGTTAAATTTGAACATCTAAAATCAGATCACCATAAAGTCACAACCCTCTGTAGACTACTGTGTGTGACCCTGCCCTCCGCAGTAGAGGGAGTGCCTGTTGGCTTCCCTGGTAGAGAGTGCAGACCAGGAGGCTCCCCAGCTGAGTCTCAGCCTCCTTGTCATTTTCTCAGAGGGAGCTTCAGTTTCTCATTTATAAGGTGTGGATGTAACCCGGGAAGATGAGAGGCAGTGCCCGCAGCGGGTGGGCGGACAGTTAGACAGCACCGGGGAAGGCTGATCTCAGGTCTCGGTGCCACCGTGATGCACACGCCTGGGTCTGTGGCTTTGGATGAAGTCTTCCCCTCCCTGACCCTCAGTTTATTTTCCTGTCAAGTAGTGTAAATTCCAGCCTGCTTCACAGGGCCACCATAAGCAAAACACCACAGTGCATTTAGGGATTGTGACAATTCGGATCAGGTGTGTCCCTGTCCCTTAGGGCTTACGTGCTGAGGCTTGGTCCCCAGTGTGGCAGTGCTGAAAACTGTCTAGGTCATGAAGGTTCTGACCTGGCTATCAGATAATCCGTCGATGGAGTCATGGTTGAGTGACAGGCTGGGAGATGAGGGGCACTGGAGGAATCGCCTAGCAAGGAGAAGATGTGTCCTCAAAGGGTCTCTATTGTCCTCAGCTCTTTCTACCTTCTTTCCTCTCCCTCCTTCCTTGTCTCCCCTTCTCCCTCCTTTTCCTGATCACCATGAGGTAAGCAGCTTTCCTCCACTGTGGGTCTCCACCATGATGTCCCGCCCACCCCAGCCCGGAAATGATGGGACCGAGTAGACAGGGACTAAAACTTCTGAGCCAAAGCAAGCCTCTCCTTGCTCTATGTTGTCAAGGCAACAGGAAGCTGACTAGCAAGAGAGCAGCTCTGGGACTCAAGCCCTAAGGCCAAGGACTCAGAACACAGCCTGGTTCGGAAGCAGATTGTTGGAGAGATCATTGCTGTGCAGTTGAAACACAGTCGATTGGACCCAACACAAAAGGACAGTGGCTTTTAGAGAGAAGACGCTGGGGAAATGGGTCGGCAGGAGAAGGGACCTGTACCCTCTGACCCTCATGGTGGAAGACAGAGCTGATTCCAACCATCACATGTGCATGTTAGCTAGATGATCAATAGATAGATAGATAGATAGATAGATAGATAGATAGATAGACGGATACATACATACATACATACATACATACATACATGGACGAATGGATAGATGGATAGATGGGTAGGTGGATGGATAGGAAATAGATGGATAGGTTAGGTAGATAATATACAAGTAGATGATAAATAGAGATAGAAAATGGATGGATGGGGGATAGATGGGTGGATGGGTATGTAGGTGGGTAAATGGATGTATGTATGGATTTATAGATAGACAGACAGACAGACAGATGTAATCTTTTAAAAGCACCCATTCTTCAGCCCCAGCTCTTGTCACCGTCTGAGGTTAGCTCTATGTCTACCTCTGTGGAGCACCTTTGTGCTATAGCCAGTGAGTGGAGGTAATGGTGGACATTATTGGGAAAACCCAAAACCTGGCCAGCGTGCCAAGAATAAGAGATGGTGGCGTGCTCAGCCTTCAATGTGGCAGCTACATCCCTCCCTCCAAGACTGAGGGAACAGCGGAGAAGAGAGCCGTAAGAGCCAGGCTTAGGGGAGCTGCGCAGTAAACCACCTCCACCCTCATGCAGGCGAGCAGCCCTGGTTATCGGTGGCTCTCACCCAAACGGAGGCCTGAGTGGGACAGACGTGTGGTGAAGGAAGGGTTCCGTGGGAGAGGGAGGGCAGAGAGAGGGGAACGGTGGGAAAGTTACTCAAGTTTATTATGTAAATTACAAAACTGTCGAGCAATTGTAAAAGTAATTTAAGATGGAGGGTAAACAGACACAGGAGACTGGCGTGCTGGGACAAAGGCGGGCACGAGGGGAGTGGGTGTGGCCACAGTCTGGTACCACAGTGAAGTCAGGGCAAGCCTCATGCCCTCAGACTGCAGGGGTTCTCGCTTTCCTAACGCTGCAACCCTTTACCACAGTTCCTCGTGCCGTGCTCACCCCCCGACCAGAAGACTATTTCTGCTGCTACTTCATAACTGTAATTAGTCATAACATAAATATCTAATAGGTGACCCTGCAAAACATTTATTTGGTCCCCCACAAAGGTGTCGTGACCTACAGGTTGGGAGCAGCAGCCTCAGAGGGACCTAACCCTATGACAGGTCGACAGGTGTAGACTTCCGCTGTGAGTTTGTGTTGGTTTGTGGTATCTTGTTATCAACCATCACGCAAACAGGCTCAGTTCAAACCTTACCACGGAACCTGGGTCAGAGTGAGGGAGAAGGAGGAATCTTCCTGCCGCACAGGCTCCTTTATCTCTGTGTTGGACCCTCTATTGGTCAGTTGATGAGACCTTTGGGGTTCAGCTGGGCATGGGATGAACCCCACGAGCCTGCCACCTCACACTCTCTCCCACGGCTGCTCAGTTCTCTGTCCATGGATTTCCATTTCTACCAGAAAATTGTTTGGATGTTAACTTAACTTAAACACATAAAACCAATGTGCCTTCCCCTAAAGAGGCCGTTTACAGTCAAAGGCAGCAGGGTGCAGCTCCAGCAGCCTTAGGGCTCCGAGCCTGAGGCTGGGGTGTTAAAGACCTTGGAGAACCATAGCCAGGGCTCTCCTCCTGATTAATGGAGGAGATTCAAAGTGAATACTTTTCCCCAGTCTGTAAACTGAGGTTTATTATACTGGAATCGGCCCCAACAAGGTAACCATATCCATTTTCTATTGTCCTTTTGAGATCTTGGATTCTGTGTAGGGTCTGGACTTGTATGTACTTTATCACATTGGACAGGCAGATTTACCTCTCAGAATCTTGCCCCTCCCCCATGTTTATACAACAGGATTAGCCTGGTACCTGCCTCTAAGACACACAAGAAATGGTTCTGCCTTGACCTATTAGTGAGGGGCCAGCTCATGAATCGGGGGTTCGGGGATGGGTGCAGGAGTCAGGCTGAACTCTTGAGCAAGCAGCATAAGCTGTGGCTCTGTCCATCAGGGTCCGTCAGGGTCCCTCCCGGGAGAGCTTTGGCAAAAGCCATTCTCAGGAGTGTTTGTTGCCCTTGGGATCTCGCCAAGGTTAAATGCAAGATCAGTCCTGGTGACACTCACTTGCCTGTAGACAGGACTGTCAAACCTGAGGTGACTCACAAACAAGATGGCCAGGTAGGTCACAGCCAGAATCGTCATGATCCTTCTCTTTTGAGGAAGCCACGAGTGAGCAGACCTGATGCCCCATGCATCTAACGACCGTCACCTCTTAGACTGGGTTTGCGACCGTCCTAAATCTTTGACTCGGTATGCCCAGCATTTATCCTCAAATTCCACGTGCTGCGTGCTACCCACAGCAGGCCTAGCGTGTTCAGAGGCCTTGAGGCTGTCTGCAGTACCCCTCACTCAGACCGGACTCCGTTGGCTGACCGTGGTGTGAGAGGGGCTTGCTGAGAAGAGAATCACTTATTTTGACTCAAGGACACCAGGATCCCCCAGGATCTTGCTTGCTTCAGTTGTGGCTTGATCCTGGCTCAAACGAGGCCCATCAAATCTCAGTGTCTCACACCACAGCCTACTTCCCCTAGTCTGCTGCTGCCCGCAAGGAGCCCAGGCTACCTCTCTCAGGTACCCAAATCCACAGGATGTTGGAAACCCCCGTCTCCCAGCTCAAGTCTGTGAATGCTGTGGTGGGCAGGGGAGATGAGCAGTGATTGGCTCTGGCCAGGCCGGACCATCTTTCTTGAGCTGAGTGTGAAGTCAGCTCTGCCTACGCCCGACTGGCTGGAGATGCTGGGAAGAGAGGTGAGGCAAAATGTGGGAGGGGTATGTGTGCAGTATGTATGTGTGTGTGTGGTGTGCGTGTCTGTGATGTGTGTGGCCTGTGTGTGTGTGTGTGTGTGTGTGTAGTGTGTGTGTGTGATGAGTGTGTGTGGTGTGTGTAGTATGTATGTGTGTGTGGTGTATGTATCTGTAGTGTGTAGCGTGTGTGATGCGTGTGTGATGCGTGTGTGTAGAGTGTGTGTGTGGTATGTGTGTATGCTCTGTGTGTGTGTGTAGTGTGTATCTTTTGTGTGTGTGTGTGTGTATGTGTGTGTGTAGAGTGTACAATCTGAGGTTCCCAAGGTTCCTGCATCTTTTCAGACAATGAAATGACTCATTGCAGAAACCCAGCAATACACATACACATACTTGCATATACACATACACAAACTCACAGATGTACACATAACACACACACATGCACACACATACAGACACTCATAGACGTACATATAACACACACTCACACATGCACACACATTCATACACAGCACATGCAAACACACAAAGTACATATATGCCAACAGACACACACACACACACACACACACACACACACACTTACCTCATCCCCAGTGCCATGTTGCCTGGCAATAACAAGGTAGAAGTCAGCTTGATGAATGGGACAGTGTTCCTCTGCACTGATTTCACCTGAAGCTGTAGCTATTTTGGGTTCTGGTGGAGCCCTGGTTAAGCTTAACTGGTTACAGCACCCCGGGCACCTGAGGTAAAAGGGATGAGGGAGGAACAGAGAGATGTGGAGACATAGCCCTGGAGGCAGCAGCCCCGGCTGAGATCTCACTCCACTCTGTCAAGCTGGAGCCTGCAATGACGTTATAGTCCCCTCAGAGTCACCACCTCTGCGTTGTCCCGCTCCACCTCTGCCAGGTGTCTCTGTGAGTCTCTTAGGTCTCAACCTGACTTCCCATCCCCAGGCTGGCTAGGAATGCCCTCTACGTGATTCCACATCCCCAGACACTGGAGCCCTCTAGATTATGCATACATAACTTGAGCAACAAAGCAGTTACTCCTTGCTAAGCCTCTCTTTCCTTGTCTGTCCAGTGGGATAACTAGAACTCTTTTAGGGAGGTTTGTGTCAGATAATCATGTACGTGATTGACATGGGGTGAGGATCAGCAAAGGCTAGCTTGAGTGAAATCCAAGCTGAGTAGTAAGCAGGGAAGCCAGACTTCTGCTTCTTCTCTGTGTAGGAAAGATGGGCTGCCAACGTGGTGGTGAATGCCGGGAATCCCTGAGCTTGGGAGGGTGAGGAAGAGGATTGCTGGATTACATAGCAAAACCTATTATCAAAAGAAATAACAACAAAGACTGGAGCGAGCGCTTCACCTACCGTCTCCTTCCGCTCAGTGCCCAGCCTGTGCCTGCCCTGCAGCTCAGCACAGCTAATTGAATAAGGCTCTAGCCCAGGGGCCTCACCAGAAAGGTAAAGCTTGATAGACCATTATGAACATGGAGGAAGCAGCTTTCTGAGCTCTTGATCGCAAAGCATCCCATTCTGTGTTCTCTCCAGTTCTCCCAGCCCCAGCCTTGGGATGCAGGCTGGCCCCTCCTACACAAACATCTGTGCAGGAATCCCATTGCCAGTGCCCTGTTGCTAGCGTCAAACGCATTATTGTGTCCCAAGGGAACAGGACAAGGTGACGGACTGATGAGGTCATGGAGAGACAGACTCCCCGGAAGACTGGACAGGGGACCGGGTGGCACACCGGCGGCTCTGCCCAGAACTTGCTTCACAGAGACGATAGCAATGGCTATCGGGACCACTAGAGTGCCACGAACAAGATGCTTTCTGTGGGGGCACATTCCAGATCCAAGGGAGGTTATTTTAGTTGAAAACATATCCAAAGGGAGGCCGAGAAGCTAAGGACACAGCCTCGCTGTGCTGGGAAGGGAAAGCTAAACCCCACTGCGCTGGTGTGGCAACGTGTTCCCCTTCCCCAGGGCATTCTCTCTGCTGTGTGCTGCCTGTATTCTCCATCCAAAGAAAACATCCTGGATGGAGGCGTGGGTGTGTCTGCGTGACTTCCACACAGAACCTTCTTTGTGCCTGGCCTTCATTCCCAGTTAGTGAGGGAGTTGGACACAATGTATTGCTTAGTGCTCCAGGGAGTGGGACACAATGTATCGCTTAGTGCTCCATGTTCACCACACACTGAGAGGTGGAGGAAGATGGTGATGGTGATGGCAAGGACATTAGACAGGGTGGCGGGTGATGCAAATGCTGGTGTCAGCTGACAATGGTTACAACAACCATAATGTTGACAATGATAATCATAGCGACAGTTGACAATGACTGATGACAGTGCTTATGACGGTGTGGATGGTGGCTAAGATGATTTATAGATGATGATGATGATATTGACAGCAACTATGATTAGATAATGATGGTGTTGACAATGAATATGGTGATGTAGATGATGGTGATGTTGACAACGACTGTGATGGTGTAGATAATGGTGAAGTTGACAGAGACGATGACAATGACTATGGTGGAGTAGACAATGATTGTGATGAGGTTGACATTGATGATATACTGTTGACAATAATGTAGATAATGGACGAAGTTGACATTGATGATGTTGGCAGTGACAGTTGACAGCGACTATAATAACGGAGACAGTGATGTTGACAGGGATGATGACAGTGACAGTTGATGACTATGATGATGTAGATAATGATGAGGATGACATTGTTGATGTTGACCGAGACTGTGATGATGTAGATGTTGACAGTTGACAGTGACTATGATAATATAGATAGTGATGCTGTTGACATTGATGATGTTGACAATGATGACGATGACGTAGATGATGATGTTCACAGTGATGAGGACAGTGACAGTTGACAGTGACTATGATGATATAGATAATGATTATGTTGACATTGATGATGTTGACAGTTACAAGACAATGACAGTTGACAGTGACTGTGATGTAGATAATGATGATATTGACTATGATGGCACAGATGATGATGATGATGATGATGTTGGAGTTGATGATGTTGACATTGACTAAGATGATGTAGATAATGATGAAATTGACATTGATGATGTTGACAGTGTCACTTGACAATGACTATGATGATATAGATCATGATGATGTTGACATTGATGAGATTGAAGTGACTATAATGATGTAGATGACAATGATGTTGACACTGATGATGTTGACAATGACAGTTGACAGTGACTGTGATGATGTAGATAATGATGATGTTGACATTGATGCTGACAGTGACTATAATGATGTAGATGATGATGTTCACAGTGATGAGGACAGTGACAGTTGACAGTAACTATAATGATATAGATAATGATGGCATTGATGATGTCAACAGTGACTATGATAATGTAGATGATGATTTCAACAGTTATGATGACAATGACAGTTGACAATGACTATGATGCACAGACAAATGATGATGATGATGTTCACAGTGATGATGATGGTGACAGTGACAATAATGATGATGGTATTGACAGAGGTGATAATGTTGTCAGTGATGATGTTGACAGAGACCATGATGATGTCAACAATGATGGTGTTGAAACTGATGATGTTGATATTGACCAAGATGGTATAGACAATGATGATGTTGACATTGATGATGTTGACAGTTACAATGACAATGACAGTTGACAGTGACTATGATGATATAGATGATGATATTGACAATGATGATGACAGTGACCATTGACAGTTACTACAATGGCACAGATAGATGATGATGATAGTGTTGATGGACGTGATGATGTTAACATTGACTAAGATGATGTAGATAATGATGAAGTCAACATTGATGACGATGTTGACAGTTGACGATGACTATGATGATGTTGACACTGACTAAAATGACGTAGATAATGGTATTCACAACGATGACAGTGACAGTTGACAGTGACTATGATGGCACAGACAAATGATGGTGGCATTGATGGAGGTGATGATGTCAATGATGACAGTGGCAGTGATGATGATGTTGACAGAGACCGTGATGATGATGTCAACAATGATGGTGACAATGCTCAAGATGGTGATGCTGATGATATTGATGGTGATGATGACAAGGTAAGGCCAATGACCGCAAAATGATGGTGATAGTGATGATGATGATGATGATGATGATGATGATGATGATGATGATGATGTAGACAACAGTAATTACAGCAGTGACAGTGGTGACAGTGGTAATGATGATGATATCAACAATGATGTTGATAATAACAGTATCAGTGGTGGTAGTAATGATGATGTCACGATGCCAACAACGGTGACACTGGTGGTTGACAGTGGTGGCAGAAACGAAGATACCTGTGGCAAGGACAAACATCTGCTGTGCATTTCTCTGAGTGTTTTGATTTTCAGTCTAGGCAAGAACTTGAGAACCAAGTCCATGGTGGCTGAATTCATCCCTTGCTGCTTGCAAAGTTCTGGACAAGTTGTTTAGGCTCAGTGTTCCTGTCTGTGAGATGGAGATAAGGCATCAGCTTCCAGCCAAATCCTTAGGAAGCATCTGACTGTCCAGGTGTTCAGGAGACAAGCTGGCTCTTACAGACCCTGCTTTGATATTCCTGTCCACCCCATGAAAAGGGAGTCTTCATGATTTCAGATAGGAGGCCAGTCCTGATCTGGGCGTGGCTGATCTAGGCGTGGCTGGTCTGGGCCTCAGAGTCCTGCAGCATCTCCCTGGGGCTGTTTCTGACCCACGGAGCTCTCTGAACTCAGGCTGGGCTCACGGGAAGCTCCAAAGCAAGCTGGGCCCAGTGAGCCCAGCCACGCCCTCGGGCAGGGCAGCTAGAACCACCCCAGGGAAGCCCGGTAAGGGTAGGTTGTGAGTGTTAGTACCAAGACCTGTGACATCAAATAGGTGACAATAAGCACAAGGCCTGTTGCCAAGGCAACAGCTGCCATATACCCAGAATTCAATGGGCCTACCGTCACCTGTAATTTATGTCATCATTCGTATATTATCAGGTAGCATCTCCCCTCTCTTTCTCTTTACTTTCCTTCCTTCTTCCCACCCGCTGCCTCTTTACCTCATCTTAAATAAAGCCCCACGTGGAACTCTTTGGTCTGGTGTGACCCCCTCGTTACAGCCTGCCTCTCTGCCACGTCCCTGCGGCCCGCACGACGGGCAAACAGGTGACCTCCACGGAGTGCAGGCAGACAACCTGCGTGGAAAGAACAACAGTGAGGACTTGTGCTTGTGTGATCCGGGGCTAGTCTGTCCAGCAGACACAAGTGTGGACGCCAGTGAGCTGTATCCATGGTGCTTCTGGACTTGGAGACTGAAGAATCTAGATTTCTCCCAGCTCTGCCTCTCCACAAACAGCCCCATCTTCAGCAGAGAGATGAGTGCTGCCGCTCAGCCGGACTTCTTATGTGACCCGGACCCCACAGGAGGGCCCGGTTATAGAATAGTCCTCCCACCTCGGTGAACACAACCTAGAAACTCGTCACGATTGTGCCCGGTTGGTTCCATCCAAGGGAATCAGATCCTGTCTGTTAACGGCCAAGATGAACCACCACAGTTTCTCAACGGTAAAGCCAGGCACTCGGTCCAGCTGACAGTTGTCTTAGGGTGGAGGAGAATTGAGGATGAGCTGAGCTGAGTTGAACTCACAGAAGCCTCCGGGTTAGAGCAGTAGTCATGGAGAAGACACTTGATTACATCGAAAGAGGCTTTTAGTCCTCTGACACGGGGTGGGAGAGGCTCCTCAAAAGCAGGGGACAAACGGCTTGCGGAATGCCCTGGAAACAAGGTCTAGCAAAAAGCTTCTGGTTCCCAATGTGTCAGGGCTGAGAAATGCCTGTGTGTGGCCTGTTTGAGCACATACCACCTAAACACCACCAGCTCTTGTGCTCTCTACATAGGAGCTCAGGGTCCCTGACCCGCAGGTAAGAGCTTACCTGGGCTGGCCCACTCCAGCAGCCTTCCAGCCGGATAATCAAGCCGTCCCAGCTTTCTCATAGGATCCCGGCTGTTCAGGCAAAGGTAGAAAACAAAGCCCTGTGCAAATGTGTTTTCCTGTAAACACGGCAGGGGGGTGGCGGCTGCCTGCCGAGAAAACAGCTCAGCCGGCTGGTGCAGCTTGGGGCAAAATAATCCTTTGCAGCTCCTGGAAAAGAGAGGGCAGGAGCTGGAGACACATGGGAATCCAGGTGCTCCCTGGAGCACCCCAGTTGTCCAGGTGAGCATCTCAGGAGCCCAGATAAGTGAGCGGGCAGGTGTTAACCCTGCTCCCTCAGGGAGGCGGAGGCGGCTGGCCAAGTGGCAAACTTGCATACCGGGCTTGTTGTTGCCTTAGGGTTTTCATTACGTGCAATTTGCCTGCAGTAACACCAGGTTTAGTTTGCAGCTCTGCAGAGCTTTGGGTTCAGTCCCCACCCTGTCAACACGTCAACACTCGACACGCTGGGCTCTGGCAATCACTGCTCTTTGCCTTTTTCCAGAAATGGGATCCTACAGCCCCCTCAGACGCCAGCTTCTTTCATTCTGGGACATGTTCGCCTGTCTGGCTCGTCAGGGCTGGCCACAGTTTCTTCAAGGCTGAGTAGGACTCCCCTGAGACAGGAACTCAGCACCTTGGGCTCACTTAGGGGAGGGGAGGGTGGCAGAGGCAAGCGGGAGTGGTCTCTGCATCTGAATCCGGGTTACGCTGTGAGCCCGGCTGTCATTTCTCTCAAGTTAGCAACCGAGGAGGGGGATGGTTAGACACCACAGTAAGCAGACTTTTGTTGTTGTTGTTGTTGTTTGTTTGTTTTGAGACAGGGTTTCTCTGTATAGCCCTGGCTGTCCTGGAACTCACTCTGTAGACCAGGCTGGCCTCGAACTCAGAAATCCCCCTGCCTCTGCCTCCCAAGTGCTGGGATTAAAGGCATGTGCCACCACGCCCGGCTAAGCAGACATTTCTAACACTATAAGAAACAACCTTGCTTTCTTTCCGAGGACTCCAGTTCCCTTCTGTCAGTGTGATTGGAAGTCCCACCCACTTCACACCTCCCCTCACTGAGCTGGCTCTTGGGTCAGCTGCCCTAATGTTTTCTCCCAGTGGCTTTACAGAGCCAGCCACTACACCTGCCACCCTGGGCTCACTCCGCAGACCCAGGGCTTGTGCCCTGCCTGGAGCCCCCAGGCTCTCTCAGCCCTGGTCCACCAGGGTCCCAGACCTAAAGCCATGTCTCTCGCCTGCTCCCATAGGGATGTGCCGCTGCCCTCAAAGCGTGAGAGAGATCACAACAGGTTTCTAGGCTTGCTATAGTTTAACAATAGGGGAAACCTCATTGTAGGGTTGACTCAGAAGAATGAATTAGAGCCAGATGTGGTGACTGCCTGGTGATTCTGGCACTTAGAAGGCTGAGGAAGCAGGGGTGAAGGGTTCAAGGCCAGCCTGGGTCACATAGTGGGACCCTCTTTAAAAATGAACAAAACGAAACACAACAGTGTGTAAACTCGCAAATGGAATCAAACACTTGCCTGAGGTGTCGTCCTCTGAGGAGGTTTTACAACCCTAGTGCTGTGTTAGGCTTTTCAGTTTGTCCTGGGGGTTAGAGCAGGCACCAGGCTTCCTTTAGGACTGGTGTGTCCACAGAGCCCACCAGGAAGTCCTGGAGATGTGGCTTCCTGAATAGAGTCCCCCCCCCCCTTAGAGACAAGGGGAGACTTAGCTCCAAAGTGCCTGTTCCTATGGAAACAGGAGATTGGGTGTCAGAAGGGAGCGCGTGCGCACGCACACACACACACACACACACACACACACACACACACATATGCAGAGAGAGAGAGAGAGACAGAGACAGAGACAGAGACAGAGAGACAGAGAGAGACAGAGAGAGAGACAGAGGAGAGACAGAGACAAAGGGACAGACAGGAGAGACAGAGACACACACAGAGAGAAGAGAGACAGAGACAGAGAGAAGAGAGAGACAGAAACAAAGAGACAGAGAAGAGAGAGACAGAAAAGAGAGAAAGACAGAAATGAGAGACAGACAGACAGACAGACATAGACAGACCCACCCAGCACACAGGCCCGGCCTGTGTCTTGGCTCAGCACTGATGGGCTCCATGACCTTAACCAAGTCTCTTGACCTTTGCTCCCTTGACCTTTGGCAGCCTCAGTTTCTCCCCCATGTGATGGGGTCGGGGGAGCACCTGGCCGACCGCTGGAAGTTGTGTGTTTTGAGACTCTGAAGCCGAAGCAAGGCGAGACTTAACCAACACCTCCCCCAAGTCTGAAACTATAAAGCCACCAGCTTCCTGGTGCCAGGGGTCACATCCTCTTGAGGTCCACAGTAGGTATTTCCTCAGTGCTAAGAGAACAAGCCAGGGTGTGTGGCCCTGACCCAGCGTGGGCTGGGGGCGGGGGGGGGGGATCAGGAGACATCTCTGAGTGGAAAAGAAACTCTCCCCAGATGTGAAGCAGGTAAAGGTGATCATGGAGTGATGCGCCCTCCCTGCCAGGACAGCCTCCAGTTCAGGCCAACAGGCTGCAGGTGACGTTGGTACTAAGGGACATTTGTTGATTGAATGAATGAGTGAACTGTAGTTTGACTATTGGAAGACAGTAGGTAAGCATTGGGGTGTGTGTGTGTAAAAAAGACATACATGACCGGGCGTGGTGGCGCACGCCTGTAATCCCAGCACTTGGGAGGCAGAGGCAGGTGGATTTCTGAGTTCGAGGCCAGCCTGGTCTACAGAGTGAGTTCCATCCAGGACAGCCAGGGCTACCCAGAGAAACCCTGTCTTGAAAAAAAAAACAAAAAAAACAAAAAATACATACATGTACATGTGCGTATACATGTATGTGTATATACGTGTACATATACATACATGATATACACACATATATGTGTACATAAATACATATATGTATATACATATATACACATATACATAATATACATATACATATACACACACATATGCACACACACACACACACACACACACACATACATATATATGAGAGATCCAGATGAGCAAAGAGTGCATGATCTACCTGGCCAAGGCCACAAAGCTATAGAATGATCTTGAAGCCAAAATAGAAAAGAGCGAGGTGCCACCACCTGAGGTGCCCTGCCCAGAACCCCCGCCTGCCCACACCACTGCTTGTGGGCAGCTGATATTACTCAGAAGACCGTGTGAGATGACAGGACCCACTCATCATCTTACAACAGAATCACTCTCCTAGCCATTTGCAAGAGGCCTCAGCAGCACATTGACTCAGGCAAGGCTTGTCTGGGTCGACTGTGAGTCGCGGGCAAACCTATAGAAGTGAGTGTGAGACCACTTCCCTTGTGGACAGGAAACCACTCTGAGGTACGCATCCTCTGAGACAGGAAGTCAGTTCCACTCACTAGCTTTGGAGCACTGACCCCTTCCCCTCAACTGGCCCAACCCTGCCGGGCAGACTCCCTGTCCAGTGCTCCTGGACGCAGGAGCGTCAATCACCACCAACGAGCACACGGAGGCACCTTCCCTGTCCCCAGGTGACTCCAGCTCTCAGGACCTGGGATGTAACCGCACAGACATCTCCCCTTCGCCTCTTGGATTTATTCTTGGGGGTGTGTGGGCGATGAGTGTTTATGTGGGGGAAACATTTGTCTAAATTTAAATTTAAAACGTGTTCAACAGCCGCTTATTAATGCTGGGGCTGGAAATGGATGGCTTTTTCTTCTTTCCTTTTCAAATGAACTGATATGTGGGCGCTTCCCCCAGCTCTTCCTTCTGACCCAGCCTTACCTCGCTCTGTGCCCTTGGGCTATCTGTCCATGGGCTATCAAGATTGGAAACTGGAAGGTCTCCAGCCTCTGCCCTGCCTTCCTGCCCCCAGGCTATCTGGGCTACTTCCTGCAATCCAGGCAAGGTGTCCAGCTGCCCCACACCCCACTGTAATGAGCCCGGCCCCTGCTGTGTCATAGCCCTCTCAACAACCAAGGCGATGGGAGGGGATTGGGGCTCTCACCCCTTGCTAAGCATAAGAACTTGCAGCCTGATGCCTTAACCGACCCCGAGTTCCTGCTTCCGTCCTGTGTGAGCACCAAGATCCAAACCCCAGCCCGACTGGTAATGAAGCTCACACAATGGCTGGCGAGATGGATTAGCCACTAAGGGCACTTCTAAGCCAAGCCTGGCAGATCTGGCTTTGATCCCCTGAGAACACATGACAGAAGGAGAGAACCAACTTGCTCGAGGTGTCCTGTGACCTCCACGTGTGTGCTGTGACACAGAATATCAAATCATTTTCAAGAACCCTCATATGCTTTCCTGAATTTTTCAAAGCACAACTTGGTGAGAGAGAGGGGGGGAAAAAAGAAGAAAAAAAAAGAAAAAAGAAAAACCAACCCGAAACGCATTTCTGACACGTCCACCGTCTGGTGAGGTCTTTCTGCCCAGCTCTGTCTCCGCCCACAGGGCGGCCCCGCCTCCCATGGCTACTGTGGTGTTCTGTAATTGCTGAGCAATTTGGAGATGACTGGAAATATATAATTCATGGGTGTGTCTTTCTCCCCAGTCCCCTGGGAGGCACTGAGGCATGACTGTCTTCCCTGGGAGCGTTGACCTCGACGTAGAAAAAAGCAGGATCTAAATGTCCCAGTCAGAGAACCCACTGGCCACCCTACTACAAAGTCCTGCAAATGGGAACCCCAGCACTGATCCCTAAAATAGTACCAGTGACTGAAAGCTAGGGTAAGAGCTGGGAGGATGAGTGGTGAGCCCAAGAGCCCTGCCTTTGCCTGGCTTGTTTCCCAGGGCAGGTGGGAGACTGTGCCTACAGCCATATTGGGGGGGGGGGCGGGGGCTGGCCATCCTGTGATGCAGAGAGCAGCTCAGGTCAGCACCGGCCTCCGGGGAGCAGGAAGGAGCAGGAACACGGCCCGGGGGCTTCAGGCTCCAGCTGGCGGCTCACTTTCCATTCCCCAGAGCTGAAGAATCTAGTTTCCAGCTTCCAGCACTAACCGGGTTTCTGGGGCAAATGGTAACAGCTGCTGTTCCTCGTTTTGAGTGGGGTTCAGGGCCCCAGTCTGCTGGGAATGAGGAGAACGTGGGATAGAACACTGTATGTCCGGGTTGGGGCGGGAGAAGGGCTGGCAAGAATGTGCTGTGAGGCCGGGTGGTGGTGGCGCACGCCTTTAATCCCTGCACTTGGGTGGCAGAGGCAGGCAGATTTCTGAGTTCGAGGCCAGCCTGGTCTACAGAGTGAGTTCCAGGACAGCCAGGGCTACACAGAGAAACCCTGTCTCGGAAAAGCAAAATGAAACAAAAGAATGTGCCACGCAGGGCTCGGGCTTCTTTTCCTATGACGTCCAGATGATTGACAGAGGGTCAGGGGACATCCCCTTTTTGCTTGAGGTCCTCGTAGGAAGACACACTGGAGGAGACAGTTAGTTGTTCATGGGGTACCATCAAACCCCTCCAGCCAAAGGCAATGCTGACGATCGCAAGGGCCAGGGACCTCCGCCCCTTCTGAGGAGTCCTCATTCCCTGCGTGGGCTTTAAACACACAAAGGAGAAAGGTTCCCTGAATCTGAGGAATCCCAGTCACCATGCTGTCTCCTCGGACCGGAAGCCCCGGGTCAGCAGAGGGAAGAAGGTTCTAGACTGGCACCAACCAAAGTCTGAGAGGTGTCTTGCTGCTTTTTGGCTTCTTCTTCCATCATTCAATTGCCTTTGTCTGTCAAAGGAGCATGACACCCCTGTGGAGTCTCCTGGAGAGGCGGGATGTGGGAGCTGAAGGCCCAGGCAGCAGCAGGTGTGCCGTGGCCCTGAGGGAGCCACTGGGCGGGGCGGAGGTTCCTCCCCCAGTACATGCAATCTGGTTGGGACACAAGCCTGGGTCAGAGATGCTCCTGGGTGGAAAATTCCTCTCTGGGGAAGAGTTTCTAATGGAAGCAGTCACTGTTCCCAAATTAGAGTCCAACTGGGTGTGTCAACAAGTGGCAGTTGTGTGTGATTGTGGCTAGGAGATGCCGAATGAGAGCGGTGTGGACACGGGGTGGCTGTTTCTGGAGCTAGCTCGGTCCGGCTTGGCTTGGCGACCCTGAGCCACTATGTGGGTTCTCTGAGTCCTCCCCATATAAATCAATCCGCCTGTCCTGGCCGGTTCTTAAGAGCACCGTGCCCTCGGGACAACAGTGACAAGAACTGGTCTTACTAAACACAGCCTTCTGGTCTGAGCCTCAGTTTCCCCTTCTGTTAGAGAACACCACTTTGCTGGGTGGTACCTCTCAGCCTCTTATCCGCTCCATGCTCCCTACTCTAGAGATGATATCACAGAGGCGACCGTAGAACTTCCCTCCTACACCCTGTGTGGTCTGCCTTAAGAAGCCTGCTGCATGGCTTCTGTCCCAGCATCCAGTCAGTACATGCCGCCTGGTACATGGGGTCCCCCTGCGGGGACCTTCTCCGGAGCCCTCGGCTCCAGGGGTCCCATCCGGCTCCCCTGGCTATTTGCACTTCCCAGTTATTTTACTAGAGCAGGCTGGAGACACACCCTTGAGCACTGGGATACGCAAACTCCTCACTGGCAGAGCTGCCTCGATCTGTCCCTCCCGGACCCTCCTCTGGACCCCAGGTCCCCTCCTTTCCCTTTCTCTCTGCTCTGCCACCCCCCCCCCCGTGGGTCTGGCCCCTGGATAAACATTCTGCCCATGAACACAACCATCCATTATCCCCCTGACAATTAGCAGCCTATTAAGGATGCCTATGCAAATGAGCACTAATTGACCCGCGACACAGCAGCGCCTGCAGGAGAGCGATGGCTCCAGATGGCTTAATGATAGGGCCCAGGGCCCTGCTCTACAGGCTCTCTCCTGGGGAGGGGAGTGCTGGGGGCTGCAGAAGGCAGCCAGCTGCCTGTGAGAGGAACACAGCTGCGGACTGGGTCTCAGCAGGGTCATCAGAACCTCCGGACAGGAGCTCCTCCTACCTTGTCTGTCGGTCCCTCCCTTTCTACATCTTCTCTTACCTTCCCAGGCCAGCGTTGGCAACTATGTAACTATCCTTTGGGTGGGGGTGGGGGGGTGTCAAACAAACTGTTGCAAACACTTTCAATTACAACTGAAAAAAATAACTGTTGCAAACACTTTTAAATTGCAGCTGAAATAATGGTGTGTGTTACAGGACACAGGGTGATGTCTCAGTCCACCCTGTGCGTGTCAGTGGGGTGCGTGCTGAGGTGACCAAAGGAACCAGCTCGTCTGTGACATTTGTCATTTCTTTAGAAATGACACTCAAAACCCACTCGCCTACCCGTTTGAAGTGCACGATGAGTTACTGCCAACCAGTTAGGTTAATGTGCAAAGGATCATATTTGTTGAAGGGCAGAGAGGCAGGAGGCACAGAGCTCCCCCCTGCCCCCCCAGCACGCTGTCAACACCAGTGGGGCTCCCATCTGCTGGTCTGGTCAGACCTGTGGCCATTTGCATACACTTCATCATGTTACAGGTTTCAGGGCTGTGCTTAGTGTCATGTGTTCTTTAGTTCTGGACATACCTCCACATGTATGTGCCATTACAGTATCAGCAGGACCGAGTCATCACCCCCAAAGTCCTGGGCTCCACCAGCGCCCCCCCACCTCCCCCCAGCTGCTGCCTCCGTGATGTTCTTTCCCAGAGTGTCTCACGGCTAGGATCACACCTGAGTTCGTTTTCAGGGCTGAATCATAGGCCCCTCCGGAGGTACATCCGGTCTCAGCTCCTTTGGGCGAGTCTCGGGGAGCAGCTCAGTGTTAGGTAGGTAGTGGGCTAGGAGGCCCTTGGGAATATACCTCTCTCCCATGGACATTGAGCCAGAGAGGAGAAAATAATTATTCTCTAATGGCATTATATACTTTTCTGTCCCAGAAGACTCTCCAGTGGTGGGGATCCTTATAGATGCTTGCACCCCACCTGGGGGAACCCTAACTTCAAAAAGTAGAACCTCTCTCTCTCTCCCTCCCCCCCTTTCTCTCTCCCCCCTCCCTCCCTTCCTCCCTCCCTCCTTTCAATCACTGGTCCAAGCCTGGGGTTTTCTCTGAAGCTGTCCCCACCGCTCCTCGGCCAAGCATGCCGGCCACCCTCACCTCAGTGAGCGCTAACCCCAGGCCTGCACATCATGCCTCTGTGACTGATTCACCTCAGAGAAACAGTGCAGTTCAGGGAGGTTCGGATGCTGGGTCGGCCAAGGGAGGAAGAAAATCGATGTGCTAGAATCCCCAGGAAGAGGAAAGGGCTTCCTGCAGGAAGCATCCATCGGGGCTGTGGATGCATCTGTGGGCTTGGGAGGATGCCAGGCCTGCCTCAGAGGTTGTGAGGAGAGGGGGAAATAGGGCGTGTTTGTGAGTCCCTTCACCTTGGCACCGGAACAAAGTAGGTGTTCAACAAACGGGCTAATTCTCCTGTCTGCTTTGAGGTGGGATTTCTGTCTGTGAGAAGGAGGAAGGGGGAATGAGAGACAAAGTCTTAGGGAGAGACACCGAGTGGGGGAGGGCTGGCCGCTCCAGGAGGCAGAGAGCTGTTTAGGTTCCTCTGAGGACAAGGTGCTGCAGCCTGGTGAGATTTCTCTACCCAGACCCACCCACTGGAATACTACCGCATGCTGCCCCCTCCACACCCCCGGTCTCTGTCCCCAAGGCTGTTATTCCCTGCGCGCACAGGCCTTTGATACAAAGATTTGATTTTAAGGTGAGCGCTGGGGTGAGGGGCAGCCTTGTTTGGTTGTTTTTTGTTTGTTTGTTTGTTTGTTTTTTGTTGGTTTTTTTTTGTTTTTTTTTTGTTTTTTTTTTTTGTTGTTGTTGTTGTTGTTTTTGGAACAGGGTTTCTCTGTATGGCCCTGGCTGTCCTGGAACTCACTCTGTAGACCAGGCTGGCCTCAGCCTCTTTTTTCTTAACCCCCTCCACTGCAAATGGCCTTGGGGACCTACGGTACACCAGGTGCTGGGGCTAATGCATGGTGTATGGGGCTCAGACTCCAGGGTGCTTTCCCTCCTAGCCCTGACAGGAGGGTGTGGGTAGGAAGTTCCCATCTGTACCATCCTCCAGAAGGTAGGTGGTGTGGCCCCTGCTCTGTGTCCCTCTTCCCTGAGTCCCCTACCTCCCACGCCACCCACCACCACCACCATGCCCATCTCTTCCTGTCTCCTGTCAGTTGCTAATGAGTTCAGTGTCCCCAGATGTCCACTTGGCAACCGCTTAAGGAAAAAAAAATGTGTGGCGATTATAAAGAACATAGAGGGGAAACCAAAGAGCCAGATCCAGAGACATAACCAGCGAGGGAATAGCTGCAGGGACCAACGGCACGTTCCTCGCTGGTGTGGAAAATGGTGCCACATGCTCACAGGACCAGATGAGTGGGGGCAGCCTGGAGCGTCTCTGGCCTCTACACCTCATTCAGTGCCCCAACAAGGAGAGCAGGGAGTGTAGGCTGGGGACACGGGTGTCTCTCTCCAGTCCGATGAACCCAGGCGGGCTACCGGCCAGGGCCACGCTCTGCCCTAAAGATCTGTGGTCCGCAGAGTTGAAGGCATCCCTCAAAGAACCAGAGTGACTCCTGGCTTCCTCTCTTCATGGCACGTAGGCCTGAAGTGCATGGGCTCCCGTGAGGCTCCAACTTCGAGATGATCTTCCTACGGTGTGGAGCGTGCTGCAGATGTGGCTTGGTTGGAGGGGTGGCTCACATGCATATGAATGTGCATGTGAGTGTGAACATGCATGTGTATGAATGTGCATGTATACATGTGTGAATGCGTACACCTGAGTATGCACATATGTATATATGGATGTGCATGTGAACGTGCATGTGTAATGAGTGTGAATGTGCGTGTATATGTGACTGTGCATATGCATGACTGTGCATGTGTGAGTATGTGTGTTAGTGTGCATGTGTGTGAATGTGTATGTGAGTATGAAAGTGTGGGGGGTGTGCATGAGTGTGTGTGTGCAAGCGTGAATATGTGTGAGTATATGTGTAAGTTTATGAATGTGCATGAGTGTGAACATGCATGTTATGAGTGTGTTTGCATGCGTGTGAGCATGTGTGAGTATGTATGTACATGTATATGAATATACATGAAATGTGAATGTCCATGTGTATTAGTGTGTGTGTTAGCATGCATGTGAGTATGTGTGAGTGTACGTATGGACTGGCTTGGGTAAGTGCTTATTAAACATTATGAATGTGAATTACTGTTCTGTATCATGAGACCCTGGGTTTTGTCATTGTGTAGCTGACACAGCAGGTTTGTAACTGTTTTCTTCCTTGGTTCCCTAAAGGCAGACCATAGCCTTTAAGTTACATTCATTTATTTATTATCTGTGTATGTGTGCATGCACACATGTGCACATATGCATAGGATCATGCCACGGCGTGCACATGGAGGTCAGTGGACAGCTTTCAGGAGTCAGTTTTCTCTTTGCATCGCGCGGGTTCCTGGGGATTGAACTTGAGCCATGGGGTTTGGAGGCCACCGTCCTTCCCTGCTGAGCCATCTCCCTGGCCCTCTTCTATGTGACTGGAAGGACAGATGGCGCCCGGCTGAGTGGAGAGATGGAGGGAAGTCGCTGTCACAGTTTGGATGGACGGATGGGATGAGTGGGTAGGTGTCCTGAAGGAAGATGACAGACAGATGGACAAAAGGGTGGGTGGCAGGGAGGACAAACTAATGGGTGGTAGAGGTTGAAGGTGTCGGATGGACAGACAGACGGATGAAGGTGTCAGACAGACAGATGGATGAAGGTGTCGGATGGACAGACAGATGGATGTTTGGTGGCAGACGTGCATGGATTTTTGTGCCGTGCTCAATGATCAATTCCACATACCTAGGATGTGGTAGCTGTAGTAAGTGCTGAGTCCTAAGGACTGTGGTGGCAGACACTATCCAGAACCCCAGTGAAACTGCCAAGGCTAACCCGGAGCCCCACTTCCTTGCATTGACTGAGAGCATCCTGTCGCCCCCTGCTGGTGGCCATATGAAACAGCGTTGCCCAATAGTCAGATTACATCCAGGTTTCCCTTCTGGTAGATGGTCCAGAGTGGGGTACTCAACTCTTCTTACCCACGAGCCCTCTCCAAGGCCACCTGTGACAGCAGAGATGTACTTGGAAAGCCAGAACTTTCAACACCTCCCAGGGAAATTTGAGTTCCTACCCATCAGAACCTCTCGGACAGCCCTGACCAGGGGAGGTGGCTGCCGTTGGTTGAAAGATATGGGTTCTTGCTTTGAGGCTATCTCTGAATTGTCAGGCAGTGTCCAAAGTGTGTGTGGAGAGATGGTGTCAAAAAAGGTTAAGAGGGAAGCCGGGCATGGTGGCGCACGCCTTTAATCCCAGCACTTGGGAGGCAGAGGCAGGCGGATTTCTGAGTTCGAGGCCAGCCTGGTCTACAGAGTGAGTTCCAGGACAGCCGAAGCTACACAGAGAAACGCTGTCTCGAAAAAAAAAAAAAAGGTTAAGAGGTGTAGTTTGGCCAAGCAAGAAGGCACTTACATGTAATCCTAGCACTTGGGAGGTAAAAGGAGGAAGAACAAGAGTTCAGGGATAGCCTCAGCTATAGAGAAAGTTTGAATCTAGCCTGGGCTACATTCTCTAAAACAAAAACCAAAAACAAACAAAAAACCACCTCAAACCAAAAACCCTGTGGTTTTAAAATTGCAGTGCTACCCCACTTATCCTAGAAGCCCTTCCTTCCCTCACCTGTAAGATAGGAGAGAATAAATGAGATTATATTCTGTAGAGGATGCTCAGCCCCGAGCTGGCCACCTGGAAGCCCACAGCCAATGCTGGTCACACGGACACGCTGCTTACTGAGCCTGCTTCCCCCCCCCTTCCCACCTCCCGCTCAGGCAGTGATGGTGGGCTGTAGATTTGAGTTCTGCGTTAGAACACAAGCCCTCGGGTGTGTATTCTATCTCTGCGTCTCAGCCATAGCTGGAACACAGCTGGTCTCCTTGAGGGAGTCATGGGAATGAATGAGTTTGGGCTCAGCAAAGTCTCAAGGTTCTCTTTGGACCTGTGGGAACCCACACATCCATGCACGCTTGATAAATGTGTGCAAAGCTCGTGTAGAAAGGGAGGAGCAAGCAGCTTGGGCCTGCCCTGATGGTGTCTTCTGCATACAGATTCAAACAACCATGGGTGGAAAACGAGTGAGGGGGAACCTGGGGCTGGGGGCGTGGCTCAGTTGGTGAAGAATTGGCCATGTAAACATGGGGGACCCAAACGCAGATGCTCAGCAGTGGGAGGGCAGAGGCAGGAGGATACCCGGAGCTCACTGACCAGGCAGCGATACCCAACTAGCTTCCAGTTTTATTGAAAAGACCCTGTTTCAAAACACAAGGGGGAGCGACCGAAGAAGTTACTCAACATTGACCCCTGGCCTCAACACACACATGCATACACACACATACACACACATACACAGAGGCACAGACAGACACACAAGGCACACACACATATACAGAGACACAGAGAGACACACACAAATGCACAGAGACACGGACACACACACATACACAGAGACATAGACACACACACATAGGCACACACACATACACAGAGACACATACATACACACATACATATACATGTACATACATACATACATACATACACATACCTACATACCAGAGACACACAGGCACATACTCATAACACACACATAAATACACATAATCACATACATACATACACACTGACTCATACATACATACACACATACATATACATACATACATACCAGAAATATACAGGCACACAATCATAACACACATACATACACACACAGAGACACATACATACCTACACACCGACTCATACATACATACAAACATACACACAAATACATACACAAACATACATACAGACACATGTACATACCAGAGACACACTAATACATACACACAGACACATACATAAAGATATGCACACACATACATATCATAGACACACAGAGACATACAAATACATACACATACATACCAGAGACACACAGTCACACAGACACACACACACACAGACACACACACACAGACACACACACACACCCTCTGGGTCCATACTGAATGTACATTAAAGTCCTTTTTTTGCCATTATTTTTTAAGTACTTTGTAACAACAACTCCTGAGCACTGAGATTGTACTAGGCAGTCTAGGCCACGTGAGATGTTTGGAAACCCACTGGAGCAAGTGTGCAAATCCTGTACAAACCCCAGACTCCAGCCCAGGCATTGAAGTGCCCCAGTTCCAGTGTAGCAGAGAGGGAGGCAGGGTCCTGCACCCCTGGAGCCCACCCAGCCCTGCCCTCAAGGCGCTTCCGAGCCTCTCTGGGGCACCCACCCCCCTTGAGGTTGCTCAGGACCTCTCTCCATTCTGAGCTTCAGGGAGGAGCCCTCACGCCTGTGTCCGATGTTTTTCAGGTGGTAGCTTGGTGGCCTGAAGCTTGACCAGATGGAGACTTTCCAGCACGTGTCCCAGAAGGCGGAACACAGCTTGGTCACCCACTGGAGACAGAGAAGAGGCCAGCATCAGAGCTCTCAGTGAACTAATCAGACCCAACAGTCCAAAGAGCCAAGAAGGGGGTCAAGAGTGACGTTGCAGCCGCGGGGCTCCCTCCCCTGGTCCCTGTCACCAGAGCTCTTTAGCCACGCTCTGGACAAGGAACAAGATGTGGGGAATGGAGACCACGTCCTGTAAATCCCCTCTCTTGGCCCCAGGCAGCTCACCGTGATCTTGGGATTCCGGCAACCTTTGTCCTTGTCACCTCTGTACTCAGCCAGGCGCTGGCCTGCTTTCCCGCTACAGGGTCTCTGTGGAGGGATCAGAGCACCAAGCCCTTGCGGTCTCATTGCTGAGGAGTCCGGAGAAGCCACGCCCGCCACGCCCCTTCCCAGCCAGCCCTGAGCCAGTCCGGAATGATTCTGCTATGGCCAAGCTCTGGTTCAAGTTCCAGCGGTGTTTCCGGTATTTCCGCAGGAAGCCCGTGCGCTTCTTTACCCTGCTGGCGATCTACCTGACCGCTGGGAGCCTCGTCTTCCTGCACTCGGGCTTCGTGGGCCAGCCTGCGGTGCCCCAGAGCCAGGCCAGCCCCGCAGCGGGGAGCCCAGCAGAAGGAGCCGAGCTGCCTTTCCTGGGTGACTTGCACCTGGGCAGAGGTTTCCGGGACACGGTGGAAGCCTCCAGCATCGCGCGCAGGTACGGACCCACATTCAAGGGCAAGGACACCAGCGAGAGAGCCAAGCTGGGCGACTACGGAGGAGCCTGGAGCCGAGCCCTCAAGGGGAGGGTTGTTCGGGAGAAAGAGAAGGAGAAGGAGGAGGAGAGAGGTAAGCGCCTGGAGGGACTGAGGGAAAATACAGACACCAATGTAGAAATAACAGCCACCAACCGGTCTCAGAGCTCCGGACACACGAGAATGTAGGGAATCGGTCGTGTCATCCATAATGAGTGAGTCACGCCGCTACTCCTCAATAGGGCAAATTCCGTCTGAACCCCGCACTTGCCTTGGTTTAGAATCCCACTGCTTGTTAAACACAGAAACAGAATTAGTGTTCCAGAGCACAGAACGTCCCAGGATCCGGGGTAAGCACTTGTAGAATCAGCTCCACAGTGCTGAACAGAGCTGCTACTCTGCCTGGTGTAAAGGCAGGGAGGTGAATACTGACATCCCTGCCCTGGGGAGGCTGAGCTGGGCGGACTCAAAGGCAAGCCTGGATTATGTAATGAAGCTGTCTCAAAGAGAAAAAGACACCAGGAGCCCAGGATTAAAGGCAGCTACTTAAAAAACCCGAAGCTAAGACCATGCTAAAGAGAAGGGAGGAGTCAGAGGCTAGCCTGGGCTATATATAATAAGGCAGTGCTCCTGATGAGAGAAGGAGTCAGAGGCTATCCCAGGCTAAAATATGAGCCAATGCTCCAGCACTAACATAGCCCTGTATTTTCTCAGCTTTTTACACCCAAAAGGATTCTGATTCTGATTCCTGGTACATACCACAGGCTAGAACAGGGTACAGATGAGCTCATGCCTGTTTACCAGATGTGGATGGCTGGCAGAGTGGGGGGGGGTGTAGCTCAATTAATAGAGTGCTTCCCCAGCATGCTTGACTCCCAGGGGCTTGATCCCGGGCAGGGTAGTGCACACCCGTAACCCCAGCACTACAGAGGTACAAGACTCAGAAGCTCAAGACCATTCTTAGCTACATGGGGAATTGGAGGTCAGACTAGGCTAGGAGACCCTGTCTCACAAGCAAGCAAACGGGACTGGACAGATGGTCCATCAGGTTAGAGAGAGGCCAGATGCATACAGTTCTTGCAGAGGACCCCCTTCTATTCCCAGCACCCACACTGGGTGGTTTACACCTACCTGTAACCCCAGCTCCGGCGGGGTCTTATGCCTCAGACACATACCCACCTCCACACACATACGAAGAATTTAAAATAAAATAAAATAAAATCAAGAACCAGAGGTGGAAATGGGGGCTTGAGAGGTAAAGATGCCGGCTCAGGGCTTCACAGCTGTTGTCCTTATCTCCTGGGGGGTTTAAGTACCATCTGTCCAGATGCCCCCCCCTTGAAGGCATCTCCACTCCACTGACAGCCATCATGTGACCAGTGGGCTGGCGAAACCTGCCATTGCCACAGCTCGCGAGATTGTCATGGGAGGATGTGTGGGGGACCCAGTAAGGATGGGGTGAGAGGATCGGTCCCCTCTGTGTGCCACAGGAATCCCTTCTCTACCCCTGGAAGGCGCAGGATTCACAAAGGGACACATGGCTGCCCCTGCCCCTGCCCTGGGCCTAGCCTGAACCTGGCTCAGAAGCTGTCCAGGAGACTCTTACCATCCTCTCCTGTGACAGAGCCCAGAGCTCAGGGAGACAAGAAGACAGGGCAGCGATCCTTAGCCTAGGATTCTAGCACGACCTTAGTCATCTGTGTAGCGCAGACAGTGGCCAGTGAGACAGACCTGGCAATGCATCTGAGACACAGCTGGCACTTCGCCATGCTCAGGAACTTCCCCCGGGATCTCCTCGGGGGACAGCCATCTCTTAGCATTGCGAGGACGGTCTATTAGAGAAATCACTGCTCTTTCCATGTGATCCCTTCAGAGTCCACCTCTGGCCACTCCAAACAGCACCTGATCCTTTTAAATCCCCAGAGGCCCTGCCAGCCTGCTCCAGCTCTCAGGTCCCCTCCTGTAGGGCAGCCTTCTGTCCCTGCTGTGCACGGAGCAACTTCCTGCTCTCTCTGCCTCAGGAGCTCCGTCCTTTGGCCTACTTACTCTTTCCCCACACACATCTCCGCACAGCGCCTTTTTTGGAGCCTCGGCCTCCCGTAGCCACTTTCCAGAGTGACCCAACCAGTTCCACCCAGCGCATGGTCACAGCCGCACTCCCTAGCTTTACCCTGCAGTCACGCACATCACGACTCAAAGACATTTTGCTTGTGCAGCACGCTGCGCTCCAGAGGGCAGGGGTATTCCAGTCTTTGCCAGCTCAACCCGTCAGCACCTGGGACAGCGCCAGGGAACCTCCCGATTTGTCCAGCTCCAGTGCTCTGCTGCTTCCTTGTCTGACCAGATGTGTGCCACAGGTCATACGTGCAGTGGCTCCCGTGACAGTGGATCCATATAATGCGGGGTTGTGAGAATCGAATGCCGTCAGCTCTCCATAGCTGAGGGTTCAGCCCTGGGATTTAGCCCACCATAGACAAACAACAACAACAACAACAAAAACCCGAAGGAACACACACCGGCTTTCCTCTTGTATTTCCAGGATTCACACCGCGTTAGGGGCTAGAGTCATTTAGAGAGAGAACTGCTGAACACGAAAGGGAGGAGAGGTCTGAGTTCTGTGCAAATGCTGCACTCTGTAAACATGTTGGGGATGCTGGACCCCACCCCCGTGGGATACTGAGAGACCATCGCATGGCCACTATGACTGTCGGCAATAACAATGCCGTTTATGGAGCGCCTGCTCCATGCTTGATGCTGTTTATTTCTTGTTCGTGGCTTAGAATAGAGCAGTCTGCGCATGTGCCTGGCTCACCCTCTAGTCCCTGATGTCACTTAGTAGCTGCCCTGTTGTTTGTACTGGTGCTAACCATTGAGTGGCCGCGGTGGGCCGGACCATGTACGACTGATTCGTCGCTTTGTTTAACTAGCACCACTCCATGAATTGGAGGCTGTTTTGGTCCATATTGATCACAGTAAGACTGAATTCAGAGAGCAGTGGCTTGCCCTGGTTACAGAGATGGCCAGATAAGTGAAGTTATTGGCTTCCAAAGCTTGTGTGCCTTCTTCTCAATCCTGGGCACAGCCCAGCAGTTGACCTTACACATGTGTTATGAGCTGCAAGGGGAAAAAAAAAAAGAACACATAGAAAGGTAGCCCCAGCTCCGGGCTCTTGGCAGGCAGTCCCGGAAACAGGCAGTATCATTAGGAAAACACCACCTGTCTGGTGATCGCTTATTTAAGGTGCAGCACCCTAGGTCAGCACTGCCAAAGTCACAATGCTTTTCTGACCTGACACGGAAGCCTGGCTCCCTCCCAAGCTGGCAGTGCCTGGCTACATGTGGGGCCGAGAGCCAGGCACTGCCTGGAGCTACCCACACTCATCGCTTCCCACAGCCCCACAACAGTCAGTGATCGGCTTCACGACTCCATCTAACCAGGAAGGAAGGAATGCAGCAGCAGAAACCCAGGGAATACCACCCGATGCTAGCTGCAGTGTGCACACACATGTGGAATTGTTCGTCCCATACACATGTGTGCACACACACATACATGAGCATTCACCCCACATACAAACACACATGCATATTTACACACAGGAACATCTACACATGTGCACATATACTGTGTACATATGTTCAATACATATGTGTATACGTTGTGTATGTAAATATATATGCACACATCTCCACTCTTTCATTCCTCTCTTCCATTCATGGGTACCACACACTCTGTCCAGTGTCCTCTTTTCATTTGGTTACATGGTCATCTTGGTCACAAGGCCATCAGCCCCTCTTGGTTTGGGGCTACATTCTTCTAGTTGACCTCATCGCCTCCTGACTGTCTGTCACAAGGCTGTATTCTGAAGCATTGGGCTTAAGAACCTGGTGTCTCTTCTAGAGCAGAGGCTGTGCATGGAACAGAACTCACCTCAAATAACCCAGGGCAGAATATTTGGCCCCGCTTGCTGGAGAGGGCAATGATGTCTCCAGGAGCCCAGCTCTGTGCCCAGGTGCCACAAACCCAGACCTGGCACAGCAGGATAGCTCAGAAACCTTCCACAACAGAGAAAAACATGCAAGCCTACTGCGCTCAGCCACCCTCTTAGCAAGTGGCATGAGAGAGAAGGACCTTCCGTGGAAAGATTAACAGGGCAGAAGAAAAAGAAAGAATTCGGTGCAGGAGGAGAATCCATTCGCATGCTGAATTCTGGGCTAGAGATAAAGCCATAGCTATTTCAGTGGTCCCTGGGGTCCTGGATGGATTTGTATGAACTCAGCCATCAATCTCTCCATTGTGTGGCCTGTGACTAGGCCCCTGTCTGACCTGACCTGCCTCTGAGAGGTTCTGCCTGGGAAGGAGGCCGGGGAGGGCCCAGTGGTTGGTTGTCACAAGGCTGAGCTCAAGCTTGGCAGTGCCATGATGTTCCAAGGATAGGGGCCAGATAGGATGGCAGAGAGGAGCCACCAGGCCCTGCCTTGATGCTGACGTCACTGGGCAATGGTATGTGACATGCCAATGGTCAGTGTATCCAGAGGACCTGTGTCTCCCTCCCTTCGACAGATAAGGGAGTTAGACACTCAGGTGTTCCTTCAACAGATGTGTATACAAGCTGTGTGGGGCATCTCAATTTGATACTAGCTTGGGGAGGGCCAGATGGAGTCACAGAGTATTCAGTAGTTCAGATAGAGCCCTGGGTTCCCAAAGCCCTGGGTCCCATCCCTGCACCCCCCACCATGCACCATAATGTACAAACTAAAAAGGAGCCTTTGCCAGTGAGTGTGTCATTTCAGACCAAAAGTCCAGGTTTGGGGGAGAGAGACCTGTGCTCCAATCCTGACTGTCGCCACAGGAGCGCTCTCCCCACATGCATGCTCTCTCTTCTCTCTCTCATCCTCCACCCTGGCGTTTGAGCAGAATGGAGAAACCCCCAAGGGTAGTGTCTTTAGAGGAGATGGAGCTGGGCCCAGGTTTGGTCTGGGACCCTCCTTGTGGGTGGATTCAGCAAATATTCAGCTGGGCCATAGTAACTCTGTGTGTGTGTGTGTGTGTGTGTGTGTGTGTGTGTCAGGCCCTGGGTTTTACCTGAATCAGGAATAAACAAAGACTTAGATGTTCAATCCTTTAGCGAAGGCCCAAACTGAAGGGTGTGGCGGCCCCGCCCTGTGCCCTGCAGCATCCTCGCAGCTGAGATTCCGTCTCAGGCAGGAGGCATTTAGGATGTGCAGCAAGAACAAAGGCCAGCAGGACCCTCCAGAGCTGTCACCAGTGACAGGCTCATGTGGCACTGGGACAGCAACGCTCCCTTTGAAAAGCCAGACTCTTCTCTGAGGGGCCGTTGCCACTGTTGTAGGAAGTCTGAGATGACAGGGTGAAGACTGGTGTCCAGCAGAGTGGACAACCGCCACGCTGGTGGGGGAACATCCTCCTGCAAGCTCTGCTCCCCAGGAAAGGACAGGGAAAGGGTCTCTTCTCGTTTAACCTGGGCAGCCTCCTGGGCAGAGGAAGTGTCAACTGTCATTGAGGGTTTCCTGGTCACTCCCAGGGAAGGCCATTCAATCCCAGGACCTGGCCGGATCCTTCTCTTCTGAGGGAAGGGCAGAGAAGAGCCAGCGTGGGTCCCATAGGCCTGCACTCAGATCTTCACTCAGCTTTTGACTCTGAGCCTCTCCTCTCTCTCTAGGCCTCTGTAAGGGAGAGGGAATACCGGGTCTTTCCAGTGTACAGGCACACATCCCAAACATCCAGAAGAGGGATCTGGAGCCAGGCCATGTGTGTGTGTGTGTGTGTGTGTGTGTGTGTGTGTGTGTGTGTGTCCAACTCTGGTTTGTTTATACAAGCTGTGTCACCCTGAGCAGATGGTGACCTCTCTGGGCCACAGAGTAAACACAATATCCTCACAGAGTCTTGGTGAGCATTCAGCGAGTGATCTGTAGGAAGCGCTCACCATAGCTCGCGTCCAGATGTTGGGAAAATGTTAAGAAAAAAAATAGACTTTGCAGACTGTAATGTGCTGTCTCTGTGTACAAGTCTCTGCTAGACCTAAAGGGAAGTATTCTCGGGGTCAACAAGTTTGAAGCACATGTTCAAAGCACATCGTTTGAAGTGCTTCTTGGATGGAAGCATCCACCGGAGTCCCCTAGAGAGATGAATGGCAAAGTGTTTAGCCCAGCCACGCGAATGGCCAGTGTCTTATTCCGCTAACTGGGCCCTTGTACCTAGCACACACAGGGCAGTATAACAGAGCACTCGTGAGACGTTCCCCTCTGGCCACTGATTGGTGGTTTCATCCCCACTGTAAGGAAAGCACATGAAAGGCATCCCATCTAAGCCCCATAGACCCGGGCCGGGAAGTAACCGTGTGAAGTGAGGCTGGAACCTTGAACTGTCCAAGCGCAGTGAGACCCTTGAGGCAGGCCATAAAGGAGTGGAAGGTTCTAGACCTTCCAGAGTCACTAAAACAGGCCCCATCCTGAGTGAAGTAGGGCTCTGTCTTAGTTGGGGTTTTACTGCTGTGAACAGACACCATGACCAATTGCAAGTTTTATAAAAGACAACATTAATTGGGGTTGGCTTACAGGCTCAGAGGTTCAGTCCATTGTAATCAAGGCAGAAACATGGCAGTATCCAGGCAGGCATGGTGCAGGAGGAGCTGAGAGTTCTACATCTTCATCCGAAGGCTGCTAGTGGAAGACTGACTTCCAGGCAGCCAGGGGGAGGGTCTTAAGCCCACACCCACAGTGACACACCTACTCCAACAAGGCCACACCTCCTAATAGGTTCACTTCCTGGGCCAATCATATACAAACCATCACAGGCTCCTTCTGGGGTACAGGTGTGGCCCCAGTGTCCAGTGTCACCAGGAGACCCTGAACAGAGCTGTGGTCCAGGGAGAGGCACCCCTCCTGTGCCCCACCATCTTCAGGGTCTACAGGGAACAATCTAGTTCCCACTGCCTGATTGGCCACGACCCAGAAGCGCCCATCTCTTGCTTGTATGCTGAGGAGAGAATCAGGTACCACACACTTGGCAAAGCCACACAACCAGGGGCACATGGGCCGCCTCCTGCCGCCCTCTGGCCTCATCCTCGAGGGTACCTGACTCCTCCTCTTTCCTCACAGCCAAGTACATCGGCTGCTACCTGGACGACACCCAGAGCCGGGCCCTGCGAGGTGTGTCCTTTTTCGACTACAAAAAGATGACAGTCTTCCGTTGCCAGGACAACTGTGCTGAACGGTAGTAGCCCGTGCCCCAACGCTGTCACCATGTCCCCAGACATGTCCCTTCCAACCCTTTCTGCGGGGTGAACCTTCGATGGTGGAGTTTGCCTTGGCTTGTCAGAGGGTGAACAGGGGAATGTAGGAAGAAAGGAATGCAAGAATGATTGGCTAGTGTGTATGCATGTGTGCGCACGTAAGCATGTATGTCTACATGTGTGCACATGCATGTGTGCACATAAGCATGTGTGTCCGCATATGTGTTCATATAAGCATCTGTGTACACACATATATAAATGCATATGTACGTTTGTGTTCATGTGTGTCTACATATGTATGTGCTTGCATTTGTATGCACACACATAAATGCATATAACATGTTTGTGCATACGTCTGCATATGGTTGAGCATGAACATATATGCATATAAGCATGTGTATACACACATATAAATGTACATATGCATGTTTGTGTACATGTGTGTCTACATGTGTGTGCACTTACATGTGTGTGCACAAAGATGCATGCGATGGGAGTATGACCATACAGTTGTATGGACTGTGCCGAGGAGCAGGCTCGTAAGGGGTGGTGTGTGTGGTCAGCTGGTTACATGGGTGAGCTTAGTCTGGACAACTGATTGTCTCTGAGACATGGTGGTTGTGTGATCACAAGTCTTGCCTTGAGCTCTGGAATCACTGGACTTGCAGGCCTGTGCCCTCATGCCCCGTTTTAAACTCCACCTCTTAAAGAATGCAGCTCACAAACACCCTGTGGACTGCCAGCTCTCCTGAGCCGGGAGGTCAGCTGGCGTGCAAGCCCATTCCCTGGCTGGACGCTGTTGAGCCCTCTCTAGAACATGCTCCTCCTCCTCAGACTTCATCCCTTCTGGCTCGAGGTGTAAGCTGCCTCCAGTTTCAGAACTGATAGCCTACTTTCCTTGAGAAGCGCTGTTTCTGTCGGTGGGTTCCACTGTAAGAGGGCCCCCAGGGATGTCGGAGAAGCAGGAGTCGGGACAGGGACATGGAGGGAGGTCCTGCAAGGGAGGTACCAAGAGACCCAATCCTGTCAGTGCTCTTGCTTCATCTTCTAGGAGGAGCAGGTGGATGCGGCAGGGCTAATGCCACCAAGTCACCAGGGCACATGCAGCCATAAACCCGGGTGGCTCTGACCATCTCTCTACCCAGCACCACATCAGGATCCCAGAGACAGTGGTTGCCACCAGCATTTCCTCTGTCAAGGGACGTTCTGGCAGGCTGCTCTCTGAGGAGCCCTCGTGGCTCTGGGAGCCCAGTGGGCAGGAGACTGGCAGGGCTCCCCCTACCCCCGAATTCTCAGCCGGAGCCGGCAGCCTCCTTCCGTGGGTTTAGACCGGTGTCCACTGAGTGGCCTTTTTAGGAAAAAGATTTCAAGGCTTGGAAAAAATAGCACATCCTTACAGTCTCTGGAATTTTGTTTTGCTTTGTTTGGAGGAAGAAATTTTCTTCTTGGCTGGGTATGTGAGCTTGGTTTTGTAGCCTGCCAAAGGGATCCGAGTGCCCTGGCTCCTCCCCCTTCTCCAGTGCTTCCCAAGGGACCTGGGGAGGTGACAGGTTCCTGGAAGGTGGGGAGCTGGGTTCTTCAGAGGTGGAGGAAGAGGGAGGAGGTGTGGGGTGATGGTATGTGGGTGTGTACCTGCGCGCTCAGGATCTGAGTGGGTGTGGGTATGGCTGTGCATGTGTGTAGTTGTATGGGTGTGTATATTATGTCTGTGTGCATGTGTGTGTATGAATTAGTTGTATGAGTGAATGTGTATATGCATGTATGTGTGTATATGTGTATCTGGGAATGCGTGAGTATGTAAGACTATGTGTGTGAATGTGTGTGGCTGTGTGTGTATGTGTGTGCATAGCTATATAGATATGTGTGTGCATAGCTGTGTGTGTGTGTATGTGTGCATAGCTGTATGGGTGTGTGTGTGTTCATAGCTGTATGGGTATGTGTATATGTATGCATAGCTATATGGATGTGTGTGTGCGTAGTTGTATAGGTGTGCATGTGTGTATAGCTGTATGGGTATGTGTGTATGTATGTGTAGCTGTATGGGTGTGTGTGTGAATGTGTATGAGTGAATTGTGTGAGTGAACATGTAAATGAGTGTACGTGTGTATCTGTGAATGTGTAAGTATGTACGAGTATGTGTGTGAATGTATATGTATTCATATGTGTGCATGAGTTAATGTGTGTATATAAATGACAGTCTGAATAAACATCTGTGAATGCATGAGCGTGTGCGTGTGTTGTGTGACTGTGAGTGTCACAGTAAGAACATGGAGGACATAACACTGCAGGCAGTGATGAGGGCTGTCTAGTGCCCCCAGGGGTCTCTGACTCCCCGCCCTCTGTGACCCCCCCAGCAGGGTGTCCAGTCCTGTGGAGTAGGCATGACCCCTGTTCCTCCTCCATCCCCGCCCTCCACCCTTTGTCCCCATTCTGTCTCCTGTGCTCTCATTCCTTGGCCTCCATAACTCCTGGAGTCCCCTGACCCCTGGGGTCTCCCTGGTGCTGTTGCCCTGCCTGACAGCAGCTCCCCTCCCCCACACCCCCCAGGGGTTACCTGTATGCTGGGCTGGAGTTCGGCGCCGAGTGCTACTGTGGCCACAAAATCCAGGCGGCCAACGTGAGCGAATCGGACTGCGACATGGACTGCAAAGGAGAGCGGGGCAGCGTGTGCGGTGGTATCAACCGCCTGTCAGTCTACCGGCTGCAGCTGGCCCAGGAGTCTGCCCGCAGGTGTACGTGAGTCCGCCCCACCCCTCTGCTGCTCGGCCCTCCACTGCCCAGCCTGGGGGTCCCTGATGGTTTCAGTGTCTACCCTGCACCTTCTGGGAGGCCATCACTCCAAGGCGTCACCTCCCTCCTCTCTACCTTCCTGTGTCTCTGCTCTCCTCTGCCCCCACTGAGTCTGGACCGGATCTAGGCCCACCTCCTTCGGAGACGAGACTGTCCGCACTACCTAGGGCAGGGTAGTGGCCAAGACCACGAGAACAGGAAGCCCTTGTCCCTTTCTGAACTCATGGCGCAGACTAGCTCCTGTCATCTTCATGGTGTCCCCTGAAATAGACAGGGTGTCCCCTGAAGCTAGGCCTCGTGCCACTGGCCTGGTGGGGAGGCCGGTGGGGGAATGCTTCCAAGTCAAGGACAGCCTGGGCTACGGAGGATGCTTGAGGCCAGCCTGGGCAACATAGTGGGAACCAGCCTCAAAACAAGTTTAAGGGTTTGGGAGGGTGCTGGGGGTGTGGCTCAGTGGTAGAGTCCTTGCTTGCCGTGCACGAGGCCCTTGGGTCAATCTCTAGGACCCACGAAATAAAAAAGGAAGGAAGGAAGGAAAAGAAGGAGGGAGGGGGAGGAAGAAAGGAAGAGAGGAAGGAAGTGAGGGAGGGAGGGAGGGGGGTAGAGCGGAGGGAGGGGGAGTGAAGCACTAGACACTGCTTTTAGACACCCCCCCTCTGAGGTGAGAAGTCTGACTTAGCCACGAAGTCCATGAGCAGTGGAGGACCTTCTCCAGTTCAGCCTTACCTGCTCCTTCTGGGAAAACCCTGCAGTTTGCAAGCCAAGGAGAGGGGGTGTGGGGAGAGGCAGGAGACATCTCTTCTGTAGTCATTGTCCCACAGCCCTTCCCAGAGCCTCAGCCTCCAGAGTAGCCGGATGACAGGCCTGAGGCACCAGGCGCAGCTGGGTTCTACACCCCTAAGGTGCCCACAGGCCGTCCCAGGCTGTCACTCCATCGCTCTCACCCTCTGTACACTGAGACAAGAACACACAGGCATGCTTGGCCACAGCTCCAGGCCTGGCCGTGGGGTGGGGCATCTTCTCCGTGGCTGTCTCTATCACAGTCCATGGCTTGAGATCCTCGACCTTGGCAGTAGCATCGTGCAAGCCTTGCCCTGCAGCGAACAGGGTTGAGCGTGCCACCGACTTGCAGATGTGCCGGTTACATCTCGGTTCAGGTCTGAAGGTCCAGCTGGCAAAGCACAGAGGTGGGAGAGCTCAGCAGGAGAAAACCGGTGCGGGGACCTGGTTCTGACCATCCGTGAGACGCAGTTCAAACTGAATGGCAGCTTGCCCATCCTCACGGTTGACACCATTTGTACTAATATTCAAGTGCTAACAGTGTTGGCGCTTTGGCCACCTGAAGAGACGGCCTCAAGCATCGCAGGCACTGACCAGACACAGCTGCAGACTGTGGACGCAGCCAGGATGGTGGGAGAGATTTGGGTGTTGGGTCTTGCTAGCTGGGTCATCTGAGAGGCGCCCCCTTCTGGTTCTCTGGTGTTGCATTTAAATCAAAGGCTTCTCGGCTGGATGTGGTGTGTGACACGCACAGACGGTGGGAGAGCCTATGTGACGTGATCTTTACACACGTAGGGACTGAATGGCAGGGCTGCGTCCTGCCCAGTCTGCGTATGTCTGTGCTGGTACGGGTCCCCAGGTGGAGCTCCGTACTGCCCGAGAAAAGCTTCTTTGTGTTATGTGGTATCCAGGAGGAGATGGGCTGTTTCTGCTGAGGAACTGTACGCCCTCTAGGTCAGCGGTTCTCAACCTTCCTAATGCTGTGACCCTTTAACACGGTGCCTCATGTTGTGGTGATCCCCCAACCATAACATTATTTTCTTTGCTATGTTATAACTGCAATTTTGCTGCTGTTCTGAGTCATAATGGAAATGTCTGATGTGCAGGATATCTGATATGCGACCCCCATGAAAGGGCCATTAAAATCCAAAGGGGTCACGACCCACAGGTTGAGAACCACTGCTGTAAAGCCCCCAGAGATGTTCCCAGTGTTGCGCAAGTCATGAAGCCTTCCATTGGAGAACTAAAGGAAAGCCAAGCCTTAGTATGAACCTCAAGGCCGCTTCCCCTGAGACTAGAATGGAGGTGGTGTGGGTAAGAAGGAAGGCAGGTGGTCGACCAGATGTCCAGCTGAGATGCCTGCTGGGCAGCAGCATGGTGTGCGGAGATTCTGAAACAGGGTGCTGTGTACTCTCATGTAGACTCGATGTGGGAGATGCAGCCACTCTTCCCAGGAGGCCACAGTCCGGGAGTAACAGTTGATTCAGCCTCGGGAAAGAGGCAAGAGGACTCTTGAGTGGGATCCTCTTCTCAGGAGGGTTGAGATGAGCGAGGGACCATCATTCAGGCAGAAGCAACTTCCAGATTTAGCAGATGCCTTGTTGGAAGCGGCTTCCCCGTGTCTCCGTCATAAACTTGTGGAAACTGAGGTGCAGAGAGCAGAGGTGGCTCCGTGGAACACTCTGGGAGGCACCCCAGAAGAGAGTGCATTTGGTGGGGTCCCCAAACAATGGATAAATCTTTCCCCGGCAGAGAAGGGGAGGACACCCAGACTTGAGACATAATACCAAGGAACTGGGGAAATCTAGGCAAGAGGAGCTGGACACAGGAAAGCCTGGATTCAGATCAGACGCGACAGGCACTGCTTCCTGATGCCCTGGCGCCTTCCGAGAACTGCAGGGGGCTGGAAACAAGTTTCAACACCCAATCGGAACATCTCCACTTCTTCAAGGACTCAGCTTGAGCCTAACTCCTTCCCCGAACCCCTGACCCCTCACCCCTGACTCCCTTTTCTGCCTCCTGGCCGGAAGATTTATGTCATCTCTGCTGCCTTTGCCCTGACTCCAGTGCACCCTTGACTCCCACACCTGGGATCTGCATTAGCCATAGACAACTCAGGAAGTTGTCGTCTGAGTCGCTGGCTCTTGGTAAATAGAGATGACATGAACACCCTTCCCAAGAAACGAAGAGGATAGACACAAGTCCATTTGCAGAGTCCTTAAGAACTCACAGAGAACATTTCCAGTCAGAAGGCTGTACAGGGGCATTTATTTCCTGAGCGCCACCCTGGTGGGCCCAGAAGGAGGCCGCTTATTCCTGCAGTAAGGAAGACATTCAGTAGTGAGCTGGGCCAGTCTCTGAAGGTGCCCTGCTTTCCTGCCTGCCTTGACACAGACTCCAGGGCACACAGATTCATTCTTGGTACAAACGAAGCAAGAAATGGACTATCTTCTTGGTGAGATTACATTTGTCACAAGAGTTTGCTAAATGTGCCATTGAGTTTAGCTTTCTTCCCCAAGGGACAGACCAGCTGGTGGTGGAGAACATTGTGATTTTGTAGGTCACAAGAGAGAGTGTCTGCCTGAGGATGCTTGTAGGATTTGAGGTGGAGAGGATCCAGAGAGCTGTGCCTTCTTCAGGGAGTCTCGCCCCGCCCCCCCCCAAGCCTTTTGGCGGCTGTCCATGGTGCTGATTGCCCTCGGATACAAATCCCATGCTGGACGCCCAGCGATCCCTGGGCCATCTCCCCTCCCTCAGCTCCTTCCTCTCTTCCCTTCTTAGGGTTCCTCCTTCCTCCTCCCCCTGGTTGCTACTCTGACCTTTGCCCATGATGAGGCATTATACATACAATTCACAACAAAATTGAAGATCTCAATACCCAGTGAATACATCCCAATCTGGGTAGTGAATTCTGCCCATGACTGCTTGCTCTGCAGAGTCCCATCTCTGAGAGCTGGAAGGAAGATTCTGGGCCTTTTGTGCTTTCTGCTTATTGGTACCTCCACACCTGCCTCCGGCTTGTCCAGGAAACTCATGTCTCTTTGGAAGGAGCTTCTTAGCACCTTCTCTGCCAGACGCTAACATATGGCACTGGTGAATCCCACAGTCCTGGGAGACAGGACCAATTGTAACAGGTGGACTCAGCTTGCGCTTCCCCGAAAAATTCACGACACAGGCAGACATGGGGAGTAGTGTGGATTTTTCCACCCCGATTTTTATTCCTTTGCTACACTGGCCAAGCTTCAGGTTCATTCCAAGTCTCTGGTCATTGTCTGTAAATTGCGGACAACCCCAATATCACTGGGGCTACCAAACAAGGTACAGGCTAGACAGCATCAGCAGAGTGCACGGTGCTCCTGACGGAGTCTCTGAGTTTGCTCTGAGAACCACCCAGTTCAAGCAACTTGGATTTCCAACATCCATGAGACCTTCTGATGATATCTAAAAATAGCCACCTTGAACCCACCCACCCTGCCCCAGTCAGAGAGGCTCTTTGTGTAATTCAGTGTGTCTCTGATTATAGGTAGCTCATTGGCTGAGAACAGCTCCAGCTAGCAGTACCCCCTAGCCAGCATCTTCAAAGAGTGGTGATGTCCTCTTTCAGACCAAGGAGGACTCCTCTATGTCTGCCTCTGAGCTGATTCCCGGGGATATTTACAGCACAATGTAGTGACAGGACTTCCAACTCTCGCAGCTGCCCTTAGCAGTGAGTGTCAGTGCACCATTGCTCTGCTCAAGTCTTTCCGTAAGAAAGTGCAAGCTGCTGGGTCACGCACGCCCCTGCTAGACTGCCATTAAGAGCTGACATTGTCAAAATGTGGGACATGGGCTTCGGAAACTGTCCCAGTATCCTGCTGTGGAGCCCGAGAAGAATTCTGGGAAATAAGCGTGGCTGGCATGGGGTCTCCGGAGCCCCACCTTAGAACTGCGAGTAGCTCCTGTGGAGAAGCCAAGGAAGGAGAAGCACCTTTGATGTACGAGAAGACCAGAGACAAAAGCTAGCTCTGCTCCCGGGAGCTGTGGGGCCTGAGATGGGGTCCTTCCATGACGTGGGCTCTCTGCCTGTAAAACGGGGTAACCGTACCGATGACCTCACAGGCTATGGGGAGAGAGAGTGAAGTGTGCCCGGCACGATGGTGCACACAGCAAGCCACGGTCACAGCCACCATTGGAATGCGACTGGAGTGTCACATTCCGTGGCCAGTGAAAGGCTGGGGCCCTGCCCTTTATAAGACATTCTTAAGAGTTCTTACACTGGGGGCTGGAGAGATGGCTCAGCGGTTAAGAGCACTGACTGTCCTTCCAAAGGTCCTAAGTTCAATTCCCAGCAGCCACGTGGTGGCTCACAACCACCTGTAATGGGATCCGATGCTCTCTTTTGGTGTGTCTGAATGTCTATATGAGCAATAGTGTGCTCATATACAATAAGTAAATGAATCTTAGAGAGAGACGGGAGGCGGGGGTGGGGGGAGGAGTTCTTAGACTGTTTCCCCCGAGCTGATGCCACCGTGCCTCTGCTGAGATATGGAGCAGCAGGACTAGAAGCAGCCAGCAGCCATCAAGCCAGCCACGCGTGAAGACTTTCCCTACGCCCTCTGGAACTCTCTGCAGCATGGCTCTACACATGCTTCCAACGTGACTGTCCCAAGGAACAGAAGGCTGGAGTATTTATTCCACCCATGTTTGGCTGAGAGTGGCCCCTGGGGAGGTCACCTTCTCAACACTAAGACAGAGTGTCTGGTCACCCTCCTCCTGTCCTGGGATGGGCTGTATATTCAAGGGACACTGACAGTAACTGTTGCCTGGTACTGAGCCTCTGGGTGCACATGTGAAGAAGGGGGAGACCCCATTCACAGATGAGGAAGACTGAGGCTCAGTGAAAACTGAAGATGGCCATCTAAATCTGCTAAACTGGACAAGTCAAGCACCCGCACCGGGCGCATCTTTGCACTGCGCTCCAGAGATTTTTTCCCCCCAACAAGAAAACATCATCCTAGTGCTGTAGAAATGTAAATATTTTTATGCCACAGGGAGGCCAAGGGAACCAGGGGTCACCTCACTTTTATTTTCAAATGTAAGAGACACTAAGCAGACAGTCACGTGACCCGTATCAAAGATGGGGGAGGGGGAGAAGGGCAGTTGGAAAACCGAAGATCTCAGCCGCCTTTGGCCTGTTTAGTGTCCAGCTGACTAAGCTATAAAGGACAGACACTTAAGGAGAGAGATGGCCTCTGCCAGGCTCCTGGGAGTCGGCTGGACTCTCTCCTTGCTGACTTAGAAGGTTCACACATCTCCAGTGGCTCTGAGGAGCTCCGCTGAGGCTCTCCACTCTTACCCAGGGGCTCCGAGCTGGAAGATCCTATGTCCTGGTGACTGGCTGCTCCAAGAGCAAACTCCCAGCCTGCTTCTCCCTGCACCTGTTCCCAGATGCTGTCCCTGGCTCCGTGAGACTCTGCAGACCTCGATTTCAGAATCAGCACTCCCTGTTCAGTCCCCGTACTGCCCCCAGGCTCCATTCATGGACAGCTGCGAAACATCAAAGAAGATTCCCCTCCGAGCACCGGGCTACCAAGTCCGCACACTCTCCCTGCCCTTTGCAGGCTGGACTCCTGCTGTCCAGGCTGGGACTCTCCCCCTTGTTCTCTGTCTCAGCGCAGCAGGCGAGGAGGCAGACCCACCCCAGCTCATGGCTCCTTCATATCCTTCCCAATACAAACATGAGGACATTGGGGCCTCCAGCCTCTCCCCTACCAAATAGGACCGAAGACAGGGAGATCGGAGGCAGCCTACACCCCGGCATGATGTGACAAGCATCCTGTAAGCCAAATGCAGTGCCTTTGCTGTGGGCCAGCCACAGTGTGAACAGCTCAGAGACCTAAAGCTCACACCCGTTACTCAGGGACATCCCACCCACTGCATGGAAGTAACTCCATCCTTTCCTAGCCTGGAAGCCTAAGCGGGCATGTCTGTGCATGCACAGGGACATGGATCTGCACATCTGCTCCCACATCTGCAGAGCTGGAGGCCCGTGCCCTCCAGACCTCCCTTTACTTTTCCGAGGCCAAACAGTTTGTTTCTGGGAACAGCTGGGACAGAATGCGGCACCCCTGCCCAAGAGCAGGTTCTTAGTTTATCGTAGAACTTGCTGAGCGAGAGTTTGCCTCTGTGGGCTTTGTGGGATTGCTTTGTTCTATATAGCCCAGGCTGGCCTCAAGCTCACTATACAGCCAAGGATGACCCTGCACTTCTGTTAGTGCTGCCCCCACCTCCCAAGTACCGGATTACAGTCTTCTGTCCCCATGGCTGGCTTATCCGGTGCTGGAGATGGAACCGGGTTTTGAGCTCGCTAAGCAAGCTCACTACCAACCAGGCCAATCGCACAAGCTCACTACCGACCAGGCCAATCGCTAGACACCTTACAGAGAGCTTTCAAAAGTGGAGCATGCTGGCATCGCTAAGGTGCTCATCAGGGTGCTGGCACACAGTAGGGCCTCTGCTGGCACACAGTAGGGACCATGCAAGCACCGTCTGCCCCTGCCTGCCCCTGTGCTCAAGATTTAGATTCTTTGTTGGGACTGTGCCTCTGGGAAGGTACCTTCTACTTGAGATCTGAGCAGTCAAGGGCTGGGGTGGAGCTCAGGGGTCGAGCACTTGCCTGTGCTAAGCAAGCCTGCTCTAAGGGCTGAATCTGGTTCCCAGCAATGTAAGGAAGCAAAGATCTGAGTTTTTAAAATATGCTTCAGGAACCTTGCAACAAAATCCCAGGGGCCACATACCACGCGTTTCCTAGTTACATAAAGGCATATTCATTGTGGAAAGTATTAAAGAGAAGTCTTGTTAGACAGGAGAGAGGTCCACTCACCGCCGTCCTGAATCAGCCAGAGTTCAGCATTTCCCATCCCAGGGCTTCCAACTACACATTTGCCTCAGGCTCTGCTTCCCCAAAGCCAGCCTCAGACCGTGGTTCCAGGTGTTTTCTTCAGGGGCGGCTTCTCCTGTGGACCCAGCAGTGCGACCCAGGCTTTCTACTAAATGAATGTATTTCCAGGTTAAGGATCGTAAAGAGAACCCCCTCCCCATCCCCCGACAAGATATCAACTCTTGCAGCCCCTAGGCATCTGTCTTGCTTCAGCAGAGATGTCTGAGGTCCAGGAACTGTCCCTCAGACAGGAGAGGACCCTGGGACCGGAAGGACGGCATGCTAGGATGCTGCCGGGAGCTCCGCCTCCTGCGATCCTGCAGCACTGGTCCTTCTGATGAGACTGTGCAAACCCCTGAGCGCCAGGTTTCATGAACGAGGCACGGGGTGCTAAGAGAAAGGGGGTACAGTGGCCCCCAGAGAACACATCTCCGTCACCTGTTGACATAGACGCTGGGGCAGAGGAGAATCCGCTGAAATACTGAGCTCGTTCACTGGAACAGGCCCATTCTTTTCCTCTCTGCTTTGGCATACTGTGTGACCTCGGACGAATCCTGCCTTCTCTGGGCCTCAGCCTTCTAGATCTTCCCTCCAGAAGGGGATTTATTAGAGTGCCTTAGTGACCGCTGGCTGTGGTCTGAGTCGTCCAACAAGAGCTGTCTCCTGACAGAAGAGCTAATGATACAGTAGCTGTTCAGTCCGTGAGGCTGGGTGCCAACGGCTCCGGTCTGGCTCTGGAGTCCCAGGGAATTCCTGGAGAGCTGCCGGTCTTCAGTCTGTGTTGAAATCCCAAAGAAGTAGACTCTAATAACACTGAGAGAATGCCTCCGCAGCAGGGTGGATAAGCTTGCCAATAAGAGTGGGGACAAGCAGGCAAAAGCTTTCCCCTTCCGTGTCCTTTTATGAGAGCTGTGGCCCCGTGTCTCAGTCTGTATTCCTTCACAAAACACCATGACCAAGAAGCAAGCTGGGCAGGAAAGGGTTTATTCAGCTCACACTTCCACACTGCTGTTCATCACCAAAGGAAGTCAGGACTGGACCTCAAACAGGTCAGGAGGCAGGGGCTGATGCAGAGGCCATGGAGGGATATTTCTTACTGGCTTGCTCCCCTGGCTTACTCAGCTTGCTCTCTTATAGAACCCAGGACTACCAGTCCAGGGCTGGCCCCGCCCACAGTGGACCCTCCTCCCGTGATCAGTAATTGAGAAAATGCCTTAGAACTGGATCTCTCATGGAGGCATTTCCTCAAGGGAAAGGCCTATTCCTTTCTCTGTGATAGCTTTCCAGCTTGTGTCAAGTTGACGCACAAAACCAGCCAGTATACCCAGTCCCTCCTCAAGTGATTGACTCAGGGCAAACCCCTTCAAGCTCACCCAGCTCCTTGAAATCGATCGGTTCCAGATGCAGTCAGGTTGATTAGCTAGGTCTGACAGCTCTCTTTCCCTCTGGCCTCTTCAGATGGAAGTGCGGTGTTCAGGGGCTGCTTCCGCCGACCCAACAACCTCTCCCTGGCCTTGCCTGTGACGGTCGCCATGCCAAACATGTCTGTGGACAAGTGCGTGGACCTCTGCACAGAGAAGGTAAGCTGGGGCTATTCACAGCTCTTGGGGTGCAGGGGCAGGGTGGCTGAGGCCACTGAGGAGCAGAAGTACCTCAACTCAGGACAGATGGGGTGACAGATCGTGACCTACGATGAGGTCATAGTATGTCATGGGGCGTGGACCTGTGACATTGTAGTGTGTTGATTCATAGGTTCAAGGCAGTGTGGCTGCAGAGCAGGAGGAGTTGCCTGCCTGTGTCTAACGGTGAGGGAGAATGAGGTTGAGGACAGCTGAGGAGGAATAATAAACTCTCCTGGCTAAGCAACGTCATTGGTGGTAGCCCAGGGTAGCCCAGTGGAACCCTGCTGTGTGCCACCTTTCTCTCTGCTCTTAAGAAGTCCTATAGCAGGGCAGTGGTAGCACACGCCTTTAATCCCAGCACTTGGGAGGCAGAGGCAGGTGGATTTCTGAGTTCAAGGCCAGCCTGGTCTACAGAGTGAGTTCCAGGACAGCCAGGGCTACACAGAGAAACCTTGTCTTAGGAGGGAGGAGGAGGGGAAGGGGAAGGGGAGGAGGAAGGAGTAGAAGTTGAAGTTCCTATAGAATATCTTAGAAAGAAGCAAGACCGGGATGGATAGAGCTCACTGGATGCACTGTATGGTTTCCTCCCTTGAGTCTTCCTGGACCCAGGGGGAAATCTGGGCTGTCTCTGGTTTAGAAGCCAATGGGACAGAGAGAACCTGGCTACTCAGAGGGCAAAGGAAGCATCCCAGGCGGCTCTGGTATGCCCACAGCACATCTTGGGCCAGAAAGATGGCTCAGAGAGTAAGAAGGCTTACCCACCAGGCCTGAAGACCCAAGTTTGATTCCCAAGACCCACATGGTAGAGGGAGAAAACTGGTTTCTGTGGGTTGTCCTCTAGCCTGCACGTGGAAGCCCAGTCAATTGATAATTTACAGCACAGGTTTTGACAGAGCTACCCAGGACGAGCACTCTGTGACATTCTCATAAGAGAAGCAGAGGCATATATACCTCTTGGCTCTCACATGTTCCAGGGGGAAAGCATCAGCAGAGTCTGGCACTGTCTACCACAGCCCTCAGTGAACCCCTTTTACTGGAGATGGCACTGACCGCAGGCTCACTCTCCCAGGGGAAAGGGAGCAGGGAGAATTTACCAACACTAGCCACTTAGTATCTCTGGGACCAAGGAGAATTTATCAACATTGGCCACTCATTATCTACGCTGGAGTTGGACTCCAGCTCGCCCTGTGGACACCTGGATCCCAGGCCACTCACGGGTCTGACTGAGCCAGGAAGGCTCTGCCCCTCCTCCGACTCCTTTGCACGAGCTCTAGGTGACTTCTAACCCCCGATTTGGTACTAATGCTGTGTGAGGCGTTGCTATGGTGATCGCTGAGGGAAAGCACAGGGTCCAGATGTTCAGTGCCCACTCAGTACTTTTCCACAATGGTTTTGACCTCACCGTGGAGCCAGCAGATGGGGAGGGCGGGCACACTCTGTGGCTCTCCCTTTGCCACCTGGGAATGTGCGGGCACCTGCTTCTCCATTGCCCTTCCCGGTTACAAACACCAAGTCTCTCCTGAAGGGATCAGATAAGCAAGCAGCACAAGAACCAGGATGGAGTAAAGCCACCGGGGCGGGGCAGGTGGCTGCAGATGTCGGGGAGGAGGATTTCGGGACGCACTGGCACTGGGTGACTCTCGCTCTGCTCCCCCGCCCAGGAGTTCCCCCTGGCAGCCCTGGCTGGCACCGCCTGCCACTGTGGCTTTCCCACCACACGGTTCCCTCTTCATGAGCGGGAGGATGAGCAGCTGTGCGCCCAGAAGTGCAGCGCGGAGGAGTTGGAGAGCTGCGGGACCCCCAGCTACTTCATCGTGTACCAGACGCAGGTCCAAGGTAGGGCGGGCCGCTCGGCTGACGCGTCCTGGCCAGCAGGTCTCTAAGCCAGCCGTGAGAGTTGCCAAGAGGGTGGAGGGCTGGACTGCTGACCCTGCCTGGCCTGAGGGCTCCTGGGTGTGAGACAGAGGGCGGTTCTAAAGGAGCCCAGAGGAGCAGCATCCATCCCTCTGTCCCTCACCCCCAAGGCAGCTCTTTGCGGATAGCAGAGGCAGAGATGTTGGGTGGAGAGAGCCCAGGGTCTCCTCTCCTCCAGCACAGACCCAGTGTGTGATCCCGGACAGCCCATCATTCCCCCTGTCCAGGCCTCAGTTTCTCCATGTGGGAAATGAAGCTGTGGATGGTTGGCCTCCAAGGTCCTTTTTGGTTGCAGAGTTCTGCCGATGTGCCTAAAGCTGCTCCTCCTCCTTCCTCCTCCTCCTCCTCCCTCCTCCCTCCTCCTCTTCTTCCTCCTCTTCTCCTCCTCCCCAACTGTCTCCCCTTCCATCTCTGCCCCTTGGCTGGGGAGCCCACGCTGACAGTTTATCCTTCTACTGCCCGAGGGGATGCCAGGGCTGAAGGCAGTGGCTGTGGTGCTGAAGGTGACGGCAGTGATGATGGGGATAGAGGGGATTGTGAGGTGACGGTTGCAATGGCGTTTGTCAGTTCGGGTCAACTGGGCACAAGCCTAGATGTATCCGAGAGGGGGTATCTCAGTTGAGAGGTGTCCCTGTCAGATTGCGCATAGCTGTGGGTGTGGGGTGCTCTCTTTATTGATGACTAAGGGGAGAGGCTCTAGCCCACGGCGGGTAGTGTCACCCACCCGTGGGCCGATGGTCTTGGGTTGTATGGGAAAGCAGCTGAGCAAGCCAGGAAAGAGTTTCCTCCAAGGTTCTGGCTTCTGCTCCTGCTTGAGTGCCCGCCTTGACCTCCCTCGGTCATTGGCGGTTCCTTAGGTCAGTCTGGTGCTTCATCACAGCAGCAGAGAAGGAAACTGGGACAATGGTGGTGATGGTGATGCTTGTGATAAAGATGGGCAGGTGCACACTGCATGGGTGTGTCAACAGCACAGAGTACACACGAGGCAGCCCGCACTCTCAAACCCGAGAGGGCAAGCAGCGGATGCCTGTCTGTGATTTGCATACGCATCCTGTGTATGACCGGTGGTCCCTAGCAGGCAGCCCCACCTGAGCTGATGTTGCATACAGACAGGGTCCGGTCCAGTGAGGTAGGATGAGTGTGTGCTGGTGTCTCAGTCAGGGTTTCTATTCCTGCACAAACATCATGACCAAGAAGCAAGCTGGGGAGAAAAGGGTTTATCCAGCTTACACTTCCACATTGCTGTTCATCACCAAAGGAAGTCAGGACTGGAACTCAAGCATGCCAGGAAGTAGGAACTGATGCAGAAGCCGTGGAGGGATGTTCCTTACTGGCTTGCTTCCCCTGGCTTGCTCAGCCTGCTTTCTTATAAAACCCAGGACCACCAGCCCAGGGATGGCCCCGCCCACAATGGGATGGCCCCACCCACAGTGAGCCGGCCCCACCCACAATGGGCTGGCCCCTCCCCTTGATCTCTAATTGAGAAAATGCCCCACGGCTGGATCTCATGGAGGCATTTCCTCAAGGGAGGCTCCTTTCTCTGTGGTAACTCCAGCTTGTGTCAAGTTGACACACAAACCAGCCAGTACACAAGGTAAAAAGAGTTATTTCTACGGCTAGGCCAAACTTACCGTCTCCTCGACACCATGGTGCCTCTCCTCTTCCCGCTACGACCTCGTCTCCAGGGCACACCGTGCTGACCTCCCGTCTTTCCCCCCCACACCCCCACAGACAACCGCTGTATGGACAGACGGTTCCTCCCAGCCAAGTCCAAGAAGCTCATCGCTCTAGCCAGCTTCCCGGGCGCCGGCAACACGTGGGCTCGCCACCTCATCGAGCTGGCCACCGGCTTCTACACCGGCAGCTACTACTTCGATGGTTCTCTGTACAACAAAGGTGAGGGAAAGGGGCGCCGCGCAGCACGCCTGGCCTCCTCGGTCGAGCCTGCTGTGTCCCTCTTATGTCTGACACACACACACACTGACTGTCAGCTCCATGCTATCTATAGGGGTATAATAGCTGTTTCCTTAGGGGCAGTTATTGAGTAACAACTGTTTGCCAGGTGTCTCGCCTACAGCATTTGCTCTGTGTGGTGCTTTTTTTCTTTTTTCTTTTTTTCTTTTCTTTTTTTTTTTTTTTTTTTAGATTTGGTTTTTTTCGAGACAGGGTTTCTCTGTTTAGCCCTGGCTGTCCTAGAACTCACTCTGTAGACCAGGCTGGCCTCGAACTCAGAAATCCGCCTGCCTCTGCCTCCCAGAGTGCTGGGATTACAGGCGTGTGCCACCACGCCCAGCACATGGTGCTTTTTTTCAATGCTCCTCACAGACATTCGCCAGGCACTGTTATGTTGGAAATATGCTTCCCTCGGGTGGGTTTCAAGTTGCATTTGTGGACTGACTGTGTGCCAGGTATCTCAGGGACGTCCAGCCACACCCCCCCACCAGATACCATGTTGAGCTAGAGGTGACAGGTGCTGCCCTCTTGCCCGCCCTCAGTCCTAAAAAGTGGGGCCGAATAGGGGAAATGGCTGTCCCCAAAGTCAGTTTTTCAAGTGCGCTCAACTGTTTCCTGGTTCGCCCGTGCACCCTTATTACTCTTGGGCTTCTTGCTGGCCCTGGACATGAAATGCTTTCCTTGGTCCAGGTCTCACATCTGTGTGTGGACAGCCCTTGTTTGTGGCTGTGGCTGTGTTTAGGGGAGGATCGCTTCCTGGCTGTGTGATCTTGGGCACACTGCTGTACTGTCTCTGGTCCTGTGGTCATGCACCTACTAAAGCTCACGGTGTGCGCCTCGTGAGGCTGATGTGACAGCGGATGGGTGGGTGCACGGGACAAGCTCAGTATGTGGGAAATGGTCTCTGCGGTTATGGCTCAGCTGAGGAGACATTGGTTAGCAACCGCTCTCGGGATGGAGAGCAGGAGGGAGACAGAGAGAGGAGGGAGGGGAAGAGGGTGGAGTGGAAGGTAGGAACCAGGCAGGGGAGAGGGAGCCGGGCAGGGGAGTGGGAGCTGGGCAGGGATGGGGGAGCCGGGCAGGGGTGGGGGAGCTGGGTAGGGATGTGGGAGCCGGCCAGGGGTGTGGGAGCAGGGCAGGGGAGTGGGAGCCGGGCAGGGGTGGGGGAGCCAGGCAGGGGTATAGGAACCAGATTCCTAGTTTGTTTTCACTTACTGAGATTAACACTGACTAAAATCAACTCAGACAGGAAAGAGGCGGGAGCTGACGCAGAGGCCATGGAGGGAGCTGCTTTCTGTTACCCAAGGCTTGCTCAGCCTACGTTCTTGTAGAACCCAGGACCACCAGCCAAGGAACGGTCCACCCACAATGGGCGGGACCCTCCCATATTAATCATTAATCAAGACAATACCCCACAGACCAATCTGGCAGCGGGGAGCCAAGCTGAGTTGAGCTTCCCCCTCTGTGTCTCTAGTTTGCGCCAGTTTTACAAAAACTAACCAGCACACGGGGCCTGTGCCTTTGGACCCCCGCTCTCGGGGCCTGTGCCTTCCAACCCCTGCTCTCTGTATTTGGTTTGGGTTTCTCAACTCATTTAATTAGCACCTACTATGTGTGAGGTAGCACCTACTATACGTAAGGCTCCTATCAGGACTTGAGCCCAGACCCTCAGAAGAACTGGAGCTGTGCTGTCATGTTGAGCTGGTGGCTGGGAACAAACAGGTCAGGTACTGCGGGTAGGCCCAACCCCACTGCCCTGGCTCCACAGGCTCCATCCTCAGAGAAGGGGCCCTGGGATCATGGAGGCCAGGGCTCTAAAGGTTTTTCATCGTCTGAGTCAAGTTCAGTGAACCCTGCTTTGCAGATGCGATGAGGGGGTTCTGGGGTTCTCCTCTCCCTCAGTGGCTTGAAAGAGGGAAGAAGCAGCAGCCGCCTGGCCACCCGGTTCTGGCCCGGCCACCAGCTCCCCCCTGGCTTCAGAGAGCGATGGAGCCGTCAGTCTGAAAGGTCAAGGCACCGTGCAGAAGACAGGGCCTGGGCTCAGCTTCTCCCCCTCCTGAGCCTCTTTATGTAGAACAGGGGGAGTCAGCACCAAACACCCGGCTTTCCAAAATCACAACCAGATAATGGCAGGAGGGGACCCGGGGACAGTGACCCAAGGCCCACCTGGCCCGTGACATTGGAGCTGTGAGGAGAGACACAAGGGAAAACATTATGGTTTTCGTCAGCTCTGAGGCCAGGGCTTGGAACAATTGTCTGGCCAGTAGCTCCTCGGGGCCTGAGGGTCACCTGCTCCCCAGATCAGTAGATAACTTATGCAGCGACTCTGAGAAGTGATATCTAAATTTGCCGTGTTTGTGTAGTGGAGCTGCTTGGTCCATTTGGAAACGGGTGTGGAGAGCGAGGGCTTTGGTGGTGGAATTCAACAACATTCCTCAGGGAAGGCCAGCCTGCTATCCCTCCTCAGGGTCATAAAATTCCTCTGGCAGATGTTGTGCCGAATAGCACCACTCCCGTCTACTGAACATTTAGACTCAGGAGTAGGTGTTTCTAGACCAGCGTAGTTTATTTTCAGTCTCCATGGTGACGTGCTAGGGTGACACTGTGGTGGTGTCCAAGACACAGCAACATCTCAGGTCTCCCCGAGACTAGGAAGTGACTTTCCGTGTTGTCACCTTAGGTGACGTCATGAACGCCTTCCTTCGGGCGTTGGGAAGTTTCCTTTACCGTTTATTGTTGGTTTTAGTTTCTGGAGATTGGAGATCCCACACTCTAACCAGGATGGCTTGGACCCCAGGGCCACCTCCAACAGGGGGATGCCAGGTGTGGACAGACACCGCTGGACCTGAGGTGGTGACTCTGGGGACCTGGTTTCTCCTCAGAGAGTGTTGGGATATGTCCCCATTGCTGCGACTGTGAGGGAACGGCTCTCAGTGTAGACAAAATGAAGGCCTCAGGTGGAAAGTCCTCCTCTGAGGAAGTGTGACGTGAGGCCCCACACCCCGTCCTCAGTGCCCTCGGGGTAGTGTGCCTCAGTGACTGTTGGGACTGTTGATACAGAGCTGCCCGCGGGTGCTCAGAGTACACCCAGGGAGGAATGGCTGAGTGAGGAAGACGGTGAGGAAGGCTGAGGTGGTGCGAGAGCGTGTGCACACGTGTGTATGTGTGTGACATGTATATGTCCATGTGTGATGTGTATAGGTATGTGCGTATATGTGCATGCTTCTTACCCCACCCCCACCCACAGCTTCTAACCTCCCGACTCCCGTTGGGCACAGGGTTCAAAGGTGAGCGGGACCACTGGCGAAGCGGGCGGACCATCTGCATCAAGACCCACGAGAGCGGCCAGAAGGAGATCGAGGCCTTTGACTCGGCCATCCTGCTCATCCGCAACCCCTACAAGGCCCTCATGGCAGAGTTCAACCGCAAATATGGAGGGCACATAGGCTTTGCTGCCCACGCCCACTGGAAGGGCAAAGGTACAGGAGGAGGGTCGGGGACAGAGTGGGGTGACAGGATGGAGGGCCTGGGACAGCGTGGGATGTGGGTAACCATTGTGGGGTTACAGGAGAGCATGGAACAGTGTGGGGTGCAGGTGCCCAGCATGAGGTGACAGGAGGAGGGGCCTGGGACAGCATGGGGTGTGGAGTGACAAGAGGGAGGGTCGGGGACAGCGTGGGGTGCAGAGTGGCCAGTGTGGGGGTGACAGGAGGGAGGGCCTGGGACAGCGTGGGGTGTGGGGTGACCAGCAAGGGGCTCTTAAGAGCCACACAGAGCTGGTGCAAAGCTGCAGCTCTGAGCCGCAGAGGCGCCCGAAGGCTGCACCCAAAGCCCAGGAACTAAGGATTCCGCCTTTACAGTGAAACTTGAAAGGGGGACTCAACCTTTCCACTTCTTGAATAACTCTGACTTTCTGGACTTAGAGGGGTAACAAAATTGTGGGGTGCAAAAGGCTGGGAGGTACACCCTTTCCTCAGCAGCTACCGCACTGCTGTGTAAGGCCACTGAGGTCACTGGGATACACAATGGCCAAGATAGCCAGCCCTCCTCTCCCCAGGCTGCCTGGGGTCTGAGAGAAGGGGGCAGTGTGGTTATCAACTTGTGACTGAGCAGCCCCTCTCTCTGTCAAACCCTCCAGGAACTAGGGAGAAACTTCCTGTGGCGGGGTAGATAGAGCTTGGCACACACCCCAGGTCTGCTGAAGTGGGTCTGATTGACACCCCCACACCAGCCTCTGCATCCAGAGACTTACGCTCCCCCAGCAGCCACCTTGCTGGCTTCTGTTTCCTTATTTAAGACACCCCAACACCTAGACCAACACCAAGTCAGGGAGTTGAACCAACTCAAAACCAACAGAAGGTGGAAGGAGGATTGGTCCACACTCAACCCATCCTGGGGCTACATTAGCCCCAGAAACCCCTCTCAAGTCAAGAGTGACCTCCCCAGGAAACAGAAGCCCCATTCTCCACCCCAGATACCCACCCATTCCTCTCCTTGGACACCCTAGGCATCAGGACAACAGTGGGGCTCATTAGCAATACAAATAAAATCCCAGACTCCGCCCCAGACCCGCCCATCAGAGAAGATCCATTGTCACAAGCCTTTGGGGTCTTACACACACACACACACACACACACACACACACACACACACCTTAAATTTCACTGCCTGAAACCCTTTACTGCTCATGCATGGCTGGGGACCAGCTATGGCGGTATCCCCTGGGAAATTTGAGGGTGTGTGTCCAACCCGATTCCACAGGGTCTCTGATACTCTCCCGGGTTTTGAGACCTGCTTTGGGACGTCCTGGATGTACAGTGGGCGGTGACCTGGGAGGAGCAGAGGCCTTGGAGCCCCTGTGTACGTCCAGTCACTGTAGTCCTTTCCCCTCCTGATCAGAGCCGGGATAAGCCTCCCCATCCCCACCCCCCAACTTTGGTTCTATAACGTTAATTTTACAGCCCCTCTGGAGCAGGACGGAGGCGAAATTTTATGTGATATGATTACACAAGGTGAATTGTCCTGGATCTGTTTAATGAAACAGATCCTGTGTTTAATGATTCCGTGGGGAACTGGCACCGAGAAACCATTAATCAGGGCCTGGTTCCTCCTGCCGACAAGAAGCTGGAAGGAAGCCCGCCAGGCTGCCACACAGACAGGCGCACCCTGGTACCCTGTGGCTCCTCAGGGTGCCTTTGTTTCCAGATATGTGGGTGCTGATCGATTACTCGGAGCGGAAGGCTTTTGTTTTTGTTTTTGTTTCTGTTCTTCTTTGCAACAAAGTCATTTAGGAGCTCTGAAAGGTGGGGGCTGGGGGAGTTGGAATAGTGTAGGGGTGCATCTGGTAGGGAGAGCTCCAAACAGCTGAGGGGGAGCTGCTATGCTCTGGGGGGTTGGGGGGGAAACTCAGGCAGGAAGGAAGATAAGTGTGGGGAGTCTTAGGAAAAACTGGGAGCCACCATCACGGGATTGTCATGAGCAGCAGTCACTCTTCTGCACCTGATACTGCCTCAGGATCTTTGCCTAAGATAATCAAGGCCGCCCCTTTGCAAATCAGTACAAACCCAAGGAGAGCAGATAGCACCAACAAGATCACCCAGTGTGGGTGGAGAGGAACTGGGTTTCCAGCCCCGGGCACCCGGCTGCAGAGTCACCTATAGACACAGAGAGGTAAAAGGCACAGCAGGAAGACAGGGGCAGCTTCCCCAGAACAAGAGGTGCAGGCAACAGGATCAGAAAGAAGGCAAGCTCATCTTGACACACCAGGCAAACGCCTTCAAGAGGATCACACTTGGCCATACCTGCAGTCTTACGGGGTGCTAGGTGACAAAAGCCAGCCTCACTGGAGGCTCTCCTGGGATGGTAGAAGCTGTCCTGAGTCACCAAGGATACCAGAAGGTGACTCAGAACGAGGGACAGGCTGACAGAGGGAAGGAGCCCCTGTGCATGCTTAAAATTTCCCTAATCCCCCAGATACATCTGGTCCTAGCCCATTATAACAGTATGGGCCCAATTAGTCAGCTGCCTTGTGAATAATCTATTTGAAGAATAAAAAAATAACCTGTCGTCAGCATAAATATTTCTCTAGTATCCGTGGGGTTCCAGGAGGGGACTGGGAGCGAGGCATCTAAGGACAGTTCTGATGTGTTCTGTCGCCCTTCATCACGGTGCAATTGAGCTGTGGGAAATTTCAATTTAGTTCAGCAGCGACTCCCCCCAGCTCCTGCTGGGTGTCAGGCTGTGGGAAGGAGCGGGGGGATAAGGCTGGTGGTGGCAGGAGTCCATCTGGGCCAGAATCTAAGACTGGATGGGTTTTCCCTGCTGTGGGGCCAGGTCACTTTACCTGTCTGGGCCTCAGTCTCCGTCCTGGTGATGAGCACACAATAATTTTCTATGGCGTGGTGGGTAAGGATCTCTTGTCCAGCAAGGGGTTAGGAATGAGGATTCTAAGATCCCAGCCAAGCTTGCGAGACTCGCCGATCTCGCATGCGCTGCTCCCTCTAGAGGGCCTGAGGAGGACTGCACCCTCCGCCGTTTAAGCCCTCAGTGTGACTCGGGATTCTCCGGTTCTCCAGCGCCGTCGAGGCTGTTTGCAGCATCCTCCGTGCCCACTTTGTCCGTCTCCCAACTTCTCTCCCGCCTGAGCCTCAGCAGCTCTCCCTGAGCACTACAACTACCCCGAAGATCACGCCATGTAATCTGAGTCAGGCAACCCTAAAGGCACCCTCCCAGGCAGGTGACTTTCTATCCCGTGGCAAGATGGCTGACGAGCCCCCAAGAGGAGACAGTCCATGACAAGAGTAGAGAGACCACAAGCAGCAGCTTAACAACCCTAACCCCACCCGCAGGGGCTCAGGCTGCAGTGGAGATGTTTGCGTAAGTAGGGTGACCACTCGCAGCGTGATCAGGAGGAAGAATGAAGCCCTGGGGGCCCGGACGATGACGTCATACTAGAGAAAGCTCCATCAGTGAGGACAGCAGCCATGTTTATTAAACAACTGGCTCAGACCAGTGTGAGCTCTGGCCACGCCCTGTATACAGCCCACCATCCCCTGCCTCTCATTCTAAGTGACCTTAAATAGCCCCTCGCTTATCCAGTGCCTCAGTTTCCCCTTCTGTTAAATGATGACCAGGTGGTGATAGATAACCTGTGGGGACTGAGTAGAGTTAACTCCTGGCTATATCTATCTAGTGAAAATACAATCACAATCCAGCAATATACCTTTATAATTAACATATTAATAGAAACCGTAGACCTATGGTATGAATAATTTACACAAATTATACATACTATAAATCTATTTTATAACGCTGGGTGGTGGTGGCACATGCCTTTAATCCCAGCACTCAAGAGGCAGAGGCAGGTGGATTTCTGAATTTGAGGCCAGCCTGATCTACCGACTGAGTTCCAGGCTAGCCAAGGCTACGCAGAGAAACCCTGTCCTGAAAAACAAAAAACTATTTTATGTAAATTTTATAAAATTTTCATAGTCTAGTCTGGGAGAACATTGGAAGTACTTAGATACCGGCCAGATCAGAATGGAGTCTTTGATGTGATATCTTTTTTTTCTTTCTTTCTTTCAGTTGATGAAATCATCTAGTTTATCCTTTGAGGAGGGTTCTGTAACTAACTTTGATTTTAGTTATCCTATTTAAAAGTCTTTTACAATACTATGTGCTATTCATTAACTAATAGTCCAAATTGAATAAACAGATGTAAATATTTGTTCATCAAAAAGTCTTATAACCATTATTGAATTTAGTAGGAACATTCCAGATAGGTATAACTCTCTAAACAAATCATAAATGATTAAAGCAATGTCTAACTATTCAAAACGCAAAGGCTTTTTCAGTTGGGGAACATTTAATCACAGGTTTAACTGTCCATTTAGTCAAAGGATAATCGAAGGGCTTGTTGTTTTAAGTGATTTTTTTGTTGTTATAAAAATTATGAAGAACAAATTGATACTTAATAAAGTATGGAGAATTAAGCATCAATTTTATCTCAAGGTACTAAACTGACCTGAAGCTTTATAACTTCAATATTATTCTAACCTCGTTATAACGATACCCATTTTGTAAACAATCCTTTTGTTTTGTGACATATTTTGATCTTATTATGATGGCTATTACAAATTGTAGAAAACAATTTAATGAGATAATCTTAAAAGGAAGTTAAGGAGGTTGTAATGAAAACCACAGGAAATATGGTATCTTCGATATCCAATAATTATAGGTCCAGGTAAAGGACATTGATCGGATTTAAATTAAATATTAGTTAGAGATTTGAGCCGCTCTGACAGGTACCTGAAGTGTTTTGCTTTTGTATATGTTCTGGTTTTGGTCATCACTGATAGAGAAAGCATTCCTTTTATCGGTGTCTTTACCAGGAATCAAAAGTATAAGGCGTCCAGAGGCTGACAGCTTAGCATTCATGACTTGACTCTTTTTAACTGAAAAGTGGAATGATTCCTTTAAATAGCTAATTACAGTGTAACACATTAAGGTCTGTAAACTCTAAGATGCCTATGGGAACTCCAAAGCAGGTTTTTAAAATGACAAATCAAAAAACACACATTTAGGGTTTTCTCCCACATTGGCTTTGCCAAGACACAGATCTTGAACACCTCTTCCCTGCTGTTCTTTTGCTTTTAAAGAGCCGGTGGTGCTCAAAACTGTTCCTGAGATGTTGGTATGCATATAATCACTCACATATACAAGACATATGGAAAGCACAGGCATGAGCTGGCTTTTTGATCTCTGGGATAAAGAGCTCAGGGTCTGGGGCGGGGTGGAGGGCGGGGCTGGGGGAGCGCAGCAACTGTCACTAGGAAAAAATGTAAGCTAAAGAGGAGAGATCGTGTCATAGTTATTAATACCTTCCGCTGGGTAAGGACCAAGGAGGTAACATCTTCATCACTATCATATCTTGTTATTAAAGTTATGTTATTAAACTGTTTAAAATTTAAAATTAGCAAATTGTCCCAAAGAAAGATATAGGGCCATCAAAAGAGCCATTAAAGGAAGAAAAAGGAAATTTAGTGGATGTGGTCACACTAGGAAGGGGGACAATGAGATCTGGAAACCCCTCAAGTCTCTCTTTAGGGACCTGAAATAAAATCTGGAGGGGTGAGCAGTCTAGACACTGGTACTTGACTGGGCTTCAAGCTTGTCTATAAGGTGTTACAATGTTGCCAGAACTCTCTCTCAGGGAGAGAGTTCCTCTCCAACTGGCAACCCTTCCCTCTCTCAGCGTGAGATTGGGGGGGGGGAAGGGGGAGCCCCTGTATCCTTAGGGCCCATTGCTTCACAGTCTATTAGTCAGACTGACACACACACACAAATCTCTTGAGAATATCTTCATTTCTGCCAGACTGGGTCCCTGGGAGATCAAGTTTTATGATGACAGTGCCCAGAAAAGCCATGTGTTACAAATGACCCCGGGGCAGAGCTGGATGGGTCTGAATAAAGTCTAAGTTGGTGTCGGGGCCACTCAGACATCTAGAGAGTTTCCTGTTAGACGCGTGGAAGAACGCAGGACCTCACAGTTGGGGGGAAGCAGACAGGTAACTCCCCTTGAAGATGGCTCTCGGCTTAAGTCCCCAGGAATGCTGGAGAGGGGACACAGACATTTGGTTATTGTTAATAGCCTGAGGAGTCCCCCAAGCTCCCAAGCTGAGATGTTGGGCTTTAAGGCTGAAAGAAGACCTGATAGTGTAAGCATGAGAGATCAAGAGAGACAAGCTGCTCAGAAGACTCGGGCTGTTTTGGAGTTAGCCTTTGTTTTGACATAAACCCCTCTAAAAAGGTGGTGGTGGTGATGGTGGTGGTTTTGATTTGGGGGTTTATTTTTGGGTTTTTGGTTGGTTTTGTTTTTTGTGGGGTTTTTTGTTTTTTGTTTTTTTTATTTTTACTTTTTGGTTTGTTTTGGTTTTTTTGTTTGTTTGTTTTGGGTTTTTTGTTTGTTTTTTGGTTTGTTTGTCTCTTTGCATTTACTTTAACTCTAAGAGCTCCTTACTATTCTGAGTTACCAATTTGATCACATTTTGGAGAGTGTTTGTTTTAGTTAAAGCAGCTGCTGACCTGTGATTTTTTTTTTTAAGATTTATTATTAGAAGCACACTGTAGCTGTCTTCAGACACACCAGAAGAGGGCGTCAGATCTCATTATGCATGGTTGTGAGCCACCATGTGGTTGCTGGGATTTGAACTCAGGACCCTCCAGAAGAGCAGTCAGTGCTCTTAACCGCTGAGCCATCTCTCCAGCCCCTGATCTGTGATTTTTTTTTTTTTTTTTGGTTTTTCGAGACAGGGTTTCTCTGTGTAGTCCTGGCTGTCCTGGAACTCACTCTGTAGACCAGGCTGGCCTCGAACTCAGAAATCCGCCTGCCTCTGCCTCCCAAGTGCTGGGATTACAGGCGTGCGCCACCACTGCCCGGCTTCTGATCTGTGATTTTTAAGACGTTCGTTGCCTAGGACTTCGTTAAGGGCAAAACCTAAACCTGGAGGAGGAAAGTGCTTCGGCCATCTTTAGTCTATTTTGTTTTGTTTTGTTTTGTTTTTCTCCAGAACGCTTGCAAGTTAGTCAGCAATTATCACTCACTAGAAGAGCAGATGGCCGTTTGACCACAGGCGCTTCCTCCCTTCTGGAGGCCTTCCTCCCCCTCCCCCCCCCACTTTCTCCAGTAAAGTCACCTGTTCACACTAACTAGGGAGTGGGTGTTTTGGGTCAGTTTTGTGCACCACTTTGGCGTCTTCTCCCACTGGGTCTGTGGTTATCCTACCTGTTTACACAAATATGAAGGAGCTCAAGACAGGAGGTGAACAGACCCTCCTATGTATCTTTCCCAGAGAGCCAATATCCCAGCACTCCAAAGGCAGAGGCAGGCTGCTCTCTGAGTTTGAAGCCAGCCGGGTCTACAGAGCAAGTTTCAGGACAGCCAGGGCTACACGGGGAAGCCCTATCTCAACAAACAAACAAACAAAATCCCTAATGGAAGAGTGGAGCGGGTTTGTTGAGTCTCCCCCACTGTATGTAGTGAGGTGTTCCCCCTGACTCCAGCACACTTTGGGGTGAGGCCGGGTGGGGTGGGGTAGGGTGAGAGGGAACAGGCCTTTTGTCTCCAGGGGCTTTATCATCAGCCGATCATAAACCTAAGCTAAAGGTCCCGGGAGAAGTAGCAGGAAAAAAAACAAAAACAACAACAAAAAAAAAAACTAACAACAGAAAAAAATAAAAAAAGAAAAAAAAGAAAGAAAGACGCAGAATTAAGCATTTGAGGAGTCAGGACACAAAGGCCAAAAGTTAACAAATCAAATCTTTTCAAAGACAAGGTAAACCAAGACAAAACACAAACAGAACCCCCCCTCAGAGTTCCAAAAGTAAAGGAAATATACCGAAAACAAGCTGAACCGGGAGGGAAATCGAAAGCATCTTTTAGAGTTGGGAATGCAGGCCAACCCAAACCAAAGGTTGGACGGAATGGCTTTCAAAACACAAGCACTCAGAGCAGAGACCTTAAACGAATACTTTGAAAGCAGACAAAAAAGAGATGCCCCTCAGAGCATGGTCCGTTAGCCAGCTCAGAACAGACAAATAGGCTGTCCGCATAATCGAGGGAGGGAGGTTGGGAGCCCCAGACAGAACTCACCAGCCGTCCACCCAGCTCAGGGATCCAGGCAGGTGCCTGGTATCCAGTCCAGCGATTCCTCTGGTGAAAAGTGGGCCGTTTTCTGGAACCTCGCATGTCACCCTAGCTGATGCCATAAAAACCGTAACTCTCATCTTAAAAGGAATGTCAGAGAGCCTATTCTGGAGGTGGCGAGTGACCGTGGCCCAGAAACACAGATGTAGGTTACTCCAGATTCTGTGTTCCAACCGGGAAGCAGTTTCGTGATGTGTTTGTAGTTTGGCAAAACAAAGAAAGCAAAGGCAGTTTAAAATACATTCGTGGTATCCGGGCGGTAGTGGCGAACGCCTTTAATCCCAGCACTTGGGAGGCAGAGGCAGGCGGATTTCTGAGTTCAAGGCCAGCCTGGTCTACAGAGTGAGTTCCAGGACAGCCAGGGCTATACAGAGAAATCCTGTCTCAGGAAACAAACAAACAAAATACATTCGTGGGTATAGAGGAGAGGCGGGTACAGAGACACAGGGGAAGCCTTTCTATAGGCCCAGGATGCTGTCTGATGACGTTCTTAGCCTCAGGGTTGGTGGAAGCTACCTGTCTTGTCTGTGAATAGGTTCCAAAAGGTTTCTATTAGTCAGGGGGAGTTAGCTCCAACACAGAGGTACACAAGAAAGAGCTGTGAGGCTGGTCTTTGCTACTTTGTGGGGTTTTGTTTTTCTTCTACCTTTTCAACCACTAACACCAGATTGGGGGCGGGGGGGGGCAGAGAGGAAAGAAAAAGGGATATTATTATGGTTAGACTAGTTCCTGCTGATTAGGGTTGTCAGGTTTCTTGGGGCAAGTTTGATCTTTGCCATTAGAATCTAAATTCTTCTTTCTTTTTCATGCACAGCTACGTAACAAACCACAACCAACAACTCTCCTTCCCTCCTCAAGGCCCTAGCATGTATCTACCCTCTGAAAAGTCCCCAGAATCCCCAGTGTCACACAACTGCAGAAACCATCTGCAGCTGGCAAAATGATCTGCCCGCTAGGGCACGAGGCAAATCACAGTCAGCTGCCGCGGGCAGGCGGAAGCGGCCCCTGCCCACACCTGGGATCAGAGCAAAAGCATATTCTTACACTTCGGTGTTTTTAAAAGATGCCAGGCAGTGGTGGCGCACGCCTTTGATCCCAGCACTTGGGAGGCAGAGGCAGGCAGATTTCTGAGTTCGAGGCCAGCCTGGTCTACAGAGTGAGTTCCAGGACAGCCATACAGGGCTATACAGAGAAACCCTGTCTCGGAAAACCAAAAAGGAAAAACAAACAAAAACAACCCCACAAAATTGTCACTACCTAGGGGTTCCAGAAGTCTAGAACTAGCCCAAGGTAAAGTAATTAGCACCTGGATCTGCAACATTCCAACCTCCCCACAGAACTACAGCTCTGATCGTCAGTCTCTGCCCGTTCAAAACCCGGAGCGAGCTTCCCGCATACTAGGCAAGCAGCACGGTCTGCTCCCCAGCCCTTCCCGTCTGATTCCACATGTCTGTGCCTCCACAGTTTGGCGCTATCTGTTTACATGCTGCGGTTCTATCTGCGTATAGGGCTGTGGCTGTAGTGAACCAGGCCCCAGCTAGGGGTGTGCTCCCCGAGAAAGCACACGCACACATGGGTTTCAGGGATCTGCAAGGTTTGTCATCAGCCCATCCGGTGGCGTGCTGACGCTCTGCTCTCTCCACAGAGTGGCCCGAGTTCGTGAGGAACTATGCCCCGTGGTGGGCCACGCACACGCTGGACTGGCTCAAGTTTGGCAAGAGCGTCCTGGTGGTGCACTTCGAGGATCTGAAGCAGGACTTGTTTACGCAGCTGGGCCGCATGGTCAGCCTGCTGGGCGTGGCCGTCCGGGAGGATCGGCTGCTGTGCGTGGAGAGCCAGAAGGACGGCAACTTCAAGCGCTCGGGGCTGCGCAAGCTGGAGTATGACCCTTACACGGCCGACATGCGCAGGAGCATTACCGCCTACATCAGGATGGTGGACACGGCGCTGCGAAGCCGCAACCTCACCGGGGTGCCTGCTGCCTACGGCCCGAGATGATTGGTGGGCAGCCAGGGAGGGGCCCAGCGCCTCGCGCCCCTTGGGGCTTCAAAGAGCTGGCTTCCCTCTGGCACAAAGACAGCCCCAGGCTCCTGCCTGCCTTCAGAAAGGCCCCTCCGAGGCCTCGGGAGATGTCCAGACACCTTCCCCTGGAGAGAAGGCTGCTTGGTGTGGGGTGTCCCTGTCCCTGCCGTCCGTCGGTGGGGGAAGGGCAGAGGTTGGAAGGTTCTGGGCGTGGCAGCTGATGGACAGTTATAAGCAGTGACCCTGCGCTGACTGTGTGGGCCCCGGGCTCTTCTTCCCCTGACCAAGCACCGGCTTCCTGATCTCTCTCAGGCCAGCTCTGCGTGACAGCCAGCCGGCTGGGACCCGTCTCCGTGGCCTTGGGTGTCTGACTCCTGAGGTATGGAGACTGGTGCTCTGGCCTTACAGTGGGATCCGCCCCCAGGCTAAAGCACACTCGAGACCCAAGCCGGGTGTGGTCCCATCTCCGGGACAGCAACCCTGTCTTGTTTGCTCATGCTATATCATGTCTTGGGGATGGGGGTGACATTAGGGTTCTTGGTCCTTCTTCCAAAGTCTCTTAGGTACCAAAAAAAACCAACCCGACAGGTTGGCCACGTGCCACATACCAAGCCCCGGGGACCCGTCTTTGCAGGGTGGGGCCTGGAATGGCTCATCTTACACTGCCCGACCGATCCCTTAACCAGGGAGCCTTCACTACCCAGGGCGGAAAAAAAGTGCTCCAACTCAGAGGGAGTCACACCCAAAACTGTCCCCTACCCTCTAAGCCATCAGCCTCCCTTCCCATGCTTGTAGCCCAACAGGGCCAGCCCCGACTGGGGACTCCTCAGAAATGGGGCAAAGATGGCTCTCATAATTCCCAGGACGCCGCTGCTCTCTCGACAACGCTGAGACACCAAAGGATTTCTGACCCGAGTCGCTGATGACGTTTTTTAGGAAGCATGCATCCGGGATCCAGACTCCCCACCTCGGGTCCCTCTGGCTTCCCCTCCAGCCCGCACTCCAGCCCTGTCGCCATTCCCATGACATAAACGCAAAAGCCATAGTCACGGCCCCTCGCTCTTCTGTCCGGAGCAGCCCCTGCAGCCTTGGGGTGGCAAGTGGGGGTGGGGGGCAAACGAACACTCGCTCCCACCTAGCCAAGGAACCCTGGAGAAGGTTCGTGAAAAGAGATATATTTTTTTAAGAGGAATATGACCAAGACATTCCGCCCCTTGGACACTGGCCACACAAAAAGAAGGACCCACTTTTCTTCCCCAACGCCCTCATCCGGAGGGTTTGGACCACCCCAGGGCTCAGCCAAGGGGGCTCTGAATGTATTTTGTACGGTGTTTTCCCCACCCCAGACCAATTTCTAGTTTTCTTTCACTGGGTAGTAGAGGGCCTGGCTCTCCCCTCCTGCTCGGAGGTCAGCGTGTTCTCTCTCTCTCTAAGAGATTCTGTGCCCAGAACCTGGGCCAGTTCTTTGCTAGTTAGTGGCCACCTCTGGTCACGACCTTTCTGTTCGAAGATTCCTCAGGTCAACACTATCATTAAAAGAAAGTTTTGTTGCTAATTGGCTGCCCTGTTGTATGTGGTGTGTTCACACATGGGGTGTTTGCTTGGGCATGTGTGTGTGTGTGTGTATGTGTGCTCGCGCGTGTGTATGTGAGAGAGAGAGAGAGAGTGAGGGGGAGGCCTGGAATGTGCAGTTCTCGTTTGTTTGGTTTATTATAAAGATTTAAATATTTATTTATTATATGTAAGTACACTGTAGCTGTCTTCAGACACACAAGAGGGCATCAGATCTCTTTACAAATGGTTGTGAGCCACCATGTGGGTGCTGGGATTTGAACTCAGGACCTTTGGAAGAGCTGTCGGTGCTCTTACCCACTGAGCCATCTCTCCAGCCCCATTCTCTGGGTTTATTATGCACAGACGTGGACCAAAGTGTCCATGGAAGATGTCTCTTCTGTGTGAGAGGCAGACACCCTGTGTGTCTGCGGTGCATTGTCTCTGAAGTAGGGGGAACCATGATGGTACCCCATCCCCATCAACAGACCCCCACCTGGCTTCTGCCACCAGCCAGACTGGGCCTTCTGTGGGAAAGGCTGTGACCAGAAACACACCCAATCAGAGAGAGGAGGAGCTTTTGATGTCTTCTAGGGAGCGGGGCAGTTGAGATGGGTAGGGAAAAGGTAGGGAGGGGCTTCTCCTACCCCGCCCCCAGAGTCCTGGGCCACCAATGCAGGAGGAGTAAGAAGGAGGACTTGAGTGTCAGAGTCCCTGGGGGAGGGAATGATGCTCATGGAAGCCATGCTGGGTGACTGAGCTCATCTGCGCCCAGGCCAGCTAAGGCCTCAGTGTTAAACCAAGTCTAACCTGTCAGAGGGACCCCTCGATCCTAGACCCTTGACCCTGGGCTAACCAACCCTAGACTCTTGCTTTGAACCCAAGTACCATCTATGTCGCCGAGGCTCCCTTCCCCTACCCGTTCCCAGGGAAGGAAGTCATATGACATCAAGCTGGCCTGGATTCTTGTCTCTGGACCATAAGGGATCTGCCTCCTCCTTCTTGACGTCCCAGTCCACAGCCAGGGGTGAGGCTGGGCTGAAGCGCCTGTCACAACAACCCATGCCTGTCCCTCCTGCGGCCATCTGGAACCGAGACTTTATACTTCAGACTTGGGAGGAACTAAAGTAGCTTTTTTTTTTTTAAAACTCGCACATAACTTCCTGAGCATGGGTTACCAGTCCGCCACAGGCCCTGCGCCCTGTTTCAGAAACTGAAAAGGGACTTAAGAACGCTCCACCCCTGCTTAGTTCACAGAGAACATTTGGGGAAGGGGATCTGAGGCTGCTGGAGGCCCCTACATGGAGACTGATTTCAGGGCTAAGACCCTCCCTGTGGAAAGCAGTGTGAACAGTAGCTGGGGGTTGGGGGTCATGCAGGCTGGACCCTGCTGTCTTCCCACAGTGACTCCCAGACTCAAGTAGAATATGGCTGATTATAGGAATCAACTCCAGGTTTGCCCAGGCGCCCTGGGGGCTGTTACATCCAGTGTGGGAAGGAAGAGGAAGGCAGGGGTGCAGGCGGCTCCTCCCAGGGCTGGCCTGGCCTAGGCCCAGCCCCTCTTTCCTGGCTTCCATCTTTGTTTTCTTTCTCCTCCTCCTGCCTCCTGTTTGTCTTTGAGTCCTGGTTTCCCTCTTTGAGGTCAGATTTCCCCCAGCTGCCCTGTTGTCCCTTTCCTTTCTGCCTGCCGAACTGTACCCTCTGCCTTTCTCTGTCCTCCTCACAGTCCCCCCTCTGTCCTCTCCGTCCTCCTCTCCGTCCTCCTCTCCATCCTCCTCTCCATCCTCACTGTTCTCTCCATCCTTACTGTCCTCACTGTTCTCCTCTACATCTTCCTCTCTGCCCCCTCTCTGTCCTACTCTCCATCCTCCTCTGTCCTCCTCTCCATCCTCCTCACTGTCCCCTCCATCCTCCTCACTGTCCTCTTCATCCTCCTCACTGTCCTCTCCATCCTCTCCATCCTCCTCACTGTCCTCCCCTCCACCCTTCTCTCTACCCTCTTCACCATCCTCCTCTCCATCCTCCTCTCTGTCCTCCTCACCATCCTTCTCTCTGTACTCTCCATCCTCCTCTCCGTCCTCCCCTCTGTCCTCTCCGTCCTCCTCACCACCCTCTTCTCCATCTTCCTCACTGTCCTCCCATTCTTGGTCTCCCCAGTGATGCTGCAACTGTCTCCCCCACCTCTACCCCTTGATCTCAGCGCTCTCCACTCCTCTTCCCTTCCCTTCCCTTCCCTTCCCTTCCCTTCCCTTCCCTTCCCTTCCCCCCTCTCTCCCACTCCCATCTCCTCATCCTGCAGGGAGGGGGTGGCTCTGTGGGATCCAGGCCTAGTGAGACAAATGTACTCAGCCTGGTAACCAAGGAAGTGGTTTCCTTAGCAACAGAATCTGCAGAGCCAGAGCTGCGCGGTCCTTAGCTCTGCTGTTATGGTAATAGGCTCGAGGAAGAGAGAGGGAGGAAGTGAGAGAGGGGGAAAGGGAATGGATTATCTGACAAGGCCTGACTCAGTATGACGCTGCTGGGTGACACCTCTCACTCCTGGGGTCCCTCCTCATGGTGGGAGGGAACAGCACCCCAGCATCCGCTCACTGTCTGATAATTTGGGAATACTCAAAAGTGAGGCACAGAAGCTGGAGAGATGGCTCGGTGGTTAGAGCACTGACTGCTCTTCCAGAGGTCCTGAGTTCAAATCCCAGCAACCACATGGTGGCTACAACCATCTGTCATGGGATCGGACGCCCTCTTCTGGTGTGTCTGAAGACAGTGACAGTGTACTCACATACATAAAATAAATCATTTTTTTTAATCGAGGCACAGAGGGGGTGAGGGCAGACAGGCAAAGCGGCGGGTGCTGGGGTAAGTGCACGGAGGACTAGGCCACACACTGGATGTGTAGAGAAGCCAAAAAAGGCCAGCAGGACCCAGAGCTCCCGGCCGCAGCAGTGCCCACCCCAGGGGGTCCTGGGACAGAGTTTCCAGTGAGATTCCCCCACTGAGAACGCTGTGCGTGCATAGGCAGGTCGAGAGCCCCGTAGCCTCCCATCTCCTGGGCGTTCTGCCTGGCAGGGATGGAGGGAGAGGGGTACAGGGACGGACAGAGACACCTTCAATTCCATCCTCTGTTCTGAGCTGCCCAGGAGAGATGTGGAGGCGGGGACCACCAAGGGCGTGGCGGAGGCAGAGGCCCAAAAGATGTTAACTGCCTCACTTTGGGACACAGAGGCTGGTGACAATGCTGGGGTCTGAACCAGGAACCATCAGAGCCCATTTGGAAGGTAGAAGAGGCAGAGGGTGTGCTGGGAGAGAAGAGAGAGACAGACAGACCAGAGAGACAGACAGACAGCCTTAAATCATTGCTCCAGCATTGTTTTGTAGTCCCGACTATATGAGATTGTGAATGACTCTTTCCAAGAAAAAGAAAATCTGTCCAGGTACATTCATTCCCTCCCAGAGAGGCGGACTGGGTCCTGCTCTAGGCTGCTATGTGAGACTTAGAGGGACATAGGAGGTATGGGGTGAGGGGCAGAGCCGTCACAGTGACACGGAAATGTGTCCCACCTCTCCCAGAAAGGCGCACAGCGGTGAGGTGCCCGCGGCGACGTGCCTGTTCGTTTGTCTACAGCAGTTTACTCTCTCCGTCAGATTTACGGCCTGCAATCTGTCAGTGTTCAGGAGAGAGGTCTGGGAAGGAGGGCGCACCTCGGAACACGGAGGAGGAGGGAAGGTTGGGGTGTCCTGCCCCACCCACCCGACTTGCCGCTCCCGCACAATAGTGGCTCTATCCCAGCAGGCCCCGCAGCCCTCTGGCTGACTGCAATGCTCAAGCCTCAGGGGAGGCAGCCCCTTGGTGCAAACGGCTTTGTGGTGTTCCCTGCTAGACTACGGGGAACGAACAGTCAGAAGAACTGCGGAGCTCAGCGGTCACTGGTGACCTTCATGAGTACCAAAGGAAAGGGCTCAGGGAGGAGACTTTGGGGAGGCCTGGGGTGGCACTCGGCCCGTTTCTATGGCCGAGACACTTCCTGAACTCCACATCACTGCTGAGCTAAGATCTCCTGAAGCCAGTTTTCCAAAAGATTGGGCTCAAGTTCCCAAAACCTCCTGGTGGAAGGACCACAAGTGTGTGTGTGTGTGTATATGTGTGTGTGTGTGTATATGTGTGTGTGTGTGTGTATATGTGTGTGTGTGTGTATATGTGTGTGTGTGTGTGTATATGTGTGTGTGTGTACAGGTGAACCTGTGAGCTTGCCAGTGTAATGCAGGAAACAACACATTGGTGTTTAGACCACTGAGGCAAGGGCCTCAGTGACAATGTCCCAAGGGCGTGGCACTGACAGCTATGGCCGCCACCCAGGCCTTTAGCTATTTCTCCCAAACTCACATGGCATCCGACACATAGTAGGTGCTAGGATCCCCTGAAGCAGCTATGTCCCAATAAAGCTCCTAAGAGGCAGCAGTCAGCAGGCAGGGCAGGCCCAAGTCAGCATGGGGCAGCCTGGGGTCTGTGCCCCAGGAACAGAGATGTCTCTTGCTCTCACTCCCACCTGAGCCCCGGTGGTAGTGTGAATGTGCTTGGCCCAGGGGGTGGCACTATTAGGAGGTGTGGCCTTGTTGGAGAGGTGTGGTCTTGTTGGAGTGGGCGTCAGTGTGGGTGTGGCCTTTAAGACCCTCATCTGCTGCGTGGAATCCAGGTTTCTCCTAGCAGCCTTCAGAAGAAGATGCAGAACTCTCAGCCCCTCCTAAACCACGCCTGCCTGGATGCTGCCCTGCTCCCACCTGTATGATAAGGGACTGAACTCTGAACCTGTCAGCCAGCCCCAGTTAAATGCTGTCCTTTGTGAGAGTTGCCGTGGTCGTGGTGTCTGTTCACAGCTGTAAAAACCCTCACTGGGACAGTCATGGCAGCTCTTCACAGCAATAGAGCAGTGACTAAGACATCGGGTTTGAGAACCTACTTATGTAATCGCGCACCCGATGGTAGGCGTGGGGCAGATGTGACTGTGACGTTGTCATCATCGGGATGAATAAGAGAGGTGTGGATCTGACTGGTGCTGAGGGCAACGGTCTCCCAAGGAGGAGACCGAGAGATGAGGAAGGAGACGCAGAAGAGCCCACGGCTGGGCTTCCTGGGTTTGCTCAGACCTCTAGGTTTAGATTGTGAAACAGCCCCTCGAAGCTGTGCTTTCCAGATTCACACAACGGAACCCCAACTTCCCAAATGGAGGTGTTTAGTAACATCTGGAGGCGTTGTTGGGTTTTTCCGCGGGGGTGGGGGTGGGTGGGTGGGGTGTTGCTGGCTTTTTAATGGGTAGAGACAAGGCCCCTCCCCTCTTCCCACACAGCGCACAGAACACACGACTGAGGTGGTCAGGAGACAAGGCGCTCTGAGGGTAGCGGGCTCGGGGGGTGGGGGTGGGGGCACGCAGATGCCTTCCGGTTCTTAGCTGCCAGGATACCTTACAGGTTCCCATGACAACTGCCAGGCAAGGAAGGACCTTGGATCCTGTGTAGCTCACTGCCCGGCTTTCCGGGAAAAATCTTTCCTAGGCTGCAACTACCCACACCCTCCCCCAACAGCCCACAGAGAAGAATGTGCTGAAGGGGAAGGTGTGGTGCGAGACCTTTTCCTGAAGATAAATGAAATGAGAGCAGTGGACTCACTCGGGTGGGGCATTAAAAAAAAAAAAAAAACAGGGACAAAGACCATAAAACCACAAGCTGCTAGTTTACGTGGGCGAGAGTGGGAAGGGAGGTGTAGAGCCAGGGACAGTTTGGAAACAGCTGTGTTTATTTTTCCCAATTAACGAGGGACTGAGGTTGTGGGTCAGTACCGTGGGTACCCCATTCCATCCCTAGTACCACATAACCCAGTGTGTGGTGGTGTATATACCTGTAACCCCAACCTTCAGGAGGACCACCAGTTAAGGCTAGTCTGAGCTACATGAGACCCTATCTCAACAAACCAAAAAAAATGAATAAATCAACCAGACCCTCCCTGTGAGAAAACAGTGGGCTTCTGTTTTCAGTGTTGGCGGTGACCTTTATCACAGAGCTCCCCACCCTGGGGTGCACCCAGGAAATGTTTAAGCAAGTGGAAGGTGTTGAGGTGCCTCTGACATCCAGGGGTTTGAGGTCAAGGCAATATACCTGCGCGCGCGCACGCGCACACACACACACACACACACACACACACACGACAGAGGATGGTCGCACCCAAATGGTACTGGTGTCAAGTCACTGACGGAGCCTGGTGTGACCGAGAAAGGCAGCAGCTCAGAGCTCGGTCAGAGGCAGGTGAGAACCCATCTAACAGGACTTTTCTCTCTTGTATTTGACCCGGGCTGGCTGCTGAGCCCCTCTGAATCTCGGTGTCCTCAACACGGAATTCAAGACTTGGGATCGCTGCATTAGCGAGTACTGCATAGGACGGGGTGGGCTGGAGAAGCGGGTGCTACCTGATCTACCAAAGGCTCATGTTTGCCACGGGCCACCTGGAGGGACGGAAGACCACGTGATGGAGCCAAGCGGGCTCCCTCGGTTCACCCTTCCAACGCTCGCTGCCCAGCCCTGTCTAGGTAACTTTTTCTGTTGCTACGACAGAACCCCAAGCCCAAGAGACCATAGGTGAGCTTGTTTGGGCTGAAGGTTCCAGAGAGGGCGTGAAGGTCCATTGCTACAGGGAAACATGGCAGCCGGAATTTGAGAGTTCACATCGTCAACCACGAGCCGTGCCACCGAGAGAGCAAACTGGAAACAGCACAAGGTCTTCGATTTCAAAGCACACTGTCCTAGCTTTGCTGTTACGGAACGCCGTGACTGAAAGCAACCAGGGAAGGAAAGGGTTAATTCAACGTACATGTCCTCATTGCTGTTCAACAAAGTTACAGGAACTCAAGCCGGGCAGGAACCTGGAGGCAGGAGCTGATGCAGAGGCCCTGGAGGGGTGTTGCTTACTGGAGGGGTGTTGCTTACTGGCTTTCGATTAGAAGCCAGGACCACCAGACCGGGATGGACCCGCCCACAGTGGGCGGGCGGGCGGGACCGGGACCTTCCCTATCAATCACTAATGGGGGTTGGGGGGAGCCCTACAGCTGTATTTTATGGAAACGTTTTCTCAATTAAGATTCTGTGTTACCGTGCTGGACGGTGGTGGCGCACGCCTGTAATCCCAGCACTCTGGGAGGCAGAGGCAGGTGGATTTCTGAGTTCGAGGCCAGCCTGGTCTACAGAGTGAGTTCCAGGACAGCCAGGACTACACAGAGAAACCCTGTCTTGAAAAAAACCAAATCCAGAAAAACAAAAAAAAAAAAAACAAAAAACAAAAAAAAAAAAAACAAAAAAAACAAAAACAAAAAAAAAGAAAAGAAAAGAAAAGAAAGAAAAAATAAAAAAGATTCTGCGTTTCCATCCTGTCTAGGTTTGTGTGTCAAGTTGAAAAAAAAGAAGAAATCCCAACCAGCACACCCTCTCCCGTGACCACTTCCTCCAGCAAGATTGCACCACCTAAAACTCCCCGAAGAGCGCCACAAACCGGGGACCTAGGCGGCAAACGCCTGGGATTAAGGAGAACGTTTGTCGTCCACACCACCGGAAGGCCTCAGCTGCCCCGTGAAAGCGGAGCCCGCAGCCTCCAGCTGTTCCCGCATCATCCTTAACTGCTTGGCCTGCTCGCTCTAATCAGGAGCACCGTGTCTCAGAAATACCACAGCTCACCGGGGCCCTGCTGTCTCTAGAGCTCAGCAAGTCTCTTGTAAATCCAGGCTGTTTTACCTCGTGAGCCCCTAAGGATTCGGTGTATTTACAGACAAAGAAGGGGTCTTTCTCGTAGGTCCGGAGTCGCGGAAGCCAACCAGGCAGGCAGGAAAGGACAAAGGCTCAGAGAGGGTCAGAGCCCGCCACACCTATTTCCCCTAAACCCACAGCTGCCGTCCTGTCCCGTTTCTCTGCTGTCTATGGGCTAAAAGAAACCTGACCCGGGGAAACCCACACCCACTTCCTGGCCTCCCCAGGTTACCCAGGAGCGATGACCCGCCCATCCCTTGCCTCCCCGGGCGGTGGAAAGTGCTTAATTAATAAACACGCCTTTAATGCAAGTTGATGTTGAAGAGCGACATTTAAATGCTAATTATTGTTATCAGGGGCTGTTTTCTGCCTAATTAAATGCATGGATTCTGTAATTATTAGCTAATTCCCAAAGAGAAGCCAGGCCCTCAGGTGTTACAACTTTCTTACAGCCACTGACCTGATTCTAACATCCTAGGCAAGCCTGGGCTTGAACTGGGGTCCTAGGGAAAGAAAACAGGGCTCTGTTGTCACTTTGTGCCAGGCTAGAAGGATGGGTCAGTGGTTAGGAGCACTGGCTGCTCTTACAGAGGACCTAGACTGAGTGGCCAGCACCCACCTGGCTCACGGCCGTCTGTAACTCAGTCTCAGGGGATGCCATGCCCTCTTCTGACCTCATGGCGCATGCACTGCAGGGTGCACATAAGTGAGATGGACCTCCTTCCCACCTGTGCACTTGAAGCCCTGTTTGGGTCATGGCTTTCTTTCTTTACAAAAAGAAATTGTTCTATTCAATTGTTTTCGATTGGTTCCCGGGCTATGTGAGTGTGTGTGTGTGTGTGTGTGTGTGTGTGTGTGTGGTGTGTGGTATGTGTGTGGTATGTGTGTGTCCATATATGTAGAGTGTGTGTATACATGTGTGTGTGTGTTCTGGTGTGTGTATATGTGTGTAGAGTGTGTATGTGGTGTGGTATGTGTGTCTGTGTGTTTGTGTGTATGTGTATGGTATGTAGAGTGTGTATATGTGTATGTGTGTTCTGATGTAATGTGTGTGTATGTGTGTGGAGTATGTGTATATATGTGTGTGTGTGGTATGTATGTCTATGTGTGAGTTTGCATATATGTGTATAGTGTGTGTGGTATAATGTGGTTTGTGTGTGGAGTGTACATATATACATGTGTGTATGTGTGTGGGTGTGTGTATGGTATGTGTTGCATGTATATATGTGTGGTGTGAGTAAGGTGTGTGTGTGTGTGCTATGATATAGTGTGTACATGGTGTGTGTGGTATTTGTGATTGTGTGTGGTGTGCTATGGTGTGTATGTGTGTGTGTGTATGTTTGTGCTGTGGGGGCGTACTTTAGTGGTGTGTGTGTGTGTGTGTGTGTGTGTGTGTGTGTGTGTGTTATGATGTGTATGTGGTATGATGTGGTATGTGTGTGGAGTGTGTTGTTCACAGGCAGTTGTGAAACACCAGACACGAGGTGCTGGGAATTGAACTCTGCAAGAGCAGTTAGTTGGTGCTCTGAGGGGCAGGGCCTTGTTTCTCTCAGGGGTGAGCTGGGTGCTCTTTGCCTATCCCCAGGGCAAGTGCTCTGTTGGTGGTAACAGGCTTTGGCCTCAAGAGCCTCCCTGTCCACTCCTTTGGAAGAATGGAGGCAGCTCACTGCAGTGACTCTCACTGTGTTGGCTTTACTCTGTTAGCTTGTGTCAGACATCTCTGGTCTTGTGAACACAGACACACAGAGGCCTCCTCCCCAGCATCACTGCAGTTCAAGTCCTCCTGCAAATGCGGGTATAAGATCAGTCCCTAAACTTCCCCAAATGCTAACAGCCATTCCTCTGGCATCCAACCTACAATAGTAGGCAAGTGTCTTAGTTAGGGTTTGACTGCTGTGAACAGACACCATGACCAAGGCAACTCTTTTATTTATTTATTTATTTATTTATTTATTTATTTATTTTGAGACAGGGTTTCTCTGTGTAGTCCTGGCTGTCCTGGAACTCACTCTGTAGACCAGGCTGGCCTCGAACTCAGAAATCTGCCTGCCTCTGCCTCCCAAGTGCTGGGATTAAAGGTGTGCACCACCACCGCCCAGCAACCAAGGCAACTCTTATAAAAGACAACATTTAGTTGGGACTGGCTTACAGGTTCAGAGGTTCAGTCCATTATCATCAAGTCAGGAACAAATCAATGTACAGGTGGGAATGGTGTGGAAGGAGCTGAGAGTTCTGCATCTTCATCTGAAAGGGCCTTAAAGTCTGCCCACAGTGTCTGCTTCCTCCAAGGCCACACCCACTCCAACAAGGCCACACCCACTCCAACAAGGCCACACCTACTCCAACAAGTTCACAACTTCAAATAGTGCCAGTCCCTGGGCCAAGCATGTTCAAACCACCACAGCAAGCAAAGCATCTGCTATGTCGGCCATTAAAAATGAGCCAGGGCTTGCAGGATGTAGCACAGTGGCTAAAAGCACTTCTTACTGCTGAGGATCTGGGTTTGGTTCCCACCTTCTACATGGTGGCTCACAACCATCTCTAACTCCAATTCCAGTGGATCTGATGCCCTCTTCTGGCCTCTGCAGACACTGCACGTGAATGGTATATGACATAAGCAAAGCACTCATACACATATAATTTAAAGTGCACAATTCACAGATTTTGCCATGCTTTGATCTGTGCAGGAGTGAAGCAGCCACATCGAGGACCTGAGCAGATGGGATTATCTGCACGCCCATCAAACCTCATTACCAAAGCAGCCAACGGTTCCACGGCATAAGTTTGCAAACCTCTGGACCACTTCAACATCTCTCCGACCAGAGGCAGTTGACAGAGATCACTTAAGGCTCAGGATTTGAGGGGATGCCCTCCATCATGGCGAGCACGGTGCAGTGGCAGATGACTGCATATTAGGAGTGTGCTTCCGGGCCTCACTTCCTCAGACAGGACAGGAAGCTGGACCAGGCTGTAAACTTCAAGGTATATCCCTCCAGCCTGCCCCTGGTGACCCATTTCCTCCAGCTAGGCCCCATCTGAAGGTTGTATAACATCCCCAACAGCGCCTCTAATAGCTAAGCATTCAAACGCCTCGGCCTGTGGGGAGCTGTGGTGATTTGGATAAGTTTGACTCTCATAGACTCATGGGTGTGAATACTTGGCCATGGGGAGTAGCACTATTAGGAGGTGTGGCCTTGTTGGAGTGGGCGTGGCCTTGTTGGAGTGGGCGTGGCCTTGTTAGAGGAAGCATGTCACTATGGGGGTGGGCTTTGAGGTCTCCTCTGCTCAAGCTATGTCCAGAGTAGCCCGGTCTCCTTCTGCTGCCTTTGGATAAAGATGAAGAACTCTCAGCTCCTCCAGCACCACGTCTGCCTGCATGCCTTCCTGCTTCCTGCCGTGATGATAACGGACTGAACGGCTGAAACTGTAAGCTGGCCCAACTAAATGCTGGCCTTGTAAGAGTTGCCTTGATCATGGCGTTTCTTCATAGCGAGAGAAACTCTTACTGACACAGGAGCCATTACACATTCAAATGCTAGCTCCACCCTCTCATGTCATGGCCTAGCAATCGCAGTCTAAGGCCTGGGGAGGAAGAGACTGACAGCTGTCAAGCAGCCGCCGAGCAGCCGCCGTGTGTCGGATGGGACAGGGACATAACTAATCCCAAGTGCCACCTGGCATATTTGTTTCATGAAAACTCCCCCAACTATAACACTTAAAATACAGGCTGGAGAGATGGCTCAGCGGTTAAGAGCACCAACTACTCTCCCAAAGGTCCTGAATTCAATTCCCAGCAACCACATGGTGGCTTGTGGACCATCCATAATGAAATCTGATGCCCTCTTCTGGAGTGTCTGAAGATAGCTACAGTGTACTTATATAAATAAAATAAATAAAACTTTTTAAAAAAACACTTAAAATACAATAATCATAACCACGTGCTCGTGGGAATTTAAAATGGGGAGGTGCTGTGCTCGGGGCTGGGGGTGTAGTCCGCTGGTTGGCGCCAGAACCAAGCTGGTTGGTTGTCTCCATGGGCCCTACCCTACATCACCACAGGCGGTAAGCATTGCAGGAGACATTAAATTCGAGTCTTTTCTATCAAGTACCATAAAGCCTGTGTTTATGACAAGGGATATCCAAATCTTTTTATCTTCCCCCACCTTGTAAGACTCTTATGCAAATATTCCAATCCCCACCAGCAAACTCTTTGTTTATTTACCGGCGACACTCTCAGAGCACAGCGGCTGACCTCTCCCCTGCCCCTGTTTTATGTGCACAGATTTTAAGATTAGCCCATTGGGAAGGACGTAGGTTGGGCCTCTGCCAATGGGAAAGGCACACACAGCTCGGCTGCCTTAGTGTGCGTCCTGCCCCGCGGTCTCACTTCCACCTTGATGAACAGCACGTGCTGAGCTTTGTCCTCCTCACCTCTGATGCGGACCTCTCGAACCCCGCCTTAAGGGGGGGCTAACTCCGGCTAACATTTGCCAACCGCCCTCCCTCCACTGTCCTAAGGCCAGGCCCACCTAGCATATGGAGGGCGATTTGCCAGTAGGTATTGATGAGTTTATAAAGGTAAAAAGAGGAGGGGGTATGGTCTATGGAGATGTAGTCAAGCACTGGGGAAGGGGGTGCCTCAGCGGGCTCATGCCAAGGCATCCCTTCCCCCTGAGGGACCAGACACATAGTATAGTATAGTATAGTATAGTATAGTATAGTATGGTATAGAAACGAGTTTATTCAGGGCATGGGGAGCAGAGTTAAGAGAGTAGTAGAGGCAGAGAAAGGCAGAGAAAAGGAGAGAGAGAAAGGAAGAGGGGGAGGGAAGGAGGGAGAGAGAAAGAGAGAGAGAGAGAGAGAAGAAGAAGAAGAAGAAGAAGAAGAAGAAGAAGAAGAAGAAGAAGAAGAAGAAGAAAGGAGAGGAGAGGAGAGGAGAGGAGAGGAGAGGAGAGGAGAGGAGAGGAGAGGAGAGGAGAGGAGAGGAGAGGAGAGGAGAGGAGAGGAGAGGAGAGGAGAGGAGAGGAGAGGAGAGGAGAGGAGAGGAGAGGAGAGGAGAGGAGAGGAGAAGAGGCCCATGAGCACATGGAGAGATGGGGGAAGAGGTTTGGGGAGGGAGGAGAGGGGCCAGGGGACAGAGTGGGGGCAAGAAGGCAAGAGAGAAACAAGCCCCCTACTTGGCTGTTGCCAGGTAACTGTGGGGCGGAGCTTAGACAGCATGCTAACAGGGATTCCCACACTAAACCTATAAGGTGAAAGTTGAGGTCATCCCCCACAGCGCAGAGGACCCTGCAGTCCAGGGGCTAGCTCGAGATTCTTGAGAGCTGGAAGGAGGCACGGCCAGGACACAGACCTCTAGTCTGAGCCCAAAGCCAATGGGTCCGGCCATTTATCAAGTGGCTCAGAACAGAAGCAACTGGGGAAGGAGTTGCTGTGGGGAAAGTGCCAGCTCAGAACCTTCCAAGACTCCGAGAGAGCACAGCGTGTAACCTGCTCCTCCAGAAGCCAGTGCTTGGTGCAGGAGGCTGTGGGGTGCTCACAGAAAGGCTGAAATTTCCAAGAGCTCTTTCTTCCGCTGCTCCTCTGTGGTTTAAAGCCCACAAGCCACGCCTCCCCTTAATTCAATTAAAATGGACTTGTTTGTGCTTATCGGCTCTTTATTTTTGTCTGTTAAAAAAACATGCAAATTACCCAGAGGTCTCTACAGCTCCTGAACCAAAAGGCAACAGTAATCCTGTTCCGCTAAATCTAATTAAAGCCAACTACTGGAAGCTAGCTCTGGTGGAGTGGAACAGATCCAGGGTAGAGAGGGCAGGGCTCCGAGGACCCCAAAGGGAGCCAGCCTGCCACGGGCTGTCCAAGGGGCCTCTGGCGGAAAATGATTTTGTTCTGCTTGGTTTTGTTTTTGTGACATGGCTTCGCGTAGCCCAGGTTGGCTCACTTTGTAGCCAAGGATGACCCTAAACTTCTCATGCTCTTGAAGCCATTTCCGAAGCTCTAGGATTGCAGGGGTGCCTGAATGAATGGTCACACCCTATTTATTTATTTATTTATTTATTTATTTATTTATTTTTGGTGCTAGGCATAGAACCTAGGGCTGGGCCTGGAGGGGGGAATTGGTTTTCTGCCTAAAACCTTGGAGTGTCTGAACCGAAAGGTGAGCAATGAATCAGCTCTGGTCCCCATTCCCATCAAATCCTGCCTCCCAGGGTCTGAGGAGCTGCGGCTCCAGTCGCAACGAGAGTATTCTGCATATAGTGCCCTGTATAAGAGCTACATCCAGATAGCTTCAGCCCTGTCAAAGCCGCCATCTTCCCTTCCTCTGCTCTGTTTTCCACCCCAGAAGGCCGAGGCCAGCGTGAGGCCAGTGATCTCACTGCGGCTGCCGCAGTGAGCCTTTTCTATGTTGCTTGGGCAAGAGGCTAGCCCTCTCCTCAAAGCTGGGCCCACTGGTTCATCACTGAAGTCTGAAGTGGGGTGAAAGTCGCCAGGTGAGACCCAATGTGATCCAAGAAACAGTGCGGAGAGACACTGGCCAGGCCACGCCCACCGCCAGCCCCGCCCCCAGCGCGGAAGACCTGTAGCAGATGCCATCCAGGATAGTTTTCTCCAGATGCCAAAGACCCAGGGGATGGGCTCCTAATTCCTGGCAAGCCTCAGCCAGAAGACAAGGAGCTCAGGAGCAGCCGCTGGAGCCCAGATTCCGGGCAGCACTAATCCCATTACATGAGCATTAAAAAAAAAAAAAAAAAAGGCACTCTCAGCTCCACACTTTCCATCCATCTCTGCCAGCTCCTGGCCCATCCTCAGGTTCCTAGAAATCTGTGGAGTTCCCCGTAAAGAGCAGAAAATCGATCGAGTGTGACTGAACACAGGAGCCCCGGACAGCAGCACAGGGGCCCTCCAGGGAGACGATCTCTCTAGTTCTGCCATCCATAGTCGGCAGAACGTGAAACTGAATCTTAGCCAGTCTCCTTTCTCTGGCTGGTTCTATCTAATCTCTGTGACATGTGGATAGAAGAGCTGCCCTAGGGTTGTGGTTGACCTGTCGTCCCTTGCATAGCTCACGGTCAGGATCAGTCTCACCCCCAATGTGAGTGCTGGGTGGGACCTGCACCTGGTGTATTTGTAGCATCTCTGTGAGTGCTGGGTGGGACCTGCACCTGGTGTATTTGTAGCATCTCTGTGAGTGCTGGGTGGGACCTGCACCTGGTGTATTGGTTACTGTAGCATCTCTGTGAGTGCTGGGTGGGACCTGCACCTGGTGTATTTGTAGCATCTCTGTGAGTGCTGGGTGGGACCTGCACCTGGTGTATTGGTTACTGTAGCATCTCTGTGATCGCAGTACCTGATAGGACCGAACTAAGGCTGAAAAAGATTGATTCGGGCACACAGTCTGAGGAACCAGTCCATCGAAGGGGAAGAAGTGTGCGGTGGGGTTATTCTAATCATAATGGGTCAGGAAGTAGAGACTGTGTGACCAGCACCAGAAGCAGTAACCCTCAAGAGCAATTCCACCCCAGACAACCCCGCCTGACACAAACACCACCAAACAGCTGGGAGCCAGGCGCTCACACTTACAAGGAGCACACTGCATTTGGAGTCAAACATACACTGCTGCCCTGAAGGAGGATTTTCCGACTTATGTTTTTATTCATCTATTTTTATGGTGCTGGGGATGAAAACCAGAGCCTCACGGCTGCGAGGCAAGTGTTCTTCCAACCACTGAGCTGCCCCGGAAAAGCCCACCCCCGGATTCTTTGAGATCAGGGCCACCACGTTTGCTAGTCTGAGGGGTGTCATTTTTCTCGATGCTATGACAAAATGCTCAACAAAAACACCTTAAGAAAGGGGTTCCTTCTGGCTCACAGTTTGAGGGTACTCTCCACCATGGTGGGGACCAAGAGCAGCAAACAGCCTGTCACATAGCACTTACAGTCATCAACTAAAGAGAAGTAAGGCTGGAACTCACCTCACTTTCCTCAAAGATGCTAACTAGAGAGAGGTGATCAGGACATTTAAGACCAGCCAGGCACTGGTGGCGCACGCCTTTAGTCCCAGCACTCAGGAGGCAGGGGCAGGTGAATCTCTGAGTTCAAGGCCAGCCTGGTCTACAGAGTGAGTTCTAGGATAGCCAGGGACACACAGAGAACCATGTTTTGAGAAACCAAAAAATGAAATGAAAAAAGTAGTGTCTAATATTCTCTATATCCGTTTCTCAAGCTTACATGAGGGGTGTACAGTGGTTAATCTTTGGTTGTCAACTGGACAGACTCTAGAATCAGCTTAGAGACAAAGTGGTTCATCTCTGAGGTACCATCCAGAGGATATTAACAGAAGAAGGAAGATGTACCCCAGATGTACCCCATGGGCTTCAAACAAAGGAGTGGGGCTGGGCTGAGCACCAGTGTGGTGGACTGAATATGCTTGGCCCAGGGAGTGGCATTATTAGGAGGCGTGGCCTTGTTGGAGTGGGTGTGGCCTTGTTGGAGGTGTGGCCTTATTGCATGAGGTTTGACTTTGTTGGAGGAGGTGTGGCCTTATTGGAGAAAGTGTGGCCTTTTTGGAATGAGTGTGACCTTGTTGGAGTAGATGTGGCCCTGCTGGAGTAGGTGTGGCCCTGCTGGAGTAGGTGTGGTTTTGTTGAAAGAGGTGTGACCTTGTTGGAGTAGGTATGCCACTGTGGGCATGGGCTTTAAGACCCTCACCCTAGCTGCCTGAAGCCAATCTTCTCCTAGCAGCCTTCAGATGAAGATGTAGAACTCTCAGCTCCTCCTGTACCATGCCTGCCTGGACACTGCCATGCTCCTGCCTTGATGATAATGGACTGAACCTGTAAGCCAGCCCTAGTTAAATGTTGTCCTTATAAGAGCTGCCTTGGGCTGGAGAGATGGCTTGGCGGTTAAGAGCACTGACTGTTCTTCCAGAGGTCCTGAGTTCAAATCCCAGCAACCACATGGTGGCTCACAACCATCCATAATAAGATCTGACACCCTCTTCCGAAGTGTCTGAAGTCAGCTAGAGTGTACTTACATATAATAAATAAATACATCTTTAAAAAAAAAAAAAGAGTGAGCTGCCTTGGTCACGGCGTCTGCTCACAGCAGTAAAACACAGAGACAACTGGCACCCACTGCTTTATACTTCTTGACTTTCTAGCAGTGTGACTCCACGCCGTGGTGGATGGCACTCTGGAACTGAGTCAAAATAATCCCTTCCTTACTGAAGCTCCTTGTCAGGGACTTGCTCACGGCTAATGCAGACACATCTGTGGCGGCCGGAAATACAAGGCAAAGACTGAGGCACTGAAAGACTGAGCAGCCGGCCTGGCTTATCTCAGGACTGGTGGGTTGTGGGACCAGTGGAGGGTGGAGGATGTAGGGAGAGCTTGACCAGACTGACCATAAAATCCTGGGCGTAGCTGACATGTGTTATAGAACAAACTGTTTAGAGAGATCTGCTTACACCCAGGAAGAATCTAGGGCGAGGGCCTGAGATTTATAACAGGACCACTGTTTGAAATTTTTAAACAACTGTTACGTGTTTGAGTGTTTTGCTCACATATGTCACACATGTGTGCCTGGTGCCAGTGAAGGTCAAAAGAAAGCAGCAGAGTCACCCTTTAGTGACAGGGCGGGTCCTAAATGGGAGGTCGCCAGGAGACAATGAGAGAGTCAGGAAGATTTGAGATCAAGAATCTGCTGTTGCCTCATGCAGGCAAGTTTATTAAGAAGGATGGCGCCTTCTACACTGTTTCCAGGGGAGAAATGGGACAGTCATGAGAAGCTATCATACGCTAGGCTGAAGTTAGCAGGAAGCTAAGCCAGCAATGTCGCATAAGGGGAACACGGCATCGCAAGCACATTATAGACCAACGCGGTCGGACAAGGTGATGTCTCAGGATCAGAAGCCACAGCTCTCTCTGCTCTGGCCCCAGGCCGTTACCAACTCTGCCAAGTATATTCTTGGATCCTTGTCTATACACCAGGGCCTCGGGAAAGCCTTGTGTTTGCCCAACCCTCCACAGGAGTCACAAAAGCTGTACTTAAGGACGACATGACCCACCGTGTGGACGTCTGGAATTGGACCTGGGTCCTTTGGAAGAGCGACGAGTGCTCTTGGGCACCGAGCCGTCCCTCCAGCCCACAGACAACAGGGGCTTTAGTTCCAGCCGGCTGGGAAGCTGGTGGTCCCTGTTGTGAGAGTGGGGAGGGACCGGAGAGCGCACTCCCCTTATTATCCATCACCACCTCAGTTCCTGCCTCTAGCCTTCATTCACATGGTTGAGGAGAGAGGAGCCAGAGAAGCGTTCGGTCAGACCTCTTTGTAGTCTGGGAATTTGGGGCTAGAGGGGAGTGAGGGGAGTTGCTGGAGGGCGGGCAGGCGTTACATACCAGAATCAGTCTCTCCTGTCTTTACTCCACTCCCACCCCAGGATGGAGTCTTCTCTCTCCACCCACAAGCCTTTCTCCCCACTCAGCCTTGGGACCTGGCTTATTTAACAGGAAGCAGACTGTGTACTGAGAGAGGAAGCCATAGCCTGGGTCCCCAAAGCTTGGATACCAGCACACAGTTTGGTATGACTCCCTCATCAAAACAGGATTGCCGCCTTCTGCTGAGTCCCCAGAGCCTGATAAGCGCTAGCGCTCAACGTAAACCGAGGGATGGCGTCTGTATGTATCCTGATGTCCTCTTCCTCATCCATAAAGAGGGGACATCTGAGGAGGGTGATTCAGGTTGGCTGATGTGTTGTCGTCTCTGGCCATCTCCCACCAGACCTGAAAATCCATCCCTAGTAAGTCCTCCCCGGTGAAGCATGGGTGCCTGACCGCAGCCAGTCACCTGCTCCTGGCTGAGAGCCATCCGATGCTACCGGCCAACCAACCACTTAGGCCTCCGCTCCCCCTTTCCTGCCTCCCTGCCCCACAGCCTAACATCTGGAATCAAACCAGAGACTCGCTCCGTTATCCAGATGCTTGCTGTGAGAAGCCAAACATCTGTGCGGTGGAAACCAGGACAGGGAAGCCTTGGGTCTCTCTCTCCCAGCGCATCTGGGCCGCAGAGGTCCAGGGTGTCAGGGGGCCTCCTGCCTGTGTGAGGACCATCCACGGCCACCACGGACCCGATGCCCAGCTGGTTCTTTCGTGACTTCCAAACAAAGGATGAGCACAGGAAGTCTGTGGTCATGGCCGTGCCTGCCAAGCCTTTAAGACAATCCTGGTCTGGAAGGGACAAGAAACAATAGGGCTGGGGGCGGGGCTGGGGCAGAGGCATCTGGTTCTTTTTTCCCCCCAAGCTGCAGTCAATCAGCCAGCCAGGAAAGAAGGCTCAGGAAGGCAGAAATAATGAAAACCTCTTCTACTCCCTTGAGGTCTCCTAATGGCTTCAGGAAAAACCATAGCTCCTCCGTTTCATACATGATCTGGGTCTTGGTTTCCACACCTGTAGAAGCAGGAGGGTCCCACCCTCTCCACGCATCTCGCAAAGGGGAAGTCTTTGGAACTGGGGTGTTGCGAGGTTTCTTCAACAATAGGAGGGAAAAGGATACCATCGTAGGGTTGTTCAGTGGTGGCAAAATTCGGGCAGCGTCTCCAAGCTAAGCTCTCCTGGGGTTCCATGAGTGCGGAGCAAGTCGTACAGCCACAGGGCAGAGGTCCCTGCCCTGCTGGAGTTCTCCTTCCAACAGGAGACAGACAGGAGACTGCTACAGGCATGAATAAGCAAAGAGATTTTGGTGGTCATGCCACAGAAAAATCGAGATCTCGCCTGTGACCTGGAAGGCTTGGCGCCCCAGGCTGAGGGGTGGCTTGCTGGCTTGGTTTGGGCTGTAGTGTCTGAAGTGAGATCTCACTCTGGAGCCGATTACCTTTCAATTCCCAACTCTCATGCTTCAGGTTTTTGATCATCCCAGGATTACAGGTGAGCCGCCATGCCCAGCAGGAGGCGACATTTGTGGGAGGAGAGCATAGGTAAGGCAGCACCAGACACAGACATGGGGTGGGGAGGGGGGGCTGGGAGGGGGCAGGGTCCCTCCAGATGCACACATGTGTGGGGGGGGTCCCCTGCTGTCTGCAAGGCCCCACACCTGTTCACACTGCTATCTTCAGGGACACAGAGAGACGGTCGCTCCTGGAGACACCATGGATTGATTTGCTTCTGAAAGACCTTTAATTTTTTTTTTTTTTCAAAAGACATCTTCATCTCAGACAGACAGATTGAGAGTTTATTATAGCCTCTGTCATTACCCTCCAGGTCCGGAGACATCCCACTACCCACATCCAGGCCAACAGTGAAGACATCTTAGGAGTATCTTGCCTCTGCTCTAAAATGGGTTTTGCTGAGACCTGCCTCTACTTCAATCAGCATTCTGCTCCACGCTGGGCACATGGTCACTAAAGCTGGTACTCTGGCGAAGAGGGTGGCTTGGTGAACCCTGGGTACCTAAGCTGATATTTTAAAGTGACTCTCTAGAGCATGTTGATACCCCTCAGTGAGGTGGGAGGGGGTATCCCCCAAATCACAACTATCCTGCTCAGTTTCGTGATCTGTTAAACGGGGAACGGGGGGGGGCACTGAGAGGGGATGTGCTTGAAGTAGTGTCTCTTCTAAACCCCAAACCCAAAGGCTGAGCAGGACTGGCAAGCCCTGTAAATGCCACCCCTCCTCTCCAAGTGCAGTCCCTGGGCTTGAAAGGGGACAGGAGTGGGGAGTGGGGGGGGGCAGAGACTGACTGAGAAACTTCTTGGGAAAGCAAGAGCTTTCCAACGGACAGACAGACACAGAAAGACAGATGACAGGGCTCGGCTCTCAGCTCTCGCTCGCTGTGAGGCCTTGCACAAACCCCTCCCCTTTCTGAATCTCTCTACCTCTTCATCCATCTACAGACATGGTGCTGGGTCTTACCACAGAGGTTTCCATAAGGACTCGATGAGATCATGGGACAGAAGTGCTTGCCCGAGGCTGGAACACAGCCAGGTAGCCACACTGATGGTGCAGCCGCTGCTGGGCTTCTAAGCCCAGATGCGCATTCTCTGGACCTGCCTATCTTCCTCTCCACCCATCTGTGTCCCCACCTGCCCAGTGGC